>OZ024830.1:34079556-35279556 GCA_964016985.1 Anodontia alba
CTTTTGTTGAAAAAAGGGGCCAATCATATACCTGGCAGTGCTGAAAAAGGGGGCTATTCGGCACGCACATCCGTACTATGCTATATATAAGAAGTTACCCTCACCCCCCCCCCACCCCCCGCCCGGGACACTGTTTACCATTCATCTAACAGCTTAGACATATCAAAAGAAAATGTATTTGTTCAAATTTTAGGACAAATATAGCATAATTTAGGTGTCTTAGGTGTCTTAATATTTAGGGCAAATATAGTCGTTTTGCCATCCGGGATACCTTAATGGCTCGGTTGATGTGCCTTTATCGACTTTTTCCCACCTCGTTTTAATGTACTATCTGAATACAGGTGAAACGAAAAGCGAAACAATTTCAACAGCGTATAAGTGGTATATGTAACCAAAATAAAATAAAAAAAAAAAAAAAAGAAATCCAATCCAGGCGCCTCGCTATTAAACTAGCCGTACCGACTTGAATTAACGCGCAATGGAGACTAATGTATCCAACCTCTTGGTGTAAATACTATACTCCCAGTATTTAGTTCATTGTGTTTCATTCAGCACTCGGGTTAAAATGAAAAAGTGGAGCGCCTCTTTATTTATGGCATATATAGGACATGTTCTAAAATGGATAAATGTATTTCTTGTTTGTTATTTTTACGCTGATTTCGCGGATGCAAAAGGAATTTATCCCTACCCCTACGCATATTATCCGGTGATAACCATAAACAGGTAAGATAAAGATTAATTTCAACCTGAGAAAATGAACCTTCTGTAATGCGCGGGCAGTGATGACACCGATCAGCCTGGGAGTCCGCACAGGCTGATCGGAGTCATCACTGCTCGCCTAAAACCCTATAGATCCTCGGCAACCCATAGAGCAATCAGCGAAGACTCTGATCAGACTGCGCGAATGCGCAGGCTGATCTGAGTCTTCGCTGGGCACACTTTTCAGAAGGTACATTTTTCTAAAGTCATGGTTTACAAATGTTTATCATGTAGTAAACATTGTATGTTTTAGTTATTCAAACAAGACTGTATAAATTGTATGCGATTTTGTATAGAATCATGTTGATCTATGATTATCATTCGTCGTAAATCATAGAGTGCACATGTTCGTTCTCCCTGCATAGATAAAATGCATACAATGAGCTTGCGGAGACATAGAAATCTTATACAGTTGACTCTCACTATCTCGACCTCGCTTATCTTGAATAACCGCTTATGTCGAAGTGAAAATCTGGTCCCTGCCTAAACATGAAAATCTAACAATATGTAAAAACTATTGTGGAAAAGAGGAGAAAATTATCCTCTCTTCCACAATATTTTCAATATATCTCTAACTTCAAGAGTCCAATTACATATATATTTGTTAAATTTGGTTAATCGAATTAGTTTTTTCATTGTTCTGCAAATCTGATATGTCGAAGTACGGACATCTCGAAGTATTTCAGAGAGTCCTTTGGAATTCGAGATAACGAGAGTCGACTGTATTTAACTCAGACATGATATCATGAGACTGTAAAAGAAACCAGACCAGCCTGTACAGTCTTACCATCTGCAGAGTTTTTTTGCTGTTATTATTATTATTACTGTTATAATTATTACTATTATCACAGTACTAGTTAAGGCGCTTTCTTCAATCCAAAAGTATTGATATTTTTCTTATTTTTCCACAAAAACATATGTTGTGGGTACTCATTAGAAGCGCCTCGCTGAGGCGCTTCTAATGAGTACCCACAACACATGTTTTCGTGGAGAAATAAGAAAAATATTTACTGGATACCCTCCCATATCTAGACCTATGATTATCATTATTATTTTCATTATATTTATATGATTATTATTATTATTATTATTGTTGTTCTTGTATATAATACGCAGACGTTTTATTATTAATATTATTATTATTGTTGTTGTTGTTCTTGTACATATTACGCAGACGTTTTATTATTATTATTATTATTATTATTATTATTACTATTATTATTATTATTGTTGTTGTTGTTATTGTTGTTGAACATAATACGCAGACGTTATATATATCATGAGAATACAGAGGAACAAAATCAGCCAACACATTTAGTAGTCTGCAGCGCCTACTTTCTGTTACATGTATAATTGTTATTATAATAATTGTTATTGTTATTATTGTCGTGGTTGTTTTTTATGTTGTTAGTAGAAGAAGAAGTAGGAGCAGCAGTTCCCATCAGTAAATTCAAAATATTGTCGGACTGTCACAGATGTGCACAGTTTTATGTACATGCACGTTCATTCAGCGATTTGTACATGTATGCAGACGCACTATTTTATAAATTTTATGGATTGAAGCTTATTTCGCCAATTTTCGAGCAAAGACAACTTATGCAGACAGGAATTCAACCCCTTTGAATCCTTTCAAACAATGGAAGAATGAATTCGGCCCCCTCAAGGAGCAATTTCTTTCTTTATTGTTTGAAATGAATCAAGTTCTTGGGAACTAAATTCCTGTCTGCAAAAGAGACGCCCACAATGAGAAGAGTGGTTGGTTAACTCTTTCGGTGCCAAATTTCAGACGACATTTGTCGTGTGCTTTTTTTTTTATTTCAACAAACCATCGCTTGGAAAAAGTACAAAGACTGAATGTCAAACAGCGTTGATCGAGATGAGACGACTCATTGAGCCGTCTCATCTGGATCTATGCTGTTTGCAAAAGCCTATTATTATCGCCTAAGGCAGTGAAAGAGTTAACCCGTTGTAGTCTGGAACCCCCTAAAAGGGTAACTGGCAAATAGTGCAGACCCAGATTAGACGCCACAGAATGCGGCGTCTGATCAGGATTGCCATTATTTGCAAACAGTTTAGCAATTTTTTTTCCTAGGAGTATCTAAATAACATAGTCTGACATACCCAACATTGAAACTGGACTCTTCCAATATATAGTGTGGGAGAGTTTATTCAGTATAAAATGGGTTAAAAGTGTATAAATTTAGTCCGGAGCTGCATCATACAGCCACGGCTCAAAAGTATTTCTACAAACGTAATATATCCATAGTCAATGTATTTTAATCAAAGCTAGAAATTTAACACATATCACGCTATGTATGCAGATTCAGCAGATGACAAACTGATGCTGTTTATCTTATTTTTCCAAGAAAATAGGATGTGACACTTCTAGCAAATTGTCTCCTTGGGAGACAATTTGCATGAAGTGTCACACCCTATTTTCTTCGTAAAATAAGAAAAATATTTCAAAATGTCGTCTGCTGAAAGTTTTACCCAGCATGCAAAGCGTTGACTGTGACAGTTTCAAGCTTCCACTTGAAGTTATGTTGGCACACTTAGTAAGGTGAATACCTAGGAAGTAAAGAATTTTGTTTTGGTTGTCTGTTAAGTCACTATTGTAAGACATTAAGTTTAAACGCAATACTGCATTATTGTTTATTTGATAAGAGTTTAAAAGCTTTAAACTATATGTAATAACGAATTTGAATTTGAATTTAAATGCTCTGCCATGTTTCGGAGACGTCGCCATTAACGTCAATGGGAACAATGATTCTCTGAAAATTCTATTCTTTTATAAATTTCAATATCTGAATATACTTTTGAATTCAAAACAGCCACATTTCATACCCTTGCTAGCATTTGTTCTGGGACACATCATTACCTTCAAGACTGCATGTGCGCCCAGCGAAGACTCAGATCAGTCTGCGCATCGCAAGCTGATCGTATTTTTGCTATCCATTTGATGCTTTAGATCCTTAGCTACCCATACAGTGACCTGCAGGGACTCTGATCGGACTGTGCGGATGCCCAGGCTGATCTGAGTATTCGCTGGGCGCACGTGAAGTCTTGTAGGAAAAACTGTGTCTCGGCTCCTTACTGAACTGCACGATGGCAAGTCGATGATAAAGCGGGAATATATTTAACAATAAAATACTTTGTATTCGTCTTATTAGTTGTTGATATTAGTAAATCATTTAGTTTTATTTCGAGTTTGAATTTCTTCCAATATTAAAATCAGTTAGTACTTAACGGGACTAACTCTAAATACCCTTTAGAGATTTGCCACCATTTCGTACAAAGGACACAACTTTTGTGGCTCCTGGTTTGATTTCCAGCACACAAAGCATCTTCTTCCATTACAAAAACACGCCTTTTCAAATATATAGAAAATTTCACCTCCAAAAACTGAAAATTTTTCAGATAAAAACTCTGATATTTTTCATATTTCTGCTCAAAATATACATTGTGGGTATTCGTTAGAACCACCTAGCCGAGCGGTTCTAACGAGTACCCATAACCTATATGTTTTTGAGCAATAATAAGAAAAGTAATGTATACCCCTGTCAAAACATAAATTGTGGGTACTTGTTATAAAATTATATAGGCATGTGTTTTTGTGATGAAAGGGTAGATCCTTGCAGGGCAAGCAAAACCGTTTTGACAGATACGTCGCCTCTGAGGATGTATCAGTTAGAGATAAATATATGTATCAGTACTGGCATTACCATATTTCATCACGAAAACATGCCTATATAATATTGACCCCCTCAAACCCTACTTTTACATAGTAAAACTGGGGTTTACAGGGGTATGCATTATGTTTCTTATTTCTGCTCAAAATATAGCAGATAGTACCCACAATCTATGTTTTGAGCAGAAGCGAGGCGGTTCTAACGAGTACCCACAATCTATGTTTTGAGCAGAAATATAAAAAATGTCAGAGTTTTTTTATCTGAAAATTTTCAGGTTTTGGAGGTGAAATTTTCTGTATATTTGAATAGGCGTGTTTTCGTTATGTGACCTAACTTTTCGGACATACAAGCCTCGACAAACAGTGTAGTCTCAGACATCTGTGTATGAATCATGCTATAATAATAAAAATAATTCTTGCAATTTAAAGAAATCAAACAAGTGAATCTTTTGTATATCTGGTCGCCTTTTGAATTCAACACATTTGGTTTCAGATATGTATAATGTACCAAAAGTATTATATTTCGGTCGTAGCAGTTTTCATCTTTTTCACTTAATATGACACTGTCAACCTTCAAGTTGCCTAATTTGCATTCAAAACTATTCATTCATTAGTAACTCAGTCCTTGTGCTATTTCTTTCAGTATTTTTAAACAAGCCAAGTCACCAGAAAAGGGTATGTAAAAAAAACAAGGACCTGATCAGACTGCGCATGCGCAGTCTGATCACGAACTTCGCTTTTCAGCAGTAAGTTCTACCGTAATCAAAGTCTCTCTAAGAGAACATCTAAGACTGTTCAAACTACGTATTGCGCATACCTACCTTGACATTCGCTGATTGCACATGTGTAAAAACTCTATTTTTTGGAATATATTTAAGGTGAATTGATATATTTTTAAGGGAGACAGCTCTATCATAATTGTTTGGTCCCATGCTAAAAAGGGGGTCTACTCTATAAGGTAAGAATTTGCTCCCTCTAGGAGCAAATACTTTCCTTATAGAAAACATCATTTTTAAAAGGGGTTTTGAATGCAGTAAAGCATAAAGGAAGTCATAAGAGTTGTTTCCCTTGGCGGTAAAGTCGCAGACTCCATCAAGTGTCTCCTTTACCCTTAAGTAAAAGAATGATAAGCACATTAGATGGTATGGCTAGAAATGTAAATATTTAGACAGTAGAAAAATTATTAAATGTCATCAAAACTGTTTAAATAACTCGCGAAGATCAGTTAGAGTTTATTTAATGTTCTTTTTTCCACTCAAATGTAGTATGTTATGACAAGTTCATACTAAACATGCCCTTAGATACAAAATAGGGCTAAATTGAAAAAAAAAAAAAAAAAAAAAAACAACAACAAAAAACAACAACAAAAAACAAACAAACAAAAGTCACTGGCATTAAATGTATGGGGAAATCTTGAAAGCAATACATCAGAGAGAGAGAGAGAGAGAGAGAGAGAGAGAGAGAGAGAGAGAGAGAGAGGGAGACTGGTAATTCAAAAGCGAAAATTGCCTTATTTATTTATGTATTCATTTATTTTGATTTTCACATTGTCCAAGATTGCCAAAAGCTACTCCTCCCCAGGTATTTCATACCATATTATCCTAATAATGTGATTATTTTCTTATGCTATCACATTATAATTGTTCAGTGATATTCTTTAATGTTTCCATAGAGAGATTTATACGTATTTGGGAAAACAAAAATTATACAAAACAATATATATATATATGAGCCGTCTCATCTGGATCTACACTGTTAACAAAAGCCTATTGTTAATGTCTATGGCAGTGCAAGAATTAATGATATATATAGACGGCTCATAATGAGTAGTTGATCAGGATCTACGCAGTTTGACGGTCTGTGTTTCAGCTTTACGTACAATTTCCTTTCCAAATGACAGTTTGTTAAAACCAAACAAACAAACAAAGCAGACGACAAATGTAGTCTGATATTTGGCGCCGAAAGAGTTAAACATAATAAACAACATATTCGCAACGTCAGAAAAAGTACCTCCGGACACGTGCGCTCAATGAAAACTTAAACCAGCCTTCGCATCCGCAGTTTGATCAGAGTATTCGTTGGCCGTATGAAGAAATCTGGCAAGCTGGGCCCAGTTGTTCAAAGCTAACGATGTCGTTAGTTAACGATTCGTTAAAATTTACATCGAGTGATACGCAAATATGCTGAATTTTTTTGCTGAAAAAATGTGAGTAGCTTTTGCAGTGCACATTTTCACATTTTTTCAGCAAAAAATATCAGCATATTGTATACTGAATCTGCTAAAACAGTTAACGAAATGACCTTTAACGGGCTCGTTAAGCTAACGACGCTTTGAACAACTGGGCCCAGGGCTATTCAAAATGGGCCAAGTGAAGATTCTGATCAGACTGCACGAATATGTAAGCTGATCTGAATCTTCGCTGTTTTCTCATATATTTAATACAACAGTACGTAGAAATCAGGATCATGTCTACATTTATGGGAACCTTCAACCCTGCCCGACTTCATTTCACTGACAAATTGATGTCGACCATGCAACTGCTTCCGTTCTGTTATCAAGGTGGACAAGTCACGCTTTTTTGGAAGGTGTACACTTTATTGAACGCTCGATTCAAGGTAATTAGTCCAGCAAATTTAAATAAAACAAAGTGCATCGCATAAACAATACAGCTTGTTTAAGTCATGTGTGCTGTATTTGCAAATATTCGAAGCAAATTTAAGTGTGAACACTTCCAATCGAGAATCGCGCCGGTCTCTTAATATAGCGTTAGATTTTTACATATGGGAGCGTGTTCGATTAGCTCTCAAAGGATTTTTAAAACCCCATCGTAAATATGGATAAGTACCTTAATTTTGCAACATAAAGTTACATCGGATTTTTGGTGTAATAGGTAACATCTTCGGCCGTGGACGGGCATGTGTTCGAATCACGCAGTGATCATTTTTTTTTTTTTTTTTTTTCAAATTTAGTACGTCTCTTCATGGTGACATTTTTAGGTTGGTCTACAACCACCTTTTTTTCATTTCTTTAGATGTGCATGATTATTGCACATTTTACCTGTATTATGTGTAAAATGGCATTCAAAGCTGCAAATGGGATATATGGAGTGCAAAGTTACAAATGTGATAAAGATAACTATGCGCTGCATACTGATGCTCTGGGTGTCATTTGCTCATCGCTAAGGGATTTGGGGACCCAACGGGCTGTTAGCTTGCGCATACCTAAACGATTATGTAAGATTGTTGAAACGCTACCATGTGAAATGCCTAATGCCTGCGCTGTTTCTTCCACCTGAATTCGCCTATCAGAGTATACCAGATCCCAAACTTTTTTACACATTTCTTCGTCGGTGGAATCCAGTGGGCGTCCAGACCTGGCTTCATCTTCTAAAGACGTTCTACCGCGTTTGAATTCCCGTACCCAGAATTTAATCTGAGCATAAGATGGTGCAGAGGACCCATAAACATCGGCTAACTCTCCGTGTATTTCCTTGCCTGTTTTACCTTTTAAATACAAGTACCGAATTACAGCACGGTACTCAACTTTAGATGAAAAGCATGCCTTTGCATCACTAGCCATGTTTGACATTCAATATCGTATTAAAGAATGACTCGATATGTGTGCAATTTTGTACCCATGTATAAAACATGTACTGAAACAAAGCATGAAAATCCTGACCGTCTCGGTCCACCGGAAATAAGTTAGGCTGGTTACTTATTGACTCACCCTCGTATCCTATAAATGTTTTCTAAATTGTACTTGTAATGCTGATATTAAAATGGCAAATTTCTGAAAATCCTACTAATACTGTAGACCCTACTTGCTCCTGTTTTTTTACTATA
Organism: Anodontia alba; assembly: GCA_964016985.1. NCBI lineage: Eukaryota > Metazoa > Mollusca > Bivalvia > Lucinida > Lucinidae > Anodontia > Anodontia alba. The sequence goes on from OZ024830.1 coordinate 34,087,847, forward strand.
TATTTATGGTAGCACATAGTGGTACACGTCATAGACTTGCTAGCGTGATGTGTCTAGGATCAGTCGGAAATTACAGCAAGTTAACGGGTATACTGTACCATGTAAAGGCTTAAAATAAAAAGAAAAGTGAAATATACAAGACTTCAGATTTAATCCCTTGTCTATCTATATTTAAACATACTCCAAAGTTATTTCGAAGATACAGAGATTTTTCGTGTAAACAGTACAATATATAATTGCGTTGTACCATAAAGTAGGGCGATATGGTATCAAAAGCTGTTTATTCAGCCATATGCATTGCAATCAAAGTGAAAGAAGCATTTCGTCATCGGGGCATTCAAGCTCCAAATGTTTAGCAGGTCTTGTTCTAGAATGCCTGGTTTAATCAAAACGCTGGCATCCCTGGTGGATCGATTGTCTCTAAGTGTAGGCTGGGAAAATGATTCTGAACGGAGACTTTAGACTGTTTCACCATTACGAAAACACGCCCATTCAAATATATAGAAAATTTCACCTCCAAAAACTGAAAGATTTCAGATAACAAAAAACTCTGATACTTTGCATATTTCTGCTCAAAACATGGATTGTGGATATTCGTTAGAACCGCCTTGGCGAGGCGGTTCTAACGGGTACCTACAATCTATGTTTTGAGCAGAAATAAGAAAAATAATGTATACCTATGTAAACCCCAGTTTTACTATGTAAAAGTGGGCTTTTAGGGGGTAAAATTTATATAGGCATGTTTTCGTGCTGCTTAACTCTTAATGCACCATTCATTTGAAACTCTGCCCCTACGGGACCGGGGATAACGGGGCTTAAGTGCCGTGATTTTATCTCCGATGATTTCTAGCCGTGTAGATGGCCCGGGGTATTAATTTCCCGACGAAATGCTTTGCATACATGAATAAGATCCAAATAAATCTCAAACATTTACAGGTTGATTTTTGCCACAGAGAGCACACTGTTCTAGGAAGCAAACACTGGCGCTTTTAGCAAGGATTTTACCATAAATTTGTATCCGCTATGCAGGGCGTTTAGCAGGGCTTCAGAAACTGAAAAGTTAAAAGCCCTGCTTTTCTACGGCCAGGTTGGGGCCGGAACTACAACTGACTGGTACATAGCTTCCTGTAATTTAAGCAATCACGTGTCGTTATAAGTGAGTTATTAAGACGACAAATCAGTAAGTTTTTAAGAGTCAAAATATTGGATATTCCTCACCAACTTTGGACTGCTTATTTGAGTCAAATCCGACCTTCACCGGTTGGAATGAAACCTGTGCCAGATGAAAGGCCTGGGGCCATGAGTCACTGGGGCCATCTGCTCAAAGATTCTGAGTGCCTCGTTTTCGAGTTTTGAAAGTTGACATTTACCAGATGTTTGGCCCCTAATAACTTATTAACGGATAGTCCGATTTTTCTGAAAAAATATCATTAATTGTAAGTATGGTCCTGAAGTATCTCTTGGCACCAGTTTGCAATCACTGCTGATCCTGATCAGATGCCGCGTCCTGCGTGGATTAATTTTATTGGTCAGAGATAGTCCTTACAGCAATATAATATATAGAAGTAGGTTCATACGAAATAAGGAGCTTACCTGACTGGCTTACCCTACTGAGACAGGAAATGGATCGAGCCAATACGTGCATGCCTCTAAGCTGAAGAAAGCTAGACTGTCATGCCTTAGAAGTATATTCATACGAAATAAGGAGTTTACCTAACTGGGTTACTCTGAAACAGAAAATAAGTTTTGCTGCCTGGACATTTCATATTCCGACAATTGTAAAATGATCAAGTAATTGTGTGATTGGTCGGTTCCTTTCGAGCCGCGAATTTCAACGCCCAAACCATTATAATATCTGGTAAAAAAACAACAAATGTCTTAAACCAGTTTAATACAGCCGTAGCCTGTGCGTTCAAAATCAGTAGCCTTTGCGCCAGTGCTATAGCCTGGATGTCCATTAACAGTGTGGATGTGCGTGCCGAATAGCCCCCTTTTTCAGCACTGCCAGGTATATGATTGGCCCCCTTTTTTCAACAAAAAATATATGAATGGCCCAATTTTTCTGGATTCCTATGTAAAAGGCCCCATTTTTCTGACATCCTGGTATATGCACATATTTTTCGCTCAGAGATTTTTCGAGGCTGCTTATCGTCTTGGTATTACATGAATTGACTGTGATATTTGTCTAGCAACCAGCACAAAATGGGTACAAAAAATCAAAGGGCAGTATATGAATAGGTCAACATTTTGGATGATCAAGTATATGAATGGGTCCGTTTTTTCAAAGGCTAGGTATATGAATGGGGTAGGTTTTGAAATACTGGCTCGCATACCCGTACCAAAATTATCCCTAAGTTACCCCCACCCCCGCCCCCCACCCCCACCCCCCGAGGATAGCAAGAGAGAGATCTCGAACGTTTACCTTTGTAGCATCGCCGCAACGGAGCCAGTATTTGTTTTCATATCCGTATTTTTAACCTAAAACATCTGGGTGTTTATACGTTTAAAATCTCCAAGGTTGGGGACAAACAAGAGGGGTTTTACTTTGAGTTTTCCCCAGTGGTACGTGGGCTTTTAGCGTGGCTCTGCTAGCGAAAAAAATGTTGTTGCTTGCTATTCCACGAAATTGGATTCTTCTGGATTTTGTTTCCCAATTCACTATATACGCTTGGATTATCATATCGACTGTGTTCTACTCTCATGATTGACACATTCCTCCGAGATGAGATAATCCGGTGCTTACTGTGTCATGCTGTAAAATTCAGGCGCAGTTAAAAATAATGTACACACACATTTTCTCATATGGGAAATACGAAAAGTCAAATTAAACCGTAAAGCGTTGATCACAACTACTCTAGGTCAAATTTTAACTTTTTTTACAGAGAAAAAAAGGTCTTGAGATTTCAGACGATTCACATAAAATATTAGTATTTTTCTCTGAAAAATACCAAAAAGAAAATAAATAAAGCTGATAAAGTTGTATGCTATAAATCTCTTTAAGACTGCAGATGCAAAACAAAACAAAAAAAAAAACAAAAAAACAAAAAACAGTGAAACATGTGTGCCTGACTTAATACATATGTAAGCCACAATGTGAGAAAATGCACCTTATTACATGTGCGGCCAGGGACGACTGATCAGAACGCCATTCCGGACAGCCTGTTCAAAGTCGTCGCCGTCCACCTGAAGAAATCTTAGATCCTTTACTATCCAGCAAGCGTCCGGTGAAGACTGAACAGACTGTGCGTACGTAATCGCTGATCTGAGTCATCGATGTTTGGACGCACGTGTTACAAGGTACATTTCTCGTTTCGCAGTTCAAGCAGAGATGATTATGCCTTCAGTTAAATACATTTCTCAACGTCACGTAGGTGAATATCTAGCCAGCTAGCATTCTTTATAAATCTATAGCGGGCCGTTATCGGCCCGTCAGCTACTCTGTCGGGCCGATAACGGCTCGCTACAGATTTGTAAAGAATGCTTACTGGGTAGGCCTTGGAAAACCAGAGCGTACATTGTATAAACGGTTTCTCTTGCTGCGCAGATCGGTCTGTGTTAGGTAACACTTATCCTGTTATTCGTGTCTATTTACGTTTTCACTGCGTAGGCCCGTCTGAGTGCATCTCAGACCCTCTATATACAAGGATCATTTTTAGTTCTATGCGTCCGACAGGGGAGAGGACCCAGTAAGCATTCTTTATAAATCTATAGCGGGCCGTTATCGGCCCGTCAGAGTAGTTGACGGGCCGATAACGGCCCGCTATAGATTTATAAAGAATGCTAGCTGGGGATGTTCTTTAACACAAACCTTCGTTTATAATTCTTCAAAATACAGTCAAAATTCACTACTGTCTTATTTACGATTTGACGGTCTCATCCCTAGGCGACCAAATATGCTTCTGGGCCAACCGGTAAAAAAACTAGGGAAATAACAGGTGCTCAGGTAAGAGTACCTCTTAGAAGACCTAGATTATAAAAATGCAGCAGGATAAGGGTCAACATATGATATTTTGAACAATATCAGTTCTTGTTAGTTTCTTCTGACCAATATCATTTGTTCACTTTAAAGCTCGCGCGTCTAGAGAGAGAGAAAGAGAGAGAAAAATAGAGAGAGATTAGGTACATGTAATACAGTTAATGGTTGTTTCAACTTTACGTTTATTTTCTGAATTTATTTATTATGTCGGTTTAGGTGACATGATTTAATTCTCCTGCCGGGACTGCTTTATCTGCTATTTGTGTTAAGGGAAACAACTTTTGTGACTTTCGTTTTGCTTTTATGTACACTCTCCTTCTGTAAAGAGAGATTTCCTGCCATTTTTGTCACGAGAGACACTTTTTGTGATTTCCTTTTTGCTTTCATATACAACAATCCCCTTCTGAAAAGGGAAAATTTCTGTAATTTTTGTGAAGGAAGTTTCATGTACCATTACGAAAACACGCCTATATAATTTTGACCCCCTTCAACCCCATTTTTATATAGTAAAACTGGGGTTTACAGGGGTATACATTATTTTTCTTATTTCTGCTCAAAAACATAGATTGTGGGTACTCGTTAGAACCGACTCAGCGAGGCGGTTCTAACGAGTACCCACAATCTATGTTTTGAGCAGAAATATGAAAAATATCAGAGTTTTTCATCTGAAAATTTTTCAGTTTTTGGAGGTGAAATTTTCTACATATTTGAATAGGCGTGTTTTCGTAATGATCAATCTCTTTGCAAAGGGAGATTTTCTGCCATTCTGTCAAAATAGGCAACTTTTATGACTTCTTGTTTAAATACATGTGAATCTACTGCTTTCTGAAAATGGAACTTTTGTTGCCAGTTTTGTCAAGGGAGATATTCTTTGGGACTTCCTGTTTGCTTTCATGTCAATCAATCTCCTTCTGTAAAAGGAGATTTTCTGCCATTTTTGTCAAAAGAGACAACTTTTGTGACGTCCTGTTTGCATACATGTGCTTCTATTGCCTTCTGTTAAAGGAGATTTTTCTGACATTTTTGGCAAAGGAAACAAATTTTATGACTTCCTGTTGGCTTTCATGTACACCAGTCTCCTACTGCAAGGGGAGACTTTCCGCCATTTTAATCAAGGGAGACAACGTTTTTAACTTCCTGTTTGCTTTCATATACACCAGTCTCCTTCTTGAAAGGGAGATTGTCTGTCTTTTTTTTGTCAAAAGAAAAAAAAGAATGACTTTCTGTTTTCCGAAATGTACACCGATCCCCCTTCTAAAAAGTTTTTTTTTACATTGAAAGGGAAAAAAACTGTTTCCCTTTAGAGTCCCTCCGCTTCCAGAACGTCGTAACAACGTCGTTCCGATGTCGCCGCGTATACATATAAACAACATTGTTTCAACGGTGTATGTTTCATCACCAAAACACGCCTATATAATTTTGACCCCCTTAAACCCCACTTTTATATTGAAAAACTGGGGTTTATTAGGGTATACATTAGTTTTCTTATTTCTGCTAAAACATAGATTATGTGTACTTAGAACCGCCTCGCCGAGGCGGTTCTAACAAGTACCCACACCCTATGTTTTGAGCAAAAATATGAAAAGCATCAGTTTTTTATCTGAATTTTTTTAGTTTTTGAAGGTGAAATTTTCTATGTATTTGAATAGGCGTGGTTTCGTAATATATTGGCTGTTTGCAAAGGTAACTGTTTCAGTCTACAGGGATAAAAAGATTGATGTTTAGAATCTCGAAATAACTCGGCTTTGATTTTTAATGCACTGAGCTGCAGACTCTAAAGACAAAATGTTTGTATGAAATATAAACAAGGAAAAACAGGTTTGTAATATTTGTCTCTGGTACTCTTTTAGTACGGCAACAAACATGGCGCCTACTGGGAAAAATTATATATATATATATATATATATATATATATATATATATATATATATATATATATATATATATATCACTTCTGCGATAGAGACCATAAGAAATCATAAAATCATAAACAACGGTAGAAAGTTGTTTGTTTCCCTCGACAGCTTAGTTTTAATTGCTATTGATTTTATTTGCATATATTTTGAAACAGTCGTTGAGGCTTCTGACTACCGTTGATTTTCTCTTATACGTTTTGCAAGTGTTCTACAGCCTATATGTTTTTGTTTCAAATCCACGTGGTCATTACAGGTTCTTGCCTGACAGTTGCCCCACTAAAATCTTCAAAACAAGAAACAGAATTACTACATGTATTGAACTTATGGCTTTTCGAATACACTGACACAGATCTTAGCCCATTGTAGTCTAGAGAACCCTAATAGGGTAATTGGAAAACAGTGCAGACCCAGATCAGACGCCGCAGAACGCGGAGTTTTATCAGGGTCTCCACTGTTCGCAAATAGTTCGTTCGATCATTTTTCTCTAGGAATATCTAAATCATATAGCCTGACATACCTAAAATCGAATTTAGACTCTTCCAATGTATTGTGTAGGGGAGTTTATTCAGTCTAAAATGGGTTAAGGTCACGGCATGTGTAAGAGTAAATTACACCCTTGATTATTTTCTACTTTCATATTCAAAGCTAGATGTTAATATCTACTGCATAATTTCGGGATCACTTACGGGTTGTACAAACACAAGTGTAGTAGTATACAAATGATTCCTCCAATACCAAAAAAAAAAAAAAAAAAAAAAAAATGACAGAACACCGGTGCATGGATACATAAGAAAACAAGGTAAGAGAAAAGTCCAGGGATTGCCACAATCACAAGCCGCAGCCCTTCCCAGACACCAAGAGGAAGAGGAATCAGACAAAACCAAACAAGCGTACAAAAAAATCACTCATATTAGCTCTCTCTTCCCCAAGCGAGGTAATCGCAATGTTCAAAGGACTGAAAAACAGAAGAACAAAAAAAAAAAAAAAAAAAAAAAAAAAAAAAAAAACAAGGCAAGACTTAAAGCAAATCGCCTCGTAGAATAAACCATAAAGCAACAAAGGGTAAGAATAACACCGGGCCACCGCCTTAGAACGGTCAGTAGAGTAAACCACCGCGAAGTTTAAAACGCAATTACAATCGACCAACTTCACCCTGGGTCCCGATGCCACTCTTACTACAGAAGTACGTAAACATTCGGTTCGCATAAAGGCTCCTAACTCATAACATCTCTAAAATCCGCTATATATTGCTATAACGATGATAAAACTTATTATAAAATTGCTTAAAATTTCTTCTATTAACATTGTTAAAATTTGCTATTACATTGCTTAAATTAAATGTGCTATTGAAATCGTTAAAAGTTATTATTTCTTTGCTTAAAGGAGTATGTGTGTGTGTGTGTGTGTGGGGGGGGGGGGGGGGGGGGACATTGCTTATAGTTTCCCATTTACTAAAACAGTATTGATTTTGCAACGTAAGCCTTAGTTTTGGAGTAACATGATGATGACAGTGGGTGGAGTAATTCAGTATGAGCCTGAGGTCCCATATTTAAAACACCATTTCTCTTTTAAAATATCATATCTAGTTATACCTTCTTTTGTTTGTTAGACAAATGTCATAGGTAATATCCTTTCTCATTCACCTACCTTTAAAGATAAAAATTACATCTGCAGCATCTCTTTTATGAAAATCTTCATGATTTGTAAATTTTGCATCTTGTAATTAAAAAAATCTAGCCTTTCTCCGGAACTAAAAGGTGAATTATTTCGAAACTTACCTGAATACAATATTTGGATAGGGCAAAGAGATGACTAAGTTTTGGTGGCCTTGACCTTATTTTCAAGGTCACATGGGTTTTGTTGGATCGTCAAAAAGGCAGGTACCTATAAGACTATTCTTTATGTTACTAATCAAAAGTCTTCATGTTTTACTTATATATTGCCTATAAATTTTTTAGCTCACCAGAGGACGAAGTGCTCATTGTGAGCTATTGTGCTCGGTGAATGTCCGTCGTGCGTCGTCTGTTGTCCGTCGTGCCTCGTGATGTGTCAACAATTTGCCATAAATGACAACTTCTCTTACATCCTTAGACCCATTTCAATCAAACTTCACATGAACGTTGCCTAGGTGACTCTCTACCAAAAAAGTTAAAATTTTTCCACATCAATGAACAAGATGGCCACCAGAGCTAAATAGAAAAATCTTTAAATGACAGCTCCTCTTATATCATTGGGTCAGTTTGAACCAAACTTGACAGGTATATTGCCTATGTTTCTCACTACCAAAATTGCTAAAATTGTTCCGCATCAATAACAAGATGGCTGCCAGAGCTAAAAATAGAAACAAATCTTTAAATGACTGCTCCTCCTATATATTGGACCAATTTAAATCAAACTTGACAGGCATGTTGCCTATGTGTCTCTCTACCTTAATAGCTAAAATAGTTTTGCCAGAACTGTAAATAGAAACACCTATAAATGACAACTCCTAAAACCTTTGGCCAATTTCGATCAAACTTGACAAGAATGTTGCCTTGGTGACTCTCTACCAAAATAGATAAAATGGTTCTGCTCCAATGAACAAGATGGCCGCAGACTGCAAACCAGAAAATCTTTAAAAAGCAATTACTGCTGCACCCTTGGGCCAATTTCAATCAACTCCTTGATATCTTGATACAGCTTAATAACGGTCATGTTAAGTCAGACCATGAAACTTATGTGAGTGATTTAGGGCTATATTAGCCCTCTAGATGCATTTTGGTTTTACAACGTAAGTTACAGATATGGAGTAACATAATCATGAAAGTGAGTGTGGTAATTCAGTAAGAATCTAACATATTACAAAAATCACGAACGTAAAGCCTATAAACTGTGTGTCTCTTTAAAAAGTTGCCACATTCAGTTATATCAACTTCCATTTTTTTGACTAATTCCTCAGTTAGTATCCTGTTTTAAATGTTCGATTGAAATTGGCCAAAGGGTTTAGGAGAATTTGTCATTTAAAGATTTTTTTTTAGCTCTGGTGGCAATCTTGTTCGTTGGAGCGGAACAGTTTTAGCTATTTTGGTAGAGAGTCACCTAGCAACGTTCTTGTGCAGTTTGAGTAAGCAATATTCTTGTGAAGTTTGATTGAAATTAGCCGAAATGTTTAGGAGGATTTGTATTTTATTTTAGCTCTGGTGACCATCTTGTTCATTGGTGCAAAACTGTTTTAGCTTCTTTAATAGAGAGACACCTTGGCAACATTTAATTGGCCCAATGATATGGGAGGAGTTGTCATTTAAAGTGTCTGTCTATTTATAACTATCGCAGCGGTCTTGTTCAATGGAGCAAAACTGTTTCAACTATTTTGATAGAGAGACACCTATGCAAGGTGCCTGTGAAGTTTGATTGAAATTGGCTCAGTGATATAGGAGATGTTGTCATTTATAGGTTTTTCTGCTTTAAGCTCTGGCAGCCAGCTTGATCATTGGAACAAAACCATTTTAGCTATTTTAGTAGTGAGTCACCTAAACAACATTCCTGTAAAGTTCGATTGAAATTGGCTCAATTGTGTAGGAAGAGTTATCATTTAAATATTTTTTTCTGTTTTTAGCTCTGGCTGCCATTATGTTCATTGGTGTGGAACAATTTTATCTATTTTCGTAGAGAGTCATATAGGCAATATTCCTGTGAAGTTTGACTGAAATTGGCCCAGAGGAGTAAGAGAAATTGACATTTATGGCAAATTGTTGATACAGCACGATGCACGACGGACGACGCACGACGGGCATTGACCGATCACAATTTAGCTCACAATGAGCTCGGGAGAGCTAAAAAGATATGATAAGCAAAATATTAGGAGAAAATAAAGACTTTTGCTAAGTAACATAAAAAATAGTCTTATAGGCACCGACTCTTTTGACAATTCTACAGCCCATGTGACCTTGAAAATAAGGTCAAGGTCACCAAAACTTAGTCATCTCTTTGCCCTATCCTGATGTTGTATTCAGGTAAGTTTCAAAGTAATTCACCGTTCAGTTCCAGGGAAAAACTAGATTGAATTCCAGGATGCAAAATTCACAAAAATTGAAGATTTTCATAAAAGAGATGCTGCAGATGCAACATTTTTCTTGAAAGGTGAGTTAGTGGAATAGGATATTACCTAAAGCATGTATCTAACAAACAGAGGGCGGTATAACGTGGTGTGATACATGTCAAAGAAGAAACAGTGTTTAAAATATGGTACCTCAGGTTCATACTGAATTACCCCACCCACTTTCATCAAGGGCTTACGTTGCAAAATCAATACTGTTTTAGTAAATGGAACATTAAAGGTAACGTATCAGCAAAAAATGAAGACTTTTGTTACGGGGCAGGAAAAGGGCCTTATGGACACTCCCCTTTGCCGTTAGCATTGTTACAGTTTTGCTATTACATCACTAAAATTTCCTATTAATATTGTTAAAAGCTACACCGATGCTTTTCTTTTTTTTTTTGGCATGTATGGTATATTGTGGTATACTACTCAAATGAACACACAGATGATGTATTGCCTACAGTTGTTAGAAGACCCAGAAACCTGCAGGATACCAAACTGACACTGTTCTTCCCGATTTAGGTCAAAAATAAATTCTTGGATGAACAAAATGTAATCATGTTTGTTTACACACCTGAATCTGTTGGTTTTCAACCTTTTTTTCTGGTATACATTTCCTCCCCGCAATATTTTGCATATCACTTTTACAGTATTTACTCTAAGTATCGGGGCACCCCAATCCCGTACTATACTTGTCATAAAATTTAAAACGCTCTGTTCTTCTATCTATTAATGTACTTAAAATATTGCTGGACGAATGGCAAACAGTGTAGACCCTGATCAGACGCCGCGTTTTGCGGCGTCTGATCTGGGTCTACACCGTTTGCTCATGCCTGTCTATCCCGATACTTAGGTTATAACGGTATCTTGATTTGCTTACATTAGAGAGTTCTGTTGTTCTAAAGACAGACAAAATATAATTCCTCAACGTATGTGTTGAACTAGATAAAATGTATCCGTTTGGCCAATAACATATGCTTAATCCACAAAAATTTGGCTTTAATAAATGTGCGAACAGCATAGGCCCAGATCAGCCTGCGAATCGAAGCAGTCTAGTCTGAGCCTTGTCTGTTCGTCCATAACCTCACCAGGATCCATTGATGCTGTAAGCGAGTAACGAAGGTCCTCATCGCACAGGCTGATCTGGGTCAACGTTGCCCGTATATGCATGTTGCACGTGTGCCTTTTTTCTTGTTTTGTTCGCTTTATATTTTAAAGATGAATGGATATATTCAGGCGACGCAACACTGTCAAAATTGACTTATTGCCTTTTTTTTAAAAAAAGGAAAAATAACTATTACCTTTTGAAAAAGGAGTACTCTAAAAGGAAAGAACTGACAGCAAATTCTTTCGAATTCGAGTACATTTTTTTTCCAGAGGAGATTTGTGTGAAGAACAAGAAACAAAAATATCCCCAAACAATGTCTTGTTTGCTACAACGTGGAGGAAAATATATTATTTATAGGAAGTGTAACAATTGTTCTTAAACACATTTGCTCCGAAATTCACTGACTTTGAGACCCGCTATGTGAAAGTCTTGTTTCCCATTTACAGCAAATTCCAGACCAGAGAAGAATTATTGCTGTTCGCCGTATGATTTTCAGATCTTCCAAAACCTCATATTATAAATTGGCCGGACAGCTATGGTAAGATTAACCCATTTATGCCGAGTGGACTTTTCTACTTCAATTCTTTGGGCGGTCCATTTCCAACAGGAGGAGTGGCTGGTTATTTTTTATCATCATGTTTTAAAGTATTTCTTTCATCAATTGCAAACAGCATAGACCTTGATCAGACGTCGCATCCTGCGACGTATGATTTGGGTCTACACTGTTTGCCAATGCCCTTTTTATGGGACGCTAGGCATAAATGCGTTAAGAGGAGGACAGATTCTAAACTTTTTCCCCTGCCACACAGGTAAGTAGTAAAATTCGGAAACCCTTGGCGTTGCTATATATACAAGGGGTCAATTTTTCATCAGAATGTGGTTAAGAGGACTTGATACATTCGAAACATTTTTTGCCATACTTTACAAGGGAGACAACTTTTATTACTTCCTATTTGCTTTTCTGCAAACCAATCCTTTCACCCTTCAAAGGAATAAATCTGCTCCCATTTGGTCTAATCAATGACCACTTTGTAATGTTGTTACTCTCGAAATAAACATGTGTCACTCTTTTTCAGATCTTTTTATTTTCAAAACAGCTGGTGTTGGTATTACCTGGTTTCCTGTGTTCTATAGAATATGCGAAGTATTGAGCTATAGGGTGAGGGAACCAGTCAAGTGTTGGTACGTAGCAAAACGTCTCCCCGTACTTCACTATAGTGCGGTTTGTATTAACTGGTCATTTATGATAATCTAGCCTATTCCAGGAGATTTGAAAATTCATATGAGGCTCACTCATGAGGTCTCATTGAACGAAACTAGCTAGTCCTGACCAGAAACATGATATTTCATCTGCCTTCAGTTTTTTTTTTTTTTTTTTTTTTTTTTTTTTTTTTATTGTTTTAAGTCATTCCTTATAGAATCTGATAATAAACCCATGTCCTGCTGAACAAGGATATACTCTGCCTTTGCAAACAGTGTAGATCCAGATCAGTTGGCTTCTGAAGAAGCCAACTGATCTGGATCTGCACTGTTTGCCATTAAGTATGAGAATTTGCATAAAAAACCTAGATCAAGTAATCTCATTGGCTGAAAATTACAAGTGGGCGTGGCAATTTATTAAGCAGAACAAGGATCAACTTGATAAAACAAGACTTTCAAATCGTAAGCGTGAAGTTAGTTACTTAGTCCCGTTTCGCTATTCTATATTCAATAACGAATAAGTAATACGTTATTTATTCGTTATTCAAAAGTTATGCCAAGTACAGATAACATTTGTCATATTTCTGAATAAGAAATAACTAAACACAAATGCTATCTGTACTTGGCATAACTTTTGAATAATGAACGAGTAACGCATTACTTATTCGTTATTGAATACCGATAACGAAACGGGAATGAGTTACTAACTTGACGCTTTCTTTGAACACGGTCACCGTATTAATTCTGGAGTTTTTCTGGTGGGGTAAACAGAACTGAATTATCGCCCCCATAGTATTAAGCCAGAAGCATGAATTTTCCTTTCTGCTATGATTCAGACGTCGGACTACCGGAATATATAATAAAACAATGAATATTGTAATTTCTGCGATCTAGTCTTCAACACCTGAGCCAGTTTGGGAAAATTCTCGCCTTACTGCAATATCTCCTTACAAATACGCCACTTTGAGTTGACATACTAATATTAATAAATTTCGCAGATTTGTTTCTCTTCACAAAATAATCTGAAATAGGGATCCTCTAAAAACACAGAAAGAGCCCCTTGGAAGCACGTTTTTTTTTTGTTTTTTTTTTGTTTGTTTAAGTGTTGACCCTTTTTATGATGGGATAGGTTCACAGGAAAGATAAAAGGAAATAACAAATGTTGTCTCCTTTGTCAAAAATGACGAAAAATTTACCTAGTGTATCCAGTCACCATAACCCATTAAAGACTGAATAAACTCTCCCACACTATAAATTGGAAGAGTCCATTTTCCATTTTATGTATGTCAGGCTATATGATATAGATATTCCTAAACAAAATGGTCTACTATTTGCAAACATTGGAGACCCTCATCAGACGCCGCGTTCTGCGGCGTCTGATCAGGGTCTGCACTGTTTGCGTTACCCGTTTAGGGGTCTCCATTCTTCAATAGGTTAAGCGGAGTGTATGAAAACAGTTTTTCAAACAAGGTCACGGTGTGATTCCCGCGTTTTTGATAAACGCCCGTCACAAAGTACTACATTGTAGATAATGCAATAATATACATGTATGGGCCAGCGCACGACAAAACCTACAATAAGGCCTGTGTGATCAGCAAAGGCTCAGCTCAGCCTGTACATCCATTCGGTATGGAAAGTGTTCTTGTTTATCTCTCTTAGGATAGCCCGCAGGCTGTAGATGACGCGGATGCGCAGGCTGATCTGAGTCTTCGTTAGTCGCACAAGTATGTGGGGATTCCTTGTCTATAAACGAAAAAAAAAAAAAAAAAAAAAAAAAAAATGGTCCAATTTGATAGAGTTTATCCACGAGTTGTAATAAAAATAAGTCGCTTTTCAAAAAGCAATACGATGAACTTATCTGTTTAGTTTTATTATATTAAAATCGCTAGCTTATAAGAAGGGAAAATTGGCTTTTTAAAACGATGATATTATATTTTATTTCTTTTAATGTAAAACAGTAACGTTATAAATTTCTGACATTATTCTAAAATGCATCCTTAAGTTCGCAGCTTCTTGTAAGATGATTTAGAAGTATCTTAAAGCCCTGTGCAAAATTATAGCAGACGACACTCTATTGCTTCTGCTTCTTCTTATTTTTATTATTATTGTTATTATTGTTATTGTTATTATTATTATTATTCAGAGAAAATAAAACTTGGCATTTCATATGAAATAATCAACTACATTGTAACTATACGATATTCGAAGAATGAATTAATGAAAAAATGAGAACATCACGAAAACATGCCTATATAATTTTGACCCCCTTAAACCCCACTTTTATATAGTAAAAATGGGGTTTACAGGGGTATACATTATTTTTCTTATTTCTGCTCAAAAACATAGATTGTGGGTACTCGTTAGAACCGCCTCGGCGAGGCGGTTCTAACGAGTACCCACAATCTATGTTTTGAGCAGAAATATTAAAAAATATCAGAGTTTTTAACTAAAACTTTTCAGTTTTTGGAGGTGAAATTTTCTATATATTTGTATAGGCGTGTTTTCGTAATGTAAATGGTATTTCACAATTAATGAAGCAGCTTTGTGAGAACAGAAACGCAAACAAGTCATATGAAACAAAAAATAAATTATATGTAGTGCTGAACCAGACAGTGATGTTGATAAAATAATACCAGGGTCTTGCAAAACGTTCTGTCAGTAATAGGCTTTCTTAGTTTTATCCCAGGTATATTTTAAAATGCTTCACTGCCCTTGAATAGTGTGTTGAACAACTAACGATACCCGTTTATTTCATGCAAATTGCTTTCCAACTGATCGAGTTATTTCAAATTGAAATAGATGTAGTCATATACATTGTACTGAAGAAAGTGAAAGAGTTTTACAATAAGAAACGACCAAGCAAAGGATGGTCAGGAGTCCACCTTTTATATGACAACGCCTCCTCTCATAAGTGTGAGATTGTTAAGTCTTTTTTTGGCTTCTGAAAAGGTGAAAGTTTTAAACCATCCACCTTATTTACCTGACCTGTGACATTATTTTTTTTATTTCCAAGGCTTAAGAAAATGCTTTCTGGAAAAAAGTATACGTCTAGAAGTTCTTTTGGCAGCGCAATTTATCAGTGTCTCCAACAGATACCAAAAGAAAACTATTTATCTTTAATTTTTTGTTGCCCAGTATTGCTGTCATAACTAAGCGAAAAAAAATTAAAAGGGGATTTTTTCTTTTTTTTTTTTTTTTCATATAGAAATTGAAGGCTATAAATAAATTGTTAGGTAATAATGTTAATGAGTTTGTGGAGAGAAAGTATCTTTTTACATGATAACTGTATTAAGCATTTGATCATATGTGAAATTTACGATATCCTACGGAATTAAAATAGATGGGGTTTTAGAAACTACCACTGGTGTTTATCACTAATTTAGTAAAATATGGCACATTTTAATATAAACGGGGCGTTTGCGAGAAACCCAACGGTTTATGTTCAGTAAACAAATTGTTTGTCTAGATGACAAAAACTTAAGAAGATTGATGCATTTTTTGTTTGTTTGTTTGTTTGTTTTTTATCTCGCTCAAATTTGAGAAAAAAGAAATGACTTTTTTTTCCGATTCTTTTATAGAAAACGAATATAACGAACAAATGAATTTGTATACATGTAATCTACACGAGACAATTAGCGCCTCCGATGATTCTGCAATCTATGTTAGAAATAAGGGGTGCTGTATAGTTGAACACTATATAAATGCCCGTAATGCGATCATTTTCGCAGTTATTCCTGCAGCAATTAAAGCGACGTTTTTGTTTTTTTATTAGTATTATTCTTAATTCTGTTCTTCATTGTTTTGCTCAATTTTCGTTCCTGATAATATTTTTAAGTGACCAGATACTGTAAAAAATTAATCATAAGCCAGTGGTTTCACTATAGGAATGAATTTCATTTTTGTGGCATTTTTTTTTCGATATGTTAACGCCGGCGAGTCACCCACAAACTGAATTAAGCCTGCAAACGGTTTTATGTTAAGTTTGCAAGTGATTTGCCAGTATTTGCACATCGATGCAATCCACAAAAATAAATTATTTTTTAGTATAATGCATCACGAAAGAATACCTATATAATTTTTACCACCTTAAACCCCACTTTTATATAGAAAAAACTGGGGTTTATTTTTTCTTATTTCCGCTCAAAACATAGATTATGGTTACTCGTTATAACCGCCTCGTCGAGGCGGTTCTAACAAAATCCCAAAATATATGTTCTGAGCAGAAATATGAAAAATATCAGAATTTTTAATCTGAAAATTTTAAATTTTCTTCAGTATATTTGAATAGGCATGTTTTCGTAATGCCAACAAGGTCATTTACGATGAAATATAAGGAAAATAACCCATATTTAGAAATTTATGCGAAGAAAATAGTTCCGAGATTCCTGCTCAGAGGATTTATCGAAGTACAGATGCCATTCTCAAATTGCTCTTGACCGACAAAATTGTGCTACATTATTAAAGGGAAGGGGGAATAACACACTTTTAAAAAGTTCACTCTTTAATAAATATTTCGGCCGACGGCCTTCTTCAGTAAAATAGAACACTTTGAAAGGAATTTACATGGTTGCTGCCATTAACGCAATCAACAGGAAGTAGACAACCATGTAAATTCTTTTCAAAGTGTTCTATTTTACTGAAGAAGGCCATCGGCCGAAATGATTATTAAAGAGTGAACTTTTTAAAAGAATATTAAAATAATAGCAATGAAAAAATACACGACAGTAGTAGATTCTAAACCTAGAGGGGATAAAAAAAAGGAGGATAATTAAAATTCATTTTCAAAAGACTGGGGCGCAACTTGCTCCTGGACAGTTTGTACCGGCTCCTGGAATAGATCGATATCAATAAGTACATCAAAGCAAAAGCATAAATCGATTGTCTCTGAGTAGGCTGAGAATACGGTCCTGAACGATCAATTCATTTAATCTTTTTCCTGTAATCTAAGCAAACAGTGCAGACCTTGATCAGACGCCACGTTATTCAGCGTCTGATCTTGACTGCAATGTTTGCCGATGTCATAGATGTCCTAGTCTAGGATATACAGATAACACTCTATCAACAGCACTCTGACGTCACAGTGACAAGAATAGCGAGGCTATAGGTAACCTTTATATGGACTGCGTCTGCGCGGTTTGATTACATTGGTCAATGATAATCACGTGGACAACTACCTTAAGGCTATTTTGGCGTTTGTATACTATGGCTCGATTGTAAACAATCGACCCTAAAATGTCGAATCATACAATATGATTGTTAACTTTGTGTCTGTTACGTCATGAATGCAAAAAAGGCGTCTCTGTAGCAGAAAGATTCTAATGAATTCTGGCTTGAATGCAACAGCTGCATACAATTGTCAACCTTTATCAGTCTCCGTGAAGACTCAACAGGCGACAAATTGATAATACTTTTCTTATTTTCCCTAGAAAATAGACTTTGACATTACTTGCAAAATGTATCCTTAGTTTTGGAGATAATTTGCATGAGATGCCAAAGTCTTTTTTCTGGGAAAGTTAAGAAAAATATTTCAAAATGTCATCTACTGAATTCTTCCCAGCATGTTATGCGTTAATATGTAATAGATTCAAAAACGGATGTGTGGTGAATATAGCATACGATTGATGGTTCTGAGGCGGAAAAGTAAAGTTTTATTTATTTGTAGACACCAGTTATAAACACTGTTAGATCTGTAAGGATTCACGTGTCTGGTCATTGTAAATATCTTAAAGCAATGCTTGCTGCTTTCCACACACTGAAGAATGTTGTCTGTGAAAACTGGTACATGTATCTCCGATGTATATAAATAGGTTGTAAAATAAATAACCCTTGAGAGCAGTGAATTTGTGAATACAAACACAGAACTAAGCATTCCTGAACTTGCTCAAGTTTTCTGTGCTAGGCTTGCTAGTTTCGACTAATAAGGCCACATCAGTAACCCTCGCATGAATTTTCCAATGGGCTCAGCGATCACAAAATCTTAGGAAATATAAACAACACTATAGTGAGTTATGGAGATAAGATTTACAGCTGCCACACTGCACTAGCACCAGCTGTATAAAAGATAAGAAGATTCTAAAAAAGAGTAACTCTTGAGAGGTACACAAACAGCTGAAAGTCCTGAGGTGTTACTGTTTTTTGATCCAGACTAGCTAGTTTCGGCCACGTTGTCATTGATCACAAATGCTAAACTAGCTAAACCACTTGTAAACAGAGTGTCAATTACCCTTTTAGCGGTTTTCAGGCTACAATGGGTTAAACGAAAAAATTGATTTTTTTTTATTTCTCCACAAAACATATTTTGTGGGTACTCATTAGAAGCGCTTCCCAAAGGCGCCTTTAATGAGTACCCACAATATATATTATATAGGCGTGTTTTCGTGATGGCTGCACTGCTGCACTGAACAAGATGACCGCCAAAGATAATGATAGAAAAAATCTTTAAACGACATCTTCGTCAAGGCCAGTTGCCCGAATTTCAAAGTAATTTCACATAAACAATTCTCATATGCTCCTTCACCAAAATTGTTAAAATAGTTCCATTCCAATAAACAAGGTAGCCTCCAAAGCTGAAAATAGAAAACTCTTTATTTCACATCTTCTCTTAAGCCAGTGACCCTGTCACTTCTACAGGCTATGTTACATCTTGAACTCAGGTGAGCAATACAGGGCCATCATGGTCCTTTTGTTTATTAAGCACCAATCATTTGAATTTCCAGCACCTACCGGGCTGGGGATAGCGGAATCATAGCGGGGCTTAAGTGCCGTGATTTAACCCCCGATACCGACAGTGCCGTATATGCCGGGGATTTAACTTCTCACTAAACAGCGGGGACAAAAGCTGTATGTATGTTTGTATGTATGTATGTACGAACGCCATATGTGTGTGCTCGTGTGTGTGCTCGTGTGTGTGCACATGTGTGTGTGTGTGTTTGTGTGTGTGTGTGTGTGTGTGTGTGTGTGTGTGTGTGTGTGTGTGTGTGTGTGTGTGTGCGAGCAAGCGTGCATTCAAATATCCTCCAAAAATCACTGGACCCGATTTCCTGTGGATATTCGTCAGGATGGGGGAATAAAATGCAAATGATCCAGGTTATTTTTCGTTTTTATTGTTAAACTGCGGGGTTATACCAAATCGGAAAGACATTGGAACGATGTGTTCACAAACACATGTATAATTATGTGTTAGAACGTTAAACTCTCACTCCGTTCCAATCTGGATTTGTACCGGGTGACAACTGCATATCAGCTACTTCATACATACCACACCTTCTGTAACGCAGCAGACGGCGGTAAAGAAGTAAGGAAGTATTTTGCGACAGTAAAGCCTTTGATGGGTCTGGCACAGGGGTCTCTTACACAAATTATCCGGGATAGAATGCTCGGATAGGGTGATCAGATGGCTTTCGAGTTATCTATCTGAACGCAAGCAGCGCGTCTTACTAAATGGACCAGCATCAGGTTGGGCCCCTGTTGAAGACGGGGTTCCTCAGGAGTCTATCCTGGGACCCTCACAGTTTTTGATATACATAAACGATATAGTGAAAAAAAAATGGCTATTTTATACGGTTGTTCGCAGACGATACAAGTCTGTACATAATTGTAGAGTCTGCCCAGATAGCTGCAAATATTATCAACACTGATCTTGATACCATTAGCACCTGGGTAGCTAACTGGTTAGTTAACTTCATGAACGAAATCTTTCTCAATGGTCCCATCTCGAGAAATACTTCCCCACACAGCACCCACCGTTATTCATGAATATCATAATGCTACCCGAAACAGGAAGCCATAAACAGCTTGGTCCCATCTTGTCAAAGTCATGCACGTGGTCCAGTCATATCCAGGAAATCGCATCGAAAGCCTGGGTACGATTGAACCTCATGCGAACACTGAAGCTTAGAGTTAGCAGAAAATCATTAGAACAAATATATGTAAGTTTCATACGGCCATTGCTCGAATATTGTGATGTCGTCTTGGATAACTGCTCAGCAGAAAATAAGAAACAACTCGAATAGATCCAAATAGAAGCAGCAAGAACTATAACTGGCGCCACAAGACTTTGCAGCATCGAGAAACTATTCTCAGAATTAGGCTGGAAATCTCTTTAAAGCCGTAGAAACAAGCACAAACTTTTCTTTAAGATTTCAATGGATTTACTCCCAATTATCTCGCGGATCTCACCTTCGAAATTCAAACGACATTCAAACAATTCATGCTAATTCTAACCTGTTTTGTAACTCTTTTGCCCGGCAACAATCCGCATATGGAATACACTGTCTGACAACACTAAAGAAGCTACCACTATTGCGTCATTTAAATATCGTTTGAATAGAAACATATCAAAACCGCCAACTTACTATAAAAAAGGTAAGAGAAAAGTCCAGGGAGTATCATAATCACAGACCGCAGCCATTCCAAGACACCAAGAGGAAGAGGAAACAGACAAAAGCAATCAAGCGCAAATCAAACAAATGTACGAAAAGCACTAAGATTAGCTCGTTCATCCCCAAGCGTGGTAATCGCAATGCAACACAAGAACAAAATAACACAAGGTGCCCACGAAAAGGCCAGATACTACATTCAAGAATGCGAATGGAGTGCAGCTCGCTCAACTACTATCTTTTCAGGAAGAATATCGTGGCCGATCCCTCTTGCCAGTGTGGGGCGTTTGAAAGCCCACATCACTTCTTCTTTAACTGTACTAGGTATGCGGCCGCAAGAACAAGATACTTACCCAATAACATAAACGCTTACACATCTCATGGTTTTCTTTTCGGCATTGACAACAAAACGCAAGGAGAGGAAATGAAGCTCTTTTTAGTCAAGTGCAAGGGTTCATTGTTAATTCAGGACGGTTTACCTGAGGAAACCGAGACTAGTACCAAACTATCGCCTCTCAAATCTCTTGAAAATAACATTTATGTACATGTATTAGGAAACGTTCTTGCCGTGGGTACACATAACACGACTCCTCTTTCTGTCTCTCTATCTGTCTCTCTCTCTCTCTCTCTCTCTCTTTGACACAGACATTCATCTATATATCCTGTATGTTCCACAATGACGCAGGAGATGATTTTATCAAGCGTTGGCTTACCGTCAGATCCTGCACCATATGTTTGTACTTCCTGTTACTGTTACATCCTTGTCAAATAAAATATTGTTTAAACCAAACCCGGGGAGGGGTGGGGGGTGGGGGGGAGGTTCAGAGGGCTTTTAGCAGGAATTTTACCATAAACCTGTCCCTGCAATACAGGGCTTTTAGCGAGGCTTTGCAAAATGAAAAGCTAAAATCCCCGCTATTCCGCGGCCCCGTAGGGGCCCTGGTTTCGATGATTGGTGCATTTACTGTTCATCGCAGCTTTTACCACCACTATATACATTGTTAGTTTTTCTCTCTGGAAGCAAGTGCACAGGGATTAGAACCCTTTTCTTATCTGTCCTATTTCTTTCTACCTCACTCTTGAGGAAGGTTCGATATGACTAAAGTATTGTCAATCCTTGACATGCTAAATAAAAAAAAGATGCCATACCACCATAATTTTCAGCCATTCAGATAACTTGATCCAGATGGTTGATATAAATTCACATACTTAATTGAAAACTCAGATTGCAAACAGTGCAGATCTAGATCAATTGGCTTCTTCACATTCACCATTGACTATTGTGCCATGTAGTAAATATACACTTGCTATCACAAAACACAGTCATGCCATAATCTTCCTGCAAGAACAAGACTTTTTGGTCTGTGGTGACCTCGTATGCTTCCACATCACCGATTCTTATTTACTTTCTGGAACATGGTGGTAAAGCCAAGTTTTATCACATGTTACTGTATGATGCGCAACGCACGAAAAAGGCCCTTATGTAAATTGCGGACAACGAAGGCCCTGATCAGCCTTCGCAGTCGCGCAGGCTGATCTAGGCCTTCGTTGTCCGCTAAGAAGATCAATGGAATCTGAAGTATATGTCGAGAAACAAAGAATGTGCATTGTATATAATCTAAGGTGCAATTCCTGAGGACAGAGCACAGCTGTTGGTGATTTGACTTTTCTTAACTTCAGCTGTGAGCATGTTTGTGCAACTATTTTGCAAAAGTGTACTTTCTGTGGAACCATATGATATACCAGAAGCCTCCTCATTATGAACTTTAATATGTCTTTTATTAAGAACTAGCTAGTGCAGAGTCTTAGTATATACCTGGTTTATATTAGTTGATGGTCGTCATTCCAGAATGGACGTCCTTTTGAGGGCTCTCCCTGTCACATTGAAACTCCCTTGCCCATCCTTTCACAAAAGCATAATATGAAGAAGATTCGCCGTAAATTGTAGCCAAACATTCATGGGTATATTGGCTGATTTTCCCTTCTAACGTCAAAAACTTTATCACTGCCCTGTACGCATTTTTGTCCATTGTACAGTAGTAGACGGGTGATACAACTGTCACTTAACCATCTTTGGTTACATTCATACCACCACCACTGGAGAATATAATCTAACAAATTATCATCACATGCCCCTTCCTATCAAGGCTTCTGTCTATAATACGGAATTAACATCAAACATTAAAGTGAAGATACCCGAGAACTTTCATAATTACGAAGCTTTACTCGCGCTCGCTCTTACCTAGTCTCATATATTTGAAATTTCTCATGTCAATACATGGACCCAAATTTTTTCCCAGTAAGCATTCTACATTAATCTATAGCGGGCCGTTATCGGCCCGTCAGGATAGCTGACGGGCCGATAACGGCCCGCTGTAGATTTATAAAGAATGCTAGCTGGGTTTGCTTTCCTCACTCCACTCCTGACATGGTGTCTACCCTAAAAGAAAATACTTGAAAAAAGGGGTTGCTCGAAACTGAAAGAACTTACTACCAAGAGGAAAAGGGTTTAGCCTAAAAGGTAATAAGTAACTCCCCAGGGGGAAAGGGGTCTGATCTAAAAGGAAAAAAAAACACTTGTTCAAAAGTACAAAAAGAGTCTACTCTAAAGGAAAGAATTCACTCCCATGGTGGAAAAAGTATCTACTCTAAAAAGAAATAATTTGCTCCGGGGTGGGGTGGGGGTGAGGGGGGGGGGGTAAGCAAATTCTTTCCTTTTAGAGCAGAACTTTTTAGTAGGGGTTAGTGTGCAGAAAAGCAAACAGCCCAGTAAGCATTCTTTGTAAATTTATAGCGGGCCATTAACGGACCGTCAGGGTAGCTGACGGGCCGATAACGGCCCGCTATAGATTTATAAACAATGCTAGCTGGGAGAACTCTTTGTAAAACAAATGTGGCGGACAATATACAAGTGACTCCAGTCCCCAAAAAAGATAACCGTGTTGAACATATTGGCACCTTATTTCAAAAGGGGACAGGATGGAGTAGATCACCCTACGCACTCCAACAGTACGGTAATGGTCTAGCAATTTTCCAATGAAATTAATAGAGCGTACATACTGTTATGGTAAATGCGAACCCTTGTCGAAATATGCGGATATAAAAAATAACTGAACTGGGTTAAGTCTTTTGGAATTGCTTGATAATGTACCTTTTAACTTGTTAAAGCTTAACGCTTAGCACTCTGGGTAAAATTTTCAGCAGGCAACAACTTGATTTATTTTCATTTTCCCGGAAAACAGGTTTTGGCATGAAATGCAAATTGTCTCTTATTGAGACAGTTTGCATGAACTGTCATATTCTGTTTACTAGAAAAGGTAAGAAAAATCGTCAATTTGTCGTGTGTTGAATTAGCCCAGAGAGTGGCAAGGGTTAAATGTAATGCCTATGCTAGCACCAGCGACATAAGAAAATAGAAGCGACGTAAATCACTCCAATTATATGTTTAATTTGATTTGGCTTCTTCAAACAGGTTCTTTTTGCCAACATTCATATTAAAGGTTTCTTTGTCTTGAGCTCGCGATAGTTGATTATGAGACATGAAATTACATACACCATATTTGCTGTCTGCTGCTTAATGTACACGTATGCTGCCTAGGGAGACAATGACGTTGCATTGTTCTTGAGCAAGCTCAAAGTCCGTGTCGTAGTTGCCAGTATACTGTTATTTAGTAAATACTAAAGAGAATGACTTTGCAATCAGCAGTACACAATAGACAGTAAATGGTATGTACGAAAGCGCAGTATAATGCTGAAAGTCACTGTCTCAGTACTCAATAAG
Organism: Anodontia alba; assembly: GCA_964016985.1. NCBI lineage: Eukaryota > Metazoa > Mollusca > Bivalvia > Lucinida > Lucinidae > Anodontia > Anodontia alba. The sequence goes on from OZ024830.1 coordinate 34,112,284, forward strand.
CAGTACATAATGCGTATTGCAAGTCAGTTGTTACCTATACGCTTGCAACATGTGTTTAGTCGTTCTTGCATAAATACCCATGCATATACCTGTTTGAAGCTGTAGTCGAATGGACAGATTCACGCGCATTGATCGTGGTATTGCTAAATGTTAAAGCTGATTTTAATAGTCTTGGGTACTTTACATGAAAATTTTGGCTAATTCGGCTAAGTTCCAAAATGCAAAGGATGAATTGGAGAGGTCTTAATGAAACCTCATCTAAATGAGAGTGACCCTAGCTCACATTAGAAAATAATTACAGCTAATTTCACATCCCTTTTTAGGCTTACCTCATCAAAACTAAAATAATTAGTTATAAAAATATCAATTTTTTGTCCTGCTGTCGCGAGAATGCCATAAACTGCGCTTAGCAAGACCAGTGCATTCAGCCACTTTAAAAATGAAATTATCAGGATAAATGTACATCCTATACCTTTTGGTAAAGTGCTGCAATGGTAACCGTTTAGAATATCTACATAAGTGCAGTGTGCCGAAAACGTGCACGTGAGTAGAGAACACCTTCTGTGTATGTAGGTCCTCCAGTAAATGTCATTATATTCTACTCTATTCAGTGTTATATCTAGTATCGGGTTTTACTTGTAAACAACACGCATAAGGTCAAGGATTCTTTGTGGATCAACAATGGGCGTAGACAATTAATTTATGATGTACGAATTTTCGAAAGTGGAAGTCATAGAGCCAGAACTGGTGTATAGATAAATCTTATACGTTTCATTCAACAATATTTCAGTCATTTTCAGATTGTTGAAATTATCAAAAAGTGCGAATGAAATACTTTGTGCACTGAATCGCCGTGCAGCCATGAGCTGAATCTTATCTCCATGCAAACAGGGAACTAAAACAACGAAGAAATAGTAATGGTATCAAACAGGCTTTCAATGTCATATTATTTTAACATTGTATCTGATTTAATTTGTAAACTGTATATTAAGTATTAGCAGCAGAGACTGTGAGTCCGAAGACTGAGATAGAAATGTAACCTGTCCTTTCTCCGTTCATTACGAAAACAGGCCTATTCAAATATATAGAACATTTCACCTCCAAAAACTGAAAATTTTCAAATAAAAAAAAAATGATATTTTTTTTTTCATATTTCTGCTCAAAACATAGAGTGAGGGCATTCGTTAGAACCGCCTCGGCGAGGCGGTTCTAACGAGTACCCACAATCTATGTTTTCAAACAAAAATAAGAAAATAAAGTATACCCCTGTAAACCTCAGTAGTTTTACTATAAAAGTAAGGTTAAGGGGATCAAATTTATATAGGCATGTTTTCTTGAGGACAAGTGTATCTAGTCGTACTTTAACCTACCGATATTAGTAAAAGCAGACAGCGTTTAAACTACTTTTTTATTATTGTTTACAGAAAATAATATTTTGGACATTCTGTTCAAACTGCCTCCGAAGAAAGTCAAATCGTATTTTTAGTGAAAAGTAAACTAAAAGGTGTTAAGTTTCATCTGATGATTTAGCCTACTGACAGCTTAAGCTTTTAAATATATATAGGACGGAACACGTAATGAGATCACCATGCACATCCGCACAGTCTCTTAAGCCATTAATATTCCCTTGATACAGTTACTATATTCATTGATTCTGTAAAACGGTCTGCGTGGATATGCAAGCTGTTCTTTGCTCTCTGAATACAACCCGAAACCCCTTTTCTATTTTTGCATGGCTGGGTTATAATATTTTAGCTCTTAGAGCGTTAAGCCAAATTGTAACAGACTACATTATGCTAGGCAGACGATTCACATGAAACGTCGTCTTATTTTCTCTGAAAAAAATACAAAAATAAATCAAACTACCGCCTGCTTCAGTTATGATTAGCACTTAAACGGTTTATAGCTCACTATTGTAAATATTTACGTTATAATGATAATGACTTTCTCATACGTCTTCAATAAATACACTATCATAAATGATTTCGTTTATTCATTTTCATAGAACCTCAAAGCCACCTGTTCAAGAAATTATATTATGGTTTAATATCATGCGGTTCATACGTAAAGGAGATTACCAGAGTAAACAGAAAATAAAGACTGATCTTAACCTACGTGGCAATCTGGGCCCAGTTGTTCAAAGCGTCGTTAGCTTAATGAGCTCGTTAAGGGTCATTTTGTTAACTGTTTTAGCGGATTCAATATACAATATTCTGATATTTTTTGCTGAAAACATGTGAGTAGCTTTTGCACTGCAAAAGCTACTCACATTTTTTCAGCAAAAAATATCAGCATATTTGCGTATCACTCGATGTAAATTTTAACGAATCGTTAACTAACGATGTCGTTAGCTTTGAACAACTGGGCCCTGATCTTAACCTATTAAATATTATGTGGATAACCCCGCTCATCTGCAGCTATGGTATTCTAACAGATCAAAGAAAAATACTCAACTATAGACTTTCTCGGAACAGGCACAATATTGAACAAGCTTTCAGCATCCCGGGTAATGGATTCGGGTGTCTCTTACCCATAATGCACCAAACACCAAAGACGGTGGAAACCGTCGTATTGGGTCGCTGTTGTTTGCTGTTTGTTAGACTGTCTCGGACCAGGCGTATTGTATATCAAAGCACCGAGAGTGCTGATCGGGACGGTTGCCTGAAAAATCTTTTTAGTGCCAAAAGTCATATGTAAATTGTAATATCATATTTACAAAATCATTTTCGATTTTTCTTTCTGGACCTTTCCAGTTGAAAAGGTCCTTTTCGGTGGTTAGCAGGACCGCGGCTCGGTTTACCAGTTTTACCCAGCGCTGTAGATTTGGCGCGTTTTACTGGAGTATTCATATTCGTCCGCCGATATCGTACTCAATATTATAAAATCTTATTTCTTCAAACGTTTGAAGTTTTCTTTGGTTTTATTTATTTATTCGCTATTTACAAGCATCAGAGTGTATAGGCTAATATGTATGAATGTAGAATTTAAAATTATCAAAGTTAGCAGGGAACTATATGTTAGGTAGTTATTAGGTTAGTAGTAACAGGAAAACGGATTGTCGAAATGTGGTACATGTATATTAAATCTGGCAGCGGTTTGTCAACCTCCCCTGAAACGCTTTCGGCATCCTAGCTAACAGATTCGGGTGTCAGTTACGCACTATTCACCAAACACCAAAGACGATAGAAACCACCGTGTATGAGCACTTCAATGGCTCATACATCTTTTGAACCATGGAATTTTGTTCTAGTCATGGGTAGTTCGAGCCACTGACGGTCAGTCATAGCGCCAGTTCAGGAGGCAAATGGGGAATGATAATTTAGGGATGTCTTTTTGATCTTGTATAAAATAATAGTAATTTGAGTGTACTCATAAGAATTACATTGATGCAGCAATTCTAGTAAATACACACAACATACATTATCATGATTCAAGTAGAAACTCTCCCTAAAATATCGCTAAATATTGGATTTCTTAAGCTATAGTAAGACATACCTCGCCTAGGCGGTTCTAACGAGTACCCACAATCTATGTTTTTAGCAAAAATAAAAAAAATAATGTACACCCTTTAAAAACCAGTTTCACTATATAAAAGAGGGGCTTAAGGGGGTGACAATTAAACAGGCATGCTTTCGTGATTTTTTTTTTTTTTTTTTTTCAAAAATACTGCGCTAGACCAAGAGGGTGACAAACATTAAGTCGTTTCGGGAGCCTGAAGAGAGCGAAAAACAAAAAAAAAAAAAAAAAAAAAAAAAAAAAAACATAAAAGATATGGCCCATATTGTGGGGTTGTGAGAGGTAACCAAACACAACGCAGCTCATGCTCAGTGATTGTATTTGACTGTATCTGACTATTACTATAATCCTTCTGCAGGAACGTTTCCATAGCGAAACAATATAATAAAAGTATACAAAATCGGGTTAATCCGGGTTAGCATGTTCGAATGTCTGCTTTAAAAGCACCCTGTCACACCAAACTATTTCTAAGCACGTCTTACGTCGACCTAAAAATCGTAAACGGGGTAAACCGTGTAACTTCTGGCCTAAATGTCTATAATACGATTCAAGTTTTTTAATAAACAGTCCTCAATACGTCCATCTCGTCTGTATCCTGTCCACAGTCCGTTCGTATCAAGATCAGATCGGGTCAAATGGCCCGTTCACCTCGTGGAGAGAAATTTTTAAGCAGTCCAAGCCCGCCCATGGACCGTTTTATCCCGTTCGTAACTGGTCCTACTTCGTTCCCAGTGCCCCTAACCTAGGTCTTACATGACTCGACCACCTCGTTCACAGACAATTCATCCCGTTTTGACGTCTTCATCTCGTCCCTAGTGCATACAGGACGTAATTGCAATCACGTTCCGGCCCGACGGCTAACCCAGCGCGTTCTTGCTAGTCTTCGTTCACATTCGCCACATCAAGCTGTGCAGACCATTGCATCCTTGTGAGAATCAAACCTCCAAAGAAATGCGGTGGTAGAAAGACGGGTCGTACAAAAGCAGCTATAGTTAGATTGCAAAGCTGCATCTTCTCTATAGGCCAATCTAGCCGAGCACCCTTCCCGTCCGAGCCTGTCCAGGAGGTTCGAAAAACAGACGTAAAACGTTGCTGCTACGTCAACTTCGTTCGCACACAATATTAGCCCGTTTGGCAACATTTTCCAAAACGTAATGAGAACGGGTTTGGTGTGATAGGAGGCATTTTGTTGCTACTTTCGATCCTTGGAAAACGTAGTGCAATCGTAGAGATGTCGGGATCAAACGACAGGTATCGTTTCAATTCGTAGTGTATTCTTGGTGAATCGTGAATTGCCATAGGCAATTGTGTTACTGATCGTAGTAGATCGCACTGGAATTGCAACGTTATCTTTCTGGGTGCGTAGCAGATCATGCCACGTTGTAGCGTAATCGTGATAGAATCAATTATAATCTATGCGTATTCTTGGTGAATCTTGAATTGCCATAGGCAGTTGTGATACTGATCGTAGTAGATCGCACTGGAATTGCAACGTTATCGTTCTGGATGCGTAGCAGATCATGCCACGTCGTCCCATAATCGTGATAGAATCAATTATAATCTACGGAGGCCACAACTATAAGTACCTTAACGACGGCTTAACGACATTTCCTGATTCAGTTACGATTTCACTATGAGTGCTCTACGATTTGAAAACAAGAAGTATCTTTAAAAAGAGATAATTTTCGCATAATTGGTGCATATAAAAGATGTTTTGATAAATTCTGAGCTTTATTATTATTTTTTTTTTATCTTATTTTATTTTATTTATTTATTTTTTTATTGTTTTATTTTTTTTTTTATTTTGGCTTTCTTTTCTTATGTGAGTTATTTGAACCATATGATGCAGCTTTTGTATAGAGCTAATGACCCGGAACCACAAACACTTATTTTATCATGTTGGTTTATTTTTGGTTGGGAGAATTTCGAACACAGTTGCATAAAAAAAAACAAAAAAAAAAACAAAACAAGAAAAACAAAACAAAACAAAACAAAAAAAAAAAAAAAAATATATATATATATATATATATATATATATAAAACAACATAAAGTCTTGGAAAGTATTTTTATATTACCTTTATTCGTTTTGTTGATAAATACAGCATTATATATGCAATGCGGTTTGAAATAATACGTGATATGATATAAAAATTGGGTTATAACCACATTTAAAACTAGTGTGCGCAGTCGATGGCACGCCATTGCAAAATCCCCACGCTCGACGCTAATGTTGCTAATTGCGTGACGGATGGACGGCTGGACGAACTTGCTCCCAAACACATTTACCATATGGGGAAGTTATGTCGCAAGTTTGGTCAGATTCCGCTCAGTGGTTTAGGAGGAGATAGTGTGACGCACAGATGGACGGACTGACGGACAAATGGACGGACGGGACAAAAATGTTGCTCTTGCAAACCCATACCACGTGAAAAAGTTATGTAGCAAGTTTGGTTACATTCTGCCCAGCGCTTTAGGAGGAGATATCGGGACGGACGGAAGGACGGAGGGGTCCACAATATCCCCATTATTCTATTAAGCGTCGGGATAAAAATGATATTCAGAATTTCTTAAAAGCAAATCGCCGATGAGCCTTGGGATACATAGGTATTCTTCGCATAACACAACAGTTGTTAATATCGGGAGAGTAAACATGTTAACGTAATACGAAAGCAATAAGATTATAATGATTGTGTGTTTAGTATATCTATTAAAGGTAATAAATTTCTCAAAAAAAAAAAAGAGATGTAGGTAGTTTAACCAAATGCCATTTTTATATATCTTTTTTCTTTATATTCATCGTTTGTTCATAAGATGTTAATATAAAACTCGAAACTGCTTTTTTTTAACAATTAAGCAGATTTTATGCAGAAATTAAACAGATTTTATCTTGATACTTTAGTCTACTTGGGATCAAAGAAATCCTAATCTTGATAATGCGTTTAAAATATCAAACGTATGGATACAAGTTATTTAATTTTCAAGTTTGAAATCTGTTTTAGATTATTTAGAGAGTCGTAACTCACACCGTCTTTAACGCTTAGCTTGCCGGGTAAAGATTTTTAATCTTTGTAAAATATTGTTCTTACTTTTCCAGAAAAGGGGTTCGGACAATTTTTGCACATTGTTTTCTAAGGATGGTATGTCAAAATCTGTTTTCTGGGAAAAATCAGAAAACATATCCGATTACCAGTTTGCCGTCTGCTGATATAAACCAGAGAATGGTAATGGTTAAAATAAAGGTCAATGCAATACTAGTGTACTTTGTTATCAAAATGTCACATACATTATGTTTGATCGACCCATGAACATCACATTACGAAAATATGTCTATTGAAATTTACTGAAAATTTTACCACAAATTAAAGGTTTCAGATAAAAAATAGTCATATATATATATATATATATATATATATATATATATATATATATATATATATATATATATATATATAATTTCTGCTCGAAACATAGATTGTTGGTACTCGACGAGGCGGTTTTAACGAGTACCCACAATCTATGTTTTTGTGCAGAAATAAGAAAAATAATGTATACCCGTGTAAACCCCAGTTTTACTATATAAAAGTGGGGTTTAAGGGGGTCAAAATTATATAGGAGTGTTTTCGTGATGAGTATGGCTGTTGTTCTCTCGACTGAATAAAATGTGGATACATTTAGGAGGAATGACTGAGAAATGTTAAGCCTTGTATTGACGGATATAAGCAGAGCTGTCTGTTTTCAACCCTATTATTCCTTGAGTACATGTATTTACGGTTATGCTATTTTGGTCAGTTTATGTCGAAGTGGGACATGTAATACGTTAAAGTAAACAGGGCACGTGACTTTTGCAAAATGGACAAAATTACTGAACGAACGGTGATTATTTGCATAAAAAAGGTCTAGCACCTAAAGTTATTCATGTGGATAGGGTAGCAACACAAGGTAAGGATGCCCCTTCATATGCTACCGTAAAAAGCTGGGTGGCAGAATAAAAGCTAGACCCTTTTTATGCAAATATAGAATACATATAACTGCTCGTTCAGCAATTTTGTTCATTTTGCGGGTTACCATTTCGACATAAAAGGACCAAATGACACGGACTGTTGGTTACATAACCGTAAATAGGCAAGGAAAAACAGGACTGATAATAGGTAGCTCTGCTTAAATCCTTCAATACAAGGCTCAAACTTTATCAATCATCCTCGTAAGGATTTTAATCTATTTTTTAGTCTTCGAAACAGTTAACCAGTACTTTATACGTGTACACACTTTCGACAGTAACTGATAATTGCCCTTCTTGAATCAGCGGATGTTAGAGAGCTGTGGTGTACGAGCACTCTTAAAATCAGAGTATGCTAAAAATTAAAGATAATCGGTAGAAAACACTACGCTTTGTCGCAATACGCCATTAAATGAAATGTGATATCCTTGATTGAATATATAATCGGTGTACACTGTGGTCAGTCTCATTATGTCACATGAGAGATATGATTATACTGATTATTGCGACGAAATTATTGATTATTTCATAATCTTAAATTTCTCGCCAGACGGATCGAAATTTAACACTATGCAATAATTTATATTATTGCATAAAAAGCAGTGTCGCACGTTATTAACAACCGTGCATTAACCGGCGAAAAGCCGTGTATTAACAAGGCAATTCACGCGCTGTTAATGCACGGCTACGCAACTTTCAATATGATCGTAACGGGGCCACAGATTTGCTGGCGTTACGAGATGTGTACTGCCTGGCCCTAGAACCAGCATAGTCTGTGGAAATTGTTTTCGCGAAACATGGGTGAAATGCGAAACAAAATAGTGCAAGAAATAATGCGAAATGTAGCAAATGTTTTCAATAATGCAATAATAGCGATCGAATATGGTTTTTCAATGCATTAACATTCGCCAGGTCCCTTGGGAGGTGTTGAAAACCGAGGCCGGAGGCCTCGGTTTTCAACACCCCCTACGGGACCTGGCGAATGTTAATGCATGAAAAACCATGTTTGATCCCTATAATAATATTCAGATAGCAGGGCGCTGTTCTAATGGGTGCGATTACTCGAACGTGTGTGCATGTTAAAATTAGATTAAAGAAATACTCATTATTACTTCAAAGTAGGTATGAATACAACACTTAATTGAATAACGCTTCGTGATCGCTTCAAATTTCAGGGCGATTGATAGTTTTACATTTATGCACTTGCTTTCAAAAGTTAAATGTATGTGTCACTTTGATCAAAAATGCATTACAATAGATGGTACTCGATTTTGTTTACCTAATTGAATTTGCTTATGAAAGTTTTAAAGTACCAATTGCCTTTATACTCGTATGATATGTCGGACTAACCCCTAAAGCACTTATCACATCTATAACAGCTATAACCATCGATAGATTGATTTTGTTCTATTTTCAGAGAAAATTTCGTGTTCATGAAATGTCATGCCATATTTTCTTTGAATAAATATCATTTCAACAATTTCGCCTAGGGCTTTAAGGACTAAACAGCAGCTGAAACACTGACTGATGGTAAAGAAATACCATAGGGTATATTTAGAGGGGAATCCAACACTCAGCTAATCTACGAGTATTTGTAAAGCAAACCAGCAGCCACACGCGAAAATACACCTTACTTCATGGGTGAAAAATTCAGGAACGAAAAATTCATGTGCGTTCGATAATTTAGCCAGCGCACGACAACATCTATAATATGACCTGTGTAACCAGCAAAGGCTCAGATCAGCCCGTTCATCCACTCAGTACGGCAAGGGTTATGCTTTATCCCTCTTTGGATAGCCCGGAGGTTATAGAAGGCACACGCGATCAGTAAAGACGCTGATCTGAGTCTTTGCTGGTCGCACAAGTCATATTGTGGGTTTTGTCGTGCGCTGGCTCTAGTGGTCTTTCAAAGTAGTCAACCTTTCAGAATGGTACTGTATCGGTGTGCAGAAATGTAAACAGAAAGTCTTAAAAATTGTTACTCTTGTGACAAATGGCAGAAAATGCTTCAAGTATACCAAGACCAGTTAAGTCGACCCTTTCATCTTAAAGTTTGAATTAGGACATACCCATTATAATACAGATTTTTTTTCTGACAGATTTTAAAACGTATTGGCATACAGTACAGATCCATTGGAGTTAATCTGTATGGGCACCTGGGTGAAGGCTCACAATCATACTTAAACTTAAGGTCCAACTTAAAACTAAGGACCAAGATTAGAAACGTGCATCTTGCTCTTATGCAAAAAAGTGATTTTCGGTTATTAAGTTAATAATTCATTTATGTATGGTTAACTGAACAAATATAAAACGCAGGATATACTGCGTTTGCAACACTGGGTTACAGTGAATTTGAGTTTCTAAAACCTATTCTACCAATGTTGCAAATAGGAGCCTAACGAAAAAACTGAAACAGCCTGGTAAACAGTGTCAGTCATAATGGGAGAAGTTAGTTATTTTCTCATCTGGATCTTCACTGTTTACAAAGATCTTCTCTATGGGGCTGAAACGATTAACTGTCAATTTTATGCACTATCTTTGTGTCGGTCTATCGGGATGAAACGATTAACTGTCTATTTTATGCACTATCTTTGTGTCGGTCTATGGGGCTGAAACGATTAACTGTCTATTTTATGCACTATCATTGTGTCGGTCTATGGAGCTGAAACGATTAACTGTCAATTTTATGCACTATCTTTGTGTCAGTCTATGGAGCTGAAACGTTTAACTGTCTATTTTATGCACTATCTTTGTGTCGGTCTATGGGGCTGAAACGATTAACTGTCCATTTTATGCATTATCTTTGTGTCAGTCTATGGAGCTGAAACGATTAACTGTCTATTTTATGCACTATCTTTGTGTCGGTCTATGGGGCTAAAACGATTAACTGTCAATTTTATGCACTATCTTTGTGTCGGTCTATGGAGCTGAAACGATTAACTGTCTATTTTATGCACTATCTTTGTGTCGGTCTATGGAGCTGAAACGATTAACTGTCCATTTTATGCACTATCTTTGTGTCGGTCTATGGAGCTGAAACGATTAACTGTCTATTTTATGCACTATCTTTGTGTCGGTCTATGGAGCTGAAACGATTAACTGTCCATTTTATGCACTGTCTTTGTGTCGGTCTATGGGGCTGAAACGATTAACTGTCTATTTTATGCACTATCTTTGTGTCAGTCTATGGGGCTGAAACGTTTAACTGTCTATTTTATGCACTATCTTTGTGTCGGTCTATGGGGCTGAAACGTTTAACTGTCTATTTTATGCACTATCTTTGTGTCGGTCTATAGGGCTGAAACGATTAACTGTCTGTTTTATGCATTATCTTTGTGTCGGTCAAAGTCTGACTGTTACTACTGTACTATGTACGAAAGAACAATTTACGAACAATTTTGCAACTGCCGTATCTATCCTAAGTGTTCGAACAACTTCTTAAATATTTTTGTTGTCCATTACGAAAACATGCCTATTCAAATATACTGAAAGTTTAACCACCAAAAAATGAAAGTTTTCAGATAAAAAATTCTGATATTGTTCAAATTGCTGCTCAAAACATAGATTATGGGTACTCGTTAGAACCGCCTCGACGAGGCGGTTCTAACGAGTACTCACAATCTTTGGTTTTGAACAGAAAGAAGAAAAATAATGTAATCCCCTGTAAACCCTAGTTTTACTATATAAAAGTGGGGTTTTCTAAAAGTTTGGTTTAAGGGGGTCAAATTATATAGGCTTGCTTTCGTGATGGAAAATTTGAACAAGTCCATTTCTCTGTTGTAGCTAAAAACTGCTGGATGAGTGACAAACAATGTATACCCTGATCAGACGACTTAAATCATCCCGTGCATCAGTGTCAGTGTTTTCAGTATGAAGAAACTTTGTATTCTTGGCTTTCCAAAATGCGCCCAGTGAAGATTCTGATCAGACTGCGCGAATGCGCAGGCTGATCTGAATTTTGGCTGGGCGCACTTGTCCGAAGATACGGACCTGACGTTTAGCCTCATTCGCTGGAGGATGTTTGAGTTTGCAGCCGCAGTTTAATTTTGCACGAAATTTGAACAAGTTCCAGCAATCCGTCTGTTTTAAACAAAACGTAACAAAACTAATTTACCTTCGCATTGCATTAGGATGTGTTCTAAGATTACGAAATGATTTGTAGCTTACATAAATAATTCAACGTGGCAAAGGAAAAAGCGTCATGTTCAGGTATATGCAAAATCTTGCGCATGCGTACAATCTACCGTATTGATCCTAAGCATTTGTATACACAAGCTTCAGCTAACAGTATAGACCCAGATGCGGCATCTGATCAGAGTTTACAGCAGTTTTAGACACACAACCCTGAGCAAAGAGTGTACACTATGATTAGACGCCATATAATGCACCATTTGATCAGGGTGTTTTTTCATTCAACAGGTTTAGATACATCAGCCTGAGTAAACAGTGTAGACCCAGATCAGACACTGCAAACATGGCGTCTGATCAGTGTCTACGCTCTAAGCCTAGCCGCTAGGCGTTAAAATGAATAACATAGCAACAAAGCCATCTATGTGCATTAAAATAAACAATATGATACTTTAGCTTGTCTAAATTTTATAATACTAAGCCAGTATATGTATTGACGAGTCTACCAAACAGACTTGCCATCATTCACCCTTAAAGCGCCAATCACAACAATTGTCGTCTGCTTTGTCTTCTGCTTGTGATTTTAAAAGTCATTTCTGCAAACAGTGTGGACCCAGATCAGACTGCTCTTTTAGGAGCAGTTTGATCTGGGTCCACACTGTTTGCCTGTATGCAAAAATAGGTTCAAAAAGATTGCAAGAATATTCAGCAGACGACATAAACAGACGACATTTTCAGATACAGGTTTTCTTGGCGCTTTAAGGGTTGAGAAGGTGACTACCTTTTACTAAATAAATAAAACTATTAGAAAGTTATTATCAGACAAGTAGCTAGTCTGCTACGCTCTTAGCTTCTCAACCAGAAGTTTGAGACACGTCAGTCTGAGTAAACAGTGTAAACCCAGAATACACGTCGCAAAATGCAGCGTCTGAGCAGGGTCTTTATGAAATGCTATACTCAGGCAGAAATCACGTTTAGACACACCGGCCTAAGCAAACAGGATAGACCCAGAGCAGACGCCGCATTCTGCGGCGTCTGATCTGGGTCTAGACTGTTTGCCCAGCAGCCAACAGATTTAGACACATCAACAGGTAGCAACATGGACTGGTTCTAAGTTTAGAACAAGTATGATAAAGAATTAAGTATCTGATTATCTTGTGTAAATACAGTATTCAAGACAAGTGCTTCATGCGTAAATACAAAGTACCAAAGTCCCTGCTCAGACTGGACGAATGCGCAGACTGACCTTGGCCTTCGCTGTCAACAGATACACGAAGACTCCTTTTCACTTTATCCTGATATGTAGAAACGCAAAAAATCAGGGTCCCGTTGTTCAAAGCATCGTTAGCCCAACGAGCTCGTTAGTGGTCAAAATGTTAACTGTTCTAGTAAGTACATTGTACAATATCTAATTCACAGGTGTTTTTGCTGAAAACTATGTGAGTAGCTTTTGCAAATGCAAAAGCTGCTCACATTTTTTCAGCGAAAATATTAGCGTTTTTGCCAAATTTAATGATCAAAATTTTAATGATACGTTAACTAACGACATCGTTAGTTTTGAACAACTGGGCCCAGATGTTATCTTTCGAGCCGCAACATCAGAAATGTGCACTCAGCGAAGATTCAGATCAGCCTGTGCATTCGCACAGTCTGATCAAAATCTTCACTGGACGCATTTTGGATAGTAAAGGATGCAAACTTTCTTCATTCGGTCAACGAAGATTCTGATCAGACTGTGCGCATGCGCAAGCTCATTTGAGTCTTCGTTGGGCGCACATTTCAGAAGGTACGTTTTCTCACGTCGTGGTTCATTTTGTAAAGCATTTTTTAAACAATTGATGAGCTTATTATCTGATACGTCAGTCAAAGTTTTTTTACTTTATTACTGATTCAAAAATTATATGGTCTGAGTTTTCTACATGAGCTTTATGATAAAACTTTACACAATAAAATTACCCATGTCATGCTGAATACATTAAGATGCCATGCACTCTTTTGAGATTTAACCAGTCAGATAACTTGATCCGGATTTTTGCTATAAATTCACATACTTTAAAGGCAAACAGTGCGGATCCAGATCAGCTGGCATCTTCAGAAGCCATTTGATCTGCATCTACACTGTTTGCAAAGGCATGCTATATCCGGATTCAGCAGGACAGTAGTTAATGACTCGAATTTACTCTGGCTGATTCGAACTCGTTTTTGAGTCCCTAGAAAATTTCTCCGCGACCGCGGATAACTCAACAAAAAAAAAAAAAAAAAAAAAAAAAATATATATATATATATATATATATATATATTTAAGAACCTTTAGTGGAACTTTTCGTATTTTATCATGAAAATGTATGTTGTCTGTACACATTAGAATCACCTCATCAGGACCATAATATACTATTATTTTTTACAGAAGATTGAAAAGATCTGTCTAAATTATCTTCATTTGCTCCTGACCTGGCGCTATATTTAACTCTCAGTGGCTCGAACTACCCATGTCTAAAACAAATTTTCATGGTTCTAAAGATGTTTGAGCCATTTAGGTTCGACTGTATATCGAGGGTTGAGCGCAAGACTGGCGTAAGTCAGATGGTTGTTTTTCCCCAAACCTAATCTCCTCACCATGGAGGTGTTATGAAGATTACATTTCTTTCTGTAAACAATGAAAATTTAGGTGCCATTGCTCGTATGAGCAATGGCACCTAAATTTGCATTGTTTACAAAGGGGTCCAAGTTCCCCCTAACGAGGGTTTCAAAAATATGTTTGAGTTACCATAGTCTTGCGCTCAACCCTCGATATATTTAATGATGCTTAGTGATAGTTTCTACATTTAAAACTGTCTAACACTCTGTATATTTTCAATTTCATACACGGCTAGTCAATGAATAAGCCCTGTTGAACCGTATTTCTCACGGAACGGATTCCTCACGCCGGTGTGATAAATTCGACCGAATTTTTCACATTCGGACAAAGGTGAAGAATACGTTTTGCGGATTTAGAGTTTTTAACCCAAACGAGTTTGTCACACATTAGAATTTCTATTGCTTGCACACCAGTAAACAAATTTTTAATGAATGGAAACATTTTCGGTGAAATATAGATGTGAGAATTTCGGTCGGATTTTTCACATGTCATGTATTTAGTCAAATATATCACAACTATGAATAGTTCGGTCGAATTATTTTTACAGCAGGGAAGTTTTCGATCGAATTTATCACGTGCCAGATATATTTGGTTCGAATGAGTATTCATAATCTATGTTTAGAGCAGAAATAAGGAAATAATGAAAACCCCAGCAAACCCCACTTTTTCCTCATAAGGAAAACAAATCTATTCCGTCAAATACATTGCATTTTGCCGAAGAGGATTTTCAGAGTAAAAATTTTGATACCTTTTCTAATTTCTCCTCAAATCATTAACTGTGGGTACACGTTCGAAACGCCTCAGTAACCGCCTCGCTGAGGCGGTTTGAAGTTTGAACGAGTACCCACAATTTTTACAGCAGAAATAAGGAAATAATGAATAGCACTGCAACCCTCACTTTTTCCTATATAAAGTGGGGTTTGCCGGGGTATTCATTGCATAGGCTTGTTTTCTTAATGTATAATTCAGATCATTTGTGGCTTTTCACAATCACGATTATCAATTACCAAAATTAATCCATTGTTACAAACAATTCGCATTGATATCTCAAAGTATTAAAGTCGGGCTGATTTATATCAATAATTTACATTTCAAGTTTAAGATAACAATATAAAGACTGATTTTTAGATATCGATTTTTCGAAATAAAATATTCACAAATTGGGTATCAATATATGTAATTATTAATATCCATAATTAATTATAGATATCAATAAAACTCTTTACAGATATCCATAATTTATAGATATCTTTACAATTAGAATATTTGATATCAGTACCAACAATCTTATATCTATAATAAGATTTGTCGAAATCTGTATAGAATAAGGGATGATTGATATTATTGAACAAATCCATTGGTATCAAGAAACAGATATGACATTTCATTTATTTCATTTTATGATATCCAATAATATTCGAAGTTAAAAATAATAATACAATAAATAATAAATCTATCACTCGATTAAAAGATATGCATGATAAGAAAAATATATTACCTCGAAACTGTATTAAATGGTTAATCGTATGTTTTATATCATAAGCTGTGACAAATACGTTTGTGAGAAATCCGTGCATGAAAAAAGGGCACTTTTTTTTAGGGTTTTTTTGAAAGGTGACAAATACGTTTGCGTGCTATATATAAAACTGATACCGAACGAGTTTGTCACAGATAGGTGAGGAATACGTTCGGCAGCTGTGAAAAATTCGGTCGAATTCTTCACGCCGCGTGACAAATCCGACCGAATTTTTCACACGTGTGAGGAATCCGTTCCGTGAGAAATACGGTTCAACAAAGCCCTCCATTTGAGATCCACCTCTTTACGAGTCTGTATGCTTACCTTTAAGCATGATGTAGTCAGGCCCACGGTGTTCGAGTGCCATTATCCCAGAATTGAAGATTCTTTGCGTTCTTTTCGCTAATCCACTACTTAGCTAAATTCACACTACTTTTGTCGACTGTTTTGTTTTGTTGCGCCTGCTTTAGCAGGGTGACTTAGGCATGCAAGTTTCCGTCCGTTCGTCCGTTTCGTCCATCCGTCAACATTTACCCTGGGGGTCTTGTGAGCGCAACTCCTCTTACAGTTTTTACCGATCATTTTGAAACTTTGCTTATGAATTCTTCATGGTATGAGGATGTGCATGTGGTTTGGATGTAATTGTTAGATCATTTTTGTCACCTTTTCCGCATTGTGAACTCAGTCATTTTTCACCCTCTATATATAGACAGTGGGTACCTCTTGTGAGCGCAACTTCTCTTTGCAGTTTTGTACCGATCGTTTTACGACTTTGCATATGCTTTCTTCATGGTATGAGGATGTGCATGTTGTTTACATATAATTGTTATATAATCTTTTTGTGTCACTTTTTCCACATTGTGAACTTAGTCATTTTTCACCCTCTATATATAAACAGTTGGTACCTCTTGTCAGCGCAACTCCTCTTAGAGTTTTACACATATTATTATGAAATTTGCATGCGTTTTCTTCATGATATGAGAATGTGCATTTAGGTTGAATATAATTGTTAAATCATTGTTTTCATCTTTTTCCAAATTGTGAACTTAGTCATTTTTCACCCTCAATATATAGACAGTGGGTACCTCGGGAGCACAACTCCTCGTAAAATTTTATACCAATCTTTTTTGAAATTTTGCAGATGTGTTTTCCATAGTCTATCATGCTCATATGCTTTTCATATAATCCTTGCCTTAATTGCCTTTTTGAACTTTGTCACTTTCTGACCTCAGACGTATACACAATGGGTAACTTAGGATTGCAACTTTTCATACAACTTTAAACCGGTCCTTTTAAAAATTTGCACGTGTTTTCTTCCAGGTCTGCAGAAGTGCATATGGTTGGATATGATTTTCAAATGTATTTTTGTCACTTTTTCCACTTTAAGTTTGTCATTTTCTTACCTCAGATTTTATGAAAGTGTACAGAATGTGGGTGCCTTTTGAGCTCAACACATGCATAATATGAGAAAATGCATATGCTTTTGATGAAATTTCTATATCAATTTCTTCTACATTCAATAAACATTACTTTTTTTGGTGGGGAAGGGGGTGGGGTTGGTAGTGCAAGTGCGACATCAACTTTCCCGAAGTTCGATCTATTTTAATGTAACATACTATCGAATGGAAAGAAATTTATACGTTAAGTTGAAAGACTGTACAGTCGACTCTCGTTATCTCGAATTCCAAGGGACTCACTGAAACACTTCGAGATATCCGTACATCGACATATCAGAGTTGAGAGAGTGAGGAAAACAATAAATTGAACAACCACTAACAAATGAATATGTTATTTGACTCCTGAAGTTAGAAATATATATATATATATATATATATATATATATATATATATATATATATATATATATATATATATATATACTCGTATATATATATAACATAATGTGGAAAAGAGGATAAATTGCTCCTTAGGAGCAATTTTTCCTCTTTTCCACATTATTTTGTTACCTGTTGTCATAGTTTCATGTTAAAACAGGGACCAGATTTTCACTTCGAGATAAGCGGTTATTCGAGATAAGCGAGTTCGAGATAACGAGGTTCGACTGTATGTTAAACAGCGTATATAAGGTACGACGCTCATTATGAGCCGTCTCATCTGAATCTACACTGTTTTAAAAAGCCTATTTTTATCGCGTGTGGCTGTGAAAGAGTTAACCGCCACATTGGCTTCATGAAAGCGGAAAAGGGCACGAAGGTGTATACACTGTTCGGTTCCGTGATTTGGACCGTTGCGCTGAATGCTCGGCTCGCCTCTGAATGCTGTAGAATATACCGATGACTAGCAAAAACCTATATTAGACTGTGCGGCCCACAAGCAGATCTGAATCTTTACTGTTCACATATATGCGGAAGATACCCTTTCTCATGACGCGGTACAAATTTACTATCAAATTCTAATTGACAGCAGCATTATTATTAGAGTCGCGGCATGCCAAATATCTGTCTTTTTGGAAATGTGATAAGGGTATTGTTGTGTTGTTACTTTTGTTTATTTTCATTTTTATTTCATTTATTTTGCTTATTTGATCTGTTTGTTGTTGTTGCTGTAGTTGTTTCTACAATTGCTGCATCTGTTGTTGTTGCCTCTTCTTTCTTTCTGTTTTTTTTTTTATTTCATTTTAATAGTATTCTTTTATCAATATGTTTTTAATCAGAAGGACTGGTTCTTGATACTATATCCCTGAAGATTGTATATCTTTCGTAATTACTAGGTTTTGCCATTGCTGAGTTTACTTTTCTCTCGTAGTTTAAAGCTTACATTCCAAATTGTTCCATACAATTGCTGATATTTTACCCCGTAACTTGATGCATGACAGACAACTCTCTTTATACCGACACTCGATAAAACGACAAAATTCTTTATAATGATAATTTGACTTCCCGACACCTTCGCTTAATTGGTAACAATTAGTCACAGATAATGCAAGAATACTGTATTTGATAATTCAAAGAAACATACGTTTTGGATATATGTTAGAATCGCCTGAGTGAGGCGATTCTAACAAATATCCAAATCATTTGTTGTATGAGGAAATAAGAACAAAACAATACATTTCTTACATATCAATCTGCTCATTAAGTATTCTGTACAACAGCAAATTCACTTTAATGGCAACGTCTTTGGGAACAAATGTTGTCGTTGTAACGAGGGTTCACTGTATCCTGATTCGTTACTTAAAATAACAGCAAGAGGGTGAAGTTTGTGTTTTACATGTATTTGAGTCGCCGAGTCACGCCATTGGAAATCCGGACTTCAAGGCATATTCGAATAGTAACTGCCGGGTCACCGGCAACTTTCTTTCGCAGAGATTGATCATGAAATATTTTCTACGGTCATTCGCATCATTGTGCTGATTCAAGAAGTGTAGTTGTCAGTTTCAGACGAGAAAATGTGCACTGTACAGGTTAACGGATTCAGTATAAGCTAACCCAGGGAAAGGGTGGTTAGGTAAACTGACCGGCTCGACATGAACTTAATACTGTCGAACGGGCCATTACACTCTAAACCAACAAAATCAACCAACAAACAGCAGCTGTCGAGATCTACGTGCGCATTCAGTCTAACTAGAGTACAGAATTCACACAAAACATTCGGACAGACAGAACTAAACAAACATTGTGGTCTCCAGGAAGAATCTTAACGCATCACGAAAACATGCCTATATAATTTTGACCCCATTAAACCCCACATTTATATAGTAAAATTGTGTTTTACAGGGGTATACATTATTTTTCTTATTTCTGCTCAAAAGCATAGATTGTGGGTACTCGTTAGAACCGCCTCGTCGAGGCGGTTCTAACAAGTACCCACAATCTATGTTTTGAGCAGAAATAGGAAAAATATCAGAATGTTTTATCTGAAAATTTTCATTTTTTGGTGGTAAAATTTTCAGTGTATTCGAATAGGCGTGTTTTCGTAATGCCATTTATGCCTGGCTTCTCATAAAAGGGACATTGGCAAACAGTTTAGAACCAGATCAGACACCGTACTGTTTACAGTGAAATACAGGAATTTCTATAAAATATGGTAATAAGAAAAAAAAAACAAAAAAAACAGACACCTAATGGAAATGGACCGGTACAATGAGTTAAGGTAGACGAGTCCACTCGGCATCGATGGGTTGATGTGGGTCTGTGTCATGGAATGCGATACCCTCACTTCATTTTAGCTATACATTACAGCCTGTTTATAACAACTACCCTTGAAAACTAAAACAAAAGACTTAGTTTATTTATTCATTTCATTTTTATGGACAAGTTAAATATAGGGTTCAAACATGATTTTTCATGCATTAACATTCGCCAGGTCCCGAGGGAGGTGTTGAAATCCAAGGCCGGAGGCTACGGTTTTCAACACCTCCCATAGGGCTTGGCGAATGTTAATGCATTGATAAACCATTTTCGATCGCTGTTATTGCATAAAATGTGAAAACATTTGCTACATTTCGCGTTATTTCTTGCACTATTTTGTTTCGCTCTTTCACTGATGTCTCGCGAACGCAATTTCCACAGACTATGTTCGTTCTCGGGTCGGGCACTATACATCTCGTGACGGCAACAATTTTGTGTCCCCGGTACAGGCATATTGAAAGTTGCGTAGCCGTGCATTAACAGCGCGTGAATTGCCTTGTTAATACAGCGCGTGAATTGATTTGTTTCGCCGAGTTTGTTAATTTGTTAATGCAAGGCTGTTAATAACGTGTGGCGCTGCTTTTTATGCAATAATAAATAATTAAACTGCGCTTTTGGAAATCAGAAAAGCGGAAGTATAAAGAGCAGGCGGTTCTTTCTGAGAGTAACTGTTCGTTCAGGTTCCACTGTACCACCAGGTGGTCAAGCAGTTTAGACCCTGTTTAGATGCCTCATAACGCGGCGTCTGATCAGTATCTAAACTCTTTGCTACTCATTAAACAATATTAGACACCTGGGTCCAGTTGTTCAAAGCATCGATAGCTTAGCGAGCTCGTTAGTAGTCAAAATGTTAACTGTTCAAGTAAGTACAATATCTAATTCACAGTATTATCGCTGAATAAAATAGTAGCTTTTGCAAAAGCTACTCACATAGTTTTTTCAGCAAAATATTACCTTGTATGCCATATTTAATGATAAAAAATAAAGATACGTTAACTAACGACATCGTTTTATTTAACAACTCAGCCCCTGGACGAGTAGTAAAGTGGACGTATCCACATTTTAGAAGCGCAGTAAGGAGTTAAGGCTTTCAACTACAGGTGTCTCTCGTTATCTCGACCTCGCTTATCTCGAATAACCGCTTATCTCAAAGTGAAAATCTGGTCCCTGCCTAAACATGAACATCTAACAACAGGTAAAAAAATATTGTGGAAAAGAGGATAAATTGCTCCTCTTTTCCACAATATTTTCAATATATCTCTAACTTCAAGAGTCCAGTTACGTACACATATATTTGTTAAATGTAGTTGTTCGAATTATTTTTTCCTCAGTTCTGCAAATCTAATATGTCGAGATACGGGTATCTCGAAATATTTAATAGAGTCCCTTGGAATTCGAGATAACAAGAGTCGACTGTACTTAGGGTAGATCCAGTTGTTCATTTTAGTGAAGGTACTTGAGGAGCCACGTCATGCGAGAATGTATCTTCTAGAGAGTTTAATACAGTCGCTTTAAGTGGCTCAAATATCTTTGGGACACTGAAAATTTGTTCTAGACATCGGTAGTTCCAGCAACTGAGGGTTAATCATAGCGCCAGGTCAGGAGGCAAATTGGACATGAACATACATGTTCATGAAAGATTAAGAAAAAATGCCTAAAATATCCCAAAATATGTGTCTTGAGCGATTTGTAGAAGTTTCTTCGAAATAAAAAAAACGAGTTCGAATTAGCCACGGTAAACGAGCCATCAAGTTGTTGGTGTAAGGAAACTTCGTTTTGTCCCAAAGTGGATCATCTCTCTCATCAGATAGTCATGCTTGCATTTTTGACATATAGGCCTATCTAAGAAACGTTCACAAACTCATAATAAAAATACTTACAACATCTTCCGGTTGTTTGGAATTTAGGTGTCGGTTGTTTGGGTTTTAAGATTATCTTACCACTTCAGTTAAAGTTTTTCATTTTATTATTTTAACTGTCTGAGGTAGGAGACCGTTTCAACGAGTGGATTGGACGTTTTATTGGTGCAATTACAAAACGCCAGTGGCATCAAGTTTAATGGGACAAATATAGAGTACTTAAAAGATTGTGCCGACATGTTGTAAAGGCAGACATCGGCAGACCTAAAAGAAGATTTAAGATCAGTACTAAATTGAAGAACCTAGCGACCACAGAGCTCGCGGGGCTGTGGGCGGGGAATGATGAACGGTGAGCGGTGGCGGGTTGTGCATGAGGGTATCTTATTTATGGGATAGTCATGGCCTACAGCTAAACGTTTTACTTATTTGTTTCTTCTTCTTCATCATCGTCTTCTTATTATTATTTTTATTATTGTTATTATCATTATTAATATTAATTATTATTATTATTATTATTATTATTATTTATTTTATTTTTATTGTTGATGTTTCTTTGCTTTACTTTCAGCAAAATTTGCTCAAGAGAATGCATAAAATCGAAGCAAGTGGGGTGTTGGGACGGATATTTAAGACGGTAAGTTGATTACACACACACACACACACACACACACACACACACACACACACACACGAAAAAAAAAACAACAACAAAAAAAAAAAAAAAAAAAAAAAAACTACAGATCACAGAAAACAAAGCAATTTAGCAGCGACTTGTGAAAATGTGTTTCATCTGTATATGCAAACAGCGAATGCCCAGATCAGACTGGGCAATCTGATCAGGGACTTCGCTGTACGCCGACAGTATCGTGGGATATTGTAGAAAATCTCGATGTCTAAAAAAAGACCCTTATTGTTCGCCTTCGGTGGTTGATTTGGATCTTAACCGTGCCCATGCGCTCCAAAGATACCTTTTCTCAAGGCACGACAGAAGGCCCGGATCGGACTTTATACAATTGACTCTCGTTATCTCGACATCGCTTATCTCGAATAACCGCTTATCTCGAAGTGAAAATCTGGTCCCTGCCTAAATATGAAAATCTAACAACAGGTAAAAATACTGTGGAAAAGAGGAGAAACTGCTCTCAGGAGCAATTTCTCCTCTTTATCACAATATTTTAATATATCTCTAACTTCAAGAGTCCAATTATATATATATTTGTTAAATATGGTTGTTCGAATTATTTTGTCCTCAATTCTGCAAATCTGATATGTCGAGGTGAGGATATCTCGAAGAATTTCAGAGGGGCCCTTGGAATTCGAGATAACGATAGTCGACTGTATTTGCTCAAGTGAATTAGAAACCTCTGTGTGATGATAACATAAAAGGACTGTCTTTTTTCCAGTCCTCCGGGGTTCCTTTGGAGGCTTTCTTTGGTTCTGACTGTCATTTCGTTAGTTGTTTGACATGCGCTTTCATCTTGTTTCATCACAGCGATTTTTTATTCACGTGTTTCTTTTCTTCTTCCTTTTTTTTGTTTGTTTCTTTTTTGTTGTTTTTCTGTGACCGAACAATTACAGTCAAACATCAATAGTTCGATGAAGAACACAATTACCATATATAGTCGTACAAACAAGCCGGCACATACGTACAATATAATATACTACTCAAAGTTTGCTAAGGATCATATTTTATAATGTCTACTACTTTTAATAGATTGAAACGACATGAGATATTAGATCATTTTTGGAAGCGTTATTCATTTAAGAATTCATTTTTAATAAAGTAATGGCCAAGTAAGTGTTCATTGATGCGTGAATATGGCGGATGGAACGTAAGGGTCGAAAATCAACATTTTTAGGATTGCTGGCGGAAATCTGAAAATCAGGAAAATCACTAGTCTGTGAGTTTTGGCTTAGTTAATAGCGTGTATGGTGCCCGTGGGCATTGATTACGGCCTGACATCGCTGTCGCATGCTACCGATAAGTCTACGGAGCTTATGCTGAGGAAGCTGGGCCCACTCCTCAATGAGAGCCTCTCTGAGCTCCCGGACAGTTGCTGGTTGGACCTGGCGAGAAGAAATGGCTTTCTGCAGCATATCCCATGCATGTTCTATGGAATTTAAATCAGGGGATCTCGCCGGCCAATCCAATCGCACAATTGCAGCTTGCTCAAGGTACCGGTTGGTGATGCGGGCCCTCTGTGCACGGGCATTATCATCCATTAAAATGAAATCAGGACCTATAGCACCTGCATATGGGTGAACATGAACATCCAAAATTTCATTGACGTACCTCTGTGCCGTCAGTGTGCCGTTATCGATGACGTGCAGGTCCGTTTTCCCCTGAGCGCTAATTCCCGCCCACACCATAACTGAACCCCCGCCATAGCGATCATGCTCTGCAATACAAACTTCAGCAAAACGTTCATTTCGCATCCTCCAGACCCTAGCCCGCCTGTTAGTGAAGTCCACACAAAACCTGGACTCATCAGTGAAAAGAATGGGGGTCCAGTCATTAAGGGCCACGTAACATGATCTCGTGCCAATTCTAAGCGCTCCTGAACATGGTGTCGTGTCAATGGGATGCGTATTGCAGGTCGTCGTGACCTGAAGCCAGCTTCATGCAACCGATTTCTAATGGTCTGCGTACTTAAACAAACACCGGTAGCGTTCTGCAATTCGCTACGTAACGTTGTTGCGTTGTTGAACCGGTGACGTCGGGCTTGTAGAGCGATAAATCGGTCTTGAGCTCGAGTTTTTGAGCGTTCACGACCTCCAGCGTGCTGATGCATTACGTTTCCAGTCAAATGGAATCGAGTCCACATTCTTGAGACAACGCTCTGGGACACCCCAAGAACACGAGCAACCTTCCTCTGTGACAACCCAGCGTCAAGCATTCCAATGCCCCTATTCATCTATTCTTCGCTTAGACGACGCCTAACTTGTCGGTCTGCCATACCTTACGTTAAGGGTTCATCAAGGACAAAAGTGGGTGGGGTACCCCCTGAAACTTTCATAACAGTCCTTATTCACAAAGATGATGGGGTTGCAGAATTTTCAGTACATCAAAGAAGTAATGATAGGACTGCATGTTTCTTATGACTAAATAATATTGTACAAGTTAAAATGGACCAATTAAATTGAAAAAAATATAGGGTTCGGCATTTGCGTTCAAAGTCCAAAAAAGTAAAATTTTCAGAAAACACTAATTATACAGGCTAAACAATGGACATCTGATCTGCAATGTATGAGAGTATTATCAATGAATGCACAATGCTTAACTGAAAATAATGACCACCTTCACGTAAAATTTTCCACGAGTTACAGAGTAGCCATGTTTCATTCATGTAAAAATGTAAACAAACATTCGGAGCCAGATTTCATTCTTATATCACTGGCATGTTGCGTGAAAAGACAATTCATAATGAGATCCGTTTACCCTCTGAATTGTGTCTGGTGTTTTAACGACGATCAAGGCTTTGATTTGTTGTTAAATAGAATTCATTTCTGTCCCCCAAAACAATAAAATAGACAATTTTTCTCATCTTCTGACTTTCATGATTTCCTCGAGGACTTATCACCGATATTATTACGCCTGCATGCGGAGCTATGCGCAAAGATCGGAAAAATTGTCATAATTTTCAAGTTTGGATTTATAAATTTGTAAAGTAATCAAAATAATAATCATAAATGCGATGATATATGTAAAATTTATCAGTAGTAGAAACTTAACGATAAAAGATGGGATTTTACCCTTTGGACATTCGTAAAGGAAGTAGATGTTGTTCGGCACTTCCTGTAGCAGTTGACCAGTAATTGTTAA
Source organism: Anodontia alba (assembly GCA_964016985.1). Lineage (NCBI taxonomy): Eukaryota > Metazoa > Mollusca > Bivalvia > Lucinida > Lucinidae > Anodontia > Anodontia alba. The sequence goes on from OZ024830.1 coordinate 34,137,913, forward strand.
TTGCGTTGAAGATGATTTTTCGACCAAAATATTGTTTTAAAATCTGGATCAAGGTAAATAAATTGTCAGTGCAAGAAAGAAGTGTTTAAACTACATCAGGATAGATGTGGCATAAGCTGATCAGCGTAAGAAAGGTAAGTAATTGCATTTCCAATGTTTGTTACGCTTGCGTGAGTTTGTAGTAAACAAAAATCGCCTGATGAGATGCAACAAGTATGGTGGACAGTACAAGTCGGATCTCGTGCATAAATTCAGCATTTTTGAAATATTTAATACACAAAGGATGGGATACACCATATTATGTAGAGGATCTTTACACTGACTAATGGAAAGGGTGGATAAAATTTATCGACATTTAAAGTAAGTTTTACCTTGATGTGTTGCAGAACTATGTTTGCTGCTGATGTCTTTACTCTGACTGCATAGTTAGTAGATTCAAGATACAACCCACATTTGTTTGTTTGTGTTGACGTTTTACGGCCCAGTCAACCCAATGGGGTCATGTCGAGCTCGGTCAGTTTACCTAACCATACGTTTACTGGACAGGCTTAGTCCTCTAAGCGGTTAACCAATATTGTGCACATTCTTTCGCCAGAAACTGACAACTGCCCTTCTTGAGTCAGCGGAAGGGAGAGAATGACCGTAGAAAATATTTCATGATCAATCTCCACGAAAGAATGTTGCCGACCTCGGCGGGGCTTGAACTGCGACCTCCTGGTCTCCAGTCGGACGCCGCATCCAATTGAGCCACCGAGGCCGGCCAATACAACCCACATCAAATGATTTTAAAGCATATCCAGACTGGAAATCCACCAAACAAGGATCAGTCATTATAGCCTGATGAAAGTCTTTGTTGTTCAAAAAGGAAAAAAGAATGCAAGGCCAGCAGTATTGACTCATAAGCTGGAAGTAATTCGTTCAATGCATAAATGTTTGTAGAGATTTCCAGATGCACCAGCAGATACATTATTGTTAAAATCCGGTAATTTATAAACTAGTACCTTTTAGAGGAGCAAAAACAAATACATTTTCCAAGGGAGACAAATGTGTAGTTATTGGCTCTTTGACAGGTATTTGCTACCATACCTTATTTAGGAACTACATTCATACATGAAAATATAGCTGATAAACCTGGAAAATTTTATAGATACTTGTTGTAGTAATGTCAACTTTATTCCTGTGTGTTTGACTTTTCACAAATTATATTCTCATACATTATGCATGGATATTTGGACTACATCTTGATCATTCTTTATATGGGATTGACATACCAGGATAGCAGTTTGGATGTAAATAGAGAGACAGTACATGAGGTGAGCTAGTTCTTTTTCTAAATGCAAATATTGTCAGCTTCACACATGAACAGGGTTGGCGTTCGATAAACAATTCATAGGCTTTATGCCTTTTCAGAGAAACTAATATTTTTGACATTTTTTTTATTCACATATTTTTCATGTACCCCACCCACTTCTGCCCATGATGAACCCTTAAATTCGATCAAAATTTGACGATTACACAAGCAAAACCTTGTTTCAGGTACACATGTACACATGTACATGAAGGTAAATGGCTTTAAATCAACGATTTTCACGGGTAGGCCTCTTCCCATGCTTCTTGTGCAAAATGTACATGTCAAATCGATAACTGCATTACTCGTTTATTAGGCCCGAACATCGATTTACCTTTGTAGCAATTTGATTATATATGGTGATAATATGAACAAAATATCTGACGTCAAAAAAAGTGATCCTTAGCAAACTTTGAGTAGTATATATATAGAGGATCTTACATGAGTGGTCATTTAATATGAAATTTATGAAACGAGTTTGGGTATTTTCGATATTTTGCGAGCTTTAGCGAGCAAAATACCGAAATTACCCAACGAGTTTCGTAATTGTATTAGTTTAACTACACTTCTTATCTATTTAATTCCCCGTAGAGCCTTTAACCATAATATTTCGCACTGTTTCAAGCATTACCTGTTGTCAATGCGGAAGAAAACAATTATGCCACAGTTTGTCTTACTTTTATTGCATGATGTATTTACATTTTTTCTAGAAACGATTTATTCCAAATTCCAGTTAGAAATTTAATAAGTTGATGTCTGTGAAATTAGATACAGATTTACGGTAAGTCGCAAAACTATCTTCTGAATCCCACTTGTATGCTTTTGATGTAGTTGTGTTCTTACCATATTTGTATTTTATACATGCGAATTATACGAAAAGATATTTTTTAACCTGTTTCTCTTCTTTTTTTTTTTTAAGCTATGTTTTGACGAGGGTGTGTACAAATTATAAGCAGACATGTTGTCCAGGATACGAGGGACCAAACTGTGAAAGAGGTAAGCCTAAATGAGCCGCAACACCAGAAAACGTATCTTCTGACGTATGCGGCCAACGAAAGCGTAAACCAGTCTGCGCATGCGCGCAGTCTGATCCATTACGAAAACACGCTTATTCAAATATATAGAAAATTTCACCTCCAAGAACTGAAAATTTTCAGATAAAAAAAACCCCTGATATTTTCCATATTTCTGTTCAAAATATAGATTGTAAGTACTTATTAGAACCGCCTCGGTGAGGCGGTTCTAACGAGTACCCACAATCTATGTTTCTGAGCAAAAATAAGAAAAATGATTTTTACCCCTTTAAACCCCAATTTCACTATAAAAAATAGGTTTTATGGGGGTCTAAATTCTGTAAGCATATTCCAATGTCCACATTAAGATTTTTTGCATTCTTGGTTATCCAAAAAGCGCCTAGTGGTGATTGTGATTAGACTGCGAGACGGCACAGCCTGATCTGAATCTTTGCTGGCGCCCATGTCCAAAGATACGTTTTCTGACGTGCGGTGCAAACGCATCATTACATAATTAATATACGTATTTCATTTGAGAGGTTAGCTATTATAATAGGTGATAAACGCTTTTAATCATACACATATCATTACGAAAAAAAGCCTTTAAAATATACTGATATTTTTTACACACAAAAAAAAATTCAGATAAAATGTTTTTGATATTTTCATATTTCTGCTCAAAAACATAGATTGTGGGTACCCATTAGAACCGCCTCGGCGAGGCGGTTCTAACGGGTACCCACAATCTATGTTTTTGAACAGAAATAAGAATACTGTATACCCCTGTAAACCCCAGTTTTACTGTATAAAAGTGGGGCTTTAGAAGTCAACATTATATAATATTACTGAACTACAGAAAAAATATTAGTCAGATATAATGCATACGGTCGACTCCCGTTATCTCGAATTCCAAGGGACTCACTGAAACACTTCGAGATATCCATACTTCGACATATCAGAGTTGAGAGAGTGAGGAAAACAATATATTGAACAACCACATTTAACAAATGAATATGTAATTTGACTCCTGAAGTTAGAAATATGTATATAAAATAATGTGGAAAAGAGGAGAAATTGCTCCTGAGGAGCAATTTCTCCTCTTTTCCACATTATTTTGATCAGCGTTATGCGATAACAAGCCTTAGTTATATGCTGACAGCAAGAACCCAGATCAGATTGCATGTTCCTGAACCTGCTTTCAGTCTTAATATTGTTTCTTTTTACAGACATTTGAAGGTGCTATTCAGCCTGCACACTTCTCGCATATTGGGTGTTTTTCTTACTGTAAAATGGGTAGTGTGAGGGGACGTTTTATTTTATTTTTTATTCGATGTATATTTGTTTGATGATTTTTTATTATATCTAATCTGACTTTAGCGGTGAACATTTTTTAATTTGGGTTTTTTGTTTTAAACATGCGGTAAATCTGTGGACCAAAGAATCAGTTTGGTGTGGCCTAAACCCTTAGTTTAGAAAACAGTGGAATTAGGACCCGGTGCCAAACTGTATAATTGGAATGAATACACTTTCAAGGGGGACCAACTCTATCAACATTGTCTTGTCTCCCACGGAAAGGCTCAACTCTAAAAGAAAAGAATGTTCTACAGCTTGGAGTATTTTTCCTTTTATATTAGGCATCTTTCCAGAAGGGCCATGTGCAGAAAAAAATAAACAAATAGTCGCAAAAAATGTTAGCCTTGCAAACATAGCGGGAAATGGACTCAGCCTGTATCGAAGTCTTTAGAAACAAACAGTGGGCGATCGAAAGTCTTCTCACATAATAACAGCTTTATTTTCGACGATTCTTAATGTTTTTTTTTTTATTTTTTATTTTTATTTTATTTTATTTATTTAATTTTTTTTTACATTTTTTTTTGCATACGCAAAATATCGACAGACCAAACTGATCTACCGAGTTGACTTATTCAGAAAATTATTTGTTGCATCTCTCTACTGTCTATTGAACATTATGATAACGATTTTGTTAGTTGTCTTATCTGGTCACGAAAACAATAATAATTCATCACAAAAACATGCATATATAATTTTGACCCCCTGAAATCCCATTTTTATATATTAAAACTGGGGTTTACAGAGGTATACAATATTTTTCTTTTTTCTGCTCTAAACATAGATTGTGAGTATCCGTTGGAACCGCCTTGCCGAGGCGGTTCTAACGAGTACCCACAATCTATGTTTTGAGCAGAAATATGAAAATATCAGTGTTTTTTTTTTTCTTCTGATTTTTATTTTTAGTTTTTGGAGGTGAAATTTTCTATATATTTGAATAGGTATATTTTCGTAATGTGTTGGTACCCATAGAGGAATGCAGGAGATGTTCTTAGAAATCCATTACGAAAACAAGCCTATTCAAATATATACTGAAATTTTTACCACCAAAAAACGAAAATTTTCAGACAAAAAATTCTGATATTTTTCATATTTCTGCTCAAAACATAGATTGTGGGTACTCGTTAGAACCGCCTCGACGAGCAAAAATAAGAAAAATAATATATACCCCTGTAAACCCCAGTTTTACTATATAAAAGTGGGGTTTAAGGGGGTCAAAATTATATAGGCATGTTTTCTTGATGGGATTACATTTATGGACCGCTAGAATTCCCACTTTCATAATCATTTGTTTTTCAGTTTGTTTTGACTGTGATAAAATAAACAGATTTGAAAGGCAATTTGATGATGTTTATGCAAAAGTGAGTATATATACTTATTTGTTTTTTAGCGACAGTACCATCCCATTACCGTTCTTATTAAAGGCACTTTGCTTAATAATCGATAATAGTGTTCATCTAAAATACGACAATAGTTTAAATCTAAAATACCATACACTATTATACTGTATACAGAGATTAACATATGACAGTTGTCATATCATTCCCCATATCAACCAGACACTCCAATATCAACCCGAGGGCAGAAGTCCTCAGTGCTGATATGGGTTGAGAATTGTATGTGGTATGATATTAAATACTTACTGGCAAGTTTACATAGTTCATATTCTATTCAGTGTGAAAATTCTTAATGTGATAATCATATCAGTATAAGTAAATGCTGATGTAAGGATTTTATTTTAAACAAATAATGAACGCATTAACATGTAAATTTTAGAGTCACATGGGTGATATTGGTTTTTCATTCTATACCCAGCTAGCATTCTACGTAAATCTACATCGGGCCGTCATCGGCCCGTCAGCTACTCTGACGGGCCGATGACGGCCCGATATAGATTTACGTAGAATGCTGACTGGGTAGCGGTTTTGGCTCATTTTTGCCAGATGCAGCTTATGCGCTCTGTAACAGCATTATGTGCTTGAAAGCCATGTCATTATCACATACATGTATGTAATCAAAGGACTGACATCACTGCTGGCTTGATTGTCTCTGAGTGTAGACTAGGAAAATAATCCTGAATGGGGACTTAAGACGGGTTAGTTTCATTTAACCCTTCCTGTAATTTAATCAAACAGTGCAGACCCTAATCAGACCTCGCATGCTGCGGCGTCTGATCTGGGACTGCACTGTTTGTGAATGCCCAAGTCCAGGTTTTACAGATAATCCTCTGCACACGACACTCTGGCATCACAGTGACAAAAATAGCGCGGCTATAAATAACCGTTAACTTGATTTCGTAAAAACGCGCGGTTTGATTTCTTTTTTCAATGATAATCACGTGGACAACCATCATAAAGAAATGTTGGTGTACGTAAACAATCGACCCAAAAACAGACAAAAACTTATTATTTTTGTAGATAATTAAAGGGAACTTATAGACTGATAAAGAACAACAAAGAAAAGCAAATGGAAAAAAGAAGACAGAAAGCGTCCTTAATACGTGCTAGAAATTGTAATCACCACATCGGTTGTAGCATCAATATACTACCAATACTGTTGTCATGAGTCAACTAGGTACTTTCTTCAGCTCGGACTGTCATTGTCTAAGACGCTGGCGGCGAGGTATAGAACATCACGAAAATACGCCTATATAATTTGGACTCCCTTAAACCCCACTTTTATATAGTAAAAATGGAATTTACAGGGATAAAAATTATTTTTATTTTATTTATTTATTTATTTTTTTTTTTTTGCTAAAAAGCATGGGTTATTGGTACTCGTTAGAACCGCCTCGCCGAGGCGGTTCTTACGAGTACCACATTCTATGTTTTGAGCAGGAATATGAAAAATATCAGAATTTTTTATCTGAAAATTTTCCTTTTTTGATAGTAAAATTTTCAATATATCTGAATAGGCATGTTTTCGTTGTAAGCTGTCCAGGAATAGCTAAAATCACAGATCATATCATACCAATTACACTAAGAGAAAGAAAGAGTAAACAAACTGTCACAGACAATACACAAGCAACAGCCAAAAGAAATCGATTTTTGGTTTAGTTATAGCTCTGTTCAGGTAGCATTTTCTATTACTGGAACAGTATCGGTAGAATATTGATGCTACAACCGATGTGGTGACAGCAAAATCTTTTACAATTTCTAGACCGTTTTATGGACGCTTTCTGTCTTTTTTTTTTCCATCTGTTTTTCTTTGTTGCCTTTTATATAGTCGGAGCACCACTTAATCATCACGAAAACACGCCTATATAATGTTGACCCCCTTCAACCCCACTTTTATATAGCAAAACTGGGGTTTACAGGGGTATACATTAATTTTCTTATTTCTGCTCAAAAACATAGATTGTGGGTACTGGTTAGAACCGCCTCGCCGAGGCGGTTCTAACGAGTACCCACAATCTATGTTTTGAGCAGAAATTTGAAAAATAAAAAAAAAAGATTAGAATTTTATCAAAAAATTTTCATTTTTTGGTGGTAAAATTCAGTATATTTGAATAGGCTTGTTTTCGTAATGGTAATCCAAATTCACTTAAAAAGGGATCTATTTTACACAGTGGGCCCCCGTTTTATTTTTTATGCAATCGAAGGAGTCAAATATGTTGATACTGAAACCAGACTTTGCATGAAATACAGTAGGTGCGAAAATCGTCATTTTGGGGTACAATTTTGATAATTTTAACAAAATATCCAAATTTCTGGATTATTTTTTATAAAGTATTTTGCATTTCCTTATGCTGCCGTTCAAAACAGATTTAAAGTATATTAGTCAATATGTATCATGAAAAAAAATAATTGTGATAGTGTTTCGCTTAACGGACCTAGGGGGATTTCCTATTTGACTTAACTCTAGAGAGAGTAATCAAAATAGCTCATCCTGAGCCTTCAGGTGGGCTAAAAATAATTACCAAAATTAATATTTTATTTTATTTTTTTTTGTGATGGGAATGGCGGGGATAACATCTGGCCTTTTTATTGCGTCAAATTTGCGCTCCAAAATGTTGAAAAATCATTTGCTCAAAATGCATTGAAGATAATGGCTGAAACTTAAAATGTATAATTAAAATCATGGAGAGACATGGTAGAATTTGTACTATTTTTTTTTTTTACAAAAGAGACAACATTCCTTTTCCTTTCCTGCACACCAAGTCCCTTCCTACAATGAGTCTCCACAAAAAGAAAAGAATTTGCTCCCCATGGGGGCAATTTCTTCTCTTTTAGAATAGACCCCTTTTCAGAAAGGAAACAAAACAATTTTAACACAGTAGACCCCCTCACACCTGTTAGTGTATCTCAAATGACATTGTTTTTCTAGATACGAATAATCGAGGAAAAATGTTCCAATCGAACGTCTTGCGGTGGCGGTAACGAAGGAAGCGGTGATAATGGTCACAGCGAATGTACCTGCCCAGCTGGGCCGAAAGGTGATCGAGGCCCTAGGGGACCAATTGGCCCGCCTGGTTTACCTGGGCCACAAGGTTTCCAAGGAGCTCAGGGACCTGCAGGTGATCCCGGTCAACAAGGACCACCAGGGCAGCAAGGTCTGGGCGGACTTCCCGGACCTCAAGGTTTCAAAGGAAGGGACGGTTTACCGGGCAGAGACGGTGTGCGAGGGCTTACAGGACCACCGGGGCTACCGGGAAAGGCAGGATTACGTGGTCAGAAAGGGTTTCCAGGAGTCGACGGATTACCTGGAATGAAGGGCGAGCCTGGAAAAGACGGGATTCCAGGATCCATAACTCAAACGGGTTTAAGGGGCCCAAAAGGTGAAAGAGGATTGCCTGGCCTAGCGGGAGAAAGGGGTTTACCTGGTGACCCTGGATTCCCCGGCCCGGTAGGTCCACGTGGCCCTAAAGGTGAAATGGGTACTCAAGGCTGGCCTGGGACAGACGGACGCCCAGGGCAAAAGGGCGATAGAGGAGACAGAGGATTTAATGGAGTCAGTGGGCTACCAGGGGTGGACGGCGAAAAGGGTGAACCGGGCGAACCGGGACTACCCGGGACTCCCGGTCGACCGGGAGATATTACTAAAGGTTTGTTTAAATACTATATTTTGTTATTTGTTATGTGTATAAACAAATCAACACAGCTGGTATCACTATTTAATTGAAAAAAAAAAATCACTGTTTCTGTATATCTACATGACCAGCAAAAATAAGATAACCATGGACTTTTGAGGTGAAACTGACAGGGAAGTTTTATTAAAGCATATCCATTAACCATTGTCCTGCTTAGTAAATTAAGATGCCACGCTCACTTCTAATTTTCAGCCAATTCACTTGATCCGGATTGTTGCTATAAATTCACATACTTAATAGCAAACAGTGCAAATCCAGATCAGTTGGCTTCTTCAGAAGTCAACTGATCTGGATCTACACTGTTTGCAAAGGCAGGGAATATCCGGGTTCAGCTGGACAAAGAGTTAACACCATTATTGTATATATATATATATATTTATTACATTTTCAGCAATGATTTACTGAGATTTCATGGTGAATTATAATCGATAATTCACCAAGTGAATTATTTCATTTCGAACGTTTTGACGTCATAATTGCTCGGCGACGTTGCTGACGTTGTTGGTAATAAAAATAACAACAGTTGACGTTTCGAGGAAAATGATAAAATCATGGAGATCAGACTGCAATTTTCACGTCCAGTTGGCGTTTTTGAGGAAAGACCTGCAACGCAAATATAAAGTATGATTTTCTTGATAATCCAGTTCAACTTTCGTGACATTGTTGTGTCTGTATTTCAAGCACAGGATGATTTTTGTATTAAGCTGAAAACAAGATGGCGACCGATTTTCAAACTAAACCACGCCTCCTGAAATTCATGCACTGACTGGAACTATTTTGGTAGAAAATCATAACGGCTGAATGTGAAAATTCAACGATAAAACATGAAAATGTAATAAATAGTTTATTGGTTTGTTTTGATCGATTACGGAGAAATAATTCACGCGTGTTCTAAGGCTTTCGTGTAAAAAACTCGTTCGCTTCGCTCACTCGTTTTTACGCGCAAGCCTTAGAACACTAGTCAATTATTTTGCGTAATCGATCAAAACAAACAAATAAACTCTATATATACGTATATAAAAAACTCCAACGCGGACCGAATTATGATGTGTAGCTGGAATTGTATCCGGATAAAAGGGCGAGAACTGGGCACTGGGAAAATCAGATTTATGCTCCCTAACAGTTCTACTGTTGTATTTATCTTGCACTGTTTCTTGATTGTGTTCAGGTCCCGAGGTTATAAAACTCTTTGCATGCTTAACGCAGCTGAGCATGAAACTTTCTCTGCTAATAAATATGAAAATGCTAACAAAAGTATTAGCTGAAAATCTTTCTTTCTCAGCTATGTTTACAAGAAAAATTTTGCAATTGTTAGTAATTTGAGAATTATTAGCAGGACAAATTTCATGCCCCGCTGAGTTGGGCATATAAAAGGTTTTATAACCTCGGGTCAGGGTGCTGTTTTATGATGTTGTACAGTATCATTCAAACCTTTTGCAGTGCCTTGAAAGTTTACTATTTACTGATTGTGGCCTTTTACGGGTCTCCCCATTTCGGTGGTACATCGTTCAACGTCATTTACCCATTAATTCCAGGGGTATTCGCCATTCCTCGTTTTTAGGCACGTCATTTTCAAATAGCCAATTTTAAAGAAATTCCTGTATTTATCGCAAACAGTGTGGACCCTGATGCGGCTCCCGATATGGGTTTACACTATTTGCCAATGTTCCTTTTTTGAGACGCCACGCATAAATGGGTTAACTAAACCTCACAATAGGACAATCTCACTTGTAACTGAACCTTTCGTGCGCATGCACTGAGAGAGATTTTCGTAATTTTCAAATTACAGTCTATGTACTTTTGAATACTCATCACGAAAACACGCCTATATAGTTTTGACCCCCTTAAACCCCACTTTTATATAGTAAAATTGGGGTTTACAGTGGTATACATTATTTTTCTTATTTCTGCTCAGAAACATAGATTGTGGGTACTCGTTAGAACCGCCTCGCCGAGGCGGTTCTAACGAGTACCCACAATCTATGTTTTGAGCAGAAATATGAAAAATATCAGAAATTTTTATCTGAAAAGTTTCATTCTTTGGTGGGAAAATTTTCAGTATATTTGAATAGGCATGTTTTCGTAATGTCTTTATAAAAGACGAGTCGAGGCAATTCAAATGACAACATATGCTTTTATAAAGAAAATCGCAAAATAAAATATCCCTTAAGCATCGTTAATTATGCCAAGTTCTCTGCTGATCAGTTTACAAATGGCGCCTTTATTAGGTCAATATTTTACCTTATTCGATGGATATTCGACAACAAGATTTTCTAGTAATTGTGAAAATCCTAAGCGCATATATAAGATATAGGCTATAAGCAACCTTGTATTTGCTTGATGCTGAATTAATATATTGTATATTGTATATTGTATATAGCGGTAATTACGTCGAATACGGTAAGGTAATTGTCTAACATGTTGAATTATAATTTAAGCATAGATCATTTAATTATAATGTTTCTTACAGTTCTTAGGAAGCAGGGCTTGAAGGTTCATTCAGATCGTCTTCGGAGACGGTTTCAATGAAATATCAAAGCCCATTTTCGTAGTAAAACATCACTCATGAAAATTCTTTATGAAAACATAACTATTTTATTTGTCTGCCCCTGTAAACCCCAGTTTTATATGGTAAAACTGGGGTTTACAGGTGAATACATTATTTTTCTTATTTCTGCTTAAAAAACATAGACTGTGAGTACTCGTTAGAACCGCCTCAACGAGGCGGTTCTAACGTGTACCACAATCTATGTTATGAGCAGAAATATGAAAAGAAAATTCAGAATTTTAGTTTTTGGTGCCGAAATTTCCAGTATATTTGAATAGGCGTGTTTTCATAATGTGTACTCTGCTGGGTTTGCGTAGTCTAAAGATTAATTATCAGTTTTATTTGCATTATTTGCAGTTGAAGAAAGTACAATAGTGCGGGAGCTTATAAACACAGTAAATGTAAGTACTTTTGAGAATTTCTCAGGATGTTTCCTTTTATTCCATCCTACAATAGACTAGAATAGAACAGCAGAAGATCATAATCAAATAGAATAGAATAGGAGAAAGAAAAGAAGGTAAAGAAAATTTCTTCGCACAGTAATAAGCCTTTATGACATTTCTATAAACGAACCTCAACAAACGCAAGGCTCACTCGGCATAAAAGGGTTAATCTACTTTTTCTTCATTTTAAGAAATATAACTTAAGTTACCTAATCCTTTCATCCCTGCAGACCAATACATATACGTTTGTAAACAGTGCAGAAATATGTGAGACGGAAGAGTCCATGTCATAAACTCAGGTATGAAATGGTGAACGAGTTATGAATGATTCACACAGTTACAAAATGCAAAACACACAATAAATGCTAATTTCTTTATTTTATACTTCTGTTAATAGACTCTAGAAAAAAGACTAGAAACAACGAGACGTGAAATAGAAGAACTCCGTGTGGTTTGTAACTCGCTTTCTCGTAAGTACAAACACAAGTGTCTTCTAATTATGCCTTTAACTTTTAATGAGAAATAGTATAAATGCTGTTTGCGTTCATTTCTAATCAGTAGGTTTATGTGCAAACTTTCAACTTCAGAACATCATTAATGAGACTGCGCAAAAATAAGTTCCTCCGTTTTGTAGTGGGTAATAATAAACAAAAGGTTTCATTAACAATTGCTGGAGTTTTAAACACAACAGCAGGAACATTAAGTAAGGAATTAAGGCGGCCCAGTACATGTGGCCAGTCTTAATTACACATGTTGCTTAATGGTAAGAGCCTTCTGTCACTAAACATGAACGTCTTTCGGACAACATATTACGAAAGCACTGACAGCACTGGTGGGTCAATAGTTTCTGAGTTTGGGCTGAAAAATGATCCTGAATGTGGACTTAAAAAAGTAAGAGAAAAGTCCAGGGAGTGCCACAATCACAAACCGCAGCCCTTCCCAACACCAAGAGGAAGAGGAAACAGACAAAACCAAACAAGCGCAAATCGAACAAACGTACGAAAAGCACTAAGATTAGCTCTCTCTTCCAAGCGAGGTAATCGCAATGCTAAAAGAACTGAAAAACACAAGAACAAAATAACACAAGGTAAGACATAAAACAATTTAAGCAAACAATGCACTGTCTGCAAGTGTTCCAAGCCAGATTGTACATATTAACCCTCTTTACACGGCACTCTGACTTCACAGTGACAAGAATAACGCGGCTATATATAACCGCTATCTGGCTTTCGTACAAAAGCGCGGTTTGATTTAATTGGCCAATGATAATCATGTGAACGGCAAGCTTAAGGGCATTTTGATGTATGTACACTTAAGCTGGATGGTAAACGAACGACTCAAAAATGGATCACAGGAATCTAGTATACAACTTTAACAAGGCAGGGAAGGCAAATGACCAGTTAGTTAACATTGCCCCTCCTCCCCACCGCCCCCCCCCCACCCCATGCAAAAACTGGTCAATTTCCTTACTACAGGGGAAAGTAAGACTATTCTATTTATCTTGTTATTTACATTATACACAGTAGTAAAGGAACGAGATACATTTGATATATTCCCGCCATTTGTATAAGGAGAGACCATTTTGTGATATCTTGTTAGCTTTCCTGCATACTATATAACCGCTTCTAAAAAGGGATCTACAATAAAAAGAAATAATTTGCACCCAAGGGGTCTACTCTTCAATTAGAAAGAGCTTGCTCACAATTTAGGGTAAAACCAGGGGTATACATTAATTTTCTTATTTCTGCTGAAAACAAAAAAAAAAAACAACATTGATTGTGGGAGCTCGTTAGAACCGCCTCGCCGGGGTGGTTCTAACGAGTACCCACAATCTATATTTTGGGTAGAAATATGAAAACTGCAAGAATTTTTCATCTGAAAGTTTCATTTTTGGTGGCAAAATTCTCAGTGTATTTGAATAGGCGTGTTTTCGTAATGGACAGAACTGCCTGTCCATGAAAGTGCATCCATTCCCCTTGATACATAACTGAGCCTCGTCGTATGAAAATAATTTCGGAGCTTATGTATACAGCGAAACCAAGATCAGCCTGGCGTGATCTGAGCCATCACTATCTGCTTACAGAATTATTTGATATTGTAAACGTTATCGATGCATAGCGAACCTCGGGTAGCGAACAATCAAAACCCCGTATCAGATTATGATCTTTGCTATCTGATCTGGAGCTTTACTGTTCGCATATGATTTGAAGACTCTTTTTCTCATTATTTATTCATATGCAGCTGAACTGCAACGTGAGAAAACGTACCTCCTGATATATGCGCCCAACGAAGACTCAAATCAGCCTGCGCACCCTCGCAGCCTGATTAGAGTCTTTGTTGATCGCATGAAGAAACTTTGCATCTTTGGCTATCAAAAATGCGTCCAGATAAGATTCTGATCAGATTACGCGATTGCGCAGGCTGATTTGAATCTTCACTGGGTGCACATGTCCGATGGTACGTTTTCTGACGTTATGGTTTATTTATTTCGGACAGGTTGCCAGCTGAACTGCTCCACTACCACGTTCAGGTGTACTTGTGGTATGTGTATACCACAAGAGTTTAGGTGCGACGGTTTTCCCCAGTGTCCTGATGGTAGCGATGAAGACCCATTAGACTGTGGTAATATAAGACTTTTCAATCTCAATCTTTACCCAGCTGTGTCAGTAATTGGCCTGGTCTGCATTAGAAAGCAGAACATTTGCAAGTGTTTTCGCAAACTATTTTGCATCTTCTGAACGATTGTAAATAATCCGTCTTATGTGACCTCTGATTGGAGACTAGCTATTATTTTCGCTGACTTGACTCGATGTTATGTCGACAGAATCAAATCAATGATAAATATTGTCGCTATTTGTGCAGAAAATGAGGTGTGATACAATAAAACAACAACACCACCACCAACAACAACAACAATAATAATAATAATAATAATAATAATAATAATAATAATAACCCAGAAAGTTCCCGTTCCCGTGATAAAAATGCGGCAACCAGAAATTGAGCCGGCCTGATTCAGTTATAATCGACCACCTGCAGAGATAAATCACACCGGGGGATAAACAGTAAAGCTGACAGAAAACATTTAGGGTGATGAGTTTTAAACTGAAACAAACATTGAAAGTATTTTTTAAATAATTTCATTTTTTTCTTTGCATTTGAAGTATTTGCTTTGAGTACGATTTCAAGTTATCATTTCCTTTACTTCTCTATAGAAATAAATTGTCTGGCAGTTCAGCCAACTATATAGGCCACTAATAACTATATTATATATTAACTATATCATATACCAGTACGTCTTATACAGCTAAATGACCCTTTGTTCCTAAAGCAGCAGTTTGTTTAGATAAGCAAATCAAAACTGAATTAAATCTGCCAGTAAAAGCAATGCCAACAAGAAGCAACAAATTGGTTGTTGAATTGATTTAAATTTCACGCCTGACGGCTCGAAATTTATAGCAATTCAATAACCTATGCTTAGTTAGTATAGGATCGAATAAATAATACAAAAGCAGTAAACATCCCCATATTTTTGTTACAAACAAGCATAAATCAATTTCATTCGCACATACCGCCAATTCGATTTTGCCAAAAGAAAATATAAACTTAAATTTAATTCGTGGATACTCGATATTGTCCATCGAAAATTTTCACTATCAAACGGAAAGTTTGCAACAGTTTAGAAGTGACCGCATTTACAAACTTATAAGTTCAGTTGTGATGGTAGCGCGAATTGTACCCTGAGCTATCTTTTGGTGCGACCAAAATTGCGGCTAATGCGAATCATATTTCAAGAACTCGGCCTGGAACAAATGGTAGACTTCCCGACTAGACAGGAAAATATACTGGACCTAATATTCACAAGTCACCCGGGATTCAGTCAGATGTAAACCTCTTCCACCAATTTGACCTAAGAGCGCCCATGACATTGTCCTTTTTGACACGTCACATCAACTATATTGCCCAGGCCTCCACTTAGGAAGATTTTCTTACGGAAGAAAGCAGATATGGATGGACTGCGCGCTAACATATCTTCGTCAGGCGAGACATTCCTGTCAATAGAATTTGAAGACATTGACTTTATGTGGACAACCTTCAAAACTACTGTCAATTCTGCTGTGGACAAACATGTGCCGACAAAGATGACCAGCACCCGTCAAACTCATCCCTGGGTCAACACAAACTTGCAAAGGTTGATGAGAAGAAAACTGCGTGCACATCAAAAAGCGAAACGCTCCAAACAAGCTCGGGACTGGGAACGTTACAAGAAACTACAAGCAAAGGTTCACAAGGAAGGCTCACAGATGTTACATGGAGGAGGTAGTCAGTCAAGACATACTCGAAACGCTTTTGGTCATACGTCAAGAGTAAACGACAAGAAGCGTCAGGAGTATCAGCATTGTTGAACAAGGATGGTTTCCTACAAAGCGATACAACGGTAAAAGCTGAAATACTCAACAAGCAGTTTCAGTCAGTTTACACGCAAGAAAACATTGACGCCTTCCCAGACAAAGGACCAAGCCCATACCGACCTATGCAAAACATCAGTGTCAAGCCAAATCCAGTCAAGAAACTTTTGAAGGACTAAAGACTATACAAGGCAGCTGGTCCTGATGGCATACCTATATTTATCCTGAGAGCAGCGGCAGAGGAACTCGCGCCGTCCTAAGTCGCATATTCCAGTTCTCCTTGGATACGGGAAATGTACCATCTGATTGGAGAGAAGCACGGATAGTTCCTCTCTATAAGAAAGGGCCAAAACAACTTGCTTCCAACTATAGACCTGTGTCACTGATGTCAGTAGCATCTAAAGTGCTCGAGCATATTGTTCATAGTAGCATCATGCGACACTTTGGCCTTATCAGCATACGAACGGTGGAACAACGTGGCTTCCGGAAGAAACGGTCAACTGTCACCCAGCTAGTTGCTACCATCCAGGGCATCACCAATAGCCTCCGTTCAGGAAAGGATCAAGGCGGCGTCGTCCTGCTTGATTTTTAAAAAGCGTTCGACAAACTGAACTTCTATGGAGTCAGACCCTGGAGTGGGTAAGACCCTTCCTTGGACACAGAAAGCAGCAGGTCCTACTAGATGGTTGCAAAAAAGTCAGCTCAAGCAGATGTAACTCTGGCGTGCCACAGGGGATAGTCCTAGGCCCTTTATTATTCTTGGCCTATATAAATGACCTGCCTGAAATTGTTGACCACTCAGTTTCCGGCCTCTTTGCCGACGATTGCCTCGTATACAAACCCGTCAAATCCGACGCAGATGCAATGAGACTGCAAGAGAATCTAGAAACCCTAGAAGAATGGGAAAAGCTATGGCAAATGCAGTTCCGCCTGGAGAAGTGCCGCTTAGAGGACCAAGCCTGCCCAGTAAACGTGTTTTTAGGTAAACTGACCGCGCTCAACATGACCCCATAGGGTTGACTGGGACGTAAAACCTCATCACAAACAACAGAGATGAAGGACAAAAAATGTTAAGACACAACGGCACAGGGGCAATTACCGACATATTAAGAAAAAAGGACTACAACAATGGAATCGCCATGGTACAGTCAGCAGTAAACCACCAGTGGTGTTTGTTTGTGTTGAGGTTTTTCGGCCCAGTCAACCCAATGGGGTCATGTCGAGCGCGGTCAGTTTACCTAACCACACGTTTACTGGGCAGGCTTAGTCCTCTAAGTGGTTAACCAGTATTGTGCACATTCTTTCGCCAGAAACTGACACCTGCCCTTCTTGAATCAGCGGAAGGTGAGAGAATGACCGTAGAAAATATTTCATGAGCAATCTTCACGAAAGAATGTTGCCGACCTCGGCGGGGGTTGAACTCTCGACCTCCTGGTCCCTAGTCGGACGACGCATCAAGCTGAGCCACCGAGGCCGGCACTAATGGTGTTTAAACTAATTTAACTTGACTGTAACGTGTTAAACTAGTTTAACTTGATTATGTTTTTTAGCAGAAATTAGAAAAATTAGAAAAAATAATGTATACCCCTGTAAACCCCAGTTTTACTATATTAAAGTGGGATTTAAGGGAATCAAAATTATATAGACAAATTTTCGCGATGTGAAGTTCCAACCTTTTGCAATAATTGAAGAAGGAGATGACATTCAGTCCAAGGCCTGACTTACCTTCTTGCAGTTTAAGATGGGATGCGAAATCTGATTGACAATCATGCATGCAGTTTGATTCATACCATTCATGATGTAACCTATCGTTTTGTAACAAAAGACCATCTTTATTTAGTTGTTCAAACATAGTCAGTATTACAAACAATGTTTCTGAATTTAAAGAATAAGTCGACTTACGATACAGATTCGTATAGACCTTCCGGTAGGGTTATTTTCAAGCCAGCATTATATTTGAAAAGTTATTCAGAATGATGGCGATGAAAAACGAGAAAATATTTACACATATTATGGTACTGTTATCCTTGTTTCAGAATTTGTTTTTAGAAGTTGAGTAGTTAAAATTTATTCCGATTGTTGAAGTCACTGGCTTGACTAGATCTAGAGAAACGAATAAGTTGAGAAATCTGTAGAGGATAGGATCTAGCATGATAGATGTCGTTATCCAAAAACAGAAGATTAACAATATCAAAATTAAAATCATCCGGTTCGTCGTAAATACCATTGAAGTACCATCAACAAACAATTCTGGGCAACTTTAAAGTCAAGTAAGTGTACACTAAAATGTTCTTACTGTATGGTTTAAACAGATTGTTCGTATGCATAGGCTGCTGCTGGTAAATACATGGAGTGCGTTTTTTTTATCATTTTACACAACTAAATATATACTTAAAGCCAAAAGTAACTTTACAGCTTATATTTATACGTTTTACTAACTTTTGCTGAGTGAAATTTAAAAACTTTTTTAATGATGTTAAAGAACAAGCATTTGTGCACATGATACACAGTACATGAGCCCCTTCTGTCAAACAGATTATCCAAAGCGGCTCTCTCAAAACAGAACGGGTCAGAATCAAAAGTTACGATATTAATTCACTTTTGGAAGGTCGCTGTACCTTAAATACGGGTTTATTTCAGCAATCAATTTAGACCCAGCTTTATTCGCTTAGACATGTATTGAAAATTGTTCTTAAATTATCAAAAACAAAAAATCTGCATCATCTTTTGCGCAACTTCAGAACACTTCAGAACACGTCGATTTTTATCGAGTAGGCCGTTTGATCAAACTTAACAATGTTTGTAATGGAAATCTGATAGGTTATTATTTCATCCCTTTTTCATTTGACATAATGAGAACTTGTGCATCTTTTTCTAGTCATACACTCTCTGTAGAGGTCCATATAAATCGCCGTTTAAAACTCAAAAAGTATCGGAGATATGGCTTTTATGAGCAGCGAAAATTTACTATTGTTTTTATTGCAAGGGAGATAATTTCAGCGTGAAACAAATTTGAATAATTGCCATTAATTAGCCAGGTAGAACTAAAAAAATGTTTTGCAGGGAATTGACAAACAATGGCCTTTCAGATTTTTTATTGAGAATCATGTTCTGCTTTTGAATTTGTGAGAAAATGTAAAAATACTGTTTTTGATGAAAAGGCAGGTAACTCGAGATTGGAATCACTTATAGGAATGATCTCTCTTGGATTCTGTTGAGACTAGCTGTGGAAAACAAGTGAACTTACTTATTGTAACCAAACCGAAGTAGAAACAAAATTATTCATCAATAAAAAGTGACAAGTTACTTTTGGTTTTAAGTATGGTTTTACTTATGATTACAGGATACTGTTCTACTAACGAATTCAAATGTGAGTCATCTGGTACGTGCTTTCCAATCTTTAAAAAGTGCAATGGTGTATTTCTGCCATTGTTTACAGGAGCGATAATGTTTGTGACTTCCTTTTTGGCTGTTTTACACATCAAGCCCCTTCAGAAAAGGTCTATTTTAAAAGGAAAGATTTTGCTCCCAAGGGGGCAAATTTCTTCCTTTAAGACAGAGCTCTTTCAAGGGCGCGCAGGGGGGGGGGGGGGGGCAAATGAAAGTCAAAAAGGATTGCCCTTGGAAACAAAGAACACACAAAATCACGAAAACCCAATTTTGACATAGTTCATCCCATAAAAGTATATTAATACCCCTTAAGGTGAGTTTATAAACTTGAAAGGTTTTGCCTTCAATGTGAAAAAAAGACATATTTTGCAAACAGGAAGTTGCCTCCCGTCTATTTATAACCTTTCTAGAATGGGGTTACCCTTAATGAAAAGAATTGCTTCCAAGGGAGCAAACACTCCTTTCTTTTAAGAGAACCCTCATCGAGAACGAAGGCAACTATTTCCGTTTCAATGTCATTTGCCTTGGAGATGTAGCGGTGAGCCATAACTTACAGACAAATTGAAGATCAGAACTCGCCACAGTCACAGATCAACGATTACTTCCGAGAGCAATAAACATAAGAACCAGACACCAAACAGGATGCAATAAAAATATCCACTGTCAGGAACCACAAAGCAATTCAAAGAACGGGCAATATCGATATCATGACCTAAGAACGGTAAGTGGTCTAAAAATCATCGGATGTTTAAAAAAAGCTAAGAGAAAAGTCCAGGGAGTGCCACAATCACACACCGCAGCCCTTCCCAGACCCCAAGAGGAAAAGGAAATCCAAACAAGCACAAATCGAACAAATGTACGAAAAGCACTAAGATTAGCTCTCTCTTCCCCAAGCGAGGTAATCGCAATACTAAAAGGACTGAAAAACACAAGAACAAAATGACACATGGAAAGACATACAACAAATCGCCTCGTAGAATAAACCACAAAGCAACAAAGAGTAAGACTAACACCGGGACCACCGCCTTAGAACGGTCAGTAGAGCAAACCACCGCGGGGTTTAAAGCACTTCCACAGCCAGCTAACTTCACCCTGGGTCCCGATGCTACTCTTAATACAGAAATACATAAAAATTCGGTTCGCATAAAGGCTCCCAACTCAGTCAATGCATTAAACCAGATTAACTGGATCCTAACGTTCACACTGAGTTCCGACATCTTTCTAAATATAGCATGTAGAATTACTTGGTTTGCGTACAGGCTTCCTAAGCCAATCTGTGCATCATCACAGATAAGGATCATACCACAAGATAACTGCGATGGCATAAAAGTGAGGATCATGACAAAAAGTACATACCCTGTCAGCGAGCAATCAAAAGCCACTAGTCGATCAACCGTTTCGAACAAAGGCCACAGTATTAAGTAGCAAGACAACTATGTGATAGTAAAATGGGAATTAAGTAATATGTGCTGTGTTAAATCACAATACACTGTTTTTGGCACAGTAAATATAAGTATTTGGTCACAAGACTGATACAGTGAATCCTCGTTACAACGACAGCATTTGTTCGCAAAAATGTTGCCATTAAAATGAATTTGCTATTGAAAAGAATCCTGAATGGACAGAATGATATATAAGAAATAGCTTGTTTTATTCTTATTCCCTCATTGAACATTTGTTTTTTGATAATTGTTAGAATCCGTTTTGGACATTTGTTAGAATCGCCTCCCTCAGGCGATTCTAACAAATATCCAAAACATATGTTGCTTGAAGTTTTCATGCAATAGTCTTGCATAATTTCTCATTAACTGTCACTTCTTGAGTGAAGGTTTTGTGACATTCAAATTGTCATTATAGCGAATTTTATCGTTATTTCGAGTGTCGGTATAAAGAGGGTGGACTGGACATGTTTGACTAGATAAGGATATTATATTTGCAATTTAACTGTAAGTCTTTTGATCACATTTTAGACAGATTTTTATTTACAGTTATCCTAGATATGTTATTAACAATAAATTGTTTATTGTTAAACTTGATGTTACTGAAGAACAATCGTTTGTTGAAGACAGATTTTAGTTTAAAAAAATGACAGAAGTTAGAACAGTGAGATTTGGATAATCAGATATAAAGCATGTGGTCAACGTAAAGTAGCGTTCTCCCAACAAGAAACCTTGACTTAAGTCATCACAAAATGGAGGTTCTACTCTCAGTAGGGTTGTTTGGTCACAAACACGATATAGTATTCTGCCATTATAGAGTCGACTGTACAAACCAAACAATTTGACATTTTTCTGCATGAAAACTCTGTTGTCAATACACGTTTGAATTGTTGCACTAATGTGCTTCTAATGAATACCAATAGCATATATATCTTCATACAAAATAAAACAAATATTTATTCAGGTTTATCTAGGGCTACATAAGCCATCGAATAATACTATACCATGCGAGGGAAACGAGAAGTATTAGATCAAATGTTTGATAGCGATAAGAAACAAACTGAAACAATATTTATGATACTGAAAATTTATAGAACTGTTAATATTGTATACCTCTGCCTGTTTTCACTATTTATTATAGGATAACATAAGGATATACATTTTACGGACTTGTTAACATTATACTTTATAAACGAATCTCCGATTTTCGTTCTTTTCTGTGTTCTTTGTTTCCTAAGGCAGCCTTGTAGATTTTTGTTTTTGTTCACTGCAGCTGGTGTTAAGTGCCATGAGGGGCCGTAAAATGTCTCCCCGTACTTCATCATAGTGCAGCTTATATTTTTGTTTCCTTTGGGCTAATTGAATCCACTCTTGTTACATTGCAAATCCAATACCGCTTAACCAGTGCTCATTACGAAAACGCGCCTATTCAAATATATAGAAAATTTCACCTCCAAAAACTGAAATGTTTCGGATAAAAAACTCTGATATTTTTCATATTTCTGCTCAAAACATAGATTGTGGGTACTCGTTAGAACCGCCTCGCCAAGGCGGTTCTAACGAGTACCCACAATCTGTGTTTTGAGTAGAAATAAAAAAAAATAATGTATACCCCTGTAAACCCCAGTGTTACTATATAAAAGTGGGGTTTAAGGGGGTCAAAATTATATAGGTATGTTTTTGTGATGTAGAGAACGTATACAGCCTCACAAATTACATAGCTGTATATGAATGGATTTGATGAAACCTAGTCACCAATTTTCGGTTGTTTGATTTGTTCTTTGTTTCCAAAAGCAACCTTTTAGATTTTTGTTTATGATCACACAACTCAGTTGTTATTTTGATTTTTTAGCTCTGTCTTGCTTGGAGGGAGAATTCGCCTGTAGAGATGGTAGCAAATGTTTTAAACGAGAAGAACGATGTGACGGGAAACCAGACTGTATGGACGGAAGTGACGAAGAAGAATGTGGTAAGTTATACGACATTTCCGTATTTACACCTTGCAATACTTGTACTAATATATAGATCAATCTGTTTGACTTCCCGTTGATGTGTACTGAAGTTGCATGATGAACGCTAAGCGGTGTAGACGCTGACCGGATGCCGCGTTCTGTGGCGTCTGTTCAGGATTTACACTGCTCAGGCCTGTCACCCCAAACACTACTGGTAAATACAGTATTTTACCACCAATGTTTGCATATGTTGAACTGTTAAATATACATGTACGAAATGTGTTTAATCGAGTTCTAATACTGAGATGTTTGCATGCAATAGACGTTTATTAACTGCTGACAGTTGTTTATCATTTATGAACACTGCTAACAGCTATTTAAGAGCCCTGTGACAATTTGTAAAAGACCCCTATATTTGGTTCTTGACTGATTATTGACTTAAAGAATGTAAATAGTTTGTAAAACACACACACACACACACACACACACACACACACACACACACACATATTTGGCCAAAAATATTTTGTTGAAAAGTTTTTTCCGAGGCAGATGTACAGCGGAAAATATTTTGCTTTATCTGACTGGAACTTATAAGGCGGAATGAATACGCTTTTAAGGGAGGCAACGCCGTCAAGTAGGTTTTGCTTCCTTTTTCGTCTCGCATGTTAATGCATGATCAGACCTCGTAAATATTTATCAAGTTATATGCTGTATTAAATTGCTTTCGCATTTTACAATTAAAATATATGCTCTCTCTCTCTCTCTGTCTCTCTCTCTCTCTGTCTCTATCTCTCTCTGCATATGTGTGTGTTTCTCTCTCTGTCTCTCTCTCTCTCTCTCTGCTTGTGTGTCTCTCTCTGTCTCTCTGTCTCTATTTCTGTGTGTGTGTGTGTGTGTGTCTCTCTCTGTCTCTATCTCTGGCTGTGTCTCTCTATCTCTTTCTCTCTCTCTCTCCCTGCGTGTGTGTGTCTCTTTGCCTATGTCTCTCTATCTCTCTCTCTGCGTGTGTGTGTCTCTGTCTCTCTATCTCTATCTCTCTCTCTGTCTGTCTTTCTCTCTCTGTCTGTGTCTCTCTCTCTGTGTCTGTGTCTCTCTCTGTCTGTCACTCTAGCTCTGTCTCTGTCTCTGTCTCTGTCTGTCTGTCTCTCTCTATCACATATGTAGTCAATACGTTCATATGTAAACACTTACATATAAAATCGTTTCCTTTTTATGTACTCACATTGAATACAAAAAGGAAGAGCATGAGTTTGATAAACTTAATCGCCAGCTCTTAGCACAAAACGTGAACATTATGGGCGTACATCATCTCATATATTTTTTTTTCTTTTTCCGAGCAGGATCTCTGTCTATTATCATATACTTGAGGGAAATTAATACACTTAAAAGGGGAGGCAACTGTCATTGTCATTACCTCCCTTCTAAAAGAGTGTCTACTCTTAAAGGGAAATATTTCTCCCCTTATAATTAAACTCTTCTATTTTAGAGACGTTTTAGAATGAGCTTCGAAGGGCTGTGCTTCGTGATTGTGGCATTTCCTGGATATCTTCGCGGTATTTGCGATGTTTGGTGTGCAGGGAAGCAAACATAAAGTAATCAACATTATCCCCATTGTACAAAATGGTCGAATATCTACCAAGTATATTCAGTTCCTATACACGAAAATAAAAAAAAAAGTTTGTTTTCACGGTGTTTGCTTTGATTTTTTGTCGCCTACTCGGTATCGCGGTTGCATAACTTTGACATATCCATGCATTTCCTTGCCGTTGACGACGAATAAGCAAGTAGCTAGATTAACCACAATCTCTTCAATGAATTCTTATATTGTTCAAATTGGAACGGTCAACTACTTACTTTTAATTTTCTTCCTTTTTTTATTGGTTTCATTTAAATACTTCAGATGATTCGGAGCGTCTAATCTAATCTTAAATTACCCGTATAGAGCATATCGACTTCTTCTGTGATAAAAATGGTCTGAGTGTTCCTGTTATTATGAACTTATAAATTTCTAACGCCATGGTAAATAAGGAAACATTGCAGAAACATTGCAGACTATGATTAGACGCCGCATTCTGTGATGTTTAGTCTGCTTGACGAAGCCGACAAATATACTGATATACCCCAATAGAGCACATGTGGGATGAGCTGGACAGAGGGATTAGGAAGCGCCGTAATCCCCCCGGCAACTCTCGCACAATTAAGGAATGCGTTGATCGATGAATGGAATAACATCCCGATGCGAACTGTCAATGCTTTGGTTAACTCTATCCAAAGGAGAATTAGGGCAGCAACGGCAGCAACGGCAGCAAGAGGGGTGCACACCCGATATTGATTTTCAGTTTGATTTTGATTTCAAGATTTGTGGGGTAGCTACCAATGAACTTCAATAACTCGAGACTTGTTGATCACAAACCAATGAAATTTTGAACTTTTGTTCCATACATGTACCGTTTGGTAATCATAGTAAAATATTTAACAAACTTTTTCAAACTTGAATGAAATTTAGGAATAAAATTTACCCTGCGTTTCTTTTTCCTTTCAGTATATATAATGACTAAAACCAGAAGCGAAACAATGCTGACTGGCAAAGGAAACGGAGGCTTATACCTATTATTGTAAA
This sequence comes from Anodontia alba, assembly GCA_964016985.1. Taxonomy (NCBI): domain Eukaryota; kingdom Metazoa; phylum Mollusca; class Bivalvia; order Lucinida; family Lucinidae; genus Anodontia; species Anodontia alba. Next base: position 34,163,517 of record OZ024830.1, read on the forward strand.
ACTGATCGAGTGTGTATAGTGTGAATGTAAATAAAAATAATAATATATTTGAATTGTTTATAGCACAATATAAAGTATACACGAAGACGTAATGGACTAATGTGTATAAATATTTTAACAGAAACAGGAAAAATAATGCATTAATTCTACCATCACGAAAACGTGCCTATAACAATTTGACCCCATAAACCCAACCTTTGTACAGTAAAACTGCGGTTTACAGGGGTATACATTATTTTTCTTATTTTTGCTAAAACCATAAATTGTGGGCAACCATTCCCAGACACCAAGAGGAAGAGGAAAGAGACAAAATCAAACAAGCGTAAATCGAAAAACGTACCAAAAACACTAAGATTAGCTCTCTCTTCCCCAAGAGAGGTAATCGCAGGGCTAATAGGACTGAAAACCCCAAGAACAAAATAACACAAGGCAAGACTTAAAACAAATCGCCTCGTAGAATAAAACACAAAGCAACAAAGAGTTTCCATAGGGACCCTCTAACTCTTCACTGAATCATGCTATGCTGAAACGCAGCAACGGAAGACATGTTTGCACACTACGGGCTTGAAGGGAAGTAGTTTTTTGCGTCACAGTCATTTGTGTCTATAGCTTTGATAAAATGATTCTTGGATATATACATTGATCCGGACCAACTAGTTCCTGCGATATTACTTCTACGGAAAACAAATACCTAGGGCCCAGTTGTTCATAGCTAACGACATCGTTAGTTAATGATTCGTTATTTACATCTAGTGATACGAAAATATGCTGAAGGGTTTTGCTGAAAAAATGTGAGTAGCTTTTGCAGTGCAAAAGCTACTCACATTTTTTCAGCAAAAAATCAGCAAAAAATATCAGAATATTGTATATTGAATCCGCTAAAACAGTTAACGAAATGACCCTTAACGAGCTTGTTAAGCTAACGACGCTTTGAACAACTGGGCCCTGGTCAGCATGCGCATCGACACATTTTATGCAGAACCTCTGACGTCCGTCGAAAGACAGCTTGGATGCTTGCCTACCATAGAACGCAAAGCAATGACTACGATTCATGCATACTGATCTGAATCATTGTTTGGCGGACATGCGACCTTGCAGGAAGGATATGTGCATCGTCTCAAATGTTAGATTATGTTAGTGACATTTCCAAACCGCTAATTCACGCTCATAGATACAACAAATACAAACGCATTAACCATGTCATTAAACGGTGGTCTTTTGACAAAAACGTATATCAAACGCACCGATCAGCCTGTCCATCCACACAGTCTAATAAAGGCCTCCATTGCCCGCTTACAGGATAAATGGAAATTGCAGAATGAATGGACAATCGAGAAGGCCCTTTTTCAGACTGAGAGGGTGTACAACAACTACGGACCTTCTTTTTTACATACAGTCGACTCTCGTTATCTCGAACTCCAAGGGACTCTCAAAAATTCTTCGAGATATCCCGTACTTCGACATATCAGATTTGCAGACTTGAGGAAAAAATAAATCGAACAACCGCATTTAACAAATGTATATGTAATTGAACTCTTGCAGTTAAACATATGTTGAAAATATTGTGGAAAAGAGGAGAAATTGCTCCTAAGGAGCAATTTCTCCTCTTTTCCACAATATTTTGTTACCTGTTATTAGATTTTCATTTTTAAGCAGGGACCAGATTTTCACTTCGAGATAAGCGGTTATTCGAGATAAGCGAGGTCGAGATAACGAAAGTCAACTGTATGTCATAATGACTATGCTCTCATGTTATTGTTACAATTAACTTCAGACTGTCCGTCGGGTCAGTTCCGATGTGTGAGCGTCCAGCCAGTACAGTGTATTTCCTCCAGCCGTGTTTGTGATAGTATACCAGACTGTGCCGACGAGTCCGACGAATCTTCTGTCGTCTGCGACACAGGTATGATTTTCGCTTCAAGTCAGTTAGATATGATGTTTCAATCAAAGTTGTCTATAAAATGCCCAACACTTAAAGCGCCAAGCAAAATTTGTAGCAGACGACATTCTAAATTAGTGTTTTGTAGAAAATAAATGTAGAAATTTCATGTGAATCGTCTAATTTTCAAACGATTCACATGAAATGTCAAGACTTATTTTCCTTATAAAAGAAAATACTTTTTACTTCAAAATGTTGTCGTGTGATGCAATTGTGTTTGGCGCATCATTCCTTCAAGATGGTCTAATCTAAAAGAAAACTACTGGAGGCAAATGCTTTCTTTTTAGAGTAGATCTTTAACAGAAGGAGATTGGTGTGCATAAATGCTAACAGGAAGTAATATTATCCTTGTTACAGGAAGATATTTTCCTTGTAACAAATGGAAGGAAATCTATCTGGTGTATCCAGTTACACTAAACTTTTAGCAGGCCGATAACAGAATCATCGGATGACAATTGGTTGACGATTTTATCTTATTTTACATAAGAATATATCGAATTTGATTTGATTTGTTTTTAGATTATTTCTGTGAATTATTCTTGGTAATAGAAACATGATGATTTGCATCTAATTTGTGTGAAATAAGACAATTTTAAAATAGATTCATAGATTTGAATTCAGGATGCTAATATTTTATTCTTTAGAACTCTCTTGGCAAATCAGCAGACCACAATTTGGTGATAGTCTTCTTATTTTTTCTACATCACTGGGTTTGACGTTTGAGATGTCAGTCTGCATTTTCTGGGAAAACAAAATATATTTCAAGGTGTCGTCTACTAAAATTTATACGTGACATTCCAAGCGTTGAAACATCACAGTAGGTAAATGGACCGCTACGTCAGAAAACGTATCTTTGTAGATGTATGCTAGCAATGATTCGTTGGAAAAGTGCTCCAAGCAAAGGTGCAGATCAGAATCCTCACTGCATTAGGAAAACACGACTATTCAAATGTACTGAAAATTTTCCCACCAAAAAAACGAAACTTTTCAGATTACAATTCTGATATATTTCATATTTCTGCTCAAAACAGATTGTGGGTACTCGTTAGAACCGCCTCGCCGAGTACAATAATCTATGTTTTTGAGCAGAAATAAGAAAAATAATGTATACCCCTGTAAACCCCAGTTTTACTATATAAAAGTAGGGTTTAAGGGGGTCAACATTATATAGGCATGTTTTCGTGATGGGATGTGTTTTGATTAACCAAGGATGCAAAGTTTCTTCATGCTTTGAATGAAGACTCTGATACGACTATGCGGATGCGCAGTCTAATTTGAGTGTTCTTTTGGTGCACTTGTCAGAAGGTACGTTTTCTCGGTATGAACCTAACCCAAAACATTCCGTGTATAATATGCGTACAGGAAAGTCTGGTGTTAGCAGTTACTTTCTTTTTGACACACTGTCTTTGTTTCTGCTTTACACTTAAGGCGACGGACATAACCTCAAAGAGGGAGCAGTCAAACAGAATTTGCATATGTTCCGAGCTTGCTTTTAGAGTATACCAAACTAACCCTGATCAAGGAAACTGTCTCATTTCAAATGAAATCCCTCATGCTTTTTGGCTTCTTTGTTGTGGCACTTTTTGTTATAGATTTCTTATTGAAAAGGTTACCAGCTTGAAAATCTTGAAATGACATCTGCTGTAGAACGGTAAGTCCGATTAAGCTGACATGGGAGGCATTGGGGAGACATGGAGATTCAGAACTGCTAAATTTGTTCCATTCCAATATCCAAGATGGCCGCCATCGGGGCCCTCTTGAAATTCTTCAAAAGACATCTCCTTCCAAACCGTAATGCGGATTGAGCCCAAACATGATGGAAGGCATCGGAGTGACATAGATATTCAGAATTGCTAAAATAGGTCTAGTCTGATATCTGAGATGGCCCCCAAGGTGGCTCTCTCGACAATTTTCAAACCTCGTCTGCTCTTGAATGGTAAGTCAGATTGAGCCAAATCTTGTCGGGAGGCATTGGAGTGACTGGGAGATTCAGAATTGTTAAAAACATTTTGTTACGATATCGGCGTTCTTAGCTCACCTGAAGCGTTGCTCCAGGTCAGCTTATGCAATGGTGTGTTTACCATGGTCAGCCCCTCATCCGTATGTCCATCAGTAACTTCACCTTTCGACATCTCCATCAGAATCGTATCCATGATGCCCGCCATGGCAGCCATCTTGAAATTCTAAAATTGTTATCTGCTGCCGAACAGTAAGTCAAATTGAGCGGAAACTTGGTGGAAGGCATCGGGGCAGCATGGAGATTAAGAATTGCTAAAATGGTTCCTTCTGATATCCAAGATGGCCACCATGGCGACCATCTTGAAAATCTTTAAATAACATCTGCTACCGAACAGTAAGTCTGATTGAGCTTAAAAATGATGAGAGGCATTGGGTTGTTATGGAAATTCAGAATCGCTAAAATCGTTCTGTTCCAATGTCCAAGATGGCCGCTATCTTGAAATTCTTCAAACCACATCTCCTCCTAAACAGTAAGGCAGGTTGAGCCGAAACTTGATGGGAGGCATCGGGGAGACATGGAGATTCAGAATTGCTAAATCGTTCAGTTCCAGTATCGAAGACGGCGGCCATGGTGGTAATCTCGAAACTGTTTAAACATTATCAGATTCTGAATTGCTCAAGGCAATCTGATCTGATAGCAAAGGTGGCCACCATGGTACAATGTATCATATCACTATCAGCCTTATCGAGGTGAGCGAATTCTGGCCCACGGGTCTCTAGTTAAACATGTGTAAGACAGCCTAGTGTCCAGACTAGGCTAATAGACATGCAAGACTCCTGGCTGAGCAAAAAGGCTCATAAAATCCAGTCCTTTGCAAACAGAAACAATATGAAGAAGATCTTTGATGCACTTAAGACGGTATATGGTCCTCAAAGCTCAGGAACCCCCCCCCCCACCCCCCCATTCCTTAGTGCCGATGGAACTAGTCTTCCGTCTGACAAAGAAGCTATCTTGAAAAGATCGGCTTTGATGGTGTCCTTAATCGGCCATCATCTATCAATGATGAAGCTATCGACAGACTACCACAGGTGGAATGTAATCAGCAGCTTGATGAGTTCCCAACCGTCTCTGAAACAGTGAAAGCAATAAAACTCCTATCCTCTTGCAAGGCTTCGGGATCATGTGCAATACCTGCAGAGTTACACAAAACAGGAGGTCCTCCAGTTGCAGAGAAACTGAGTTATTTCACATTATGTGGAGAAAAGAAGCCATCCTTCAAAAAATCAAGGATGCTACAATTATCCACCTATTTAAACGGAATCCTAAAGTCTGTGACAATCATCGGGGCATCTCTTTGTTGTCAATTGCTGGGAAGATCCTTGCCAGAGTCCTACTGAAACCGTAGAAATGATATTTACAGCAAAACTAAAGTAAGATAAAAGTCCAGGGAGTGCCCCAATCACAAACCGCAGCCTTTCAGCTTCAAGAGAAATGCCAGGAACAGAATGTGGACCTCTACATAACCTTTGGTTACCTTACCAAAGCATTTGACACAGTCAGTCGCGAGGGACTTTGGATAATAATGGCAAAGTTTGGCTATCCTGCTAAATTCATAGCAATGGGGCGGTAGTTCCACGATGGCATGCTTGCAAGGGTCCAAAATGATGGCGAGTTCTCTGATCCATTCACTGTTACAAATGGAGTTAAACAAGGCTGTGTACTAGATTCAACACTATTCAGCACGATGTTTTCTGTCTTGCTTACAGATGCTTTCCAGGATTGTGACAAATGGTATATCTATTAGTATAGCTTTGATGGGAAGCTTTTCAACGTAAGTACGTTGCCTTTGCTGATGACATGACAAAGGGTGCTCCAGCAGAAGAGAAAATTCAAAAAGGTGTGAATGAAGTATATAATTCATGTGACAGCTATGATCTCACAATCAGCATCAAAACGACTGGACAGTATATAAGCCAGCACCTGGAAAGCCATACAAGGAACCTACCATCACAGTGAAAGTTCAACGATTGCAAGTGGTAGACATGTTCACCTACCTTGGAAGCAGATTGTCTAGAGTTGTGGACATTGATGATGAAGTCCGTGTCAGGAGTGCCAAGCTAGTGCAGCATTTGGTCGACTACGTTGGGAGCGAAGTGTAGTCATATATGACATAAAGCTGAAAGTCTACAGATCTGTGGTGCTGCCAACACTATTTTACGCATGCGAAATTCGGACATTTACCAAAGGCATGCCAAAAGACTGACGCACTTCCATACAAGCTATTTTAGAAAACTTCCAAAGATCAAATAGCAAGACAGGATTCCAGACACAGAAGTCCTTAAAAAGGCTTGGGTGCAAAGTGTACATACTCTTCTGAAAATGACACAGATAAGAAAGACAGGCCATGTTACCAGAATGCCTGATGAATGTTTGCCAACAAAAATCCTATATGGAGAACTACATGGGAAAACGCTCCCATGGTGATCAAAAAAAGGGATACAAGAACACCCTCAAAGCCTCCCTTAAAGACTTCTACATAATAACAGAGTCGTGGGAACAGAGTGCACATGATCGAGCAAAGTGGCGAGGTCTCATAAGAAGGGGTGCTGATGAATACGAAGCAAAACTAATCAGCGAAGCTTGCAAAAACGTTTGCAGCGGAAAGCCAGAGCTAAGGCATCACCAACAGAGCTTCCTTCCTATCTTGTTCTATCTGCAACAGGCAGTTTAGAGCTAAGGTTGGTCACATCAGCCATATCAGAACACACAAACAATAATTCTTCACGCATTTGATTAGGACTAGTCATTGTCAGAAATGACAGACGAACGAAAAAATGAATTTTTTCATCATGATAGCACATGAATGTATATTAGATAAATTATAGGTTGTCCGATTGGGACTAATTGTGCAGCTCTTGTTGCATTTTTTTTTTTTTTTTTTTTTTTCTGTTTTGTTACGAGAAAGACTTCGCTCTGTATTTATCTGAAGTAAACCAAAAATTGAGAGAAAAGTCCAGGGAGTGCCACAATCACAAGCCGCATCCCTTCCCAGACCCCAAGCAATCATGTATATCTTAAACATAGGGTTGATACAATATTTTCTGAATTTCAGCTAAATAATGCAAAACCATGTAATACCGAAGCACCATCTTTGGATTTCAAATTATCGATGTTTTATGATATAATTACATCAAAAACTTATGAGAGAACAGATTACTTTGATTTTGATATTGTAAACCCCTTGGTTTGAAGTTGACGTCACACTTCTCAGTAAAGGCCATCGGTGTCATAAATGTTTTTTTTTTCTGAATTTTATTCTCTAACTTCTTAATTGCTTTAATAAGCTTCATTGTTATTGATATGATATGTTTACTGATTGTGGCGCTTACTTGAGATCCTCTATACTATGTTTCTTCAGTTATGACTATCGGTACCCGCGTTTTATGACGACTTACTTTATAAACTCTGGAAGATGTTATGCGACAGAGTGTATACTTAGCTGTTAACACATTCAATGATAACGACTTTGTTGCCCTCTTTAAATGCATGACGGTAGGCCATGCCGCAAACCAGACGGCGGTTTCAGTCCTAAATCTGTTCTAGAACCTGAGGGCGAGTGTTATGATCCTGTAAAACTAGCTCAAGCCCCACCCCCACCCCACCCCTCTCTCCCACCCCCTATCCCCAAAAGACTTGCACACACACAGTCATTTTTACTGACCGTTTAAAGGCGGTATTTTTGTTGTGATACTTTTTGTTAAATGTTCTGTAGTGTTTCACTTAAAAATGTTTTTCTTTTAACAATTATGTAAGTTAAAGATATATTCTGTTGATTTACTGTGAATATCCTGCCAACTCTGCGTGTCATCTGTTCTTTCTTTCCTTTTTTTTTATTTTTGGTTGTTTAATTGTATTTGTCTCTCTTTAGTTTTGATGTTGAGAACATGATATTGATCTTATCATATTAATTCCTAAGTTCACTTATTTACTTTGTGCCTGACTTGTCTATGATCGGGTTCGCTGCACTTCTATTGTCATTTGCTTTTACTTTACATTTGTAGTCAAATTCTCATCGTTGTTTTATCATAGTGTTCAAAAGTTGATTTATGGTTGGATATTCAGAATAAAACCCTAAACAGATATACTAGTGACAGTTATAAAGTGGTATCCCCGTTACAGTTTCACTTCATTTCATTGTTCTGTTTCTGAGGTTTGTTCTTTCTGTTTTCGGTTTTATTTTGTCATTTGATGTCATTATACTCTTAGTTTATGCCTTGGAAGACCTGTATGTTGTGATTGTGACATTTTCTAGATATTAAAATTTTAATTATTTTGTCCCCTTCGGCTTTACTAGTGGATTTCGTTAGCTCTGTCTGTCAGTGGCTGAAGTGTTTTCCACGAGGCCTCGTCCTTGTTTTTTTATCAAAACGATTTACTTTGAGTTACATGTATTTCTGTGAGTTGCACTGAATGAGTTATGGAACCAATTGCAACGAGGTGGTACAAGTGAAATCTGTGTAATAACAACCCCTTTTCCTCCGCAACTGACTGTTCTAAGGCAGTCGTCGTTCTTAATCAAGTTTTCGTTCTTCGTGCTCGGTACGGGGCTTTTCATGTTTGATCCTGTTTATTGTCTTGTGAATTTTCCTGTCTGGCAATGTGATCACCTCAATGCTGAAGTGTGAGCTTGCTGTTTTGTATTTCGTTGTTTAATTCGTATGTACTATTCATTATAGTTTCTTTCCGCTTTCTAATTTTTTTTTTTTTTTTTTTTTTTTGTCATTGGTTGGATATGTTCTGTGCTTGAGGCACATTCTGAACATACTATTTACTATCCGTGCCGTCTAATCAGTTGAGTCATCGCTGTCCGCCCGAAGCCTCTTTGGCTACCTACAGAATGCCCATGCGAAGACTGATAAGACTGCGCGAATGCGCTGTATGCGTCTTTGCTGGGCGCACATGCACTTTTGAAGGTAAAAATGCGCCCGGCTCATATTTTATATCTGTAGTGGTATTTTAACCAGCTGACATCACAAAAACATATTCAGTGGATGGATTTCTTTCAAACATGAGGCAAATATGTTCTTATATTACATATCTGAAGCAATTTTTGTAATTTCTGTGGGAAATATTATTTATAATTCGCAGGAGGAAATATTTCCTTTAGAACGTTATCACGCCCCGCGACGAGTGTAGATGGCGTACTGACGTCATTTGAAAGAACATAAAACATAATCCGAAGAACAAAATCATTTTATGATATGTAATATATAGGTTAAAACACAATGAGTTTAAAAAACAGGATTATTTGCCTCGAAACTTGCAAATCTTATAAACAAACTTGTGCTATGCACTCGTTTGTTGATCGGATTTGCAAATCACTCTGGAAATATTTCTGTCACGCCATAGGCGGCCAAGACTTACATATACTATTTACAACATATATCCCACAATATAGACAACAATACAATACACAATTCCAAGCAAGTCTCTTCACGTTGGCACGATTAGGGACCTATACTGGGTATATTACTTGATGAACCTGGCGATCCAGTTGTCGGTCCGATTGAAACCCGGTCCGATAAGAAGTCGTGGTATATTCTACCTATGATTGATTATGCAATGCGGTACCCGGAAGCGGTAGCATTACCTAGTATTGAGACCAAGCGTATTGCAGAGGCGTTGGTAGAAATGTTCAGTGGGGTTAAGGTGCCTGATGAAATGCTAATTGATTGTGTGTCCCAATTTACTTCAGCGGTCATGAAGGAGGTGTCAAGGTTAATGTCTCTCCAGCAATTAACGACCTCAGTCTATCGTCCCATGTACAACGGGCTGATTGAGGAGGTCCACGCTACTTTAAAGCAAATGCTTCGTAAAATGAGCGCTGAAAAGACCAAGGATTGGGATAGGTATCTTCCCGCGTTATAATTTGCCATTAGAGAGGTTCCACAGAAATCTGTAGGTTTCTCACCTTTGAGCTATTGTACGTACGTAACGTTCATGGCCCCATGGCAATATTGAAAGAATGATGGTCTGATGAGATAAGTGATCACCAAGTATTATCTACATATAAGTATGTGATTGACTTTAGAGAAAGGTTAGAACAGACATGCGAATTGGCACATGACAATATGAAAAAGATACAGGGCAAGCAAAAGAAACGTAAAGGTTATTGCATCGTTGTAAATTTCGAGCCGTAAAGCGAGAAATTTAAAACATGCAATAACGGACTTGTCGCTTCTTGCTGGCATTGTTTTAACTGACAGAAATAATCAAGTTTTGATTTGCTTATCTAAACATACTGCTGCTTTTGGGTTACAGGGACACTCACCTGTTTCAGATATACTGGTATGAAAATATGATTGACGTTTACCATGATGTAGGCTAAATAGCCAGACAGAGATTTTTTTTTCTTTCTTTCTTTTTTTTTTTTTTTTTTTTTTTTGTTTAAGGGTGAGGCCACTTGGAACCCTTTTCAAAAGAAATGTTTTAAATGCAAAGAAAAATGAAATACCAAGCTCTTTGTTTAAAGTCAAAGAAAGACTTAAATGTCGGTTTCATTTTAAAATTCAGCATGCTAAATATCTTCCATCACCTATACTATTCACACGGCAGTGTGATTTATCACTACAGGAGGTCGATTATAATTGAATTAGGCTGGCACAGTTTCTAGTTGCCGCATTTTTGTCATGGAGATTTTCTGCTTTTTATTGTTTAAATCTACCACACTCATTTTCTGCACAAATAGCGACAAGTTACGATAAGCGCGCGAGACCGCGTAAGTTTTAGGTAGGTGATAAGGTGTTATTGTGCTCCCTACCGATAGCAATAAATTGTTATTACAGTGGAAAGGTCCGTTTGAAATGGTCGACGTACTAAATAGAATTGAATACCGAATTGACGTCAACGGTGTCATAGGTACTTATTACGCCAATATTTTAAAACAACATGTTGAACGTCAAAGCGTGACATCACTTTCTTTATTTTCAATCGACATGGTAGCGGAAGTCGACGAAGTCGATGAAACGGACGAGTTTTCATTCGATGGTTGTCAATTTCCGTCACAACAGTGCACGGATCGTTTAAGGTCGTCAATATTTCTAATGATTTATCGCCAGAGCAGATTTGCGAGGCTGAATCATTAATATAACAGTATCCGGATGTACTGATAAGTTTACCCGGACGCACGGATGTAATCCGTTATAATATTAAATCATTGACAACGGAGCCTGTAATATCTAAAGGTTACCTTATTCCATATAAACCCCATGAGCTTATGGAAACAGAAATTCAAGAAATGCTTGACAAGAGTAATTGAACCGTCAGGTTCTCCATATTCTTCGCCAATGGTATTGGTTCCCAAAAAGTTACCGAATTCGATGCAGAACCTATACCAAATATGGAGGGGTGATAAATAAACTCTCGCGGGTCATAATACTTTTCAAATATTAGGGATTGTTAGCAAGTGAATTGACTGATGAGTCCAAACCTTTGACGCCATTTGGAACCACGTGGATTATTCCAATTTAAAACTATGCCATTCGGGCTTGTAAATGCCGGAGCTTTCTTCTGCAGGCTGATCCGCATTGTTCTGCGGGGTCTTCGGAATGTAGATAATTTTGTAGACGATATAAGGGTTTTTTCTCCAACTTGGGACAATCATATGACGTCTTTACGTCAGGATTTAGATAGACTACGGTCTGACAAGCTAACAGCCAAGCCATCGAAATGTGATTGGGTACGGCAGTTTTAAAGGCCTTGATCATAATATTGTACGGCAATCTATTAGGCCCCAAAAGGATAGATTACAGGCCATCAGAGATGCCGTTGGACCTACTACCAAGAAACAGGTCAAATCATTCATAGGGTTAGCGGGGTTTGACCGCAAGTGTATACATAAATTCTCGACCATTGCTTCTCCTTTAACGAAAAAAGATAGGCCAAATAACATCAAAGATTGGCAGGATCACCATAAGAAAGTTTTTTAAACGTTGAAGAATAGGTCCTACAATTAACCTCTCCGATGACGCCGTATAGAGTAAGTGACGTCGCGGCTGAATCCCCGACGACATGATAGACCCATCATTGACGTCGATGTGACCTATCCGTGACTTATTTCCCTTCAAATGACGTCGGCGTGGTCGACGGTGTGCGCGCTAACCGTCGGCAACGCCGCCTACTTAACGTCCTGTGCAGATTTCTTAGGCGGCCTCTTCATGGGACTTTCGCCGGTGGGTTGGTGCTTGGCAGTGTGTCTTTGGCTTGGTCCGCCGTGGTTCGGCTGTTGGTTTTCGTTTGCTCTGGCATATGGTGGAATTAGCCATGAGAACTCGTCTTTGTTTAACATAGAGATTAATTTGATTTTATGTTTTCGCTTAGGTGCATTGACTGAGTTGGGGGCCTTTGTGCGGACCGATGTTTTTGTGTATTTCTGTGTTAGGGGTGGAACTGGGGCCCAGGGTGGCGTTGCCTGGTGTTATTTTATTCTTGTGTTTTTCAGTCCTTTTAGCATTGCGATTACCTCGCTTGGGAAAGAGAGAGCTAATGTTAGTGCTTTTTGTATACTGAAAGGAAAAAGAAACGCAGGGTAGAGTTTTTTCCTTCTTATTTTAACCATTTTTACGTTGTTTACTATAGCCATACACTTTTACAGATTGTCCTGTGAATGTGAACCGCGGGTATACGAGTCTTTGGTCGATGTGCTATCTACCCAGTGTGTAAAATCATTCAACCGTGCACTACACAGTGCATTGCATGGAAAATACGGAAAGCCAAAATTTCGTGCAAAACAAGCATATTTAAACCTTCAGCACAAGATTTCCTCACACCATTTTGTACACTTCAACGATACACAACGCTCTTCGATTCTTTTACCGATTTTTCTTTTCATTTTTACGCTACTTTGAACTTTTTTTCAATCATGGTACGATTGACTGATGTTCAGAGGGGTAGGGAAATTTCTCTGAAGACTGTTGGAAGTCGATTGCGTGAGATTGTTCTTCGAGCTCGTCGTCCATACGTTGGTCTGCCTCTGACCCAGGCACGTAGGTTGCGTCGTATAGCGTGGTTGACGGCGCATGCGCCCACGCTATTTCCGATGAGGCAGTGGAGACGAGTATTTTTTACGGACGAGTCTAGGTTCACTCTCTATCGCGCAGATGGTCGACGTCGTGTGTACCGACGTCGCGGAGAACGCTTTGCCGACGCCTGTGTTGTCGAACGGGATCGGTTAGGGGGTGGCTCCGTTATGGTCTGGGGAGGCATTGCTCACGGGATAAAATCACAGTTGATTATTGTTGCGGGCAATATGACCGCAGTAAGGTATAGGGATGAGATCTTGCGTCCTGTTGCAGTCCTGCTTGTGCAACAACGTAATCTGATTCTGCAGCAGGACAGTGCCCGACCACATGTTGCCCGAGTTTGTCAGGATTTCCTGGCAAACAATAACATCGCACCACTAGCATGGCCACCGTACAGTCCAGATTTGACCCCAATAGAGCACATGTGGGATGAGCTGGACAGAAGGGTTAGGAAGCGCCGAAATCCCCCCGCAACTCTCGCACAACTAAGGAATGCGTTGATCGATGAATGGAATAACATCCCGATGCGAACTGTCAATGCTTTGGTTAACTCTATCTAAAGGAGAATTAGGGCAGCAACGGCAGCAAGAGGGGGGCACACCCGATATTGATTTTCAGTTTGATTTTGATTTCAAGATTTGGTGGGTAGCTATCAATTAACTTCAATAACTCGAGACTTGTTGATCACAAACCAATGAAATTTGGAACTTTTGTTCCATACATGTACCGTTTTGTAATCATAGTAAACTATTTAACAAACTTTTACAAACTTGAATGAAATTTAGGAATAAAATTTACCCTGCGTTTCTTTTTCCTTTCAGTATATGTGTGTTCGATTTGCGCCTGTTTGGTTTTGTCTGTTTCCTCTTCCTCTTGGTGTCTGAGAAGGGCTGTGGTTTGCGATTGTGGTACTCCCTTGACTTTTCTCTTACTTTTTTCCATTTCCATATATATGGCTTTATACTGATTATAATGTCTGAATGACAATCAGGGATATGACATTCCAAATGTCGTAATCATAAATGTCACTGACATTACCATTGTCAAACACACTCGACGTCCGAATTTTGATCAGAAGGAGAGTAGTATAGGATCAACTCCAACTTTAACTCTGTGCCCTGATCGGACGAAATCGGAATAGCTTTAAGTAACATACATTATATTCCGTATACGGAGACATAGTATAAAATTTGTTTTACAAGCGTAACAGAAATTGTATTTTCTTAATGTTATTGATGTAAATTAATGTTTAGCATAATAAAAAAAACTTGCGTATGTATGTGGTTGTGTGCATGCCTGTATGTTCGTGCATATGTTCACGTGTTGCGTATGCTTATGTAAAACCTAATCTTTCTGCTTACGCGATTCATATGGTACCTCCCATAACAAATTGGCTATTTCGAACCTGCACTCTTTTTATTCGTATAAACTAAACTACACCTTGCGCCTGCTGCCACTAAAGGACGGTCAGTCTGCACCTGCCAGCGCAACCTGCTCAGTGTTCATGAGAACAGCTACAAATCTCGCAACCCGAGAAATCCCGACCAGACTGCACAACCTAGCGCAGCCCACTCGGTATTCCTAAATAACTCAGGTAACATATGCAGAATCGGATTTACGTGCGCTGCGATTTATAATTTGCAGGCTACTTGTTCAGACTCCGATACGTTTCTGCTTCTCGGAATTCTAACAGAAAAAACCTACAAACATTTAAATAATATTAATATGAAAATACCATCCACCGAACTGTCCACTGACGGCGCTGTTTCGTTGCCTGATTGTCCGTCGGTCGGTATATATATTGTAAGGCTATAACCATGAAACGCATCACTTCCACGCTTTATGCGCTTTTCACGTTTTATGCGTTTAGCAACCAGTTTAACCTTATTAAAATTACTATTAATAAACAAGTGGTACTACAGGTGAAATAGTACCACCTATATAAAAATTAGAATGTGGTCAGCTTGCGCCGCGGTCTGCTCTGTCGTAACAATTTCCTGTATTTTAAACTCATGGTGCATTAACCACTATTTATTTTCCTTCTGTTTTGTGCTCGACGTATGCCCTTTAATAGCTCTATATTATATGATATTCGTAGATAGATATTCCTTTCCCATCACGAATACATGCCTATATAATTTTGACACCCTTAAACCCCACTTTTATATAGTATAACTGGGGTTTACAGATGTATACATTATTTTTCTTATTTCTGCTCAAAAACATGGATTGTGGGTACTCGTTAGAACCGCCTCGCCGAGGCGGTTCTAACGAGTACCCACAATCTATGTTTTGAGCAGAAATATGAAAAAAATCAGAATTTTTATCTTAAAATTTTCATTTTTTTGGATGGTAATATTTTCAATACATTTGAATAGGCGTGTTTTCGTAATGCATTCGCCATATTAATGGCAAACACACGGTAAAAGGAACCTAACAGAAAATAAAGAGTGTTACGCTGAGCAGTTTGGTGATTTGGTAGAAAAATAAGAAAGTTATCAGGCTTTGAGGATCTAGAAAATGGCGTCATGGAAGCCGACATTTTTGTTAGCAAAATTATAATATACCGGCATTTTGTTGCTATATACCTTATAAATTATAAACAAATCAACATGATCAGCATATTCCAGTAAACTGACGGCTTTTGTTTGTGTCTTACAAAATTAAATATCAAATGCGTATTTAGAATGGTGGCGTCCATATTAACATTTGTAAAACAATGCAAACTAAAATGTCTTACTTATTTCTTGACCAACTTTGATGAAATGTGCGTCAAGATGCTTGTACTCGTATTATAGGCAAACAAAGCATTTTGATTGTTTTTCCCCTTTAATATTCTACACAAGATTCACACTACCGTTTACAGGGACCATTATCATCAACAGGACGACGTCGGCACCCATGACGTCGGCGTCAACGGCCAGTTCTACCTCTTTACCTACCACAACCAGCTCTACCACCACCAGTCGAGTGACAACAGCTACTCCAGCACCTGTGACACCTAAGATAGATGGGTCTGGCGAGATTCCTTCCGACCTTACAGACAAATCCTGCAGAGAACTCTATGAGTCATTCATAGACAAAGACTTTCCTGGAGGGCCACCACCACCTCTAAGTCCTGGCGGAGAAATACGTAAAGAATTATGTGATTTTTTATTGACACAAAAAAAATTAAATACACGTCAGAAACGGCACAGAATAACTGACGACGACAAAGATAATTCAAATAATGTAGCAAGTGATGACCACAAAGTTACATATCTAAATGCTGAAAATTCAATTTTATCTGACTTACACTTCGTTGATGACGAAGCTGAAAGTTTAAACACTGATAATAAAGCGGAAGCCGCCGCTGTCAAGGGGACAAAATCGGGCGGCGCACGTTGTCTTGCAAGAACTATATTAATGTCCATTTCAAGTGCAATATGTGTCAGTTTGGTACTCATTTAGTTCTCCTCGTAATTTATGATATCACATCAGTATTACTCATTTTTACGAAGATGCAGATTTGCTTCTAAACTGGTCCAGTTGCAGTTCTTAAATACAGATCTTGCCATTACGAAAACATGCCTATTCAAATTTACTGAAAATTTTACCACCAAAAACTAAACTTTTCAGATAAAATGTCCTATTTTTAACTCATTGAGCCAAAATCTCAGAATGAGTTATTGTGATCACTCTCCGTCCGTCGTCCGTCTGTCCGTCAGTTCACACTTTGAACGATTTCTTCTCTGAAAACCTTGGGCCAAATTTCTTCAAACTTTATGTGGAGCCTTGTGTTAAAGGGGGATTGAAAATTTGTAAAAATGGTCACGGTTCGTAAATCAAGATGGCCGCCATTCCGCGATATAGCTCCTATAGATTTATAACGGGAAAAAATTAAAACTTCTCTGAAACCATGATGCTCACGGCTTATATATTTTGTATGTAGAAATGTTTAGTGGTCCTCTACATAAATCCTGCCAGTCAAGCCCCTGGAGTCCAAACTGGCCACGCCTCAGGGGGGTCGTGAACTCCCATAGACCTATAAGGGGGAAAACTTAAAACAATCTTCTTCTCTGAAACCATGAGGTCAAAGCTTATATATTTAGTATGTAGCAATGTTCAGTGGTCCCCTACATAAATCCTGCCAGTCAAGCAACTGGGGTCCAAACTGGCTGTGCCTCGGGGGTCATTAGCTCCCATAGACTTATAATGGAAAAAAATCTTTAAAAATCTTCTTCTCTGAAATCATGAGTCTCTCAACTTACATATTTAGTATGTATTAATGTTTAATGGTCCCCTACATGAATCCTGCCATTCAAGCCCCTGGGGCCTTAACTGGCCACACCAATAGAGTTATAATGGGAAAACTTAAAAAATCTTCTTCTCTGAAATCATGAGCCCCACAGCTTACATATTTAGTATGTAGCAATGTTTAGTGGTCCCCTACATAAATCCTGCCAATCAAGCTCCTGGGGTCCAGACGGGCCACGCCCCGAGGGTTATTAGCTCCCGTATCTTTTGATGGGAAAAACTTAAAAAAATCTTCTCTGAAACCATGAGGCCCACAGCTTTTATATTTAGTATGTAGCAATGTTCAGTGGTTGTATACATAAATCCTGCCAGTCAAGCCCCTGGGGTCCAAACTGGCCATGCCCCGGGAGTCATTAGCTCCCACAGACTTATAATGGGAAAAACTTAAAAAATCTACTTCTCTGAAACCATGAGGCCCACAGATTATATATTTAGTATGTAGCAATGTTAAGTGGTCCTCTATATAAACCCTGCCAATCAAGCCCCTGGTTCCTAAACTGGCCCCGCCCATGGGGTCATTAGCTCCCATAGACTTATAATGGGAAAAACTTAAAAAATCTTTTTCTCTGAAACAATGAGACCCAGAGCTTACATATTTAGTATGTAGCAATGTTTAGTGGTCCCCTACATAAATCCTACCAATCCAGCCCCTTGGGCACAAACTGGACACGCCCCGGGGTCATTATCTCCCATAGACTTATAATGGAAAAAAAACTTTAAAAAATCTTCTTCTCTGAAACCATGTGGCCCACAGATTACATATATAGTATGTAGCAATGTTTAATGGCCCCCTTCATAAATCCTGCCAATCAAGCCCCTTCGGCCAAAACAGGCCATGCCACAGGGGTTATTAGCTGCCATAGACTTATAATGGGAAAAACTTACAATCTATGTTATTGAGCATAAATAAGAAAAATAATGTATATCCCTGTAAACCCCAGTTTTATTATATAAAAGTGGGGTTTAAGGGGGTCGAACTTATATAGGCACGTTTTCGTGATGCTAAATGACAGTCCAGTATGAATGTATTGTGCAGGCAGAACAAATCTGAGCCGCAATGTCAGAAAATGTACCTGCGGACATGTGCATCAACGAAGATTTAAATCAGCCTGCGTATCTGCGCAATCTTTTCAGAGTCTTCATGGTCAGCTTGAAGAAACTTTGTATACTTGGCTATTCAAAATGCGCCCAGTGAAGAGTCTGATAAGTCAGCGCGAATGCGCAGGCTCATCGGAATCTTCGCGTGGCACACAAGCCCGAAGGTAATTTCGCACGTTACACGTTACAGCCCATATGTGCATGCAAGTATGTTGTGGACAATGTTTAATGTACATTGCTTTCCAAACTTATTGTTAAAGATATTAATACGGCTTTATGATTTCGTTAAATTATACTAACACTTATAGTCTGATTCCGAGCATATTTACAAAAACTAAAATCAAAAAAAAAAAAAAAAAAAAAAAAAAAAAAAAAAAAATAATAATAATAATAATAATAACAAAAAAAAAAACAAACAAAACAATACTTATTTTCTACATTGTTAACATCAGTATAATATAATTAACTGATTAGTATAAATAACTGGGCCCAGTTGTTCAAAGCTAACGACGTCGTTAGTTAATGATTCGTTAAAATTTACATCGAGTGATACGCAAATATTCTGAAATTTTTTGCTGAAAAAATGTGAGTAGCTTTTGCAGTGCTAAAGCTACTCATATTTTTTCAGCAAAAAATTTCAGAAAATTGTATATTGAATCCGCTAAGATAGTTAACGAAATGGCCCTTAACGAGCTCGTTAAGCTAACGACGCTTTGAACAACTGGGCCCTGATTAGAATAATCAGTTAATTATACTTATAAGTTATTTCCAAGTAATTTAATAACGTCATTGTTTATTTATGATGTCGGCAGCGTTAGGTTTACATGACGTCATTCAGAAAGCATAATGGCGTCCTACAACGTTGCAAATGCCATATAAAAATAGTATGGCGTTTTTTTGACTGTTGCCAGAAAAGTTTGAAGAAATTAAGTAAATTCAAAGTAGTTGTTTTCTTTTGTTTGTAAGTGGGATAATTTGTTATTGCGAACCACAAACAGTTTGCGCATGAAGCTGAAACGTGCATCCACAAAAACGGTGATTTAGACTATATATAGAGTCACAGTGCGCAAGGTATGTAGATAATGTTCAGTTTCAACAAATTAAAATGACTTGTTCTTACGAACCTTAGCTACATATTGAGAAAGTGTTGATTTGCTGTAAGTTAACAGCCGTGATTGACTCTGAGATACTTACAGAATATAAGTTTTATGTTTTGCCTTGTGTTATTTTGTTCTTGTGTTTTTCAGTCCTTTTAGCATTGCGATTACCTCGCTTGGGGAAGAGAGAGCTAGTCTTGGTGCTATTCGTACGTTTGTTCGATTTGCGCATGTTTAATTTTGTCTGTTTTCTCTTCCTCTTGGTGCCTGGGAAGGGCTGCGGTTTGTGATTGTGGCACTCCCTGGTATTTTCTCTTACCTTTGTTTTGCCATGGTGTTTGATGCGATATGGTGTGTGTAGCGGCTTGGTTCGTTCAACATTTGTATCGGTATGTCTGTACAATATCACAGAGCCTAATCCCTAGGGTATCCCCGCTTCACACGGCACACCCCTCTGTTAGGTGCATAATGTTTGAATCGGTGTAAATTGAGTTCTTAAAAATACTTTTTTGGTCTTACATGTTATTTTGTAACTTTGGTGTATTCGCTCAACATCAGTATTTGATTTTCATCTGTTTTACTCGGTTGACTGATATTTGCATCATCAATTATAACGCGCACCCCCAACATGACATCACTTTCACAAAAACACACTGTCCTTTCGACGTCTGGACGTCAAAACGACCCTGTCACAATTATGTGTGTGTTAAATGGATAACTGGAATAAAGTGTATGCTGTATATGTAAACATTAATATAAAAATTAACTGAATGCCATTAACCCATTGTAGTCGGGAGACCCGTAAAAGGGTAATTAGCAAAAAGCGCAGACCCATATCAGATGCCGCAGAACGCGGCGTCTGATCAGGATCTCCACTATTTGCAAATAGTTTAGCCATTTTTCTTTAGGGATAGGTAAATTTCATAGCCAGCTGTACCGAAAATTGAAATTGGACTCTTCCAATATATAGTGTGGGAAGGTCTATTCAGTCTACAATGGGTTAATATTTATGTATTTAGCTGATATTAACACTCACATGAAGTTTGCATCATGAATAATAGTAATATGTACAAATACTCCGATTCTTATGTAGCATGGCTAAATGCGTTGTGCACCTTGTCGCATATGGGACAAGGAAGGCCAAGATCCCATTACGAAAACATGCCTGTTCAAATATACTGAAAACTTTACCACCAAAACTGAAAAATTTCAGATAAAAAATTCTGTTATTTTTCATATATCTGCCCAAAATACAGATTGTGGGTACTCGTTAGAAAACTAATGTAAACCACTGTAAACCCCAGTATTACTATATAAAAGTGGGGTTTAAGCGGGATCAAAATTATATTGGCATGTTTTTATGATAAAAACATGCCAATATAATTTTGATCCCGCTTAAACCCCATCAACATACAGAATCATTAAATAGTGACAACGACTACTGCAGATGTCCGCTTACAGAATCATTGTTTATTGCAAAAGATGGACGAACACCAAATGCCATGATTATACTGTGTAGATGAACAGTCTGGTCTGGGCATATGTTGTTCATACATGATAATCAGATTGATAATCATATTATATCGAGTTTCAGCCCAAGTCAAAATGACATAGATGATAGCAAAGCCTGCAAAATACCACATGCAAATCTTGATTGTTACCATCCGCCTACCCAGTCAGTCTGGCTTCTGCAGTATCTGAATATTGTTGAAGAAATGAAGTTTTAAAATAAACGAAAATAACCAGTAAGTGTTGATGCGCGAGCTAGTTTTTACCTTTACGTTTACATACTATTTCGTGCTATTAAAATTTCTACGTTTTGCTCCACCTCCCCCCATCGCCCTCACCCCCACAACCTCCCCCCACTGCGAAATCACCAGAATAATTGAGCCGCAACGTCAGGAAACGTACCTTAAACATGTACACCCAGTGGAGATTCAGATCAGCCTGCGCATTAACGCATTCTGGATAGCCAGTGGTGCAAAGGGTGCATTTGGGATAGCCTCGGACCTAATAATACCGTGTATATTGGGTCCAAGGGATAGCCAAGGATGCAAAGTTTCTTCATACGGATAACAAAGACTCTGATCAGACTGTGCAGGTTGATTAAAGTCTTCGTTTGACTCACATGTCAAAAGGTACGTTTCCTCATATTGAGGCTCATTAATAAGTGCAATCGCATAGAGTATTTATCCTTAGCATTGGAACAAACAATCACGAAAACATGCCTATATAATTGTGAACCCCTTAAACACCTATTTTTATAGTAAAACTGGGGTTTACAGGGGTATACATTATTTTTCTTATTTCTGCTCAAAAACATAGATTGAGAGTACGCGTTAGAACCGCCTATATATTTGAATAGGCGTGTTTTCGAATGAATCAAGAGAACTATTTTGCCTTTATTTGGGTGACGAGTATGTTTTATACATGTAGATAGTGTATTTATTTTGTCCTCTTTCTTGATTTTATTTTGAGTTGATAGTTTTATGAGCCACAACGTGAGAAAATGTTACTTCTGATATGTGCGCCCAACGAAGACTTAAATTAGCCTGCGCAGCGCGCAGTCTGATCAGTGTCTTCGTTGTCCATGTGAAGAAACATTGTATCCTTGGCTGTCCAAAATGCGCTTAGTGAAGATACTGCTAAAACTTCGCGAATAAGCAGGCTTTCTGATCAGACTGTGCGAAAGCACAGACTGATCTGAATCTTCCCTGGGCGCACATGTCCCAAGGTACGTTTTCTGACGTCTTGGTATTAATAATTTAGGCTTTTACTATTTGTTGTAATACTGGTGTTGTAATATTTGCATTATATTTCATTTTCTTTGGGATCATTGGGCCCATTGGGGTATATTTAAAAATGGAGTTCTGCTCATGTATACGCTAGAGGGCGTAAGCACTGTTGCAAACTTCATTACTGCTTATGAAGAGTCTCAGTAAAACCGAGACTCCCATTTTCTAATCCGTAGTGTGTTCTTTGTTTCCAAAGGCAATCTTTCTGACGCTATTTGTATCTTATGATGTCGTGTACATATTTTGCAGTATTATGCTTATGTTTATTTGCTTTGAATACATGTTTCATGATACTCATATTTACACATGTAGTTACGAGCCGACCTGATGCTTTGACAATCTGACTAAAATATTTCAGTTTACGTTTTCTCCGTAAACAGCTATTTACCGTACAGGTGACGCTCTGTAACGCTGCTCAGTGTTACCCCTACATTAAGGTTTAACCCTCTAACGGGTTACACTAAGCGTATGATTAACGCTAAGCGGCGCCACAACGCTCATGTCTAAATTATACAATATACGTATGCTTATGAATAGTAATAGAAGTATGACTACGACAGTGCAACTGTATAACAGAGTTTTTGCCCTGATATAGTGATTATTATTCCTTCAGTCTCGGGCCTGTAATTTAGCCAATATGAAATTTCCTTAATTAATAACCTTATATTATAAGCAAGCGTTATGAAGCAATATGGATAAAGTAGCTTGCAAGAGGACACAACACAATGGCTGGTGTGAGATTCGAATTCAGTGCATGTGTCGTTCCTCTTCAAATCTGACACGTTACCAATGACACGTTACCACTGACCAATAGCGCTCCACGTTTTTATTTTGCGAACGACAATATCGACCAACACATCTAGGCAGTCAGGTCATAGATATGTGGATGCGCAGGCTATTCTGAACCTTCGCTGAGTGCATATGTAATGTTTATTGTTTTTTTTTTTTTTTGTTTTTTTTTTTTTTGTTATTAATAATCTAATGGATGATCATTTGGAAATATATAACATAGTATACGATAGGCATTAGTTTAATTGACATGTTCAGGAGAGAAAATGCTACATAGGGCAAGTACAGTATATGAAGAATTTTACTATTCTCCAGGTGCTACTCAACTTATGGACTTATCTCAGGGCTGTTCAAAACAACACAGATAACATAGTCTTACCCGCTAGTAGTAGTATTGGGGATATTTGCAATTAACTGAAAACACCATACACTCAGAACTCATATAACTATTATTGTGTATTAGGTTTGCAAGTGAGCACATGTGCAGTGTTGTCTGTACCTTTTTCTAGGCATATGCAGAAACAATATTTATAGTCACGTCTGTTACAACACAAAATATAGATTGTGGAACTTTCTACATTTTACATTGACTGACACTAGCGCGAAATATATATATAAAAAAAATCTACGTTTGGCGTTAACTTATGTTAGCGTTTTGCGTTGACACCAACGTGAAATAAAAAATTCTACTTTTGGCGTTAACTCATGTTAGCGTCCACGCAAATGTAGAAATGTCATCAATTTGAGTTCGACTATACGAAATGAATATCACTGTATTCGCACAAGACATCAGCCATCTTTGTAACATATGTTTTTGAGTCATTCGGTTTAGGTCACGGTGCGAGCGACATAACACAACCGCATACAAAAATGGTTAAAACTCGAAAAACAAGTTTTGCGTCGATTTTGGCCATATCAATGCATAATGTAGGAATAATAACGCATCTGTTCCGTTATCTTTTTTTTCAGGTCTTTCTCTTCGCTTGCCTTAGAGGTAAACATTTGAAGTACAATTTTAACAGTTACTGTTATTGTTAAAGATTAGAAGCCTTGATCCGAGATCATTTAACCCTTGTCCTGCTGAACCCGGATATACCCTGCCTTTGCAAACAGTGTAGATGAAGAAGCCAACTGATCTGGATCTGCACTGTTTGCCATTAAGTATGTGAATCTATATCAACAAACTTGATCAAGTAATCTGATTGGCTGATAATAAATAAATAGACAAACATAAATGAATTTACAGAAACAAATAAACAAATAAATAAGCAAATTTAATAAATAAAAATAATAATAAAAGAAATATTTTAAAGATAGAAAAAAAAATATTTAAACGAACAATTCTAATCTACCCTCCAAATAAATCATTTTTTTGTAAAATAGTTGTTGACCTCAAAACATATTTATGGTGGTGGTCGGTGTGGCGAAAGCATCGTGTATCTTACGTCACCGGTGCGTCCAGCTGATACTGGCTTACAGTTAGTCAAGGCCTGCTATACTTGTAGCAGGTAAGGGTAGAGAGGGTAATGTTTTTATTCTGTTTCTTCACTTTCAGTCATTGTCCTCTTTCTTCCTTGTCCATTTCGTTCATTTCCTCTATTATCTCTTTTCCCCCTTTTTCTGGGAGACGACACAAAATGACCCACAAGTGATGACGTGTCGTTAAACCCCAACCCAGTCAATCAAAACATATTTATAATCCTTTACAAGACCACTTACATACATAAATAAAAATAAAATAAAGACTGAATATTCTAATAATGAGAAAAATAAAAAGTATAAATAAAATAAAACAGTTTTCCAACAGATCTCTTATTTGCTAAAGTATTTATAAACTTTTGAAGACACCTAATAAATAAATAAATAAATAGATATTTTAACAATGAAAGAAATAATATCTATTCTATCCATGTGATCCATATTGATGTTTTCTTCAAGGCTCCATATGCCTCAAAAATAGACATTCATCACGAAAACATGCCTATATAATTTTGACCCTCTTAAACCCCACTTTTATATAGTAAAACGGGGGTTTAAAGGGGGTATATATTATTTTTCTTATTTCTGCTCAAAAACACGGATTGTGGGTACTCGATAGAACCGACTCGCCAACGATCTATGTATCTGAGCAGAACTATAAAAAATATCAGGGTTTTTTTTATCTGAACACTTTTAAAGTTTTTTTAGGTGAAATTTTCTATATATTTAAATAGGCGTGTTTTTGTAATATTTTTATCCAAGAAAAGTTTAATAAATTGATATATATTATTAATACGATGATAAAATATGGCATCTGACAGTGTGTAAAATTTCGGTTCGTCTCTCGTTTTTTACTCGCTCTAAAAGTTAAATGACTTTTATCGTATTTCTGAATTAATGTTGCCAACATTAATTCAGAGATACGACAAAAATAATTTCATTTCAAGAACGAGAGACTAACTAAAATTTCACAGGCTGTCAGGTGCCACATTTTATGATTGTATTAATACCATAAATCAATTTATTAAACCTTTCTTGGATAATAAAATGCCCATTTTCTGAGGAATATGGAGCCTTTAAAACGTTTCACTCTAATATTGAGTCATAGTTACAACCGCCATAAACCAGCAGATATAAATGAGAAACCTCATCACGAAAACATACCTATATAATTTTGACCCCCTTAAACCCCACTTTTATATAGTAAAACTGAGGTTTACAGGGGTATATATTATTTTTCTTATTTCTGCTCAAAAACATAGATTGTGGGTACTCGTTACAACCGCCTCATCGAG
Organism: Anodontia alba; assembly: GCA_964016985.1. Lineage (NCBI taxonomy): Eukaryota > Metazoa > Mollusca > Bivalvia > Lucinida > Lucinidae > Anodontia > Anodontia alba. Next base: position 34,189,345 of record OZ024830.1, read on the forward strand.
GCGGTTCTAACGAGTACCCACAATCTATGTTTTGATCAGAAATAAGAAAAATATCAGAATTTTCATCTGAAAATTTTCATATTTTGGTGGTAAAATTCTCAATATATTTGAATAGGCATGTTTTCGTAATGCTATCATAATCGGTAGTCAAAGTGCTGCGACTTAACCGGAAGCAGAGGACAAGCTCGACTGCATGTTTGATATCACGTGCAACTGGTAAAATCCGATAATAGGAAACTCCTCTATTCTGCAGTAGATATTAGAAAGGTTATATTTTGGGTGACTGATCTGAGTCTTCGCTGGGCACACATACTCTTGTGTTGGTTTTGTCATGCGCTGGCCCATGTGCATGTATAAAATACGAGTTTAAATAGAAAAATCTATTCTAGTCTGTACCTTGTAATATGTTCCTTTTATTCATGCAGCAAAGTTAATACTTAAATCAATTTAACATCTCTGTTTCATGACTATATAATATACCAAATATTTACTAGTGGCATTGTCTTCCTTAGGACTAAATAAGCGTTTCACATTCGTCTAGATCCTGTATATATTATATATAATAATCATTTTATATACAGATACATGAATATGGTGATTTATTGCATAAAAAGCAGTGTCGCACATTATTCACAGCCGTGCATTAACCGGCGAAAAGCCGTGTATTAACAAGGCAATTCACGCGCTGTTAATGCACGACTACGCAACTTTTAATATGCTCGGATGGGGGCCACAGATTTGCTGCCGTTACGAGATGTGTATGCCCGGCCCTAGAACGAGCACAGTCAGTGGAAATTACGTTCGCGAGACATCGGTGAAATGGCGAAACAAAATAGTGCAAGAAATAACGCGAACTGTAGCAAATGTTTTCAGTTTTTATGCAATAATAGCGATCGAACATGGTTTTTCAATGCATTAACATTCGCCAGGTCCCTTGGGAGGTGTTGAAAACCGCGGCCTTCGGCCTCGGTTTTCAACACCTCACACGGGACCTGGCGAATGTTAATGCATGAAAAACCATGTTTGATCCCTATATTAAAGTATGTATTAAATGTGTTTAAACCAAACCGATTATGACTTAGTTTAAAATTTATTCCAAATGCACATGTGGCTCTTTTCACTGAAGGAAACCCCGATTATGGTATGAACAGCTTATGTAGCAGCATTCTTCCTCTTGAATTTACTACTCACCAAGCCCCTTCTGAAAAGGGGTCTACTCTGAAAGGAAACGATTTGCCCGCAAGAGAAGCAAATCCTTTTAGATTAGACCCATTTTCAGAAGGAATACAATAATTGAGCTAGCGCACGACAAAACCTACAATAAGACCTGTGTAACCATCAAAGACTAAGATAAGCCTGTGCAGCCACCTAGTATGGCAATGATTCTCGTTTGTTCCTCTTTGAATAGCCTGGGAGCTGTAGAAGCAAGCGCAATCCGCGAAGACTCTGATCAGACTATGCGGATGTGCAGGCTGATTTGAGTTTTCGCTGGTCACATGTCCTATTGTAGATTATGTCGTGCCCTGGCTCAAATTATTATAATTTCTCAGAGCTGTCTCCCCTGAAAGCATATCCCCTAAAGGGTGGCTCCCTTTGGAACGGGGGTCAAAGACTGTTGGGAATCTACAAGACATCACGAAAACACGCCTATATAATTTTGACCCCCTTAAACCCCACTTTTAAAGAGTAAAACTGGGGTTTACAGGGGTATACATTATTTTTCTTATTTTTCTAAAAAAACATTGATTGTGGGTACTCGTTAGAACCGCCTTGCCGAGACGGTTCTAACGAGTACCCACAATCAATGTTTTGAGGAGAAATATGAAAAATATCAGAATTTTTTCTCTGAAAATATTCCCTTTTTTGTTGTAAAATTTTCAATATATTTGAATAGGCATGTTTTCGTAATGATTTCCCTTGCAGGTGTATTCACTCGTCTTTCTCTTTTCAAGTGACTAACGAGTTAATAAGAGATATCTGGGTGCCAACATAAAAAGTATATCTTTGCTTTTACGGAAACGTCATTAACAAGTATTCGGAGAAATTAGCCTGAGGAAATAGTCTAGATCCAGATCAGACGTCACAGACCGCGGCTTCTGATCAAGGTCTACACTATTTGCTACTTATCCAGATGTTTGTAGAAACTCCAACACGTAGCATAATGGACTTTTACTACCTACTAAAATGACATCGTACACATACAGAAGATGTTTTATAACATATAGTATAGGAAACGTTTGCAAAGTCCTATTTTATGAAGAACGATCCCTTTGTAATCTGCTGTTACCTTATTCTGCCTAAATATTCGGACAGCTTGATTCTTGACCATACATGTACTTAAATGTAAACATGTCCATTTACTACCTGTTCATGTAAAAACAAAATTCCGGGTGAGTCATAAACAGTGTAAACCCAGATCAGACGCCTCTTATTGCGGCGTCTGATCTGGGTCTACACTGTCTGCTCAGGCCTGTCTGCCTGAATGCTTAGGGTAAATATGGTACCAATATATTAACGTATTCAATTTTCTCTTCATAATACATGTATATTCATGTATAGGCATGCAATAACAAAGTTGCCTTATAAGATCTTTATTAAGCAGACATAACCTTCCGCTTATCTAGACTCAATATCCCAGAAAACTCACTGACGATGTTTTCAAAAGCTTTGTTCCAAAACCTGATACTAAAGGACTGATTATCTTTTGCTAGCACAGCTGTTGCTTAAACGACTGATTGATAATATGGCGGTCATTTCGGGACGATGTAACAGTTACAACTTATGACAGGATCTGTGCAAGCTAATGCCGAACAACCACGACATGACTGACACCCGAGTAAAATTCGATTCGACGGTCATTACAGTTAGAATAACCGTCGAACGACGAATCCATCGCACGACCAAAAGTTGTAATGTTGAGACACATGTATTTTTAAAGTCGAAATCATGACACGTTTAGTACCTCAAAATTTCTGTTAGATGCTTTATCTTTCCAATTAGATTGTCGTTTCTGGTGACTTATAGGACCAAGTAATCCTACATAATAAGGGCTCCGTCTTAGATATCTTCGGTGTAGACAGACGCATTTGTATTGAATATCTCTTTTCCCGTTTCTTTGTTACTTTCAGTGTTTCCGTCTGCTTTGCTTCGGGATTTTCTTCCCCTTCGCTGGGTTTTTTTGGTCAGTATACTCCTACTGGCGTTTTTGGGTCGACTGTTTACAATCAAGCCATAGTATACAAACGCTCAAATTCCTTCATGCAGTTGTCCACGTGCTTGTCATTCACCATTGAAATTGAACCACGCGTTTGTACAAAATCCAGGTAATGTTTATTTATAGCCGAGCTATTCTTGTCGCTGTGACGTCAGAGTGCTTGACTAGGACGTTTGGGACATTGGCAAACCATCACGAAAACATACCTATATAATTTTGACACCCTTAAACCCCACTTTTATAGAGTAAAACTGGGGTATACAGGGGTATACATTATTTTTCTTATTTCTGCTCAAAGCATAGATTTTGGGTACTCGTTAGAACCGCCTCGCAGAGGCGGTTCTAACGAATACCCACAATCTGTATTTTGAGCAGAAATATTAAAAAAATACAAGATTTTTTTATCTGAAAACTTTAAGTTTTTGATGGTAAAATTCTCAATGTATTTGAATAGGCGTGTTTACGTAATGCGGTGTAGACCCATATTAGACGCCGCGTTGACACCGCAGAACGCGGCGCCCGATCTTCGTCTGCACTGTTTGCTTAAATTACAATAAATGAATGGTTAAATGAAACAGACTTAAGGCCACGTTCAGGACCAGTTTCCTGGCCTGCACTCAAAGACAATCGACCTAACATGGTTGTCAGTGCTTTGTTTCTTATAAGGTCTGTTAAAACCAGTCGAGCAGCGTTCGATATTCACCTGTCATTATTTGTACGCAAATTAGTTAAACTCTAGTGGCACGAGGTTTTGATAGACTCCGTTTCTCCCTCACTTTAGGAGACTGTGTAGTGTTCTTGTTGTTTCTTCTCTCTGTCTCTGTATAAGTTTTATGTCCACTTATTAAGTAGGTGAATAACAATTAACCTGATCTGATAGCTCATATGGACAGGTTCTTGAGCTAACTTGGCCACATCTACTCAAAGGTACTTTTATCTGGTGTCAGAAGTAAGTTAGAGACATACTACATATATATGTAGTCCTATGCAGTTTCAACGAATGGTGATATACAGTATGATGTATTGCCAGATTAAAACTATAAACATAAGCATAGATATATATCATAAACCAAAGTCTCAGGGAGCATGTGATGGAGAGTATACCAGCCCAACAGGTTACGATCATTGATTAATTAAGACTGTAAGTTTAGAAAGAAAATATAAAAGAAATTTGGAAGCATGGCTGTTAAAAACAGGAAAAAGACAGACAGAAAATTATTGACAGCGTTGCTCAAAAATAGGAAACACATAGTTGGACTCAGGTGAACGTATACGGAAGAGGGTTCAGCTTCTCTGGAAAACCCCTATGCAATGCGCAGACTGGTTGGTATCGCATTCGTATATGTCCTTCCACTAGATGGCTCCGATCCAGTTTTATGAAATCCTGTAAAGGCCGAAGCATGATAAAATGCACTTTCGGATTTGTACTCCCAGCGAACTCACAGGCAAGGCTCGCTTCCGCCCAGTCTGATCAGAGTGTTGGGCATTCTTCAAATAGCAAACGATCCTCGGTTTCTTCACACGGACTGCGAAAACTTTATTGACCTAAGTCTTCGCGGGGTGCACATATCGTAGTGTACGTTTTCTCCTGTTTTGGCTCATTTTCGGGTCGACTGTTTACAATCGAGCCATAGTATACCGTACATACTCCAATATTTCCTGAAGGTTGTTGCCCACGTGATTATCATTAACCAATGAAATCAAACCGCGTGTTCGTACGAAATTCAGATAACGGTTATTTATAGCCGCGCCATTCTTTTCGCTGTGACGTCAGAGTGCCATGTAAAGAGTGTTATTTATAAAACTTGGACAAGGAAAATTTGCAAACAGTGCAGACTCAGACCAGACGCTACAGAAAGTGGCATCTGATCAGGGTCTCCACTGTTTTCTTTACGCAAGCAGACAAGTCCCCGTTCAGGACCATTATTTTCCAGTCTCCACAGAGACAATTGACCTACCAGTGCTGTCATCGCGTTGATTGTTAATGTATCATTACTTATCACTTTATGTAGTGTATAGTACTTCGGAATTTTCGGGCCGTACCGTTTTTACCCTAAATATTGGGGTTAACAGTGCAGACCCAGACCTCACGCCGCTGAACGCGGCATTTGATCAAGGATTACAATATTTGCCACTTATCCTGCAGCGTTTAGACATCAACGGGTTGTAAAATGGAATTGTTAAAATGTTAGCACAATAAGATAAGGAGTTAACACAGTGGACCAACGTATAGTTTTACAAATCAGAAGTTGCTATCACATTACGACCAAACTCCGTTAGCTGCAGTACACAGCTAAATAAAAACGTTTCATTTTTATTAATTTCTATGACGACACAGTTGTAAAAACATTATCTTTCGGAAGGTAAGAGATATTTAGTTTCATATCTGCTTTGATTTGGAACCATTAACCACCGATTCGGCCACAGGAAAGCAAATCCGCCGTTGCATCACTGAATTTAACGGATTTGTAGCTGAGTACGAAAAGTGCTTTTGCTTTTTGTCTTTCATGTTGCCCTTCCAACTGTTTTCTAATTCGACGCAATGATAAAGCAATTATTTATAATCATTGTTCAATACCCATCCGAGAGTTCGCTGCTTCTCTTATTAAAACTGATGCACTTTTATTTAGGTACAATCTTTGTGGTGACGATTAGCTGCAAACTTGCTTTTTTCACTCTGTAAGATTAGCTGCGAAGTGTATCACCAGCACAGTTCAATAAAATCATTAATTATATATAATCTTAATCACGTCGTACAAAAACCAACTGAATGACATGCCAATAAAGGTACAAATCAGCCTGCATATCCGCCTTTTTTGTTCGCTGCTTTGAAGATACGACTGTTAAAACCTGCTGCATACAGAAACCATTGCTTCTGGTTGGCTTCTGCGACTAAGTAGGCGGGGTTATGTCTTATTTGGTCACGCATCTGCGAAAACAGGTTTTCTCATGATGATGTTCTTATTACATGTACCTATCATGTTATTGCTCAGAGTTTTCGACAAATTTTAAAATCCAAGGGCTGCAAAAAGACAAATGAAATAAGAAGTATGGACAGCTACTTCCTCTTTGAGGTTTTATTTTAGAAACGTAGGAGGGTTGGGCATCTGGTTTCAAAAAATGGTAAGAAAAAAGTCCAGGAAGTACCACAATCACAAAACGCAGCCCTTCCCAGACCCAAAGAGGAAGAGGAAACCGACAAATCCAAACAAGCACAAATCGAACAAACGTACGAAAAGCACTAAGATTAGCTCTCTCTTTCCCAAGCGAGGTAATCGCAATACTAAAAGGACTGAAAAAAACAAGAACAAAATGACACATGGAAAGACATACAACAAATCGCCTCGTAGAATAAACCACAATGCAACAAAGAGTAAGACTAACACCGGGACCACCGCCTTAGAACGGTTAGTAGAGTAAACCACCGTGGGATTTAAAGCACTTTTACAGCTAGCTAACTTCACCCTGGGTCCCGATGCTACTCTAAATACAGAAACACATAAAAATTCGTTTCGCATAAAGGCTCCCAACTCAGTCAATGCGAAAACACAAAAATCAAATTAATCACTATAATAAACAAAGACGAGTACTCATGGCTAATTCTACTGTATGCCAGAGTAAATGAAAACCAATAGTTGAACCACGGCGGGCCAAGCCAAAGACATATTGTCAAGCCCCAACCCACTGGTTAAAGTTTTACGAAGAGGCCGTCATTGAGGCCCGAACCGCCGTCGTGCAATTAAAGAGTGAAGCATAGCCATCAACAACGATTGGGTTGACAACTAGGCATGCAGTCTGCCGCATAATATCCAGGCTATAGCCAATTCTTTTATAACGGTTAATAAGTTTTCTGAATTGCTCCGAAAAGTTAGATTTACCTACAATGTTTCTAAATCTGTACACGAAGTCACCGTAAAATTCTGGTTCCGATATACCTTTTGCAGGTGTTTTCAGACTGACGCTATATTTTTCTAACAAGGCACTATGTCTGCGATAAAATTTCGAAAAGGCCTTACGAAGTTTAAAATAACGATAGCCCTGCCTAAGAAGTTTGGCAGTAAGGGCTTTATTACGGTAGTTAAAGTCATTAAGATTTGAAGAAGCTCTGGCGACAGAAACATGTTGCAAAAGTAAGTGTCAGACAGAGAAATTGAAAATAAAATGCAAGGTTATAATCATGACAGTATTCTACACATTACAAAACAGAAAATCTAGATAGAGTATCTACATCGGTGGCACGCATTATCATCTTTATATATGATATCGCAAGGTAAATGTAGATTCGAGGAGTATTTATTCGGAGTAGAAGTAAATTTCAGTTTCTTGGAAACTGGACTCTTGACGAGTCACTAGAATTACAGTCTCTTTTAACATCAGAGGTGCTTGTCAGACATTCTTGGACCATGTTGGTGTAACCTGAATCTGGCAAATCGTTCGCACTTTGAAGTTTTGCAATTTCAATTGTCTTTTTCGTGGATACACTGTAGATGAAACACCCATTGTCTTAAATGACAGAAGGTGTCACAGAAAACCTCAATGTTTGCCGAACTGTGGCCTCAGCCGGGCCCTTTTCCAAAAGTTAGAAGAATCTTGTTTCATCATATGGATGTCTAATTGTCATAAGATCAATCCATTTCAGCTAATTCACGACAGGTATGATCGCATACGATGTACTTATACGCGATGTTGCCACTCATTGTGTCGTCCAAATCTAAAAACTAAGAAAAACTACGTATACGATTTCACAGAAGTACAATAAGGGATGACACGATATGATAAAAAATTATCCTACCTGTCATGTCACTAAAACTGAAAATTATAACACATGTATTCTGCATGTTTCATGAATTTCATATGAAAGGACCACGAGTGTTCGATTCTAATTTTCATATAAATGTTTAAAGTTGTATTTGATCTTGTAGCAATGAATGTGTAAAAATTAAAGTTATTCAGAGAAAGAGAGAGAGAGAGAGAGAGAGACGGAGAGAGCAAAAGAGGGGGAGAAAGACGGACGAACAGACAAACAGACCCTCACTAAACCACTAAATAATTTTTAATATTAACCTAACTTACCGTTATTTTAACTTTTTACTTTTCGTGATGTGATCTATAATATAGCAGCATCAACTGTAGCTCACTTTCTACCTTTTTCAGGGCCATTTTCACAACAATAATTCGAAATGGATATATTTCGTTTAAGGAACAGAAAAATATTTAAATCTTTTGTACGTGTTTTAAGGTAAACGGCTACCTCTTTTTAATTTTATACTCTATTGTATATGTGCAGGTAAACGTACAGGGCCCAGTTGTTCAAAGCTAACGACGCCGTTAGTTAACGATTCGTTAAAATTTACATCGAGTGATACGCAAATATGCTGAAATTTTTTGCTGAAAAAATGTGAGTAGCTTTTGCAATGCAAAAATATCAGAATAATGTATATTGAATCCGCTAAAACAGTTAACGAAATGACCCTTAACGAGCTCGTTAAGCTAACGACGCTTTGAACAACTGGGCCCAGATTTTATATCGAGCACTGCAGTTTATGGTTGTGTACAGGCGCAGCTTATCGTACAGTCACGAAAACATGCCTATATAATTTTGACCCCTTTAAACCCCTACTTTTATATAGTAAAACTGGGGTTTAAAGGGGTATACATTATTTTCGTATTTCTGCTCTAAAACATAGATTGTGGGTACTCGTTAGAACCGCCTCGGCGAGGCAGTTCTAACAAGTACCCACAATGTATGTTTTTGAGCAGATATATGAAAGAATATCGGAGTTTTTATCTGAAACTTTTCAGTTTTTGGAGGTGAAATTTTCTATGTATTTGAATAGGCTTGTTTTCGTAATGAGTCACCATTATGATAAGAACTGAAGAAAAGTGCATTAGTTTCGATAAGAGAAGAACTGAACTCTAAGACGGGTATTGATTAATGATTATAAATAATTGTTTCATCATTGCACCGAATCAGAAAACATGAAAGACGAAAAGCAAACAACTGCTCGTACTCGGCTACAAATCAGAGGACAATCAGTGGTACAACAACTGAATTTTTTTCCAGTACGGAAATCGGTGGCTTACGTTTCTAAACAAAAACAGGTATGAAAATAAATTTCTCTTACCTTCTGAAAGCACAATGTTTCAGCAACTGTGACGTCATATAAATAAAAAAGAAAACGTTTTTTTTTATTTAGCTATGTACACCAGCTAACGGATTTCGCTTGTACACTGACAGCAGCTTCCGATTTGTAAAACTATACGTTGGTCCACTGTGGTTAAGGAGTCCTAACACTTAAGGTAAATGATATACTTTCCCTGCCAAAAACAGAGAATTTTACAACTAATTATGAGAATAACAAATTTTAAGGTCAACCTTCGCATTCCCTTTCGCCCTTTTGCTGGTAGTCGTCTATAGTATAGTGAAGAATTCTGTAAAGAAGCGCTAAGCACAGATCAGTATGCACGAACACTTATTTTGAGCTTCTGGGTTTTAAAACCAGTTTTGTCTGGAAGTTCATTTAACCCATTGTAGTCGGGATACCCTAAAATGGTAATTGCCAAACAGTGCGGACCCAGATCAGACGCCGAAGAACGCGGAGTCTGATGAGGACATTCACTGTTTGCAAATAGTTTAACCATTTTGCTCTAGGAATATCTAAATCTCATAGCCCTACCTACCTAAAATTGAAATTGGACTCTTCCAATATATAGTGTGGATGAAGTAATTCAGTCTACAATGGTTTAGAAATATATCGTTTACCGTATAACCCTTTGTATTCAAACATCGTATCTTAATTCCATAGTTGTCCTTAGTTGGAAGATAAACTCATCCTAAAATCTTACAGTTTAGACCATGATCAGACTGCACGGATGCACCATTACGAAAACATGCCTATATAATTTTGACCACCTTAAACCCCACTTTTATATAGGGAAACTGGGGTTTACAGGGGTATACATTATTTTTCTTATTTCTGCTTAAAACATAGATTGTGTGTACTCGTTAGAACCGCCTCGTCGAGGCGGTTTTAACGAGTACCCACAATCTATGTTTTGAGCAGAAATATGAAAAAAATCAGAAATTTTTAGCTGAAAATTTTCATTTTTTGGTAGTAAAATTTTCTGTATATTTGAATAGGCATGTTTTCGTAATGCAGACTTATCTAGGCATAGTTTGTCCGCCTGTATAAGGGATAATGGTCAGTTTCGTACGTTGCGTCTCAAACAGATATACTGTTTTGCTTTCATTCATTAAATGAACGACGTGTGAACATAAATGACCTTTTCGAAACACCGAAACAAATATACAGTATGCTGTTTTACATTTAGTACATTGAATAATGTATTGCAAGTGCTCATGTTTGATAGTGTACCGTCAAAAATGAAAAAAATAATTACCTATGTTTACCCAAACTACTTTCCTTAAAAAGAATATAATAGAATAGTACTTTATCATCCAATCAAGGACCCTAACCATAAATGTTCTTAAAGTTGACGAAATGCATTTAATCATGTGTCGAGGTGTCTTAAACTGTTGGATGCGAGTCTAACAGCGTAGAACCTGATCAGACACTGTATGCTGTGGCGCCTATTAAGGCCAATACTATTTGTTCAGGCATAACTGTCCGAATATTCAGGGTAAAAAGGTATTAAAAACTTTATGAGGAAACGCGTTTCAGTGCTGTTGTAATCTAGTTAGCTTGGTTAACGGTCACGTAAGAGGGTACTGCAAAACGTTTTGTCACTGGGTTCGGCTTACTTCAGTGCTACGTTTTATCAAACATATTTTTATAACAAACCTTCAAAGTATTCCCCCCTTTACTGAAACACATTTGTGTAACCTTTTTACCTAGTCGCGAAAAGCAGATAAATAGTCTTCTTTTGGTATCTGTTGGAGACACTGATAAATAGCGCTGCCAAGAGAACTAGACGTATACTTATTTCCAGAAAGCATTTTCTTAAGCCTTGTAAATAAAAAGAAATCTCAGGGACTCAGGTAAGGTGAATAAGGTGGATGGTTTAAAACTTTCACCTTTTCAGAAGCCAAAAAAAAGACTTAACAGCCTCACACTTATGAGAGGAGTCGTTGTCATGTAATAGGTGGATTCCTGACCATCCTTTGTAGCTTGGTCGTTTCTTATTGTAAAACTCTTTCTCTTTCTTCAGTACAGAATTCTTGTAGAATCAGCCAGTGACTGTACATGTATGACCAGGTGTACAAGGCACTTGAACGACTGGCCCACTTGAATTAAAGAAAATTGCGTACAACATCTTTTTCGAACTTATTTATGTATTAAGAGTAGCATCGGGACCCAGTATGAAGTTAGCTAGCTGTAAAAGTGCTTTAAACCCCCCGGTGGTTTGCTCTACCGACCGTTCTAAGGCGGTGGTCCCGGTGTTAGTCTTACTCTTTGTTGCTTTGTGGTTTATTCTACGAGGCGATTTGTTGTATGTCTTTCCGTGTGTCGTTTTGTTCTTGTGTTTTCAGTCCTTTTAGTATTGCGATTACCTCGCTTGGGGAAGAGAGAGCTAATCTTAGTACGTTTTCGTACGTTTTTTCGGTTTATGCTTGTTTAGATTTGTCGGTTTCCTCTTCCTCTTGGGGTCTGGGAAGGGCTGAGGTTTGTGATTATGGCACTCCCTGGACTTTTCTCTTACCTTTTTTATGGTTCTCTTGGCAATGCATGGGCGTTTTTTATCTTTTCGCTTCCATTGCTTATTATCAGCCCTTCTTTGTGGCTCAAACATGTGCACCCAGGTTTCATCACAAGTTAGGAAGTTAGAAATAACCCGATTATTACAGCCTTTGTATGTTTTCAAAAGTTCCCGGGCACATTTAAGGCGTTGTGTCTTTTGCTCCTCAGTGAGCAAATGAGGTACCCAACTAGCGCAAACCTTTCTCATGTCTAAACGCTTTTTCAGAATTGTGTGCACACTGCCTTCTGATATGCCCGTACAACTAGCTGTATCTCTGACAGACAATCGCGCATCCTGTTCGACCACAATCTTTACAGCAGCGATGTTAGCCTTGGTAATAGAGGTTTTAGGCCTCCCAGGACGGATATCATCTTCAACAGAAAATTTCCCAGCTTTGAAAGCTTTAACCCACCTAAACACTGTGCGCATTGAAATGGTCTGAGGTCCATATATGCCACACAATTCATTAAATATCTGCTTTGAAGCTATATTAAGCATAATGCGGCATTTAATATAGCTACGAATTTCAGTCTTCTGGTCCATGTTCCAATGTAACAAGTAAATTGGTTAGTGTATATGACTGCATCTATTTCAATTTGGAATAACTCGGTCAGTTGGAAAGCTATTTGCACGAAATAAACGGGTATCGTTAGCCATTCAACGCACCATTCAAGTGCAGTGAAACATTTTAAAATATACCTTGGATAAAACTAAGGAAGCCTATTAGTGACAGAACTTTTTGCACGACCCTCTTAGGCAGCAGCTGAGTGATAGGAATACAACTAGGTTGCCTTCAAAAGTACACAGGGATCGCGAGCGGTTCGCCCTGGATCCCTATACCTGATGCCGGTAGCGTTGCCCTGTTGTTTTTTTTATTGTGTTAGGGTTTAACGACACGTCAACCCTTGTGTGTCATTTTGTGTCGTCTCCCAGAGAAAGGGAGAAAGAGATAGAAGAAATAGTAAAATATAGTAGAAGATATGAAAGAGAGGAATAGGGAAAAAAAGAGGAACAGGATCAAAAACAGAAGAAATAAAAGCATCCCCCTCTTCTTTACCTGCTACAAGGATAGCAAGCCTTGCCCAACTGTAAGCCAGTATCAGTTAGACGCCCCGGTGACGTAAGATACACGACACTTTCGCACCATCCAACCACCCCTAACGCTTTCCCCTTGATTCCTGTACCAAATGAATGCCAACAGGACCAGGAGTCCAGGGCCAAATGTCCGCGAATGTTTTTGCACTTCTGAACGATCCCCTCTGGATTTCATCGGCGTTTTGATAAGGGAGGAAACTTTTGAAGACAGGAAGTTTACTCCTTAGTAGATGAAACTATATATAAATTGTGGCTAATCTTAAAGACAAGATTTCGCTCCCCAGAGGGAGGAATTCGTCCGATAGAAAAAGGAGATAAATACTTGTATTTCCATGTCAAACTTTTGTTGTTTACATTCCCGTTAAATGCCCGATTTTGGTCTGTTGCAATTACACTATATTTACCCTAAGTATTGGGACAACTTATCTACTTACCATACTTGCCCGAAAATTTAATCTAGTTTATTCTACTGCTTCTTGATGTGTCTAAAATATTGCTGTATATATTGCAAATAGTGTAGACCCTGATCTGAGTCTGCACCGTTTTCAAAGGCCTATCTGTCCCAATACTGAGGGTTATTGCGGTATTAGTTCGTTGTTTTTTCGTCTGCTATCGCAATCCATTGCAGAACTTAACAGAAAGTCTAAACATTACTTACAATTGGTTGAATAGTATAAAGCTGAAGATGATAGCTAAGCTGTTCGTACTTCTGGGCCTTTTACGCTTCTCCGTTCTTCAACAGCAAATGTACCATTCTCATGAGACTTATACTTAATGGCAAACAGTGCAGATCCAGTCAGTTGGCTTCTTCAGAAGCCAACTGATCTGGATCTACACTGTTTGCAAAGGCAGAACATCGACACTTTTAATGTAACATGTCTAAATTCGCTTAAGCATCATCATCTTGGGAATCGCGTGTTACTTTAATGTCCTTCAGGGGAACGCAAAGAGTGTCTTTATAGCATTTGGTTTTCTGTACATCTTGGAGACGATTCTCAAATCTCCCGCTCCTTGCAGTGCTGGAATTTATATTATTAAATCTAAAACTCAGCATTTTCAGCATTTCAAGCACTGCTCTTCCTCAGGTATACAATACTTTACGGAATGTAGAAGTATTCACAATTGAAGACGACTTCTGGAGGGACACATAACATGCACATACAAGTAATGGATGCACTTGATATCATATCAAACCCTAAAGTAATGAGGTCATATCCGAATTGTATATATAGGTGTCTTCCACTTGTCCCTATTTGGTGAGTTGATAGCAGATGACGAGAATTGTAGCTAGCCTCGAGATTGCCATACAACGCAACTAAGTTTAATTATGCAGAGCGTTTACCTTTCCCTGAAATATCCTAAAACTGTTAATGGCTAACTGTATTCCATTCCCTTTGGAGCTCCTTTCACTGAGTTTTTTGTTGCTTTTTGCTTTTCATTCGGTTATCCTACCTAATCTTACAACCACACCTAATAAACATTAAGGCAATCACAATGTTATTTTGCACGGTACTTTCCGCGTTATATGATTGACAATCATACAAGTTGAAGCAAGTACTGAATTATTATTCACTTAGGAAAGCAGATTTAAATACGTCTTTTTGGTTTCTTGTTAAATAGATGCTTTCTTGCAAACTATATTTACAAATGTACACAGCTAATGTAAAAATAAAATATTTTCAAACCATACAGAGTCAGAAGAGTTATGCCCTCGTAAAACTGGTGGCAAATTTACCAAGTCTATTAAGCCTCCTTAATCTCTTACAAAAAAATATATATAGAACAAATAAATGTAAAACAACATCCAAAGCAAAAGCTGGTGTCACGTTTTCTTCTTTACCGTTACATTAATTTGCAAAAACGCATATAGGTCATCATGATAATATCATGGTTATTATTGCCGCGCTGCTTTATAAAACTTTCCTACGAAAGAGCTCAGCGTACTTCAAAATATTACATGAAAGCTGAAAACATTAATATAGTAATAGTTTCTTACGCAAAATCGAGTAGTAATTGTATTAGGTGAGTACTGCAAGCTTCCTTACACATCACAAATGTCACTTTTTATGCTCGTTAATCGCTAGACTAAGGTATTTGATCGGTTTTAATGTTAAATTACATGCTACTTAAAAATAGTTACATATATGAGAATTTACGCAAACTATCCAGCACGTTCATGCCGATCTCGGCCCAGTTGTTCAAAGCGTTGTTAGCTTAACAAGCTCGTTAAGGGTCATTTCGTTAACTGTTTTAGCGGATTCAATTATTTTGATATTTTTGCTGAAAAAATGTGAGTAGCTTTTGCAAAAGCTACTCACATTTTTTCAGCAAAAAAATTCAGCATATTTACGTATCACTGGATGTAAATTGTAACGAATCTTTAATCAACAATGTCGTAAGCTTTGAACAACTGGGCCCTGAATACAAAATCTTGAATAGTTTATAAGGAAACTGGATACACTTGTTGTATTTTCCACTACCGTTGAACCTCAATAATTCGAACATCTTTGGGACCATGTAAATTTATTCTAGACATGGGTAGTTCGAGCCACTGAGGGTTGATCAGGCAGGCAAGGAGACACATGGAAATAATATGAATGGCTTTTCGATCTTCTATAAAATAATGGTATGTTGAGTGTACTCATTAGAATCGCCTCAATGAGGCAATTCTAATGAGTACACACAAAAAACATGTTCATGGAAAATAGAAAAAAAATCTTAATATACGCTAAAAATTTGTTTTCTAGAGTTGCCGGAATATTTCCTCGGGAATCAAAAACGGGTTCGAATTAGCCACGGTAAGCGAGTCATCGATGTTCGAGCAATTGAGGTTCGACTGTACTTTTTTTTACAAGGACGGCATCTTTTATGACTGTCTGTTTGCTTTGCTGCGCACTAAATCCCTTCATAAAAGGCGTCTACTCTAAAGCAGACCACTTTCAGAAGGGAGGCAGAATTTTTTTAGTTACTGCCCCTAAAAATACATGCCCTGGAAAAGTATCCAGACAAGTGTACACAAAATGTGCAGAGCTTGCCCAGACTGCACATATCGTCGTTGCCGAGTCAAAACCTCGTAACTCCATTTTTTGCCAAAATGATTTTTTGCAACGCGGGAATACCTGCCATTCAGCGCGCCTTCTGTCAAATTCTCGTACCCCTAAGCCAATAAGAACCCCCTTAGAGCCTTGAGTTACGAGCAATTAGACAATATTTTTGTATAGTTTGTGTAGTCTCTCTACCGAGATGCGATGTCTTGATGCATTCTAAGCATCTAAATGTCGTAACACGAGAAAAAAACGTACCAAATAGTTGTAACTCTAGTGATTTAGTCGAAAGATGGTATGAATTCTCATCTGTAAGTTTAGAAAAGCTATAGCACTGGATTTGGATGTCACTAAATAGAATACTGTCAGAGTTTCATAAATATTGGTAACGTCTAGCAAAAAATTATAAAGTTTTTTCTTTCTCCTGAAAAGTTAAGAAATCTGGGCCCAGTTGTTCAAAGCGTCGTTAGCTTAACGAGCTCGTTAAGGGTCATTTCGTTAACTGTTTTACCGGATTCATTATACAATATTCTGATATTTTTGCTGAAAAAATGTGAGTGCTTTTAAGCTACTCACATTTTTTCAGCAAAAAATTTCAACATATTTGCTCGATGTAAATTTTAACGAATCGTTGACTAACGACATCGTTAGCTTTGAACAACTGGGCCCTGAAATACAACTATTTGACTCGGCAACGACGATATAAAGTCTGATTTGGGTCTGTGTTTTCACATACGTATCAGATACTAATTGATACACGTCCCTTCTGATATACACGAGGATATACACGTAGTTTTGTGTAGATTTGAGTGTACATCCTGGCTTTACTAAATCAATGTCTTGACTGGCGAGAAAAAATATACCGTGTCAGTTTGACAGGAAGTAATTCGTTTAATTAATCCATTTTATGCCAAGTGGATTCTTCTACCTTAACTCTTTGGACCGGTCCATTCTTAATCGAAGGCGTGTCTGGTTATTTTTGTATTACTACCATGTCTTATATTCTATATTTGATGCAAACTGTGTAGACTATGATCAGAACGCGGCGTCTTATCTTAGTCTACATTGTTTGCAAATGTCCCTTTTATGCTAGACATAAATGGGTTAATGTTTAGCATGCAGGGTAAAATTTACCACGGAAACAATGGAGATAATTTGCATGAAATGTCAAATCCTGTTTTGTGGGAAAAATAAGAAAAATGTTATCAATTTATCGTCTGCTGTATTAGTCCAGAGACAGTGATCAAGGTTAGAAATGTAACGTTCCAATATTTATGGGGTGAATCTTTACCTTGGTATTGTGTTGTATATATTGTTTCTTATCTCGTCTTAAAGTTTGTCCTTGATATATGCTGCATATTCTACTTTCTGGTGGTCCATTCTGACCATTGAGTCCATACCTGGATTTTTGAAAATGCATATGAAAGTTTACTGATTAGGCCTTACTGGCTGTAACTAGCTAGTCTGGCCAAGGACACTTGACCATCGGTGTTTTAAATTTTATAAAGGTGTTCCTGCACTCAAAGGGCATTTCTTTTAGAAGTTTTCCATCTATACAATTCGCACGCGAACTCCCATACCTCATGCCACGCCCCTCCCCTCACACAAACACAGGCGCTTGCGCATGCATACTTATGTATCCACGCAAGCTAACAACGACTCCAATATGGAAATATCATCGCTATAGCTTATTTGGCAGAGCGGCCACGGCCGCTGTTAGATGTCACGGGTAAAATCCCCAATAGAACTGTTAAAAAGAAATCTCTAGAATGGTAGGACTAAATCAACTAAAACTGCTTCAAAAATGCTAGTTCAGAATGGTGCAAAAGTTCTAAAGATTACAGGCAAGTTTACCTAACATACCGAGAAAGGCCAGTCCACCTCGTTAGTATTCATGAGGATTTTATGCCGTAATAAAGAGAATTATAACACAATAATGAAATTTTAATTTGTAAACTATAAACCCATGAAACGCAGTTTTAATTGCAAGTGTTGTTATATATGAATATGCTTATAAACTGGACAAAAATAACTTCCACCAAAATATTTGTTACAGCCCTTACTTACGAAGTATCGGTTGGGTATACTGTTTTGAGCTTGTCCGTGATTCCGTCATTCCGACTTCGTTTTCGCTCAACCATGAGAACGAATTGATGGAATTAGACCTAATATTTGCATATGCATTGACGTTGACCAGATCTAGGTTAGGATTGTTACTGCAAAAAGTTTTGTCACTGGTTTCGGATTACTTCAGTGCTACGTTTTATCAAACATATTTTTATTACAAACCTTCAAAGTATTCCCCCTTTACTGAAACACATTTTTGTAACCTTTTTACCCAGTCGCGAAAAGCAGATAAATAGTCTTCTTTTGGTATCTGTTGGAGACACTGAAAATAGCGCTGCCAAGAAAACTTCTAGACGTATACTTATTTCCAGAAAGCATTATCTTAAGCCTTGGAAATAAAAGAAGTCACAGGGACTCATATCAGGTGAATAAGGTGGGTGGTTTAAAACTTTCACCTATTCAGAAGCCAAAAAAGACTGTACAACCTCACACTTATGAGAGGAGGCGTTGTCATGTAAAAGGTGGACTCCTGACCATCCTTTGCTTGGTCGTTTCTAATTGTAAAACTTTCACTTTCTTCAGTACAGAATTCTTGTAGAATCGGCCAGTGACTGTATGACCAGAAGGACAAGACACTTGAACGACTGGCCCACTTGAATTAAAGAAAATTGCGTACAACATCTTTTTCGAACGTATAGTTCTCTTGGCAATGCATGGGCGTTTTTTATCTTTTCGTTTCCATTGCTTATTATCAGCCCTTCTTTGTGGTTCAAACATGTGCTTCTAGGTTTCATCACATGTAAGCAAGTTAGAAATAACCCGATTATACAGCCTTTGTATGTTTTCAAATGTTCCTGGGCACATTTAAGGCGTTGTGTCTTTTGCTCCTCAGTGAGCAAATGAGGTACCAACCTAGCGCAAACCTTTCTCAGGTCTAAACGCTTTTTCAGAATTGTGTGCACACTGCCTTCTGATATGCCCGTACAACTAGCTGTATCTCTGACAGACAATCGCGCATCCTGTTCGACCACAATCTTTACAGCAGCGATGTTAGCCTTGGTAATAGAGGTTTTAGGCCTCCCAGGACGGATATCATCTTCAACAGAAAATTTCCCAGCTTTGAAAGCTTTAACCCACCTAAACACTGTGCGCATTGAAATGGTCTGAGGTCCATATATGCCACACAATTCATTAAATATCTGCTTTGAAGCTATATTAAGCATAATGCGGCATTTAATATAGCTACGAATTTCAGTCTTCTGGTCCATGTTCCAATGTAACAAGTAAATTGGTTAGTGTATATGACTGCATCTATTTCAATTTGGAATAACTCGGTCAGTTGGAAAGCTATTTGCACGAAATAAACGGGTATCGTTAGCCATTCAACGCACCATTCAAGTGCAGTGAAACATTTTAAAATATACCTTGGATAAAACTAAGGAAGCCTATTAGTGACAGAACTTTTTGCACGACCCTCTTAGGCAGCAGCTGAGTGATAGGAATACAACTAGGTTGCCTTCAAAAGTACACAGGGATCGCGAGCGGTTCGCCCTGGATCCCTATACCTGATGCCGGTAGCGTTGCCCTGTTGTTTTTTTTATTGTGTTAGGGTTTAACGACACGTCAACCCTTGTGTGTCATTTTGTGTCGTCTCCCAGAGAAAGGGAGAAAGAGATAGAAGAAATAGTAAAATATAGTAGAAGATATGAAAGAGAGGAATAGGGAAAAAAAGAGGAACAGGATCAAAAACAGAAGAAATAAAAGCATCCCCCTCTTCTTTACCTGCTACAAGGATAGCAAGCCTTGCCCAACTGTAAGCCAGTATCAGTTAGACGCCCCGGTGACGTAAGATACACGACACTTTCGCACCATCCAACCACCCCTAACGCTTTCCCCTTGATTCCTGTACCAAATGAATGCCAACAGGACCAGGAGTCCAGGGCCAAATGTCCGCGAATGTTTTTGCACTTCTGAACGATCCCCTCTGGATTTCATCGGCGTTTTGATAAGGGAGGAAACTTTTGAAGACAGGAAGTTTACTCCTTAGTAGATGAAACTATATATAAATTGTGGCTAATCTTAAAGACAAGATTTCGCTCCCCAGAGGGAGGAATTCGTCCGATAGAAAAAGGAGATAAATACTTGTATTTCCATGTCAAACTTTTGTTGTTTACATTCCCGTTAAATGCCCGATTTTGGTCTGTTGCAATTACACTATATTTACCCTAAGTATTGGGACAACTTATCTACTTACCATACTTGCCCGAAAATTTAATCTAGTTTATTCTACTGCCTCTTGATGTGTCTAAAATATTGCTGTATATATGGCAAATAGTGTAGACCCTGATCTGAGTCTGCACCGTTTTCAAAGGCCTATCTGTCCCAATACTGAGGGTTATTGCGGTATTAGTTCGTTGTTTTTTCGTCTGCTATCGCAATCCATTGCAGAACTTAACAGAAAGTCTAAACATTACTTACAATTGGTTGAATAGTATAAAGCTGAAGATGATAGCTAAGCTGTTCGTACTTCTGGGCCTTTAACGCTTCTCCGTTCTTCAACAGCAAATGTACCATTCTCATGAGACTTATACTTAATGGCAAACAGTGCAGATCCAGTCAGTTGGCTTCTTCAGAAGCCAACTGATCTGGATCTACACTGTTTGCAAAGGCAGAACATCGACACTTTTAATGTAACATGTCTAAATTCGCTTAAGCATCATCATCTTGGGAATCGCGTGTTACTTTAATGTCCTTCAGGGGAACGCAAAGAGTGTCTTTATAGCATTTGGTTTTCTGTACATCTTGGAGACGATTCTCAAATCTCCCGCTCCTTGCAGTGCTGGAATTTATATTATTAAATCTAAAACTCAGCATTTTCAGCATTTCAAGCACTGCTCTTCCTCAGGTATACAATACTTTACGGAATGTAGAAGTATTCACAATTGAAGACGACTTCTGGAGGGACACATAACATGCACATACAAGTAATGGATGCACTTGATATCATATCAAACCCTAAAGTAATGAGGTCATATCCGAATTGTATATATAGGTGTCTTCCACTTGTCCCTATTTGGTGAGTTGATAGCAGATGACGAGAATTGTAGCTAGCCTCGAGATTGCCATACAACGCAACTAAGTTTAATTATGCAGAGCGTTTACCTTTCCCTGAAATATCCTAAAACTGTTAATGGCTAACTGTATTCCATTCCCTTTGGAGCTCCTTTCACTGAGTTTTTTGTTGCTTTTTGCTTTTCATTCGGTTATCCTACCTAATCTTACAACCACACCTAATAAACATTAAGGCAATCACAATGTTATTTTGCACGGTACTTTCCGCGTTATATGATTGACAATCATACAAGTTGAAGCAAGTACTGAATTATTATTCACTTAGGAAAGCAGATTTAAATACGTCTTTTTGGTTTCTTGTTAAATAGATGCTTTCTTGCAAACTATATTTACAAATGTACACAGCTAATGTAAAAATAAAATATTTTCAAACCATACAGAGTCAGAAGAGTTATGCCCTCGTAAAACTGGTGGCAAATTTACCAAGTCTATTAAGCCTCCTTAATCTCTTACAAAAAATATATATATAGAACAAATAAATGTAAAACAACATCCAAAGCAAAAGCTGGTGTCACGTTTTCTTCTTTACCGTTACATTAATTTGCAAAAACGCATATAGGTCATCATGATAATATCATGGTTATTATTGCCGCGCTGCTTTATAAAACTTTCCTACGAAAGAGCTCAGCGTACTTCAAAATATTACATGAAAGCTGAAAACATTAATATAGTAATAGTTTCTTACGCAAAATCGAGTAGTAATTGTATTAGGTGAGTACTGCAAGCTTCCTTACACATCACAAATGTCACTTTTTATGCTCGTTAATCGCTAGACTAAGGTATTTGATCGGTTTTAATGTTAAATTACATGCTACTTAAAAATAGTTACATATATGAGAATTTACGCAAACTATCCAGCACGTTCATGCCGATCTCGGCCCAGTTGTTCAAAGCGTTGTTAGCTTAACAAGCTCGTTAAGGGTCATTTCGTTAACTGTTTTAGCGGATTCAATTATTTTGATATTTTTGCTGAAAAAATGTGAGTAGCTTTTGCAAAAGCTACTCACATTTTTTCAGCAAAAAAATTCAGCATATTTACGTATCACTGGATGTAAATTGTAACGAATCTTTAATCAACAATGTCGTAAGCTTTGAACAACTGGGCCCTGAATACAAAATCTTGAATAGTTTATAAGGAAACTGGATACACTTGTTGTATTTTCCACTACCGTTGAACCTCAATAATTCGAACATCTTTGGGACCATGTAAATTTATTCTAGACATGGGTAGTTCGAGCCACTGAGGGTTGATCAGGCAGGCAAGGAGACACATGGAAATAATATGAATGGCTTTTCGATCTTCTATAAAATAATGGTATGTTGAGTGTACTCATTAGAATCGCCTCAATGAGGCAATTCTAATGAGTACACACAAAAAACATGTTCATGGAAAATAGAAAAAAAATCTTAATATACGCTAAAAATTTGTTTTCTAGAGTTGCCGGAATATTTCCTCGGGAATCAAAAACGGGTTCGAATTAGCCACGGTAAGCGAGTCATCGATGTTCGAGCAATTGAGGTTCGACTGTACTTTTTTTTACAAGGACGGCATCTTTTATGACTGTCTGTTTGCTTTGCTGCGCACTAAATCCCTTCATAAAAGGCGTCTACTCTAAAGCAGACCACTTTCAGAAGGGAGGCAGAATTTTTTTAGTTACTGCCCCTAAAAATACATGCCCTGGAAAAGTATCCAGACAAGTGTACACAAAATGTGCAGAGCTTGCCCAGACTGCACATATCGTCGTTGCCGAGTCAAAACCTCGTAACTCCATTTTTTGCCAAAATGATTTTTTGCAACGCGGGAATACCTGCCATTCAGCGCGCCTTCTGTCAAATTCTCGTACCCCTAAGCCAATAAGAACCCCCTTAGAGCCTTGAGTTACGAGCAATTAGACAATATTTTTGTATAGTTTGTGTAGTCTCTCTACCGAGATGCGATGTCTTGATGCATTCTAAGCATCTAAATGTCGTAACACGAGAAAAAAACGTACCAAATAGTTGTAACTCTAGTGATTTAGTCGAAAGATGGTATGAATTCTCATCTGTAAGTTTAGAAAAGCTATAGCACTGGATTTGGATGTCACTAAATAGAATACTGTCAGAGTTTCATAAATATTGGTAACGTCTAGCAAAAAATTATAAAGTTTTTTCTTTCTCCTGAAAAGTTAAGAAATCTGGGCCCAGTTGTTCAAAGCGTCGTTAGCTTAACGAGCTCGTTAAGGGTCATTTCGTTAACTGTTTTACCGGATTCATTATACAATATTCTGATATTTTTGCTGAAAAAATGTGAGTGCTTTTAAGCTACTCACATTTTTTCAGCAAAAAATTTCAACATATTTGCTCGATGTAAATTTTAACGAATCGTTAACTAACGACATCGTTAGCTTTGAACAACTGGGCCCTGAAATACAACTATTTGACTCGGCAACGACGATATAAAGTCTGATTTGGGTCTGTGTTTTCACATACGTATCAGATACTAATTGATACACGTCCCTTCTGATATACACGAGGATATACACGTAGTTTTGTGTAGATTTGAGTGTACATCCTGGCTTTACTAAATCAATGTCTTGACTGGCGAGAAAAAATATACCGTGTCAGTTTGACAGGAAGTAATTCGTTTAATTAATCCATTTTATGCCAAGTGGATTCTTCTACCTTAACTCTTTGGACCGGTCCATTCTTAATCGAAGGCGTGTCTGGTTATTTTTGTATTACTACCATGTCTTATATTCTATATTTGATGCAAACTGTGTAGACTATGATCAGAACGCGGCGTCTTATCTTAGTCTACATTGTTTGCAAATGTCCCTTTTATGCTAGACATAAATGGGTTAATGTTTAGCATGCAGGGTAAAATTTACCACGGAAACAATGGAGATAATTTGCATGAAATGTCAAATCCTGTTTTGTGGGAAAAATAAGAAAAATGTTATCAATTTATCGTCTGCTGTATTAGTCCAGAGACAGTGATCAAGGTTAGAAATGTAACGTTCCAATATTTATGGGGTGAATCTTTACCTTGGTATTGTGTTGTATATATTGTTTCTTATCTCGTCTTAAAGTTTGTCCTTGATATATGCTGCATATTCTACTTTCTGGTGGTCCATTCTGACCATTGAGTCCATACCTGGATTTTTGAAAATGCATATGAAAGTTTACTGATTAGGCCTTACTGGCTGTAACTAGCTAGTCTGGCCAAGGACACTTGACCATCGGTGTTTTAAATTTTATAAAGGTGTTCCTGCACTCAAAGGGCATTTCTTTTAGAAGTTTTCCATCTATACAATTCGCACGCGAACTCCCATACCTCATGCCACGCCCCTCCCCTCACACAAACACAGGCGCTTGCGCATGCATACTTATGTATCCACGCAAGCTAACAACGACTCCAATATGGAAATATCATCGCTATAGCTTATTTGGCAGAGCGGCCACGGCCGCTGTTAGATGTCACGGGTAAAATCCCCAATAGAACTGTTAAAAAGAAATCTCTAGAATGGTAGGACTAAATCAACTAAAACTGCTTCAAAAATGCTAGTTCAGAATGGTGCAAAAGTTCTAAAGATTACAGGCAAGTTTACCTAACATACCGAGAAAGGCCAGTCCACCTCGTTAGTATTCATGAGGATTTTATGCCGTAATAAAGAGAATTATAACACAATAATGAAATTTTAATTTGTAAACTATAAACCCATGAAACGCAGTTTTAATTGCAAGTGTTGTTATATATGAATATGCTTATAAACTGGACAAAAATAACTTCCACCAAAATATTTGTTACAGCCCTTACTTACGAAGTATCGGTTGGGTATACTGTTTTGAGCTTGTCCGTGATTCCGTCATTCCGACTTCGTTTTCGCTCAACCATGAGAACGAATTGATGGAATTAGACCTAATATTTGCATATGCATTGACGTTGACCAGATCTAGGTTAGGATTGTTACTGCAAAAAGTTTTGTCACTGGTTTCGGATTACTTCAGTGCTACGTTTTATCAAACATATTTTTATTACAAACCTTCAAAGTATTCCCCCTTTACTGAAACACATTTTTGTAACCTTTTTACCCAGTCGCGAAAAGCAGATAAATAGTCTTCTTTTGGTATCTGTTGGAGACACTGAAAATAGCGCTGCCAAGAAAACTTCTAGACGTATACTTATTTCCAGAAAGCATTATCTTAAGCCTTGGAAATAAAAGAAGTCACAGGGACTCATATCAGGTGAATAAGGTGGGTGGTTTAAAACTTTCACCTATTCAGAAGCCAAAAAAGACTGTACAACCTCACACTTATGAGAGGAGGCGTTGTCATGTAAAAGGTGGACTCCTGACCATCCTTTGCTTGGTCGTTTCTAATTGTAAAACTTTCACTTTCTTCAGTACAGAATTCTTGTAGAATCGGCCAGTGACTGTATGACCAGAAGGACAAGACACTTGAACGACTGGCCCACTTGAATTAAAGAAAATTGCGTACAACATCTTTTTCGAACGTATAGTTCTCTTGGCAATGCATGGGCGTTTTTTATCTTTTCGTTTCCATTGCTTATTATCAGCCCTTCTTTGTGGTTCAAACATGTGCTTCTAGGTTTCATCACATGTAAGCAAGTTAGAAATAACCCGATTATACAGCCTTTGTATGTTTTCAAATGTTCCTGGGCACATTTAAGGCGTTGTGTCTTTTGCTCCTCAGTGAGCAAATGAGGTACCAACCTAGCGCAAACCTTTCTCAGGTCCAAACGCTTTTTCAGAATTGTTTGCACACTGCCTTCTGAATGCCAGTACAACTAGCTATATCTTTGACAGACAATAGCGCATCCTGTTCGACCACAATCTTTACAGCAGCGATGTTAGCCTTAGTAACAGGTTTTAGGCCTTCCAGGACGGGTATCATCTTCAACAGAAAATTTCCCAGCTTTAAAAGCTTTAACCCACCTAAAAACTGTGCGCATTGAAATGGTCTTAGGTCCCTATATACCACACAATTCATTAAATATCTGCTTTGAATCTATATTAAGCCTCATGCGGCATTTAATATAGCTACGAATTTCAGTCTTTGGTCCATGTTCCAATGTAACAAGTAAATTGGTCAGTGTGTCTGACTGCATCTATTTCAATTTGAAATAACTCGGTCAGTTGGAAAGCAATTTGCATGAAATAAACGAGTATCGTTAGCTATTCAACACACCGTTCAAGTGCAGTGAAGCATTTTAAAATATACCTGGGATAAAACTAAGGAAGCTTATTAGTGACAGAACTTTTTGTACGACCCCTCGTACGCGTCTATTTCCGCAAATATAACCCAGTCAGTATGGCACTTGGTTATTGTCAAAATTTTGTTTCCGCTCAGTATCTTGTGAACGAATCGATGGAATGTGATTAGATTTTGCATATGCACTGACCTAAACCAGATCTTGGTTGCGATTGTTAAGCGTAAATTTTCGCAAATGTACATTACAAAAACACATCTATTCAAATATATAGAAAATTTCATCTCCAAAAAACTGAAAATTTTCAGATAAAAAAGCTGATATTTTTCATATTTCTGCTCAAAACATAGATTGTGGGTACTCGTTAGAACCGCCTCGCGGAGGCGGTTCTAACGAGTACCCACAATCTATGTTTTTGAGCAGAAATAAGAAAAAATAATGTATACCCCTATAAACCCCAGTTTTACTGTATAAAAGTGGGGTTTAAGGGGGTCAACATTATATAGGTATGTTTTCGTGATGAAACAGTTATAGCCCTTGATTATCGTGATTATTTCGTTTCGGCTCAATACCTTGAGAACGAAGCGATGATATTAGACCAAATTTTGCAAATGCATTGATGTTGACCAGATCTAGGTTGGAATTGGTACGTGTCAATTTTTGCTATCAACAAGAGAGTTATGGCCCTTGAGTATCGTCAGAATTTCCTTTCCGCTCAGGCTATTAAAGCACGATTAAGTTGTGAATTCAAATTTTAAGCCTGTATGGCATCACAGAATAATGTATTATTGGATAGAAATCTATGTATAGTAACAAAGTTTTCTTCAAATTTGAAAAAAAAAAAAAAAAAAAAAAAAAACAACAACTAAAATTGTCACATGTTTGGCGCGGAATCTGATCAGAGACTCCAAAGCTCTCTCAAACGGACAGAGATGACGGATATGCAGGCTAAGTTACTTCATCCTTGGGCGCGTCGGCCTCGATGGCTCAGTGAAATGCGCAGCCGACTGGTGATCAGGAGGTTCTGGTTCGCTCCCCGCCGGGTCCGGCCGCGTTCTTTCGTCGAGTCTGTCATGAAATAGTTTCTATAGTCATGATCTCCCTTTCGCGCATTCAAAAAAAGGCAGTTGTCAGTTTCTGGAGAAAGAATGTGCACAAGAACTAGAAAACCGCTTAGAGGACTAAGACTGCAAAGGAAAAGTGTGTTTAGGTAAATTTCCCGCCTCGACATGACCTTAATTGCGTTGATTAGGCCGTTAACTAACAAATCTTCCCTGAACGCATACCATCGAGTACAGTATCTCACGATCGAAATACATTTTTGAGAACAGGTGTTGTTTTCCATGGGGAAAACTTATATTCGTTGCTAAACAGTACAGCTTAAGTCCTAATAAAAACCTCAGCTGATTTTTTTCCTTTTATTACCGTCACCTTAGACACAAACTGTTTCAAAATGTGACTAAGTACATGATAACATCTACATCTTAAACTTGCAATCAGATAAAACATACTTAACATTTGATCGGATTTAACTTAAAATGGGGCTTAATTACGCTTGACTAATAGCCAGTGTTTCTTAACTAATGAATGTTGTTTTATAAGTTTATGCTCTTTCTTTAGAAAAGTTTGAAACGTGAGCATTTAAAAAGTAAGGACGGTTGAGTGTGTCTCTGGGTCAGGACAGCCTTTCTTCTTGGATTTGAATATTTTGTTTCGAGCTGTTTTGGCAAACAATGTATGAATTATTCGTAATGTTGACGTTTCTTCTTTTCTTTCTCATAGCATTTCCAAAATATGTTGTTCTAACTTTGCTGACATTATTTAAAGTGAATGTATACAGTTTTAAGGGGCGTCAACTGTGTCGAAATTGTTTTACTTTCCTTTTGAAAAGGAGTGCATTTCAAAAGGAATGAATTAGCTCCCCGTGGGAGCAAATACTTTCCTTTTAGAGTACACCCATTTGAGAGTACACCCTTTTTCCTTTTAGAGTACATCCCTTTTCAGAAGAGGCTTGGTGTGCATGAAAACAAACAGGAAGTCACAAATGTTAACTCCCTTGTGAAAATGGCGGCAAAATCTCCAAGCGAATCCATTCAGCTTAAGCCGTTGCTGCTGTTGATTGTTCATTATTGTCAAATAATAATAATAATAATAACAAGTATTATTATTATTATTATTATTATAAAACTAAAACAAGTCACATGATCAGCACTTACGAACTCAAAAGGGCTTGAATGCGGATATTGAATGCTTATACACGCCTGCACTTCTGTGTCGATATATTCTACAATATCCACGAGTAGTATCAGCGGGCAGCGAAGGCCCTGATCAGATTGCACGTGTGCGTAGACTGATCTAGACCTTCAGATCCGCATACGCCCAGAAGACACAATTCTGAATATATTCCATAGTATCCACCGATGCTGTAAATGGACAATGATAACCCTGATCAGATTGCGCGGATGCGCACGCATATCTGGGCCTTCGCTGTCCGCATATGAGAAAAAAGGACCTTTTCTCATGACACGGGTTATTTCCTGTAAAAATAATAGTAACAAAGAGTAGCCTTCGAATCAAGATACCATCATGGATTTGACATACATACATCGAAACAATATCCACGTCTGGAAGAATTTATACTAAGAAGCGACGTATGCAACGTGTAATAAATGCGCAGAAATCATTATCATTTAGGCCGTGCCATGCTAAAACGTGTTTTCTGGCATATGCGGACAGAGAAGGCTCCGATCAGACTGCGCATCCGCGCAGTCTGATCAGGGCCTTCACTGTCCGCTAACAGAATTACTGTACACTATATAATGTATGAATGGAGAGTAAAGGCCCGGATGATACTTTGCGCATGTGCAGGATTATCTGAATCTGTGCATTTTATGCATGTTCAAAGGCACTTTTCGCATAATACGAACCATTTCATGCATTTATCGGAATTGATATGATGTTTGCTGAGTTTTTTTTATGATCGCCTTCTAGCCTTTCACTGTGTATCTTCCAGAACTATATTAAGAACTATAAAAGTCAGAAATAAAGCAAAATCTGCAGATGATCCAAGCCGCGTCAGGAGAAAACCCGTCTATCTGTGTATGCGAACTGCGCATGGCCATACCCGACTGCGCACATGCGCAGTCTGGCCATGAAATAAGCAATTCGCTCTGAAGTATTTGGACCTGGTAACTTTTTTAAGTACCTTTGCATGCTCTGACCGATTTATGCATTCGCAGTTCGAATATGTCTGACAATAGGTTTTGTATTGCAACAACGCGAGTGAAACGTCATCAGAAGTATGCAAACAACAGTAAAAGTCAAATAAATGTACGGAATTCATTTAAGGGGATTTGGTACACCTGGTAATTTTTGCACTATTTAGAAAAGGAAGGTAACTTCTTTGACTTCCTGTTTATGTTCATATACACCAACACCCTGAAATGGGGTCTACTCTAAAAGGAAAGAATTTGCTCCCATTCTGAAAAAGGGGTCTACTCTAAAAGAAAGGAATTTGCTTCCTAAGGGAGCAAATTCTTTTCTTTAAGGAAGACCCCTTTTCAGGACAAAATCAAATCGAGTTACCTCCGAAAGTGCATTATTTCCCCTAAATAGCATGTAAACAGCGCACCATGTACACTTATTCAGTAACACATATCACATCACGAAAACATGCCTATATTATATTGACCCCCTTAAACCCCACTTTTATATAGTAAAACTGGTGCTTACAGGGGTATATTTTATTTTTCTTATTTCTGCTCAAAATCAAAGATTGTGGTACACGTTAGAACCGCCTCGGCGAGGCGGTTCTAACGAATACCCACAGTCTATGTTTTGAGCAGAAATATGAAAAATATCAGATTTTTTTATCTGAAAATTTTCAGTTTTCGAAGTGAAATTTTCTATATATTTGAATGTAATGAGTTTTATATCTTATTTGTCCTTAATACAGTCAACCCTCTTTATACCGACACTCGATACAACGACAAATTCGTTATAATGCCAATTGTTAATGTCACGAAACCTTCGCTCAAGAGGTGACATTTAATAAGAAATTATGCAAGAATATTGCATTAAAACCAAGCAATATATGTTTTGGATATTTGTTAGAATCGCCTCACCAAAAACATATGTTCTATGAGGAAATAAGAATAATATAAGGTATGTCTTACATATCATTCTGTCCGTTAAAAATTCTTTACATTAGGAAATTCAGTTTAATGGCAACATCTTTGGGAACAAATGCTGTCATTGTAACGAGGGTTCTCTGTATTTGGATGACTTCACTTCTTGTCCATCCTCGTTACCCCTAGGGCCACTTATACTTTAACCCTTGTCCTGCTGAACCGGGTTATGCCCTGTCTTTGCAACCAGTGCAGATCCCGATCAGTTGGCTTCTTCAGAAGCAGATCCAGATTCTGCACTGTTTGTCGTCAAGTATGTGCATGTGTATCAACAATCTGGGTCGAGTTATCTGATTGGCTGAAAAGTAGAAGTGGGCGTGACATCTTTACCAAGGTTAAATACTTTAAATAAAGCTAGACTTAATTAAACCCGTAACATTTTTATTGTTTAAAACCTCAGAAATAATTTTAAACAGTTCGCTTAAAAGGGGCGGAGTCCACAGTTGCATAATATAAAGCATTTTAGAGAGGTTCCAAAAGTTGATTCTTAAACTTGCCGACTATAAATAAAGGCAGGCATTTGATAAATATTCTTGTAATTTTTCATAGAAAATAAAACCGTACAATTTGAATGAACTGTCAAGCCTTATTTTTTGTAAAAAAAAAAAAAATATTGTAACTATCATTGATAAGAAAGACCACATGGTATAATTAATAGCAGATTTTTTAATTAAAAAAAAAAAAAAGAAAAAACAACGGAATGTGAAATACCCATCTAAAATACGTTTTCGTCAGGTAGGATTCTGATTGAACTAAAACGAGTTTCCGCAATATAATATGCAAGCAACCGGGATCTGGAGTTTCGCTATCCAGGACACCTTTTCGAATGGCCCGGTTGGTGTGGTGCCGTTTGCTTTTATCGACCTTACTTCACACCGTTTTTACATGTAATACCTGAATACAGGTGAAACGAAAAAGCGAAACTATTTTCAGTAGTGTATAAGTGGTATAAAACAAGAAAAAAAAAAGCAAGTTCATAAATTTATAATAAAAAATTCAGTCCAGGCTCCTCGCGATTAAATTGGCCGTACCGACTTAAATTAACACGCAATGAAGACTAATGTATCCAATGTTCCCTAATCTCTTTACCTGTCAGAATTTAAAATTCCAACTTCTTGGTATAAATACTATACTCCAGTATTTAGTTCAGTGTGTTTCATTCAGCACTCGGGTGAAGATGAGAAACTGGAGCACCTGTTTATTTATGGCAAATATAGGACATATTCTAAAATGGATAAATATATTTATATTTTGTTGTTATTTTTACGTTGATTTCGCGGATGCAAAAGGAACGTATGCCTACCCTCATGCGTATTATCCAGTGACAACCATAAACAGGTAAGATAAAGATTATTATGATTTTAATAAATTTCAACATGAGAAAATGAACCTTCTGAAATGCGCGTGCCGTGATGACTCAGATCAGCCTGCGCGTCCGCGCAGGCTGATCGAGGTCATCACTGCTCTCCTAAAACCTTGTAGATCCGCGGCTACCCATACAGCACCCACCGAAGACTCTGATCAGACTGTGCGGATGCGCACGCTGAGCTAAGTCTTCGCCGGGCGCACTTTTTAGAAGGTACATTTTCTAAGGTTACGGCTTACATCATGTAAACATTGTATGATTTAGTTATTTAAACAAGACTGTATAAATTGTGTGCGATTTTGTTTAGAAATATGTTGACCTTCGATTATCATGTGTCGTAAATCATAGTATGCTAATGCACACAGACAGTGATGTAACCATTTACATGTGCAACCCGCTGAGATAAAATGTTTTATGCATAAGATATTACAGCTTGCTATTAAAGACAAAGACAATCCCACATTAAACTTTAAAATTATATGATGACCATAGAAAAGAAATCAGACCAGCATGTATATTCTTAATATACTGTGTAGAGTATTATTATTATTATTATTATTATTATTATTATTATTATTATTATTATTATTATAGTGGTGGTGGTGTTGTTGTTATCTTTACTATTATTACTATTAGTGTTGTTGCTTTTGTTGTTGTTGTACATTCATTACGAAAACACGCCTATTCAAATGTCTAGAAAATTTCACCTCCAAAAACTGAAAATTTTCAGATAAAAAACTGATATTTTTCATATTTCTGCTCAAAACACAGATTGTGGACAATGTATACCCCTTAAAGCCCAGTATAAAAGTGGGGTTTAAGGGGGTCAAAATTATATTGGCATGTTTTCGTGATCATACTCAGACATTATATCATAAGTATACAGAAGACACAGACCAG
The DNA here is from genome assembly GCA_964016985.1 of Anodontia alba. NCBI lineage: Eukaryota > Metazoa > Mollusca > Bivalvia > Lucinida > Lucinidae > Anodontia > Anodontia alba. The sequence goes on from OZ024830.1 coordinate 34,222,259, forward strand.
CCTGCACATTCCTACAGTCTGCAGAGCCTTGTTATTACTAGTATTGTTGTTGTACATTATATTCAGACATTATATCCCGGGAATGCAGACGACCCAGACCAGCCTGCTCAATTCTGGCATTACGAAAACATACCTATTCAAATATACTGAAAATTTTACCACCACAAAAATGAAAAATTTCAGATAAAAATTCTGATATTTTTCATATTTCTGCTCAAAACATAGATTGTGGGTACTCGTTAGAACCGCCTCGGCGAGGCGGTTCTAACGAGTACCACAATCTATGTTTTTGAACAGAAATAAGAAAAATAATGTATACCCCTGTAAACCCCAGTTTTATATCGTAAAACTGGGGTTTAAGGGGGTCAAAATCATGTAGGGGTGTTTTCGTGATGTAATATTATTATTATTATTATTATCATTGGTGTTGTTGTTGTTTTTGTTACTAATGATAGTAGTAGTAGTAGTTTTCCCTATTTTGAGCTTTAAATTCAAGGTATTGTGGGACTGCCACGGATAGTGCACATATATATACATGTGCGTCCATCAAAGTGATTGCAACATTTTGTCTAAAATCATGTCCACAAAACAGATTTCTTAATAGACATTAATGTATTTTGACGGAAGCAAGAATTTAATCTTGATATATCCAATTAAAATTGTGTTGAAACGGCTAGAAAGGTGAATGAACTGGAAAATAATGAAGTTTGTATTTGGGCGTCTGTTAAATCAACATTGTTTGTTTGTGTTGAGGTTTTACGGTCTAGTCAACCCAATGGGGTCATGTCGAGCGCGGTCAGTTTACCTTACCACAGTTTTACTGGGCAGACTTAGTTCTTTATACGGTTAACCAGTATTGTGCACATTCTTTCGCCAGAGACTGAAAACTGCCCTTATTGAATCAGCGAAAGGGAGACAGTGACCACAGAAAAATATTTTATGATCACATCTTCACGAAAGAATGTTGCCGACCCGGCGGGGGTCGAACCCACAGCTTCTTGGGTCAGTAGAGCTTTCTTGCAGTTAGTAGAGCGGATGGTTCAAAACTGATCTCTTGGATTTTTCCCTTTTTGTTCTCTTTATTTTTTGCATTTTATTATACTTGGACAACACTAGTCATACAAATGGTTGTGTCACGTCTAAAAATCGTCTGAAAATAATGATATTTTATGAATAGGATATGATTACCAAGTAATCATACTTGCTCTACTAACTGCAAGAAAGCTCTACTGACCCGAAGTATCTGTGGTCGAACCCGCAGTCTATGGATCACCAGTCGGACGCGCATCCAACTGAGGCACCGAGGACGGCTCAACATGTAAGAGCCACACTGCATTTTGTGTATTTTTGGTCGACTGTTTACATTCGAGCTAAAGTTAGTTTTAGTTGTTGCCCACGTGACCAATGAAATAAAACCGCGCGTCCATGTTTGTAGCCTCGTTCGCGAGGCGACTACTAAAATAGACTATCGAGCTGCGCAAGGAACTGAATACCATTTATGTAAGAAATCAAGTTTAGAGTGATTTATAGCTGCGCTGTATTTGTCACAGTGACGTGAGAGTGACGTGTAAAAAGGGTTAGCTGTAAAACCTGAACTGGGACATTGCCAAACAGTGCAGACCCAGATCAGACACCGCGATGCGCGGATTTTGATCCGAGTCTGCACTGTTTGCTTAAATTACGTAAAGTTAAAGATTAGATGAAAGAGTGTTACATGTATGTCCCAATTTAGAACCATTTTCCCTGCATAGTACGACTTTAATAGTGACAATCGATCCACCAGTTGATTGATAAAAATGCTCTCCACGTTTAATTTTTGCTCAGCTGTATATGAATTAATTTGTATTTTAAATGTTTTGCCATTTTTGAGCGGCTTCTCCTTTAAAGTTAATCTGAAACTGCTTCTCTGGAAATTCTTAGCGTTTCAAAACTTTGATTTGTATTTCACCACTTGTGAGAAATAAAAACAAATAAAAAAAAAATATTGTACCTGTATTTACCATGTAGACTGTATTATTTTTCATTATGATAAGCTCATCTATTATTTCACAATTTTACCTACACTGAAGATATTGAGAAATGACAATAATTTTGTGGAAATACATTAGACCCATGATTATTTAAATAGGTCTTCGTGACATACATGAATGTGACAAGCGAAATACAGACTATGTATTCTGATAAGCGTTTTGTCAAGTTTTTTTTTTTTTTTTTTTTTTTTTTTCTTCGGCTGTGCTGAGTCAGATATAGTACGTGTCCACACGAGCGCATTAATGCAGACTAGAACTCGCGGATGCCTGGGTTGGCGGGGTCGTCGCGTTGTTTATTGGTTGCATTTACTCTGTCTGTTTATCTGTCTCTCATTCTTTCTGTGTGTGTGTGTGTGTGTGTGTGTGTGTGTGTCACCGTAATACTGCAGTTTGTGTATGAAACATAATATATAAGACTGTATGCAAAATCGATTGTCCATAATCAATTAATTAAATTTTCCATACCATACCAAGAGAAAGATGCACGAACTTAGCTTAGCTCTTTCATCCCTAAGTTTCTAAAAGGGACACTTCCCCATCGTTCCATGGTTTGATTTGGTCACATTGCTATAATTAGGAGGGTCAGTCAAAATTACAGAACTGAATAACAAACAGTGTAGATCCTGATGAGACGGCTCGTGTTACGAGCCGTCTCATCTGGGTCTATACTGTTTGCAAAAGTATTTGTTTTGGTCTACAATGCTGAAAGGGATATATACTGGTCTGCAAAAGCACAAATCACCTGCTCTCCCGCCCAACCTGATCAATGCATTCCCTGTCGTCTATCAAACTAAGCTGAGCACTAAAGAATAAAATAGACGAACAGCAACAATCCTGATCGGAATGTGTAAATGTACAGGATCTGGGCATTCACTGTTTACGTATTCCCAAAAGTTCCTTTTTCTGATGACACAGCTCAACTGTAACATCAAACAGCGAATCTGAAGTGAAAGTCAAATATAATAAGCTAACAGTTAATCTGGACAGCTGTTTGATTGTGTTTATTATGACCATAGTAATTATGCAAAGTTGGTGTATCCAAGTGAAATCTGTATTTATTTTCACTTTTCAACTGTATAAACGTGTGAATGATAATTCTAATGCTGCTGCTGTGTTTTCTATTTTTGTTGTGTTACAGTATACCTACATGTTCGGTCACCTGTCAACAAAAGCCACCTCCCTAAAAGAACTAATTTTCTGATTTCCCAAAGTGCAGTTTAACTATATATGAGCCAACGCTCGACAAAACAACAAAATGACACTTGCGCCCAGCGAAGACTCAGATCAGCCTGGGCATCCGCCCAGTCTGATCAGAGTCTTCCCTGTCCGCATGAAGAAAGCTTGGGTCCTGAGCTACCAACTGAGCGAAGAACGAAGACTTTGCTCAGACTTGGCGGATGCCCAGGCTGAAATGAGTCTTCGCTGGGCGCACATACCATTTTGGTTTTGTCATGAGGTGGCTTATATTTAAGTTCTCTACAACAGCCGTCTCCATACACTAGTAAGTGTCCTAGCTTCCAAAGAAGTAGGAGGGGCATATTGCTTTTCGTTCATTTGCCCGTGCGTCCGTCCGTTCGTCACGTTTTTCTTGTGAGCAAGATATCTTAAGAACTATCTGGGCTAGGACCTTGAATCTTGGTGGGCTACCAGGGCTGGGGAGTAGATCATCTGATTAATTTTTGAAAAAAAAATCGGATTAATATTCTGAGCGTTCAGTCGCTTTTATTTTTATATTCATTTGTAGGTACTAGCATATAATTGGGGGCATAGCGTTATACCAACTCGTTTCTAGTCAGAATACTTTTGATTTCAACACGGCTACATTTCGTACTGGTATTTCTGAACTTGATGATGGCAAGTCGATGATAAACTTGGGATATATTTTACAATAAAATATTTTGCGCTTGTCTTATCAGCTGTTGATATTAGCCAAGCATAAAGTTTTATTTCTGTTTTCTTTATCAGTGTTTGCATTTCCTCAAAAAAAATCATTTCAATCACTTAAGTTGACTAGATACACTTAGGAGATTTTCCGCCATTTTTCACAAGGCAGACAACTTTTGTGACTTCCGGTTTTGTTTCATGCACAAGAAGCCCCTTCTGGAAATGGGTCTAATCTAAGAGGAAAGAATTTGCTCGCCGTGCGAGCAAATTCTTTCCGTTTTGAGTAGATCCCTTTTCAGAAGGCAGGTAAAATCATTTGGACAGAGTTGCCTTCCATGAAAGTGCGCCAGTTTCCATAAATATCAATACTGACACTATACCCTTATCGCCCTAAGAATTCGGAAAGACAGGTTGCGGAAACAGTGTTGACCCAGATCAGATGCCTTAGAACGTGGCATCTGATCATGGTCTGCTTGGCTTGCCCTTATACGTATATCTCAATATATAGGTAATAAACAGTGGACTTGTTCAAATTTTAGGATATGTATGATAAAGAGTTTAGATGTGCGAATATTAAGAGTAAATACTATACTCAATGAAAAGTGGCCTCTTCAAAATTAAATGTGTCAGAACGTCAGAAAACGTACATTTGGACATGTGCGCCCAGCGAAGATTCAGATCAGCCTGCGCATTCGCGCAAACTGATCAGAATCTTTACTGTGCACATTTTGGATAGTCAAGAATGCAAAGTTTTTTTGGTACGGAAATGAAAGACTCAGGCCAGACTGCGTGGATCCCCAGGTTGATTTGAGTCTTCGTTGGGCGAACATGTCAGAAGGTACGTTTTCTCAAAGTACGGCTCAAATGTACCGCCGTAGACAAAAATATATAGACTGGCTCCAGTCTCCAGCGACAATATTTTTTCTTATAACTATTTCGATAATCAACTAAAATAAAACCAAAATAATATCATGACTATAAAGGCTGGTAGTGACCAGCCTTTATGGTCGTGATATTATTTTGGTTTATTTTAGTGGACTATCGAACATGATTATAAGAAAAAAAATTAGTTACTGGAGACTTGAGCCAGTCTAATAAAAATGTTTGGTATTACAGATATTAATAAATGTGAACAGAAAACACACGTACTTGTTTTCACATCAGTATCGGTTGAATAAATTAAGGGGATTGGATAAACTTGAAACTCAGTCTGGCATCATTTTACAAGGGAAATAATGGTTATTACTTTCTGTATGTTGTCTTGCACACACCAATCCCCTTCTGGAAAGTGATTTAATCAAAAAGGAAAAAATGCATTGAATTTCTCTTTTGAGGAAATTCTGTCCTTTTTGAGTAGACCCCGTTTTAAACCTATCTATTTGTCTTTTCATACTGCAGCGCCCTCTTGCGAGTATTATGTGCAGTAACATTTTGACAGAGTTGCTTACCGCTTAGGCCGCCTTCATAGGCATCCAACACGGACTGATAGTAACCTAAGAGTTTGTCAGCAGAAGTAGCGCATTTTTGTACCGCTACATGTAATATATATCTTCATTTCATACATATCTGTCACAGGTGTCTGTGTACCCTATCATCATGCTATAATAACAACAAACATATTGCAATTAAAGGAAAGTAAACAAGTTAGTGTTTTGTATAACTTGTCACCTTTTGTATTTAACACCCTTGGTTTAAGATATGTACCAAAGTATTATATTTCGGCCCTCCTAGTGTTCATCTTTTCACTTAAACCTTTACCACACTATGGCTAAATCTGAGGGGTAAATGCAGCAGACGACAAACTGATAATAGTTTTCTTAAGTTTTCAAAAAAACAGAATTTGACATTTCATGCAAACTGTCTTCATTGGAGACAAATTGCATGAAATGTCAAAAGCTGTTTTCTGGGAAAAATAAGAAAAAATAAATAAATATAGCGTCTGCTGAAAATTTTACCCAGAGTGCTAAGCGTTTATATGACACTGTCATGCTTAAGTCACCTAATTTGCATTCAAAACTCTTTATTCATTAGTAGCCGAGACCTTAAGTGCTATTTCAGTATTTTTAAACAAGCCAAGTCACATTAAAAGGGTAATGTGAAAATCGAAGGCATTCGCGCAGTCTGATCAGGGACTTCGCTTTTTAGGAGTAGGTTCGGCAGTAACCAGGCTCCGTAAGAAAGGCTCTTATCAAAATGCTTAATGCGCAGATTTATCTGGACATTCGCTATTTGCGCATGCGTTAAACTCCATTTTTTTGACTGGCACTATTCAAATATATTGAAGATGAACGCACACACATTCAGGGAAGACAACTCTGTCAAGACTGATTTTGTCCCCTTCTTATAAGGGATCAACTCTATAAGGAAAGAATTTACTCCCAGAGGGAGCAAATTCTTTCCTTACAGAGCAGACCCCTTTTCAGAAGGGGCTTGGAATGCAGTTAAGCAAGTCGGAAGTCACAAAAGTTGTTTCCCTTGCTAGAAATGGCGATATATCTACCAAGTGTATTGGGTCCCTTAAATACAAGAATGATAAGCACATATGGTATGGCCAGAAATGTAAATATTTAGACAGTAGAAAAGTTATTAAGTGTCATCAAAACAGTTTTATTAACTCGCGAAGACCAGTTAGGTTTTATTTTAATGTTCTTTTGTCTACGCAAATGTAGTATACCAGACCAAGTTTATACCAAACATGTCCTTGGTTACAAAATAGGGCTCAAGAGAAAAACACTGTATTTACGTGAGGAAATCTCTTGAAAGCAAGACTACAGAGAGAGAGAGAGAGAGAGAGAGAGAGAGAGAGAGAGAGAGAGAGAGAGAGAGAGATTGCAAACTCAAAGCGAATATTGGCTTTTAATATTTATATAATTTTATGCAGTCAGTGCGGTACAAGTCCGGTACATTTTGACTTTTACTCTGACAAAAATTGCCAATAGCTGCACTACACCCAGGTGACAAATGGACGGACGGACGAATGCTCCAGCATTTTTGTCTTAGGGTTTTAATTTATAAACCTCATAGTCTTGTCCGAAGTGACCTCCCCACTAACTCCAAATGTCCGGTCGAAAGACCCAAAAGCAATATACCCTTCCCACATCTTCTTAGTTGGGAGCATAAAACACACTTATACATATTAACAGAAGACATCACAAACTACTTATTTCAACAATGATCGAAGTTGGTTATTGACATGTCATTAAATGTAATAAAACATTACGAAAACATGCCTATTCAAATATACTGGAAATTTTACCACCAAAAACTGAAAATTTTCAGATAAACTTTCTGATATTTTTTTTCATATCTCTGCTCAAAAACATAGATTGTGGGTACTCGTTAGAACCGCCTCGATGAGGCGGTTCTAACGAGTACCCACAATCTATGTTTTTGAGCAGAAATAAGAAAATAATGTATACCCCTGTAAACCACAGTTTTACTATATAAAAGTGGGGTTTTAAGGGGTCATAATTATATAGGCATGTTTTCGTGATGGACAGGCTTAATATCGGCTCGGGCTGTAGATACGTTATCCTGATTTCTCAAATCAGTATAGGGTATACATAACCCGAAACCGACTTAACCCGACTTCAGTTTCCTGGCAAACTGACGTTCATTACGAAAACATGCCTATTCAAATATATTGAAAATTTCACCACCAAAGACCTTTAAGTTTTCAGATAAAAATTCTGATATTTTTCTTATTTCTACTCAAAACATAGATTGTTGGTACTCTTTAGAACCGCCTCGCCAAGGCGGTTCTAACGAGTACCCACAACCTATGTTTTTGAGCAGAAATAAGAAAAATAATGTATACCCCTGTAAACCCCAGTTTTACTATATGAAAGTGGGGTTTAAGGGGGTCAAAATTATATAGGCGTGTTTTTGTGATGGTGGTCACGCATGTGACTGCATCATAATGTATTAGGATCAGTCGGGGATTACAGCCAATTACTGGGTACAATGTACCATGTAAAGGCTTAAAAGGATAAGTGATATATACAAGACTTCAAACTTAATCCGTTGTCTATCTGTTTGTAAACATACTTTAACCTTTCCCGCTCTTTAGGCCAGTTCAGCAGACGACAAATTGATGATATGTTACTTAGTTTTCCCAGAAAACAGGCTTTGACGTTTCACGCAAGTTGTCTCCTAAGAAGACAATTTGCATGAACTCTCAAAGCCTATTTTCTGGGAAAATAATAAAACATTTCAAAAAGTCGTCTGCTGAAATGTTTACCCAGCATGCTAAGCTTTAAAATTATTTCGGAGACTATATGTAATTACTTAGTACCTCATAAAATAGGGGGTTAGTGATTACATTTAATACGAAAACGCACCTATTCAAATATATTGAAAATTTCACCACTAAAAACTAAAAGTTTTCAGATAAAAGTTCGGATAATTTTCATATTTCTGCTCAAATCATAGATTGTGGGTACTCGGCGGTTCGAACGAGTACCCACAATCTATGTGTTTGAGCAGAAATTAGGAAAATAATGTATACCCCTGGAAATCCCAGTTTTACTATATACATGTACAAGTGGGGTTTAAGGGTGTGAAAATTATATAGGTATGTTTTCGTGATGAGAGCACACCGATTTGTGTGTGTCTGCTCTTTGGTCATATATTTACAAACATCGAACTGCTCAAATAAGAAATACAGTATTGGTATTGCAAATAACAAATATGGGGATACCCGTGAATGGCCACCATCACGAAAACACGCCTATATAATTTTGACCCCCTTAAACCCCACTTTTATATAGTAAAACTGGGGTTTACAGGGGTATACATTATTTTTCTTATTTCTGCTCAAAAACATAAATTGTGGGTACTCGTTAGAACCGCCTCGTCGAGGCGGTTCTGACGAGCCCCCACAATCTATGTTTTGAGCAGAAATATGACAAATATTATGATTTTTTATCTGAAATTTTTCATTGTTTCGTGATAAAATTTTCAGTACATTTGAATAGGCGTGTTTTCGTAATGACAATCACATTAGACAGCCCTCTCCAAGGGCGGATTCAGAAAGGGCTCATGGGGTTCAATCAAACCCCCTTTTAACTCACAATTTCATTTTCATGTGAATTTTTTGGATAGATTCGGGATACCGTTTTTACCCTTGGTATTCACACCCCTTACTTTTCATCTTATATTCAACAAGTCCGTTTTATTACATTTGTACGTATGACTGTATATAGAATTGCTGGATGAGTGGCAAACAGTGTAGACCCTGATCAGACGCCGCGTCTACGTCTTTTGATCTGGGTCACCACTGTTTGCTCATGCTTGTCTTTCTGAATACGTGTAGTAAGTACACTAATTTAATCAAATCGAACCTCTGCAGGGGTACACATTATTAAGGGAATTTTCAGAATATTTTGTTTGAAATCTGATTTTAATTTGTTTTGTTATCTCTGCTAATTTGTATCTCTGTGAAACTTTTTTATTGCTTAAATAGTTAAAATGTTTTCATGCTCGTAAAGAAGCTTGGTGTTTATACCTGTTTAAACTTCCTAAGGTCGGGGACAAAAGGAGGGTTTTACCATTTTATCATCCGCAGTGCATGTGACTCTAGCGTGACCCTGTTGCAGAACAGTCACCGCTATTTCCCGCTAAGCGGACTCTCCTGACTTTTTTTTTTTTTTTTTTAATTTTCAATTCACCCTATACGCTTGGATTGCGATTCCGATAGTGTTCTACTCGCGGGATTGAAACCATTCCTTTGATTTTACCTGTACGATCTTATAAAGTTCTTATAAAGTTCAGTCGAAGCTAAAAACACATACAGGCACCTCATCACATATGGGACATGCGAGAAATCAAATTAACCCTTTCGTTCCTCAGTTTCTAAAGTAGACTCTTTCATCTTTGAAATTGGTAAGAACCATTGCTCCAAACTTGGGTCTCTGTCAAAAATCAAAACGAAATGGCAAACAGTGTAGATCCTGATGAGACGGCTCATCATGAGCCGTCTCATCAGGATCTACACTGTTTGCAAAAACAATGTTTTGGTCTGTAGGGCTGAAATGGTCATGTCTGCATACATGTACACATATCAGCAGTCTAATCTGCAAGCTTTCCCACTATAAACAAGAGACCGATGGGCCACGATTCGCTCACTTGATAAAATTAGCTATTTTTGCATGTCTGCAAATACCTTGCAATTTCTTCCAGTATTGCCACAGCAACCAGGACACAAATTTGACCATAGCGTAAAAAGGTCAACGGTCATCCCAGTATAATCATTTGAATAAACTGAGTAGACTTTGAGTCCCCAGTGGTGTATACCAAGATTCGTCCTCAAAGCTTTGCTAGTTCTGGACAAGAGGTGTTATGCCATATATGGGTATGGCAGACATCTTGTTCAATGGCGCGGAACCGTTTGACCAAATTATTAACATCATTTCGACAGAAGGTCCCATGTGAAATCTATTGAAAATTGTTAAAGAGGTTTAAGAGAAGATAACGTTTAAAGATTTCATGATTTTATACATGTATATAACCTAGGGGCAAGGGCAGATACCCCCCAAAAATTTGATAGTATCTAAATAGTTTTAACGCTTTAATCATACATTGTAACTTTCAGCCATTAGTTTTAAATACATACTGAGAATATGATTTTACTGTACTTTCCCGATATAATGTATGAGGGCATAAATTTTACCTTGCCTTAACAAGGTCAATCCACGACCATCAGTTTGACAATTTTAATGTAACTAAAAAGCTTTACTACTTTAATCATACATTGTAAGTTTCGGCCATTAATCTTTAATACATTTTGAGAAAATGATTTTTCAGCATTTTCCTCGTATAAATGTATAGGGATGCAAATTTGACCTTGTCGTAAATAGGTCAAAGGTCAACTTACCATGATTTTTTTACCATATATCGGCAAGGCGGTCATTTTGTACAAAGGCGCGGAACCATAGGAACAAATTTTCAATACCCTTTCGGCAGAGAGCCCTATGTGAAATCTGGTGAAAATTATACAGTTTCAGACAAGAAGACATATAAACATTTTACAATTTTATACACGTATATAGCCAAGGGACAAGGGCAGATAACCCCCACTGGACAAAATTTTGATTGTAACTAAAAAGTTTTACTATTTTAATCATACGTTGCAAAGTTCAGCCATAAGCCTTAAAAACATTTTGAGAAAATGACTTTTCAACATTTTCCACGTACAAATATATGGGGGTGCAAATTTGACCTCGCCGTAGAAAGGTCAAAGGTCAATTTACGACCACCTTTCAAAGAAACTTGGTAGACCTCGAGTCTCCAATACTATACACCAAGATTCAGTCTCAAAGCTTTCTTGGTTCTGGAGAAGAAGATTTTTAAGTGCTTTGCGGACATCTTGTACAATGGCGCAGAAACATTCAAACAAGTTTTCAATACCCTTTCGACAGAAGGCCCATGTGAAATCTGGTAAAAATTGCTCACGCAGTTTCAGAGAAGAAGACTTTTAAAACGTATACCATTTTATACATGTATATAGACCAGGGGCAAAGGCAGATAATCCCCAGGAGACAAAAGTTTGAATGTAACTAAAAAATTTTACTACTCTAATCATACGAGTACATTGCAAATTTCAGCTATTAGTCTTCTGTACATTTTGAGAAAATGACTTTTCAACATTTTCCCCATATTAATGTATAGGGACGCAAATTTGACCATCCCGTAAAAAAGTCAACGGTTGACCTATGGTCATCATTTGAACAGACTTGGTAGACCTTGAGTCTCCGATGCTATGTACCAAGATTCAGCTTCAAAGCTTTCTTGATTCTGGAGAAGGTTTCAAGTGTTCATACCATACATGAGTATGGCAACCATCTTGTTCAATGGCGCAGAACCATTCGAAGAAATTGTCAATACCCTTTTGACAGAAGACCCCATGTGATACTGGTGCGAATTGCTCAAGCAATTTCAGAGAACAAAACATTTAAAATAATACAATTTTATACATGTATATAGCCCATGGGCAATGGCAGATAACCCCTACGGGAAAATTTTTTGATGTAACTAAAAATGCTTTACTACTTTAATAATACATTGTAAGTTTCGGCCATTAGTCTTTAATACATTTTGAGAAAACGACTTTTCAACATTTAGCTCATATAAATGTATGGGGATGAAAATTTGACATTGTCGTAAATAGATCAGAGGTCAACTTACGACCATCATTTGAACAAACTTGGTAGACCTTAAGTCCTCGAACCAAGATTCAGTCCCAAAGCTTTCTTGGTTCTGGAGCAGAAGATTGTGTTTTACCATAGATGGGATGGCGGCTATCTTGATTAATGGACCTTGACCATTTGAACAAATTTTCAATCCCCCTATGACAAAAGGTTCCACATGAAGTTTGAAGAAAATCGACCCGAGGGTTTCAGAGGAGAACTCGTTCAAAGGTGTGGACGGACGACGGGCGACGACGACGGACTGACGGACGACGACGGACGACGGACGGCAAGTGATCACAATAACTCAGCTCAGGGGAGCTGAAAATACAACAAAAAACTATGTGACAGTGAGCCATGTGTCTGACTTAGTCACAAGGGCATTTTTGACACATATGCGTCGCAACAAGCGAAAATGTACTGTATGACATGTGCGCCCAGTGACGACACAGATCAGACTGTCCGAATGGGCAGTCTGATCAGAGTCGTCGCTATCCGCCTGAAGAAGTAGTGGACCTTTCGATATCAAGAGAGAGAGCGTCTAGTGAACGAATGCACAGTCTGGTTTGAATGTAATCAGATACATTATCTTGCATTGGCTCAAACTAGGATGACTGTGCCTTCAGTTAAATACATTTTTCAATGTAACATAAATTAATCGTTGGACCTTGCGAACAGCATAGAGTATAAAACGTTTCTGTTAATTCACAGTGCGGTCTATGTCAGTATACAAGCGAGATTATATACACTGTATCAGGATCTTTTCTTTTATTGTTATATTTTGATACTTTTAGCACAAAGCTCTTTAAGAAAAACAGACAAACTGAGAGAGAGAGAGAGAGAGAGAGAGAGAGAGAGAGAGAGAGAGAGAGAGAGAGAGAGAGAGAGAGAGAGATTGCGTGAGCTTCTTCATAATTTCTGCCCTCTCTTATACCCTATTTTAATATAATGTGATTGATAGGGAGGTATACCTGAATTCGGATTCCTTTAGGGCTATAGTAGAAAACAAACACCTCAAGAGAGAGAGAGAGAGACAGACATACAGATAGACAGACAGAGAGAGGGAGAGAGAGACAGAACAGAGAGAGAGAGAGAGATTAGGTAATATAAACTTGACGGCTGCTGCAATTTCACGTTTACTTTCAGAATTTATTCAAAATGTCCATTTAGGTGACATGATTTAATTCCCTAACTGAGACTGTAACGTTCATTAATCATATTGTTCATCGTCACCCACTTTACATTAACAGTTAGCATGCTGGAAAAAAATATAAAACTATCCGGCAGACGACATTTTGAAACATTTGTATCATTTTCCCAGTAATAGGTTTTGACATTTCATGCAAATTGTGTCCTAAGGAGACGCTTTGCATGAAATACCTAGCCTATTTTCTGGGAAAACAAGGAAAATATGATCAATTTGTCGTCTGCTGAATCTGAAGGTGTAGTTATAAGAATAGGCCTGAAGCAACCAGAAACCGCGCAGGGAAACAACCATTTCTCCATATATAAATATAGACTAGACTGCTTCACAGTTCGACAAATTTACTATCGTAAAGATTGACGACTGTAGTAAACCATAAACACGTGTTCAATTCCGCCGCTGGCATTGGCTGATGACAACACGTCATCCTGTAAAAAAATTGGTATCGGATTCTCCCTGTTTTATTTATAGAACAGCAGCTCTATCAGTGTCTGATTACGTACATTTTTATAGATGCCTGTTATAGCAAGCAATTTAAACCCTGATCAGATTCTGAATTTTGCAGCATCTGATCTGGGATCATCTGGGTAGTAAATAACTTATGTCCGTTTAGAAGACATTAGGCGTGAAATGGGTTAGTATAACCAATAGAGTCTAATATGCTTTTTAAGATATTTTTGCCCTTAAAGTGCCAATCACTACTGCAGCAGACGACATTTATATTATTTTAGCAGACGATTCATCTTGTTTCTTTGACGTGTGTGTGTGTGTGTGTGTTTGTGTGGTGGGGGGGGGAGGGGGGAAGGGGTTAAAATGTCATCTTCCAAAAAACTCGCCTGCCGCTTTAAGAGTTCAAGCATTCATTGCAGTTATAATGTTTACAATGGTGACTATATATAGAAATACCGTCTGACATGTACCTGTTGACAGAAGCTTAAAGCACCAATTATCACAACTGCAGCAGATGACCGTTTGATTTATCACGGTTTCAAAATAAGAAAAGTCTTGAATTTCTGCAGCAGAGAATTCACATGAAACACCAAGGCTTGTTTTCTTTGAAAAAAAAAAAGAAGAAAAAATGTCGTCTGCTACAAATTTTGCTTGGCGCTTTTAGGGTTAAAATAACAAATTGCAAGCTACAGTTTCAATGTAGCTGCACAATAGATCAAATTAGGGAAGCCCGTCTATTTATACACCAGAAGTAAACGCTTGAATTAGCAAGCGCTCAATGTGATCTAGATTACCAGGGAGTATTTTGTCCCGGTAAAAATTGGTTTTCTACAGTCCTCGTTCTACGAGGTCATGTGGAGCAGTCTAAATATAGACCGAACTTCGGTGAAGTTGATGTCGCACTTGTTTCCCCCAAAAAGTAATGTTGAAATTAATATAGGAATTTCACATTACGAAAACATGCCTATTCAAATATACTGAAAATTTAAGCACAAAAAAAAATGAAAAATTTCAGATAAAAAATTCTGATATTTTTTCATATTTCTGCTCAAAACATAGATTGTGGGTACTCGTTAGAACCGCCTCGACGAGGCGGTTCTAACGAGTACCACAATCTATGTTTTGGAGGCGGTTCTAACGGGTAGAAAATTTCACCTCCAAAAACTGAAAATTTTCAAAAAAAAAAAAAACTGATATTTTTCAAATGTCTGCTCAAAACATAGATTGTGGGTACTCGTTAGAACTGCCTCGGCGAGGCGGTTCTAACGAGTACCCACAATCTATGTTTTGGAGGCGGTTCTAACGAGTACCCACAATCTATGTTTTCGAGCAGAAATAAGAAAAATAATGTATACCCCTGTAAACCCCAGTTTTACTATATAAAAGTGGGGTTTGAGGGGGTCAAAATATTACGGGTATGTTTTCGTGATGATCGAAAGCACATGCATATTCTCATACGATGTACGTGAGAAGTTGCGTTCAAAAGGTACCCACTGTCTATAATCTTTCATAAAATTAGAGGTAAGAAAATGACAAAGTTAACAAAGTGGAAAAAGTTACAAAAAAAAGAGAAAAATTAAAAAAATTTATCCAACCCACATCTGCATCAGCAGACCCTGGAGAAAACATGAGCAAAGTTTCAAAAAGACCGGTATAAAATTGTATGAGGAGTTTCAATCACAAGCTACCCACTGTCAATACTTCTGAGGTCAGAAAATGATAAAGTTTACAAAGTAGTAAACAGTGGCAAAATTAATGCAAGGATTATAAAAAAAAAAAAAAAAAAAAAAAGAAAAACACATGCACATAGTCTGCTATGGAGCAAACATATGCAAGGTTTCAAAATGAATAGTATAAATTTGTATGAGGAGTTGTGCTCATGAGGTACCCACTGTTTTATATTGAGGGTGAAAAACGACTAAATTCACAATTTGGAAAAAGTGACAAAAACACAACACAATTTATTATGTCTATTTTTTTGTTTAAGTGATTAACGAGTACCCTCGCCAAATTGCATGTATTTGCGCGCCCTGGCATGGTTATTTGCTGTTTACAAAAAGATATATGACACTTTTCGTTAGGTGGCCTCGGTTTATTTTCCGGATATTATATCATTTAAGATAGCTACACATGTGAGTACGTATAATACGCATAACAAACTATATACAGAACGGTCATGTCCGCTCTATTTTTTTCTTTTCCTTTTTTTTTTTTTTTTTTGCTGTATTCGGATTTTTTTTGGTTTGTTCATCCGGCAAAATGCATATTTGTAAACACTGCCACTAAAGTGGCGTCAGAACTGGATCTATAATGATCCTATCACACCATTTGATCCTGTCTACATGGCTGACCATAACAATCGTAAATTAGCATCAGTATGTGGCCGGTGCGATTAAGCACTCTCTTTTCAAACACAACGTCGTAACAAAGTCGCTCCGATGTCGCGGCGACGTTGGAACGACGTTGTCGTGACATCACAGTGACAACGTTGTTATGACATTGTGTGTTAGCTGGGAAGGCAGAAAATTGACAGAGCGTTTGTTTCATTCCTCTGAAATCGCCAACTCTCGTTCGGAAGCTTTGGTACTATTTCGATATATGCTTCTCCACCCCAGGAAAGCTTTCTGAGCCTTCCTATTTCTAATAGAAGGCCTAGAAAAGGCGACCACGTGATTCCCCGTGACGACAAACAGTCCAAACGATGGGACGATTGATAGGCAATTGAAGAATGAATTTATCGTGAATAGTATTAGTCTAAAATATGGCCACATAAAATATAAATTGATGATTGCTAAAGTTTTACCTTTTCTTTGTAATTTGATTTTCTGCACCAGTTTTGGAGTCAGTTTGCATTCTACATGTTCTATGCGTCACTTAAATTTTCTGTTAGTCAACTCATTTCAGTCACATGACTGATACATGTACCTTCTTACTGTAAGCCTTCCTCTACTGGAAGGAAACAGTCGCACCGGCCACATCACCACACCTCTTTAAACAGATGGGGGATCCTTCCGACTTGCACAATGAAGGCGTCTATATTCATATCTGGCCATAAATTAAGTCTCCGATTGTCTTTCTTCTATGAGTTCTTTGTTTCCACGGGCAATCTTTATAAACTTTGACTTCACTTCAGCTGGTGTTAGTTTCCATGTGGCGGCTGTACAAAGTCTCAGTGTACTTCATCATTGTGCAGTTTTTATTTTTATTTTCATTTGAATCATTGAATCCATTCTGGTATCTTGGAAATCGAACTCCGCTGAAGCCGGTGTTATGGGATGGTGTGGGGTTGGTACGTAGGTAACCTTGCAAATAAAATGCTGCCATGTGAAGTATCCGATTTTCGTTGTTTTGTCTGTTCTGTGTTTCCAAGGGCAACATTTCATACAGTCGAACTTCAATGACTCGAACATCTTTGGGATCATAGAAAATTGTTCGAGACATGGGTAGTTCGAGCCACTGAGGGTTAATCATAGTGCCAGGTCAGGAAGCAAATAGCGATAATTTTGGGAATTTTTTCTCGATTTTCTACACAATAATTGTATGTTAAGTGTACTCATTAGAATCGCCTCGATGAGGCGATTCTAATGAGTACACACAACATACAATTTCATGATAAAATAAGAAAAATTCCCTGAATATTTGTTTTCTTGAGCTATCGGAAGAATTTTGCAGGGACTCAAGAACGAGTTCGATTTAGCCATGGTAAACGAGCCATCGGTGTTCGAGCTATTGAGGTTTGACTGTATTTAAATTTAAATTTGCACTGCCCTCTGTTGTCAGAAGCTTTCTCATCTGGAAAAAAACAAAACCAAAAAAAAAAAAAAAAAAGAAACACTCCTTCAAACCTAACACATAACGTCTAAACAACGTCGTTCATATGTCGCCGCGACATATGAATTACCTTGTTTCGAAGTTGTGTGTTCACTGGACTGTTTCGGTCTGCTATGATGAAAGATGAAAGAATTATATGTTTAGATTCGAAATAACACAGCTATGATTTCGAATGCAGCTGCAGATACAAAAGATATAATGTTTGTGTTCAATATAAACAAGGAAGAAAAAATGTTTGTAATATTTGTTTCTGGTACTCGTTTGGTGCGACAACAAACAGAATAACCACTTGGAAAATTTGATCTAAACCAGTTCTGTAGGTGATCAAAAGCAACCATAAGGCAGAAAGTTCCTTGTTTACCTCTTCAACCTAGTTATTTCGTTTGCATTTTCTATGTCGATATTTTGAAATAGTCGCCTAGCGCATTTTAACGCTTTGCAAGCTAGGGAAAATCATTGGACGACGTTTTGGAATATTTTCTTAATATTTTTGCTCACAAAACAGGCTTTGACATTTCATGCAAATTGTCTCCTTAGGATAAATAATAATAATAAAAAATAAGAAATTATCAAGAATTTGTCGTCTGCTGAATTTCAAAAGTGTGGCCAAAGTTAAGAAAACAATGTCAACTAAAATCAAAACAGTATGTCATAAGAGGTGCGCAGTTTATTGATGTTTGCAGTGTCTTACATGTCGTTTACTTTGATTTTACTCGATTACTTAGATTACTTACGGGTTATACAAACACAAGCGTAGAAATGATTCGACCCACACTATTCCATAAAGATAACAGAGTACAAATGCATAGACATATAAGAAGTCATAGCGTTTCTAAAATATGCTATTTTTTGCAATAAAGATGCTAAAATGTGCGCTAAAATTTGCTTTTAACTTTGATAAATCTTGCTATTAACATTGCTAAAGTTTGCTATTAAACCCTTGTCCTGCTGAACCCGGATATGCCCTGCCTTTGCAAACAGTGTAGAACCAGATCAGGTGGCTTCTGAAGAAGCCAACTGAACCGGATCTGCTCTGTTTGCCATAAAGTATATGAATTTATATCAACAATCTGGATCAAGTAATCTGATTGGCTGAAAATTAGAAATGGGCGTGGCATCTTTATATACTTGACAAGGGTTAAAAATGCTAAAATTTGTTAATAACTTCGTTAAAAACTGCACTGGTGCTCTGATATTTTTCTGATCTATTTTTCTGGGAAGAATAATTTAAATACCACTCAAATGAATACACAGAAAATTTATTCCTTACAACTGTTAGGAGAACCAGCATCTGGAGGATACCACATTGACAACAGTTTCCTCGATTTAGGTCAAAAATTAATTCTTGGTTGATCAAAATGTAATCATGTTTGTTTATACACCTGAATCTGTCGGTAGCACAAAATTTCCTCCTACAATATTTTGCGCACCAATTTTACCGTGTATACCCGTATCGGGACACCTCAGCTCCATACCATGTTTGTCCTAAGTTAAAAAAAATGTCTATTCTTCTACCGATTGATGTGTATAAGATATTGCTGGACGAAATGCAAAGAGTGTAGACGCTGATCACTACACTGTTTGCTTATGCCTGTCTGTCTCGATAGTTAGAGTTACTACGGTATCTTGATTTGCTTACATTAGAGAGGTCTGTTGTTCTAAAAACAGACAAAATATAATTCTTCGACGTGTGTGTTGAACTAGATAAAATTTATCCGTTTGGCCTATAACGCATGGTACTTAACCCAGGGCATAAGGCCTTATGTCATGTTCGAACAGGGCTGTCACAGATCAATTTGCGAATCGAAACAGTCTATTTAGGGCCTGATTTATTCGTCAATGTTCTTTTTTCTTTTATCCACAGCGTCTATAAGCGGGCAACGAAAGCTCTTACCACATAGGTCGATCAAGGTCTTCGTATTTACGGTCGTTTTTCAATGGCTCGAACATCTTTAGGGCCATGGAATTTGTTCTAGACATAGGTAGCTCGAGCGACTGAGGGTTGATCTTAGCGCTAGGTCAGGAGGCATATGAGCTTAATTCAGGGACGTCTTTTCTAGTTATTATACAATAATTGTATATTAATGAGGTGATTCTAATGCGTATACACAACATACATTTTCATGATAAAATCTGAACGTTTTCCTAAAATACCCAATACATGTATTTGTTTTCTTGAGCTATCAAAAACGACTGCAAATCAGCCACGGTAAACACGCCATTGCTGTTCGACTGTACATGTACATGTTCGAAGGCCCTTTTGTGCGTTGCTCATAATGAGCCGCTACGTCAGAAAACGTACCTTGGGACATTGTGTCCTGCGCATTACGAAACCACGCCTATTCAAATAAATAGAAAATTTCACCTCCAAAAACTGAAAATTTTCAAATCAAAAACTCTGATTTTCAAATTTCTGCTCAAAACATAGATTGTGGGTACTCGTTAGAACCGCCTCGGTGAGGCGGTTCTAACGAGTACCCACAATCTATGTTTTGAGCAGAAATAAGAAAAAAATAATGTATACACTGTAAACCCCAGTTTTACTACATAAAAATGAAGTTTAAAGGGGTCAAAATAATATAGGCGTGTTTTCGTGATGGGAAATGCAGGAGAGGATGCGCTTTGGCGCATTGATCAAAATATTCACTTGGCGTATTTTGGATTCCCGAGGATGCAAAGGATCTGTATGCGGATATCTGGAACTAATATGACTGCTGTGCGGACTGATTTGAGTCTTCGTTGGACGCACATGTTAGAAGGTACGTTTTCTCACAATTAGGCTCTAATATTTCACAATTGTAAATAAAATAGGGGGAATGGATACTTTCCGGTAAAGTAACTCTGTCAAGATTATTTTGCCTCCCTTCTGAAAAGGGGTACCGTATTTACCTCAAGTATTGGGACACAATCACTCCTTACCATAGTTGTCCTTAAAATTTGGAAACAGTCTATTTTACTACCTGTTGAATTTTAAACTAGTGCTGGATGAGTGGCAAACAGTGTAGGCCCTGATCAGACGCCGCGTTCTGCGGCATCTGATCTTGGTCTACACTGTTTGTCCAGGCCTGTCTGTTCAAAACCTTAGGGTTATTACGGCACGCTATAACGAAAAACTTCGAATCAAATTCTTTTTGTTTTCGAGTTGAGATTTCTTTTTTGATGGGGATCGACGTGCAAGAGGACAAAGAGAAAATCGCAGAATATAAGAATCCATCATAAGTGTCTATGCATTATAGGGAAATCTCACCTGAGGGGTAGGAATTTCAACCAGGGACGAGGCTTGCCGAGACCCTGGTTAAAATTCTTACCCCGAGGGTGAGATCTTCCTATCCTGCATGGACTGGCTCATGATGGGTTCTTTTTCTCCCACCTTTAAGTAGATTGTTCCTATGACCAGCGGATTAAATGGTGGACTGCAGTAGTCATGTGAGATAGAGGCCTCTCTCATATAGGCAAAGGATGGATAAAATGCCTTTCTTCTACAACCTGGCGGAAAATCTGCTAAATGTGTCCTATGCGTTAGTGCAGTCTGATCAGGCCTATCCACTAACAGAAATTATGGATCCTTTAGTGCGTATCAACAGAGGGAAACATCTTGATGGGACTGTGTAAAAATGCAAGATGAGGTGAATCTGCGCATGTCGCAAATGCTTGCATCCATTATATATTTTAGTGCAACAAGGTGAATATTATTCCAATGAAGAGACATCATCATGATCATTTGCACTCAGATATGTAGATAGTATATTTTGTCCGCTAGCAAATATTATACAGTCAAACCTGTATTAAGTAAGCATCTATTGGAAAGCCAAAAAGAGGTTGCTTAAGACAGTTGCTTGCTTTATACAGGTAGATTTCCATTACTTTGCATTAATGGGATCCAAAATAGTGGCCTTTTAAGACAGGCGATTGCTTAATACAGGTGGTCTTTAAGACAGGTTTGACTGTATGTAAAACTTTCTTTTAAAATCGTACTTCAAAATCAGTTTACTTTAGACAGTTTATGTTAAGGCTAACATGAAGATCAAAGCATAATCAGAGAAGACGCAAAATATTTCTGTGTGCATCTTGTCGATATGGTTACATATGTTTTGTCCTGAAGTGTTATTTTACACGGGAGACAACTTTTATGACTGCCTGTTTGCTTTCCTACACACCAAGCCCCTTCTGAATACGGATCTACTCTAAAAGGAAAGAATTTGCTCCCAAGGGGAGCAAATTCTTTCCTCTTAGAGTAGATACCTATTCAACCCCTTTTAGAGTAGACCCATTTTAGAGTAGACCCCTATTATAATCGTTTAAAGTAGATTCCTTGTCAGAAGGGAAACAAATCAATGCTAACAGTTACTGCCCCTGAAAGTGTATCCTTCCCCTTAAAGTAGTTCCTCGATTGTAGTTCACCTTTGCTTGCATGTCAGTTACTGCAACTATACCGTTGCTTCCTGTCATTGTTTGTTCCTTCTTCTTCCTTCGGTAACTCGGGAAGCCTGTGCTTCTTGACTGTGGCGTTTATTGCGTTATTACATGCTGAGTTTCATCTACAGTCGGACCTCTATGGCTTGTACCAGAAGCTTATAATTTTACTAAAGAAATATAAGCCTCTGCACCAACATCTTTGATACCATGGAAATTTGTTTTAGATGTGGGTAGTTCGAGCCACGGAGGGTTGATCATACCGCCATGTTAGGAGACCAATCCAAATTATATAGAGATCTCTTTTAGATCTATAAAATAATGGTATGTTGTGTACTCATTAGAATCGCCTCATCCAGTACACACAACATGCATTTTCAGGATAGAACAGGAGAACTTCCTAAAATATCCTTAAATCTTTGTTTCCTTGAATTGTCCGAAGAATTTCCTGGGACTCAAAAACGAGTTCGAATTAGCCACGGTAAACAGGTTATTGGTGTTGGGTCATTGAGACTTTACTATATTTTCAAGTATTTGTACTGATTTCCAAATTGGTTTTGTAATTATGCAGTTCATTCGCAACAATGTTCAGAAACATGACTGAAGACTTTGCTGTATGGTTTTCGAACAGCATACCATCCATGAAATTGTTTCAGTTTAACATAGTAAAATCTTATGATGTTGCTGATAAGTTATCTGCTTTGGTAGTGAATGTTCAGTTTTGTTTTTCAACACATTTAAGTGCTTCTATTTTGTATATATGTCAAGGCGAGGCTACATGAAGTGGTACGACCAAGTGAACTAAAATTTCATGCTAAAATCTCCGCGAAAGAATGTTGCCATAGTTTATCACTTTTCGCCCTCATCTACGCGTTAAGTTTGCAACGTTGCAAATTTAACGCGTAGATGAGAGCGAAAAGTGATAAACTATTTTCAGATTATTTCGGCTACTACGTGGTGAAATTATTTACATTAGCTGTACAGAAACAGAATAATAAAAAAATCATACCGTATTCGACCTAATTACCGCACATACTCCTATAAGCGCACAGTCAAGCAATTCCATAGTCTTCAGATTACAGCCAGTGTACTTTATGTCTACTTCTTTATAAAGGCATATGTTGTGGGTACTCATTTGAATTGCATCGACAAGTCGATGCAATTCAAATGGGTACCCACAACATATGCCTTTATAAAGAAAATCACAAAGATAAAAAACACATAAAGTCGTTCGTTGATTTTTTTAAAGTGTAACGTTAGTATAGGTAGGTACACATTTTACCAAAGCTTTTCCTAGTTTCTATATATTTTCTTTTTTCTTTTTTTTTTTTTTTTTTTTTGAAAAACCTAAGCGCACAGTGCGGTAATTAGGTCGAATACGGTACTTCCACACAAGGTTTCATAGGGACCAGTCAGCTGTCAAATGCTGTAAAATGCTGCGCAATGTACTTTAGGAATGGCGCGTAGCTCTAGGCTTCAGAAGTGATCAGTCAGACGGCCTCGGAGGCTCAGTTGGATGCGCGTCCGACTGGTGATCAAGAGGTTGCGGGTTCGACCCCATCCGGGTCGGCAACATTCTTTCGTGGAGATTTGATCATGAAATATTTTCTACGGTCATTCTCTCCATCCCGCTGATTCAAGAAGGGCAGTTGTCATTTCTGGCGAAAGAATGTGCACAATACTGGTTAACCGCTTAGAGGACTAAGCCTGACCAGTAAAAGTGTGGTTAGGTCGACATGGCCCCATTGGGTTGACGGGCCTTAAAACCTCAACACAAACAAATTCAGTCTTGAAGTATTCAACTAATGCCTTGCTTCCCGTTAGCATAGAGTACAGCCAGAAGTCGCAAGGCGCAAAGTATTGTTGGCCAGATTGCTGAGAACTGAGACTTTATTGTTCGCAAGTACTCAGTTACATATTTCGTTTTAAGGTCTCGTTTTGGTATTTAAAAGTAGACTTCTAGCTGTTCATATAAATGGATACCGAACTTCCTTGTTGCTGTATATGCAAAGGTAATGCCAAGTCAAGTAATCTTTATTCGAATGACCTCAAGGAGCAAAGTCTTTCCTTTAAGAGTAACCCCATTTTTGGAAGCGCATCTAGGCATAATTTCAAGGTATCTTCTGGGTGTGCGAGGGAAATTAGGCTATCTAAACTGGTGATATTATATTTTATTTTTTTAAATGTAAAACAGTAACGTTATAATCTCTTCTGAAATAAGTATTTAACTTATTTTAGATCTCTTAAAGTGTTGTAAGTGTATCCTTTCATTTTGAATATAAGAAGCTTTTTCCCTTAACTCGGGGGGGGGGGGGGGGGGGGGGGCCTTTGAAAAAAAGGACCCATTCATATACTAGATCATCTGAAATAATGGCCCATTCATATACTGCCCGTTGATATTTTGTACCCATTTATTGCTGGTAGTTAGACAAATAATGCAGGCAATTCATTGAATACCAAGAGAACAAGCAGTCTCAAAAATCTCTGAGTGAAAAATATGTGCATACACCGGGACGTCAGAAAAAGTGGGGCCTTTCATATACCAATCAAGAAAAATTGGGTCAGCCATATACATTTTGTCGAGAAAAGGGGGCCAATCATATACCTGGCAGCGCTGAAAAAGGGGGCCATTCGGCACGCACATCCGTACTATGCCATATATATAGGAAGGTACCGCCCCCGCCTCCCCCACCCCACCCCCGAGTCCCTTAAAGCGTTCTGATACGACAAAAACGATAATCCGACGAAACATGATTCCCGGTTTCACTTTCGTTTCACTTTCGTACATCACGTACCCATACATAGAAACCCACTTTAGTCTTTTCTTCCTAATGTGCCTACCGACTGTCGCGAGATTAATATGGCGGATATACAATGATAAGACAAAGTAAGCACTTACTCCTAGGTGCCTGTACTCTCCTCTAGCTTGAGAAATTCCTGCAACAACTAAGACGGTCTGCCCTTCGATAAAGACAGTGACCATGGTCCATGATTACAATACTATCTTTAGGGCCTCCTCAACTTGATAATTTCCCCATACCTGACAAAAAGTGGATTTCATCTTCGTAGGTAGGCAATGAGGCAATTTTGCAGACACAAATCCGTGGATGCACAGGCTAATCTGAATCTGTTCCGTTGAGACCCAGTTTTAATGACATAAACATGAACTTCATTGCTGTGTATGAAGAGACTTGATAAAACCGAGTACCGTTTTTTTCGTTCTTTCTAAAGACAAGCTTTTAGATTTTTATTTTACTTCACTGCAGCTAGTGTTTATAGTATGTGTGATGGCGTTTACCCGCACTTCACCATTGTGAAGATTCTATTTCTTTTGGGATCATTGAGCCCATTAAAGTTACCTTGAAAATCAGATACCGCATTAGGCGGTGCTAGGACACGTAAACAGTACCGCAAACTTCATCGGTTATATGAACAGACGTGAGACCGAATTTCCGGGTTTCGTTTTTTTTTTTTTTTTTTTTTTTTTTATTTATTATTTTTTTTTTTTATTTATTTATTTTTTTCTGTATGTACTTTGCTTCCGAAGGCAGCCTTTCAGATCTTTATTCTTCACTTCGCAGCTCAAATTATATAACATTCAACGATTTAAAGTTATATACCGAACACTGAATATGACTAGATAATACCTAATGTTTAATAACATGGATACCAATAAGCATTCTTTATAAATCTATAGCGGGTCGTCATCGGCCCGTCAGCTACCCTGACGGGCCGATAACGGCCCGCTATAGATTTATAAAGAATGCTAGCTGGGACCCTTCGAATACGTACATATCCACAAACCTTATTCTCTTGACTGCATTCTCAATCATTTGATTGCTCACTGCCTATGTCGAGGGTAAGGAACAACAACTTAAATTTGTTGAAGAGCGCCTAACACAAAATTGCAAGAGTACATAAACCACATGGTAGGTGCTTACTTTGTCAAAATAAAGTAATCTTTATCCGCCATATGTGAAAAGAAAACAAACCAGCAAGTCGGTATGACTATTAAGAAAAAACCCTTAACATAGGCGGTTTTCCATGTATACAGACGTTTTCCTATTGGTATCATTTTTCGTGACAAAATGGTGTTTTAAAATCGCAACTCTGAAAACCCGGTATCATTTTTCGTACGTGATGTACGAAAAATGATACCCAGTATCAGTTTTCATACGTAATGTTCGAAAATTGATACCGGGTAATAACTTTCGTCAGAGTGTCATTTTACGTCGTATCAGCGCTCCAGCAAACGTATAGCAGGCGATTCCAATGAGTACACACAGCATACCATTATTATATAAAAGATTGAAAAGACAGCCCTAAATTATACCACAGGAGCTTGAAGTTCTGCCCATGAATAATAATATTCATAATGTCAAAAATCAAAAGTGACAGTCAGCCATTTCTTTGAATATATATTTGGACATTTTCAGTACGTTTGATGGACCAAACTTCAAGCGCCTGTGATTATACTCATTGGCCTCCTGACCTGGCATTATGATTAACCCTCAGTGGCTCAAACTACCCATGTCTAGAACAAATTTACATGGTCCCACAGCTGTTCGCGTTATTGAGGTGCGACTGTATATAGGGCTGAAATAGAAAGCGAAATCGATAAATGGATACGAGGAATTAAAATCCAATTTAACATAAACTATTTATTGCTAAGTGTTGATGTCATAAGTAAGTGAAAAGCAATAAAAATGGATATTTGTTTTAATATAGAAGAGATTAAGGATATCTTTGGGTACAATGTAATAATGTTAATAATTTTGTGGAACGAAAATATTTTTAGGTGATTATGTTATTACGCATTTTATCATATGAGCCGGGGCACAACATTTCCTACAAGATTAAATGTGCACCCAGCGAATACTCAGGTCAGCCTGCGCATCCGCGCAGTGTGGTCGCAGTCTTCGCGGGGCACCCTGCGAGTGTACCAAACTTCAGGCGGACAGCGTAGACTCTGGTAAGCCTGCTGATCTGAGTCTTTGCAGGGCACGTATGCAATTTTGTAGGAAATGCTCTGACCCGGCTCATATGTGAAGTTTATGATATTCTTGCAAATAAAAATAGATGGGTTTGGTGACTGCCACTGATGTTTATCATTTATCAAAATATTATTTCGTAAAATAGGGCACATTTTAATATAAATGGGGAGCGATGCGAGAAACCCAACAGTTTATGTTCAACTGATAAAATATTTGTATAGCAGATACAAACTAAAGAAGATTAATGCAAGGTATCACTTCTCTAGAATTGATTATGACATACCATTCTCTGACGTTTAATAAATAACATTGTAAAAAGAAAAAAATATTTACTGCAGCTTTGTTTTGTATAATAATATTGGAAACTTCAATATGTTACCCTTTTTATATAATTTACGTGACAAGATATTTATTTATTAAATAGAAAAGAGGTCGAAATAGAACAAAACAACAAAACTAATAATAATAACAAGAAGAAAAATCATAATCATTTTGGCGACGTTTCCAAAACAACAAAACTAATAATAATAATAGTAATAATAATAACAAGAAGAAAAATCATAATCATTTTGGCGACGTTTCTTATCATTCTGCCTGTTTTGCACAGTTAACGTTTAACTTCCTAGTTCCAAGACATATGTATGCAATGTGGCCAAATACTGGACACAAGTTTGAACTGAAGTCCCCTGTTTAAAGAATATAATGTCGCCAAATCCAGAAAGGCAAAACAGTCAAACAGTGTTTTACTTCTTTACTTATATGTGGCTGTTTCAAAGTCAACATTAAATAATACCAGTTGAAAACATGCCATAGCCAGCCATAATATTAGGCGTAACCAAAAGGAAGTATATTTACGCACATCCAGAAAAAGTCTAGAAAATTCTCGGTAGTATGACTTTCATCACGAAAACACGCCTATATAATTTTGACCCCCTTAAACCCCACTTTTATATAGTAAAACTGGGGTTTACAGGGGTATACATTTTTCTTATTTTTGCTCAAAAACATAGATTGTGGATACTCGTTAGAACCGCCTCGGCGATTCTAACGAGTACCCTCAATCTATGTTTTGAGTAGAAATATGAAAAATATCAGAAATTTTTATCTGAAATTTTTCAGTTTTTGAGGTAAAATTTTCTTTATATTTGAATAGGCGTGTCTTTGTAATGCAAACTGGAGGCTACTCTTTAAGTAAATAAATTGCTCCCAGAGCACAAAGGGAGCAACTTCTGTCCTTTAAGTGGGCTTTGGACCAGCATTACTTTTCCATAGGTTTCCATACAATCATCTCATCGAATAAGTCTGCTCAAATCATTCCATCAACACATACTTTCTTCTGCTTCTTTACACATGTCTTGCCTTTCACTTTATCCTTTATAACAAGGAATTGAACAGCGCCTTTTCCTGCTGTCAGCTGTCAAACCAGGAACCTGTCAGTTAATTCCAGCTGTGACTCTTGTAGATGCACTTTTAGGATTGTGTGCTTTGGTTAACCTATTTTCCTGAAATCAGAAGAAACTTGAACTAATCATTTTTCAAGTTCTTCATATGTAATATTCTGTGATGCTCTGATAAGCAGTCTGTTCAGTTATACATTCTCCAAACTATGCAGTTAACCAAGGGACTACTTGTGACTCCTGGCTGAGCAAAAAGGCCAATGAAATTCAGTCCTTTGCAGACTGAAAGGATACGAAGAAGTTCTTTGATGCACTTAAGACAATATATGGTCCCAGAGCTCAGGAACTACCCCACTCCTTAGTGCAGAAGAAACTAGTCTTCTGACTGAAAAGAAGCTATCTTGAAAAGATGGGCTGAAAACTTTGATGATGTCCTTAATCGGCCATCATCTATCAATGAAGAAGCTATCAACAGACTACCACAGGTGCTGCATGATGAGTTCCCAACCGTCCCTGAAACAGTGAAAGCAATAAAACTCCTATCATCTGGCAAGGCTCCAGGATCAAAGGAAATACCTGCAGAGATCTACAAAGCATGAGTTCCTCTGCTTGCAGATAAACTGACAGAGTTAAATCACATTATGTGGAGAAAAGAAGCCATCCCTCAAGAATCCACCTATTCAAACTCAAAGGGAATCCTCAAGTCTGTGACAGTCATCGGGGTATCTCTTTATTGTCAATTGCTGAGGAGATTCTTGCAAGAGTCCCACTGAACCGATTGAATGAACACCTTGAACAGTCAAGGCTTCTACCAGAATGCCCATGTGGATTCAGGGAGGACAGAGGAACAACTGATCTGACCTTCACAGTAAAACAACTTCAAGAGAAATGCCAGGAACAGAATATGGACCTCTACACGACCTTTATCGACCATACCAAAGCATTTGATAGTCAGTCGTGAGGGACTTTGGAAAATGATAACAAAGTTTGGCTTTCTGGCCAAGGTCATAGCAATGGTGCGACAGTTCCACGATAGTATGCTTGCACGGGTCCAAAATGATGGCGAGTTTTTCGCTTTGATGGGAAGCTTCTCAACCTAAGAAGGTTGCAAGCTAAAATCAAGGTGCAGACAGAGGTGCTAGATGAGTTCCTCTTTGCTGATGACATGGCAAAGAGTGCTCCAACAGCAGAGAAGATGCACAAAGGTGTGGATCATGTATCCGATTCATGTGACAGCTATGATCTCACAATCAGCATCAAAAAGACTGAAACGGTATATCAGCCAGCAACTGGAAAGCCTTGTAAGGAGCCTACCATCAGAGTGAAAGGTCAACGATTGTAAGTGGTAGACAAATTCACCTATCTTGGAAGCACAAAGCCAAGAGTTGTGCATATTGATGACAAAGTCAAAGCTCGGAGTGCCAAAGCTCTTGCAATATTTGACCGACTGCGAGGAAGTACTTGGATCGAAGTGGAATCAGACTTGACACAAAGCTGAAAGTCTACAAATGTGTGGTGCTGCCAACACTATTATAGGCGTGTGAAACTTGGACAGTTTACCGATGTCATGCCAAAAGCCTGAACAATTCCTATACAAACTGTCTTAGAAAATTTCTAAAGATTTATTGGTAAGATAATCCTGAAAATGGTAGGGATCCAGAGTGTCTACACTTTTCTGAAATTGGCACAATTAAGATGAACAGGTCATGTTACAAGAATGCTTCATGAACTTTTGCCACCGAAAATACTCTATTGAGAACTTAAGTGGGTAAACGCTCCCATGGTGTTCAAAAGAAGCGATACATGGACATCTCAAAGCCTCCCCTTAGGACTTCAACATACAAACAGAGTCGTGGGAACAGATTGCACAGGATCGAACAAAGTGGCGAGGCCTCATAAGAAGGTCTACTGGTAAATACGAAGCAAATGAATCAGCAAAGCCGAATAGGACCGTGCTCAGCGGAAGTAAAAGTCAAAACGGATTGCCTTTGGAAACAAAGAACACACAAAATCACGAAAATCACAATCCAGAGCTAAGGCATCACCAACAAAGGCTTTTTTCCTCAGACCTCTCTTGTTCTATTTGTAACAGGCAGTTTAAGTTAACATTTCGAGGGTTGATCGCAAGACTGTAGCAAGTCAGATGGTTGTTTTTCCCAATACTTAATCTCCTCACCATGAAGGCGTTATGAAGATTACAACATTTCTTTCTGTAAACAATGGAAATTTATGAGCAATGACACCTAAATTTGCATTGTTTACAAAGGAGTCAAAGTTGCCCCTAAACAAGCGTTTCAAAAATATGTTTACTACAGTCTTGCGCCCAACCCTCGATTTGTCTCATCAGCCATCTTAGAACACACAAACAGTAGTACTTCACGCATTTGATTAAGATTGGTCATTGCCAGTAATGACAGACGAACTATTAATTACTTGTGCGAATAGAATATATTTCCATATTGTGGCAAACGAATAAAGAGACCTAATTGTAATCTGATTCCAGAGATGCCCCTACGATAAAGGAGGAAATACATTTTATCTTCGATGATCTCGTTTTATTGGAAATATGTTTTCCATACGCACATTAAGCGTACGCCTATGTAATATAATATATTATAAGAATCTTAGATGGTGAGAGGGGTGGATAGAAATATCCGTTGCGAGGGTCACTGTCTGGCATCATGAGGCTTTCCGAGTAATGCCAGACTGTAATCCCGAGGGATGGATATTTTTAATCTGCCCTCACACCCACCTAAGATTTATCACTTCAGCTTGTGTCACCACCATATTCTTTTTCTTGTATATCTTTCATTTCTTAACGCGGAGTTTTAATAGTAATGTCAGTTCGATTGCTGACGTCCGCCATATTGCGATGACACTGACGTTTCGTGACGTGATAGCGTTTATTGTCGTCTACTTTAACGATGGTGTACGTAACGTCTTATACAGCTAAGGCACACACGTGAGATTTCCCGATTTTTATCTTTCACTGGGTATAATAAACCGGGTAGGATAACAATTTCTACCACTGGGATTTTCTTGTCTGGTGTACAAGAAAAAATATATCCCAGGCTGAAATCCAGGATTTTCATATCTAGTATGCAATGTTCTTTTTTTCTCTAAACCTTTCGGTGAGAAAAGGAGAAAAAAAGAAGCTCTTCCCAAAAAGTTAAAGTTAAAACCCCATTTTCATGCGACTGGGGAGCAGCTTGCTCCTTGTACCGCTTCCTACAACAAGACTCGCAACAAAGTAAAACCTATTTGAATCATACTATATTATCTGTTTGTTAAGGTTGTGTTTGTTACGTCACGTATTTTAGAGTAATGCAAAAAGACATTTCTGTAGCACAGAGATCCTACTGAGTTCTGGCTTATTTGTAATACTTATATGCAGCTGTTAAGCCTTAAATGTCTAGCAAAATATTGGCAGGCGTCAGTTTATTGTAAGACTTGCTGACGTCCGCCACATTGTGATGACACTGGGTTTTTCGTGACGTTGAATTGAGAGCCTTTATGCGAACCGATTTTTACGGCATTGTGATCACTTGCCGTCCGTCCGTCCACACCTTTGAACGACTTCAAACTTCATGTGGAGCCTTCTGTTAAAGGGGGTTTGAAAATTTGTTCAGTGGTGATGGTCCGTTAATCAAGATGGCCATATATGGTAAAAACACTTAAAAATCTTTTCTCCAGAACCAAGAAAGCTTCCAGGCTGAGTCTTGGTATATAGCATTGTGGACTCGAGGTCTACCAAGTTTGTTCAAATAATGAACCTAGGTTGACCTTTGACCTTTTTACGGCAATATCAAATTTTCGTCCCCATGCACTTGTGAAAAGTCATTTTCTCAAAAGGTATAAAAGACTAATGGCTGAAACTTACAAAGTATGATTAAAGTAGTAAAACATTTTAGTTATAATCAAAGTTTTGTCCCCTGGGGGTTATATGCCCTTGCCCAGGGCTATATACATGTATAAAATTGTGTAATTTTTAAATGTCTTTTTCTCTGAAACCGCTTGAACAATTTTCACCAGATTTCACATGGGGCCTTCTGTTGAAAAGGTTTTGCCAGTTTGTTCAAATGGTAAATCTTCTTCTCGAGAACCAGGAAAGCTTTGAGGCTGAATCTTAGTATATAGCATTGCTGTCTCAAGGTCTGCCAAGTTTATTCACATGGAAATCGTAGGTTGATCTTTTACTTTCTTTAACGGCATGGTCAAATTTGCGTCCCCATGCGTTTATATGGGGAAAATGTTGAAAAATAATTTTCTCAAAATGTATTAAAGACTAATGGCTGAAACTTGCAATGTGTGATTAAAGCAGTAAAACATTTTCATTCTAATCAAAATTTGTCCTCTGAGGGTTATCTGCCCTTGCCCCAGGGCTATATACATGTATAAAATTGTGTAATTTTTAAATTTCTTCTCTGAAACTACTTGAGCAATTTTCACCAGATTTCACATGGTGCCTTCTGTTGAAAAGGCATTGGCAAATTATTTCAAATGGTTCCGCGCCATTGAACAAAATGTTGTCCCCTGGGATTATCCTTCCTTGCCCCAGGGCTATATACATGATTGTATAAAATTGTGTAATTTTTAAATGTCTTCTTCTCTGAAACCACTTGAGCAATTATCACCAGATTTCATATCAGGCCTTCTGTTGAAAGGGTTTTGCCGATTTGTTCAAATGGTTCTGCCCCATTGAACAAGATGGCTGCCATGCCCATATATGGTAAAAACACTTAAAAATCTTCTTCTCGAGAACGAGGAAAGCTTTGAGGCTGAATCTTGGTCTATAGCATTGCTGTCACAAGGTTGACCAAATTTATTCAAATGAAAATCGTAGGTTGACATTTGACCTTTTTACAGCAAGTTCAAATTTGCATCCCCATGCATTTGTGTGGGGAAAATGTTGAAAAGCGGTTTTCTAAAAATGTATTAAAAACTTATGGCTTAAATTTGCAATGTGTTATTAAAACAGTAAACATTTTAATTCTAATCAAAATTGTGTCCCCTGATCATTATCTACCCTTGCTCCTGGGCTATATACATGTATAAAGTTGTGTATTTTTTTTTTAATGTTTTCTTCTCTGAAACTACTTGAGCAATGTTCACCAGATTTCACATGGGGCCTTCTGTTGAAGGGTATTGCCAATTTGTTCAAATGGTTCCGCGCCATTGAACAAGATGGCCGCCATGCCCATATATGGTAAAACACTTAAAAATCTTCTTCTCCAGAATCAAGAAAGCTTTCGAGCTGAATCTTGGTATATAGCATCGCTGTCTCAAGGTCTATCAAGTTTGTTCAAACGATGATTGTAGGTTGACCTTTTACTTTTTTTAACGGCAAGGAAAAAATTTGCTTCTTTACAGATTTGTATGGTGGGGGTTGGGGGGAGTTGCTTTTTTTCAATGTCTTTGAGACTAATGGCTGAAACTTACAGTGTGCTGCCCCCCTCCCGCCCCCTCCACCCCCTCCGATCCCGCCCCGTTGCCCCTGGACTATATACAGGTATAGAATCATGAAATCTTTAACTGTCTTCTTCTCCGAAACCGCTTGACCCACTTTCAGATTTCACATGGGGCCTTCTGTGGAAGGGATCTTGACAATTTTTTCAAATGGTTATGCACCATTGAATAAGATGGCTGCCATGCCCATATATGGTAAAACACTTAAAAATCTTCTTCTTCAGTACTAAGAAAGCTTTGATGCTGAATCTTCATATTCAGCATCGGGGACTCGTTCTACCAAGTTTGTTAAAATGATGAGACTTAGGATGACCATTGACTTTTTTATAGTATGGTCAAATTTGTGTTCCAGTTGCTGTGGAAATACTGGAAGAATGTTACATGGCATTTGCAAATATGCAATAGCTGTTTTTATCAGGTAAGCGAATTGTTGCCCATGAGCCTCCTGTTTATGTGTTTCTTTATTAAGAGTAGCATCGGAACCCAGAGTGAAGTTGGCTAGCTGTAAATGTGCTTTTAACCCCCGGAGATTTATTCTACTGACCGTTCTAAAGCGGTGGTCCCGGTGTTAGTCTTACTCTTTTTTGTACTGTGGTTTATTCTACGAGGCGATTTTTTTAAGTCTTGCATGGTGTTATTTTGTTCTTGTGTTTTTCAGTCCTTTGAGCATTGCGATTATCTCGCACGGGGAAGAGAGAACTAATCTAAGAGCTTTTCGTACGTTTGTTCGATTTGCGTTTGTTTGGTTTTGTCTGTTTCCTCTTCCTCTTGGTGTCTTGGAAGGGCTGTGGTTTGTGATTGTGGTACTACCTGGACTTTTCTTTTACCTTTTTTGCCATTTCATGTAATCGTCTGCCAAGCAGATGATTCGTGTGAAATGTCAGTCTTATTGTTTCTACAAATAATAATAAAAATGAAAAAAATATTGCTTGCTGCAATTGTGATTTGCACTTTAAGGATTAATATATAACAGATACAATATCGTTATGTTATGTGTTAAATATAGCATACGATTGATGGTTCTTAGGCGGAAATGCACAGTTTTTATTTTATAGGCACCAGTCATAAACACTGTTCAGATTTGCCAGGATTTTCACGTGTCTGGGCATTGTTAAATTTTATCAGGAGATAATATCTTAAAGCAATACTTGCTGCTTACTCAGTAACTCGTATACTGGGTTCTGTAGTTTGAAAATAATACACCTGGTAGTTTTCCGCCATGTTTGCAAGGGAGACATAGTTTGTAAATTTCGTTTTCCTTTACTGCACACTAAGCCTCTTCTGAAAAGTGGTCTACTCTCAAAGGAAAGAATTTGCTCCTATAGGGAGCAAATTCTTCCCATTTAGAGTAGACTACTTTCAGAAGGAGACAAAATAAATTTGACAAAATGGTCTCCCCTGACGATGTATCCATTCCCCTTAATAGCGGCATATTGGTATTAAAAGTGTGAGGCTGGGAGTTTTATACTTTAAGGTACCAATACAGCCACCCAAAATCTGTACATCAACCTAGGCAGTTTTCTTAAAAACCGTCCAAAATGTTGTAGAATAAACATGTTAGCACTCTAGCCCATTGGGGCATTATTCCATGGCGGTCTGTGGATTCGTTTCCTATTAAATGTTTTACAACGCTTCATGTACTCAATTAAATATGAATCATTTTGTTGATTTTAGAGTGCGATTTAACGTTACATGTTACAGTTTCGAACAACCTTTTCGAAATAAGCGACAATCTTGTTATTTCTGAAAAAAATGTAAGACAATGCATAACAGTGTGCAGACTATAGAACATCTATGATCGATTTGAGTTCCTCACTCAACATTTTTTAACTGTTTGATACATGCAGTTATGTTATAAGTGACATTTTGTTTTTGTCCTTTGTTAAAAGTATGCACTTGTCAGTGTACATGTCGTTTTATTTGTCCCCTATTTGAAACGGTGCCAAGGTATAGTGCGAATTTAGGTCACATCACCAAGTCATTAATCGTAAACTAGATCTATTATGTAAGTTTCATAATTTTGCAAGAAGGTCTTTTCCAAATACACTGGCATTTGTTGCACTGTAGTTGCGCTCTTCCGGAGTTCGTCATGCCTGGCCGTCAAAGGTCGACTGACGTTACCGAATCCCGCTTATAATTGCGTATGTAGAATGCTTTAATGAGATCTTTGGATCAAAGTATATTTTTACATAATCAGTATGTCTTGCCAAATACTCTATCGGGGTTCATGCAATTGCACATGCCACAGAGAGGTTTTCTTTCAGAATATGTGTCCTAGCTGAATAGTAGAAATATGCATCACTTTTCTTTTCCAAATAAATCTGTAAGATGTTTTATACACATTTTCTGTATCACTTCAGCTTGTGCTGCCACCATAGTAAATGTTCGACTTTGCAGTGGAAGCAAGTTCAGGGTTCCTTTTTTGTATATATCCTTGCCCTCATTTCTGTCTCCCTCATTCCGGAAGACGATTCGGTATGACTAAAATATTGTTTACAGGGTCTTTAAACCCTTAAATAACAAGATACAAGCTTGCATAATATTCATTATTTATTATTTTGTCATGTGATGAATAATATGTATAAATTATAACTTTGCTGTCCCAGTGGTCATGATATTCACACAAGATCTGGACGCTTTGAACTTTTTGGTCCCTTCTGAACCCATATGCTTCCAATGATTCCTGTTTATTTTCTGGATCAGGGCGGTAAAGCCGAACTTCATCAAATGTTCTTCATGCGTTATAAGGTGAAAATCCTCATGAACACGATCAAACGTAGTTTACAGAGCACAGCTGTTGGTGATTGGGCCTTCCTTCATTTCAGCCCTGAGCATTCTGGGCATCCATCTTTACATCACGAAAACATGCCTGTATAATATAGACCCCATTAAACACCACTTTTATATAGTACAACTGGGGTTTACAGGGGTATACATTATTTTTCTCATTTCTGCTCAAAAACATAGATTGTGATACTCGTTAGAACCGCCTCGCCGAGGCGGTTCTAACGAGTACCCACAATCTATGTTTTGAGCAGAAATGAGAAAAATATCAGAGTTTTTTATCTGAAAATTTTCAGTTTTTAGAGGTGAAATTTTCTATATATTTGAATAGGCGTGTTTACGTAATGAACATTTTTAAACCTTTAATATTTGTAAATAATCATGATGTATACTTCTTTGCGACTACATGAGATACCAGTGGTTCCATCTAGCTTATCAACTTTAATAAAACACCTGTTATTAAG
Source organism: Anodontia alba (assembly GCA_964016985.1). Taxonomy (NCBI): domain Eukaryota; kingdom Metazoa; phylum Mollusca; class Bivalvia; order Lucinida; family Lucinidae; genus Anodontia; species Anodontia alba. The sequence continues at coordinate 34,259,362 of OZ024830.1, forward strand.
AGTTAGCTGAAGCAAAGTATCAATATTTTCTTGGGTTACACTGGTTGATGGATGTCCAGAACGGATGTCATCTTGACGACTCTCTCTCAACCACATTGAAACGCCCTTGCCCACGTATTCACAAGAGCATGTGATATAAAAGTGAGAACATTCAATATAAAGTGCAATCAAATGATCATGGGCGTGCTTTTGGGGGACTGACCTCCTGCTGTCAAAAACTTTATCACTACATTGTATTTATGTTTTGTTAATTTCACTGTTAGGTGGGAGAGAGACACAACAGTCGTTTAAAATCTTTGTAACAGTTAACTACTAAAATTCTACAAAACCTGTAAAATGAATAAAGATATTTCAGGAATTAAGGACATAAAATATTAAACACAAAGCCCTAGGCTATCAGGCACAGAATTTATGTACATACCCTTGTATGAAGGATAGAGACCTGGAATACATTCAGTAAACCAGACACTTGCGAACCTCCGCTGACATTTGCAAACTGTCCGTCAATTTTGTCACTATTCGGTGGATAATAACAAGTGTCCGCGCACGCTACCTTGAGCTGCTTTTTGGTGTAACCAAAAGAGCGGCCTAGGCGAATAAAGTTTATCTATGCTGATAACGGTTACTCTGTAATTTGAGGTAATATGTAATGGGTTGACAATTACCGTTCAAAAGATGCAAAATAGTTTGCAAATAAATAAATAAATAAAAACAAATAAAAAAAATGTAAAAAAATCTGTAACACTCTCGATATTAGAATGCAGCCCCAAGTTGATACTTCTGGGTATTGTTTTTGTTTTTCTTTATTTTTCTTTGTTTCTTTTCTTATTGTTCCATGAAACATATGAATTGGGTACTAATTTTAAAACGCGTTGGAGAGGCGCTTCAAATGCATACTACAGCATATGTTTATTGAGGAATTGGGCAAGTATCCCAAATTTATCATCAAATACTCTTCCTAAATACGTCTCTGACAATAACACGGAAATAGCATCAGAGCACTCTGAAGTAATTGAAATCTTTTAGTCTATACAATAGTCCATCGTCTATATATAGGTACCTTCGGATATTCATTCACCTGTAGAACACTTTAAGGATTATAGATCCACTTTCTAGATTGGAGAGGTGGAAAAAGGAGATAAGGGGCAGGGGGGAGGGAAGGAGATAAGGGGGGAATTCAGTCAAATCGTTTTGCCTCCCTTCTGAAAAGGGGTCTACTCTAGAAGGAAAAAAATTCGCTCCCGGGGGACACAAATCCTTTCAGTTTAGAGTAGATCCCTTTTAGAAGGGGATAACGAGAGCCTGCAAGGGAGGTAATTCAGACAAATGGTTTTGCTTCTCTTCTGCAACAGTCTACTGTAAAAGGAAAGAATTTGCTCCCGGGGGAGGAAATTCTTTCCTTTTAGAGTAGACCCTTTTCAGAAGGGGTGTTTGTGCAGGAAAGCAAATAAATTTCGTATAAATAGTCTCCTTTGTAAAAACAAAATAGCGGAATATCTGCCATGTGTATCCAGTCTTCCTTACGCTACCGATGATGAGTTGGTTGGTATCTTATTGTAAAATCAGACTCCATAGAACAGATCTGCCTACGCATTCAAACAGTCCAGTCATGGTCTACCTCTTCCACTGTTAAATTATAAAAACCAAGTAAATATTATGTAAAATAATTGCAAATCTTTGAACGACTATGCAGATACAAAGCCTTAAGTGGGCCTGAGCATTGGTAATATGTGATAATGTACCTTTTTAACTTGTGGAAGCTTTACGCTTGGTCCTCTGGGGTTTTTTTTTCAGCAGAATGATATAGTGAAGTATTTTAGTTTTGTCAGAAAACAGGAGCTGACATTTCATGCAAACTATCTGAAATGGACACAATTGGCATGAAATGTCAAACCCTGTTTTCTTGGAAAAATAAGAAAAAAATATGATATATTTTCCGCCTGCTGAATTAGCTCAAAGAGTGGTTAAGGTTAAAGGTAACGTCTATGTTAGCATCAGTGATATCAGAAAATAGAAATGGCATAGATCACTCCAATTATACGTTTAATTTGATTTGGCTTCTTCATGCAGGATCTTCTTGCCAACAGTCAGCTTAAAGTCTCACTTGCTGTGAGCTCATGGTAATTACATACGCCATCTTTCCTGTCTGCTGTTTAATGCCCATGTATACTGTCTACGGCGACAGTGACTTTGCACCTGTTCTTCAGCATGCGCAAATCCAGTGTCATAGTTGTCAGTACAAAGTAAAATAGCAAACAGAAGACAGAATGAAGTTTCAATCGACAAAAAAACAAAAACGCAAGCTCAGAATAATATACAAAGACAATGTCACAGTACGCAGTAAACAAGACACATTACGCTTTGCACATTCAGCGGGTATCTATGTGCTTGCACATGCGCAAATTCATTTTCGCGGCTGACAAAAAAAAACAAAAAAAAAAAACAAAAAAAAAAAAAAAAAAGTAAACGGTGTGTGCATAGTATGTGTCATAGAAGATTAAATACTGTAAATAAATGTTATGTAAGAATCGACGACAATGGAATGCAACAGAGCCAAAGTGGATGCATGTATAAATTACGTGTGTGTTTTTTTTTTTGTTTTTTTTTTTCAACAATATTTTAGTCATTTTGAAATGATGGAAGGGTGATAAAGAAAGACTATATATGCAAATAAGCGCCGTACAGCCATGAGCTGAATTCCACTTCCATATTAAACAAGTACAAAATAGTAAGGATAAGAAACAGTCATTAGTATATCATTATTTTGATGTTATCTGGTTTTAACTTGTAAAACTGATAGCGTTAACAGTTGCAAATTTGAAGGCGAAGACTGGGCTGGAAATCACCTATTAGGCACAAATCTCCCCCTTACGCACAACTGCGTACTAGTACCGCCACTGTCATCATGTAATATCAATACGCCACAACCTCTTTATAACACTACTGCTAGGATCCAAAACAAAAACCGTAGTAGCTTAACATCTGTGTAGTATTCAAGAAAACATTCATAGATTATACAGAAAAATGACCATTTATCGTGATGTTTCTATATAATTTCCATTTAAAACAATGACCATAAATGGTGATTTTTCTATATAATATGTGCATTTTGTTTAGATACATTTTGGGGTCCACCGTTAAACCGTCTTATATCCGAAACCGTCTTACAAAAATGTTCAAATGTAATACTATCTAGCTATTTAGTACCGATACAGACTGTTACAGAAGCTTTGAATTAGGTATATAAAGGTAATTTCGGGTAGATGGGTATTTTTCTATATAATCTGCACATTCTTAGGTGGATATTGTACTTTTGGGGTCCACCTTTAAACCATCTTATCTTATAACGGACCATCTTATAAAGAGGTTTCACTGTTATACTATCTAGCTATTTAGCAACGATTCAGACTGTTTCAGACGTTATGAAAAGACATTCGAAAACATCACGAAAACATGCCTTTTTTGATCCCCTTAAACCCCACTGTTATATAGTAAAACTGGGGTTTACAGGGGTATACATTATTTTTCTTATTTCTGCTCAAAAACATAGATTGTGGGTATTTGTTAGAACCGCCTTCTAACAAATACCCACAATCTATGTTTTTGAGCAGAAATAAGAAAATGACCATTTATCTTGACTGGTTCTAACAAGTACCCACAATCTATGTTTTGAGCAGAAATATGAAAAATGTCAGATTTTTTTATATGAAAATTTTCATTTTTTGGTGGTAAAATTTTCAGTACATTCGAATAGGCATGTTTTCGTAATGACATGTGAAATGTGCAAATTCAGATCAACAGACACATCCGCATAGTCTCTTACCCTCCCTTGATACATTTACTATATTCAATGATTCTGTAAACGGACATCCAAAAATAAGAACCTGTGAAGATGTGCAGTCTGATCCGGTCGTTGCTGTCCGAATAAATTCTGAAGACCCATTTTTTGATCGATTGTTTACAATCGAGCCATTATAGAGACACGAAAGTTTCCTCACGGTTGTTGTCCACATTATTACGATTGACCAATGTCATCAAACCGCGTTTGTACGAAATCCAGGTAACGGTTATTTATAGCCAAGCAATTCTTTTCGCTGTGGTGTCAGAGTGCCGTGTAAAGAGGGTTATCTGTAAACCCTGGACTGGGACATTGGCAAACATTGCAAACCCAGATCAAACGTCACCTGCATTGTTTGCTTAAATAGCAGGGCCCAGTTGTTCAAAGCGTCGTTAGCTTAACGAGCTCGTTAAGGATCATTTCGTTAACTGTTTTAGCGGATTCAATATACAATATTCTGATATTTTTTGCTGAAAAAATGTGAGTAGCTTTTGCACTGCAAAAGCTACTCACATTTTTTCAGCAAAAAAATTCAGCATTTTTGCGTATCAGCCGATGTAAATTTTAGCGAATCGTTAACTAACGACATCGTTAGCTTTGAACAACTGGGCCCAGGACGTTTAGTGTTAAATGAAACAGTTTTAAGCCCCCGTTCCGGACCATTTTATACAGTCTACACTCAGGGACAATCGACCCACCAGTGCTGTCAGTACTTTGATTGTTTGGCGCGGCTGGATTGTAGTATTAACCCTCAAAGTGCCAAGCAAAACTGTAGTAGATAACTTTATATTTTTATCATTATTTTGCAGAGAAAGTAAGACTTGGCATTTCATCTGCTAGGCATACGATTCACATTAAATATGATGCTTTATTTTCTCTGAAACAAAGTAAAATGTGCTGCAGTTGTGGTTAGCACTTAATGGGTTTATAGTACACTTGTAAATATTTACGTTATAATGATAATGGCTTTCTCATACGTCGTCAATTAATATACCATCATAAATGATTTCGTTTATTCATTTTCAAAGACCCTGATAGCCTCCTGTTCTAGAAATTATATGCGCTTCAACGTCAAAAAAATACTATCGGACATGTGCGCCCAGCAGAGATTCAGATCTGCCAGCGCATTCGCGCAGGCTGATCTGAATCTTCACTGGGCGACTTTTGGATAGCCAAGGATGCAAAGTTTCTTCATGCGGACAACAGAAACACTGATCAGACTGCGCGGATGCGCAAGCTGGTTTGAGTCTGCGCTGGGCACACATATCAGAAGGTACGATTTACTACGTTGCGGTTCATATTAAGGTAGAATTTAACTTTTGATATCATGCGATTCATGCATAAAAGAGATTAACAGAATTAGTAGAGAATGAAGTGCGAACACAGCCCATAAAGACGATTAATCCATTTTAGACTGAAGAACTCCCCCACACAATATGATGGAAGAGTCCAATTTCAATATTAGGTATGTCAGGCTATGTAATTTAGACATTCCAAGAGAAAAAAGGGGCTAAACTATTTACAAACAGTGGAAACCCTCTGCGGCGTCTGATCTGGGTCTGCACTATTTGTCAATTACCCTTTTGGGGTCTCCAGACTAAAATGGCTTAACAGACTATGCAGAAAATGCAGGATGAACCCATTGTCTGTATAGGCGCGAGACACGGACAACATTGTTGGAGGTAACCGAAACACAAGAGTAGCTAAAGCTTAGTGACTGTGCTTGGCGCATTACTATGACTCGTCTGCATGAACTGTTACGTGGCAGAACAATGTGATAAAAGTGTATGCGATCAAATCAGGTGTTCAGGGCTAGATCAGGCTGTGCTAGATGCTTTGGAAGCATCTTTCTTTTTTGAAGTTTTAGGGGGCGCTTGTGGGGGGGTGGGGGGGGGCATATTGTAGTAAAGACTGGAGTGTGCTTCGCGAGCGAGCGATAAATGGAGACTAACATCAGCTAGGGTTATACAAAAGTCGCGATTAATCTGATTTATTTCCGTTCGTTGGAAAACGTAGTTTGATCATAGTAGCTTCGGGATCAGACGTACAGGCATTGTCATCAGTTGTTGGGTATTCTTAGTGAATCGTGCACTGTCGTAGGCAGTCGTGATATCGGTTATAGTAAATCGTACTGGAATCGCAATGCAATCGCAGTGTAAGCGTACAAGATCGTGCCACATCGTAGAACAATCGTGAAAGAATCAGAAAGCCATGACTCTACGATTTCATAACCATTGTACTTTGTTTTGAAAACAAAGAATCGCCGATGAGCGTTATGAGGCACCGGGCGAAAGATATTAAGAGATACAGTTGTAACTGTTGGGAGAGTAAGTGTGTTAATGTGTTGCGATTACATTAAAAAAATATAACGATGGGCCGCGTCAAGCAAAAAAACTGCCTGCAAACATGTGCAAAATGCTCATTCTGCACGTGTGCATGTGCAAAGTATCATCCTGGCCTTTGCTCTCCAATAATACATTCCGTAGTATCCAATTTTGGATTTTGTAAGCGAACAGTGAAGGCCCTGATCAGACTGCGCATGCGCAGTCTGATCTGGGCCTTCGCTGTCCGCATATACCTGAAGACTCTTTACGCATGGTGCAGCCCAGACAACAATAAAAGTTTGTTTAGTATGCATTTAAATTTATTGAACGTAATAATTTCTTTCCAAAGCAAAATAAAAGAGATACGAGATACGATCAATACAAGAAGTTCTCGGCCCGGTATTCTAAGAATGAATGAATTAAAATAAATATTCAGGGCGTAATGGTGGATATCTTGAGGAAGGCCGCACGATAAGTGATGCATATTATACAAAAGAGCTAAGGCGACTGTGTCAGGAGATTTTGAAGAATGGAAGAGGAAAGTTGACTCGAGATGTTCTGCTCTTGCAAGATAATGCACCAGCCTGCTCCTCTCAAATTACTATGGCTGCTGCGACGAAATGCAGCTTCGAGATCATTCCGCCCTCCCGTATTCTCCAGATTTAACCCCATTCAGACCTTTATCTGTTTCCAAATCTGAAAACTTACATTCGTGGTAAGAATTTTGGAAGCAATGGTGGCGTTATATATTCTATTTCGAAGGGATAAGCAAGCTGGAACAGCGTTAGAGAAAGTGCATCGAGGCTAAGGGAGATTATATTGAGAAATAATGGCCCAATTTCTGCTCATAGTTATTCTCAAAGTACTAGGGCCGAGAACTTTTTGATCGACCCTAGTATAGGTAGTCTTTCGTATAGCTTTATCTTTGTGTTCATTTTTTTTTCTCATAAAATATGCTTAATATAAAATTCGACACTGCTTTTTTAAACAATTAAGTAGGTTTCGTGCAGAAATTAAACAGATTTTGTCTTGATACCTTAGTCTACTTAGGATCAAAGAAATCCTTATCTTGATGATGCTTTTAAAATATCAAAAGAACGGGTACAAGTTATTTAATTTTCAAGTTTAAAATCTGTTTTAGATTATTTAGAGTATCGTAACTCACACCGTCTTTAACGCTTAGCATGCTGGGTAAAACAATTGTGCAAACGACATTTCATTTTTATTTTTTCTTATTTTTACCAGACAATAGGTTTTGACATTTGTTGCAAATTGTCTCCTGAGAAGACAATTTGCAAGAAATGTCAAATCATTTTTTTCTGGGAAAAATAAGAAAATTATCCCCAGATTGTCGTCTGCTGAATTATCTCAGAGAATGGTTTAAGTTAGAATAGAGGTCAGAGAAATACTAGTGTAATTTGTTATCAAAATCTCACATTCATTCTGCTTCCCATGAAAATCAGTATGGCTGCCATTTTCTCCACATATTATTGAAGAACAAGGGTGTACACATTATATGGGCCTCGCGAAGTAAAAAGGAGTCTTCGAGCATGTGCAAAATGCACAGATTCAGATTAACCCCACGCATGCGCAGTCTCATCCGGGCATTTGTTTCCCATTAATACATTCTATAGTGTCCAATGGTTCTGTTAGCGGACAGCGAGTGCCCTGATCAGACTGCGCGGATATGCTTTCACAGGAGGCAACTCCATCACGAAAACACGCCTATATTTTTACCCCCTTAAACCCACTTTTATTTAGCAAAACTTGGGTTTACAGGGTATACATTATTTTTCTTATTTCTGCTCAAAACACAGACTGTGGGTATTCGTTAAAACTGCCTCGTCGAGGCGGTTCTAACGAGTACCACAATCTATGTTTTGAGCAGAAACATGAAAAAAAAAAAACAGATTTTTTATCTGAAAAGTTTCATTTTGGGGTACTAAAATTTTCAGTGTTCTTGAATATGCGTGTTTTGGTAAAGTTTATCGAAACTGGGTTTGCCTTTTTCGGAAAATTGGTCAAGTCTAAAAGGAAAGAATTTGCTCCACTTATGGGCAAATTATTTTACTCTTGGGAGAAAATTATTTCATTTCAGAGTAGACCCCTTTTATGAACGGTTCTGCTTTGCAGGGAAGCCAGCAGGTAGTCACAAGGGTTGTCTCCCTTGAAGAAAATGGCGGCAAATCTACCAAGTTCATTTGGGTTTGGATGGGAGTTTTACGGCCCAACCAACACGGTTAAGGTCATGTCGAGCCAGACAGCCAATCTGCTGGGCGGCTTGTGAAAGATACACGCTATGCACTCTGTATCTCCTCCTACACGGCTGTAAGGATTTCTGTCTAATTTGCTTTATAGTCCTCTAAGTGCTTAATGCACACACTTTCGCCAGTAACTCACAACTGCCCCTCTTGAATCAGCGGACGGAGGAGCAGTGGTGTATCTAACCCCCTTAAGTTCAGAGCATGTTAAAAATTAACTAGAAAAGGTAGACAACAACACGCATTGTATTCACATAGCAGGGCGTTGTTCTAATGGGTATTGAACTGTGCATAGTTCCAGATAAGACATATTTTTAAACCGAAAAGTATTGATATTTTTTTTATTTCTCCATGAAAACATATTTTGTGGTACTCGTTAGAAGCGCCTCGCCGAGGCGCTTCTAATGAGTTCACAATATATGTTTTTGTGGAGAAACAAAAAAGAAAATACAACCTCCCCACCCCCCTTATCTGGAGCTATGACTAAGGTACAATTACATGAACGTAAATGCATGTTCGAAATTAGATCAAAGAAATACTCAATATTACTTCAAAGTGGCTATCAATAAAACACTTGATTGAATAACATGTTTCGTGACAGGTTTGAATTCCACTGCGATTTGTATTTTCTTATTTATGCACTTGCTTTCAAAAATTAAATGTATATGTCATTATATAAGAAAATTCATTACAAAAACTATAACATTTGGTCTATTCTTACCTAAATCAAATTGATTACGAGTTTACAGTACTCCCGCTTTTTTGGGCAGTCGCCGTTATAAACATTTGCTAACACACCGGCATGAAATGCATTTCAAAGCCATCACTCTATGTAAGGGTCTTTTGACATACATTTTTTTTATATAGTTTGTCTAGGAAAACATAATGTGGGTTCTTACTATGTTTCTAATGAGTATTTATAGCATAAAAATACTTATATGGACAGCCCTAAAACTCGGGGGATAGGGGATGGGGGGCGGGGGTACCTTGGGGATAATTTTGGTACGGGTGTGAGATCCAGTACTTCGAAACCTACCCCATTCATATACCTGGCCGTTGAAAAAACAGACCTATTCATATACTGGATCATCTGAAATGTTGACCCATTCATATGCTGCCCATTGATTTTTTCTACCCATTTACAAACATGTATTGCTGGTAGTCAGACAAATATTGCAGGCAATACCAAGAGAACAAGCAGCTTTAAAAATCTCTAAATATACCCGGAAGTCAGAAAGAAGTGGGGCCTTGCATATACCAATCAAGAAAAATCGGGTCAGTCATATACTTTTTGTTGAAAAAAAATGGGGCTATTCATATACCTGGCAGCGCTGAAAAAGGGGGCCATTCGGCACGCACATCCGTACTATGCCACATATATAGGAAGTTCCCGCACCCTCCCCCCTCCCCCTCCCCAGGGCCCTAATATATCTAGATCAAAGAAAACAAAGACTAATATTACCACTATACAGCATATAAAGAGGTAAGGTTTTATAAGTACATCTGCAAATGTTATATAGAAGTAACAAACAAATTGTAAATCTGGTTGAACCCATTTTAGACTGAGTAACCCGACCCCCACACTATATGTTGGAATAATTGAATTTCAGTTTTACGTATGTCGGGCTATGTGATGTAGATATTCCAAAAAAAACAAAACGGCTTAACCATTTGCTAACAATTGAGACACTAATCAGACGTCACAGTCTGGTATAAAAATAGCAAAATTCTGAAGATGCGCAATAAAATGTATACTTCTATACCTTTGTTCCACGATATGTTTTGGGGACACATGGGAGATATACATTACACAGACTTGTTAAAGTAATGATATGTTATAGGGATCAAACATGGTTTTTCATGCATTAAGGCCGCGGTTTTCAACACCTCCCAAGGGACTTGGCGAATGTTAATGCATTGAAAAACCATGTTCGATCGCTATTATTATTGCATAAAAACTGAAAACACTTGCTACATTTCGCGTTATTTCTTGCACTATTTTGTTTCGCCTTTTCACCGATGTCTCGCGAACGTAATTTCAACTGACTATGCTCGTTCTAGGGCCGAGCAGTACACATCTCGTAACGGCAGCAAATCTGTGGCCCCGGTACAATCATATTGAATGTTGCGTAGCCGTGCATTAACAGCGCGTGGATTGCCATCTTAATACACGGCTTTTCGCCGGTTAATGCACGGCTGTTAACAAACGTGCGACACTGCTTTTTATGCAATAATAGTTTATAAACAGCAGCTGAAACATTTATTAAAAAAAAAAATATAACGCAGCGGCAAAATGCAAAATGTACCCTTGTCATATGCGCCCCAAGAAGACTCAAATTAGCCCGTGTATCTATGTAAAACTAATAGCTTTTTTCTACAGATCGTTCAAAAGTGGTTCCTCTGTTGCAGATCAACTTTGTTTACATGCAAGTTATGCAATTGTGCTTTTATGTCTTGTCATTGTTCCTCATATCGTCTTCTTTCGGTAACCCAGGAAGGTTATGCTTCGTGATTGTGGCCTTTCCTGAATAGTTTCAGTTATATTTTTTTGCTATATGCTCTGTGCATAGCCAAAGAGCTAATGCATCTTTATGTGGACGTCAAATACCTTGATCCGACTGCGCGGATGCACAGGTTGATCAGCAGCTTCACTGCGTACACATTTCAAAGGCGCCAGCGCATGACAAAACCAACAAAATGACACGTGCGACCAACGAAGACTCAGATCAGCCTGGGCATCCGCCCAGTCTGATCAGAGTCTTTGCTGTCCGCATGATAAAAGCTTGGGTCCTTAGCTACTCATTGAGTGCACAGCGAAGACTCCACTCAGACTGGGCGGATGTCCAGGCTGATCTGAGTCTTCCCTGGGCGACATGCCCGTTTGTTGGTTTTGTCATTCGCTGGCTCAAAGGATATTTGTTTCACGTTGCCGCTCTTACGCTCCAGGAGCTTGGCATTAGTGGTCTTTCAAGTGTATTCATTTGAGCCAGCTCACGACACAACCTACAATAAGACCTGTGTGACTAGCAAAAACTCAGGCCAGCTTGTACATCCACTCAGTATGGCAAGGGTTCTCGTTTGTCCCTCTTTGGATAGCCCGGGGGCTGCAGAAGGCTGATTAAACGGCATAATTTTCATTGTCGTAATTTTTGGTGTCTCATAACGAAGACTCTGATCAGATTGTGCGGATGCACAAGCTGAACTGAGTCTTCACTGATCGCAAAAATCGTATTGTAGATTTTATCGTGCGCTGGCTCATTTCTGTTAAATAACAGTAAAAAAGGAATGCATTTGGAAACAGAGAACACACAAAATCACGAAAAATCGGAGACTCGGTTTGATTGAGTATCTTCGTATGCAACACTGTAGTTTGCGATGCTGCATACGCCTCCTAGCGCCGGCTTAAGCGGTATTCGATTTCAAAATATAGTCGAACTTCAATGGCTCGAACACCTTTGAGACCATGGAAAATTGCCATGGGTAGTTCGGGCCAATCAATGTTAATCATGGCGCCAAGATGGGATCGCTAATTCTGGGAAATCTATCGATTTTCTGCACAATAACTGTATGTTGAGTGTACACAATAACTGTATGTTGAGTGTACTCACTAGAATCGCCTAGAAGAGGCGATTCTAATGAGTACACACAACATACAATTTCATCATGAAATAAGAAAGCTTTTTTAAATATTTGTTTTCTTGATCTATCGGAAGAATTTCGAAGGGACTAAAAAACGAGTTCGAATTAGCCATGGTGAACGAGCCATCGGTGTTCGAGCTATTGAGATTCGACTGTAACCAGAATGGGCTCAATGATCCCAAAGGAAATAAAATATAACCTGCACTACGATGATGTACGGGGAGACTTTATACGGCCGCCACACGGCACAACACCAGCTACAGTAGAGTAAAATAAAAGTTAAAAAGGATTGCCTTTGGAAACAAAGAACACACAAAATCACGAAAATCGGAGACTTGGTTTGATTGAGTCTCTTCATATACAACATTGTAGTTTGCGAGGCTGTATACGCTCCCTAATGCCGGCTTAAGCGGTATTCGATTAAAGTAGATTCTTCCATCTTGAAGTTTGAATTAGGAAATATCATTTACAGTAACAAATGCGTTTTTCTTTTAGTCAAGAAAAAATTAACAGCAGATTGTCAAATCGTGCAGACCCATAGAAATTAGCCCACATGGACACTAAGGCCCAAGCTCACAGTCGTACTTTATGTTAATGTCGATTAAGTTAAAGACTGATATAATAACACTAACTTATGGACTGAGATTTGAAACGCCCATTTTTGGCTTTCATAAACTTTATGTATTTTGACTTTCAGAAATTATGCCAATAATACATTTTGAGTTTCTCAACTGAACGAACATAATTTTTTTCAATCTAATAAATTTTCTTTAATTGTGAATATTTTTTTAAGATATTAAAAAATGTCAGACCTTAAGTTAAGGGATACTTTAGCTCTAAGGAATAATTGTGAACCTGAACCGTAAATACATAATGCTTGCAGAGTTATAGTGGTTTTGTTGGACCCAATTTAGAAAACGGATTCTTCCTTCTTTCGAACTGTATATAAACTGCAAAAAGAGCTTTTAGTTAAACATAAGCAGCAGTGTAAATCCTAAGAGACAGGTTACGAGTCGTCTTACCTGAACCTAAAAATTATTGTTTGCATAAATATTTGTTTTTGTCTACAGGAATTGTCTTTTTATATTTTATATTTCTGTCGGCCTGAGTCTGACCGTTAGACTGAAAGTTTATACCATACTGTGCATGAAAGAACAATTTACATGATATAGTTTGTATATAACGAACGTGACATATAGTTTTTATTTGAAGAAAACTGTACATAGATTGACATAAAGAACAAATTACATAGTTTATTGGAGAACAGTATATATATTTAACACTGTTCTTGATCAATTTAAAAAGCAGATTTAATTTTATTCAGTACATCAGTACCGGTGAATAAAGCTCACACCGTTATGAAATAATTTCAAGCACGTTACCAAATCTGAGATTACCTTTACATTGGGGAACTTATTTGGTGTTGATTGCTATGTAGCAGCCGTTAACGTCTCCGTGTACTTTAGTGTAATTCATATTTTGAGGTCCTTTTGCAATCGCTGAGCTAATTTCGATTTATCTGAAAAGAAACTATTATTCAACCAATGGACAAGAATGCGCAAATAGTGTTGCACGTTACATTACTGTTCATAAACAGGGTCTGCTTTTTCTGTTTATTCGATGAGGTTTTGCTCCTTTCTTAATTTTATCCTTTTAGCCTTCACTTTCTTTTCGTCATTTTTTCAACTTTATTTCTTTTACTTTAATAACACAGAAAGCTCGGTGAACTTATAAACGCGTTCTCGAAGGCGCAGATGTTGGCATTTCGGGGGGTTGATGTTGCCCATGAACATAAAGAAGAGAACTTAAACCTAAAGAGCAGTATAGAAAATGATTCAGAGTTTATAAATCTATTATGCATTTGCGTTATACATGAATTATTGTTTTAAATAAAACAAATGCTTTCGCTAGACAAACTTTCAGGTCTGCTTATTGTCATGATCTTATCAAAGGTTTTGATTTACAACAACACTGTCGGTATGAAACAAAGATTTTTTATTATGAAATCAATGACTTCAAATATAATTTGGAAAAGAACATATTTTAAAGTCGAAGCCTGTGTCTGCTATGGCAAAGAAAGATAAACAAACAATAGTGACAGACTACGCTGACATATAATTAACTGTTCAATATTTGTAAATAACTGGCACATAGTTTTTTATTAAACGGCATAATTTTCATTGTCATAATTTTTGGTGTCTCATAATTTTAATATTGATGATGAAACATGATCTAAGGTCACCACCAGCAGCCATATATACAAGAAATTTCATTCTTACGGACATAGCATCGCGGAGTAATATATTTCTTTACTGTTTTTATCCCAATTACACAAGTATTAAGACGTTGATTCTTTTAACGTAATCAAAAATATAGTAGCGTAATCAATCGCTGTTTAGCGTTATCAAAACGTCATAACTGTACGCATATCGTTTGCTATTTATTACATTGATATATTTCAACAGGGGATTTACTTATAATTTCCAATATACCTCGTATTTACAGTTAAACTCTTTACAACAGGATTGTTTTTCCCAAAGATGTTGCTATTAAAATGAATTACTGTTGTATAGAATACTTGATGAGCAGATTGATATGTAAAATTGGTTTTGTTTTGTACTTATTTCCTCATAGAACATATGTTTTGGATATTTGTTAGAATCGCCTCAGTGAGACGATTCTAACAAATATCCAAAACATGTTTGTTTAGAAGTAATAAATACAATAATTTTGCATAATTTGTGACCATTACCTCTTAAGCTAAGGTTTCGTGATAGTCAAATTGTCATTATAACGAATTTTGTCGTTGTTTCGAGTGTCGGTTTAAAAAGGGGTGTCTGTATAATTTTGAGACAAAATTATGCATTCGCAATGCCCGCTTCGAAAGGCATTCTTTACCTATGTATACAATATTGCCACGCCATACGTTATACCAACGATCATTATGGGGAATCTATACACTTTCAAAGAAGGCAACTATGTAAAATTTGTCCCCCCACCCACCCACCCCCTTCTGAAAAGAGAAAAAGAGTTAAGGGTTACCTCAGGGTGAGGTAACTATGTCAAACATTTTTGTCTCCTTTCTGAAAAGAAATCTGCTCTAAAAGGACAATTTGCTCCCCCTTGGGAGCTTTAGAGTGGACCAATTTCAGAAAGGGATTATTGTGCAGGAAAGCAAACAATAAGCCACACAAGTTGTGTCCCTTGTGAAGAATGGGAAAACTGCTAGGTGTACACAGCCCTATTAATATTCTATTGACAGTGTATTGAAACGCAGACTAATCAGAAATTTCACAGTAGAACTATATACCCAGCTAGCATTCTACGTAAATCTACATCGGGCCGTCATCGGCCCGTCAGCTACCCTGACGGGCCGATGACGGCCCGATATAGATTTACGTAGAATGCTGACTGGGTAGGTTTTGCTGTGGTCCGGCATCCTTTATTTTATCTTCTTGTAGATGAAGCAACGGGCTGATAGATACTGCGATAAAGTGAGTGCTCATACATACGAGTAGCACTATTTGTTTTGCTGTGGCCCGGCCTTCTTCATTTTATCTTATTGCAAATGAAGCATCAAGCTGATAAATAATGCGATTATTTGAATGCTCGCTATTACGATTTTATCCAGAAGTCAGTCTGTGCAATATTTCCGAGTCACAGAAAAACCAGCATTATGGTATATTCGTGTACGAAAAGCGCTAATTAAGATTCGCCTGTGAATCCACACAGTCTGATCAGAGTATTCCATTGAGCTCATTTAATGTTGTTTACTGTAGTGCAGTTTATATACGAGTATATATATAATTTCTTTTTTGGTCCTTTGTGGTCATCGAGCCAATTCCGGGTTAATGCAATTTTGTAGGGTTACTTATGAGGTCTATTAGGCCGAAGCTAGCTAGTCTAGTCCTAAAATTTCGACACTTCAGCTGTTACTATTTTCGTGTGTGTGGTCATTGCCCTCAAGGGTCATTCCTTTTAGAATCTGTTTATAGTCTGTTGATTACTGATGTGAATAACACACTCTCAGCCAACTTGGACCTCAACAGACTGCGAATGGGAAGGCTATCTGATTTATCCATAAGTAACAGACAGCTCTGTCTTGGCAAACAATATAGAAGGCTATCTTACTTCTCCTAAGGAACTTGATCAGGAATCTACGATTTTTCTCATTTCATCATAGCATTTTAGAGACCTCTTTAGGTAGTAAATGAGCTTGTTTGAATAAGTATGATAGGGAGTTATCTAAAATTTCAGCACAAAACTTGCCATATGTGTTTACCCATTTATGCCTAGCGTCCCATAAAAGGAACATTTGCAAACAGTGTACACCCACATCAGACGCCGAGAACGCGGCGTCTGATCAGGGTCTACACTGTCTGCATTAAGTTCAGATACTTCTACAAAATACGATAATAATAAAAACTAACCAGACACGCCTTATATAGGAAATGGACCTGTCCAAAAATTTAAGGTAGAAGAGTCCACTCGGCTTAAATGGGTTAAGGGGACTGAATAGATTAAAGCCATTTTGTATGAGAGAGACAACTCTTGTGACTTTCTGTTTGACTCACTGCACATCAATCCTCTTCTTGTCCTGCTGAACCCGGATATACCCTGCTTTGCAAACAGTGTAGATCCAGATCAGTTGGCTTCTGAAGAAGCCAGCTGATCTGGATCTACACTGTTTGCCATTAAGCAAATGAATTTGTATCAACAAGCTGGAAAAAGGAATCTGATTGGTTGAAAATTTGAAGTGGGTGTGGCATCTTAATTCATTCAGCATGACAAGGGTTGAAGAATGTCTACTCTTAAAGGAAGGAATTAGTTCCCCGCAAATTCTTTCCACTTAGAATATACTATTTTTCGGGGGAAGCAAACGCTTTCCTTCTAGCGTATACCTCTTTTTAGAAAGGAGACGAAAATGCTTGACAGATTTACCTTCCACTGAAAGAGTATCATTTCCCCTTAAGTATTCAATAGAGAATAGTACAGAAGATGCTCAAGACGTGCCACAATCAAAGGAAATTATCTATCATTGAAACCAAGAGGAAGCGAAAATAATATAGGGATCAAACATGGTTTTTCAATGCATTAACATTCGCCAGGTCCCTTGGGAGGTGTTGAAAACCGCGGCCGAATCAAACATGGTTTTTCAATGCATTAACATTCTCCAGGTCCCTTGGGAGGTGTTGAAAACCGCGGCCTTAGGCCGCGGTTTTCAACACCTCCCAAGAGACCTGGCGAATGTTAATGCATTGAAAAACCATGTTCGATCGATATTATTGCATAAAAACTGAAAACATTTGCTACATTTCGCGTTATTTCTTGCACTATTTTGTTTCGCCTTTTTCCCGATGTCACGCGAACGCTATTTCCACGGACTATGCTCGTTCTAGGGCAGGGCAGTACGCATCTCGTGACGGCAGCAATTCTGTGGCTCCGGTACGAGCATATTGAAAGTTGCGTAGCCGTTCATTAACAGCACGTGAATTGCCTTGTTAATACACGGCTTTTCGCCGGTTAATG
Organism: Anodontia alba; assembly: GCA_964016985.1. NCBI lineage: Eukaryota > Metazoa > Mollusca > Bivalvia > Lucinida > Lucinidae > Anodontia > Anodontia alba. The sequence continues at coordinate 34,276,953 of OZ024830.1, forward strand.
CACGGTTGTTAATAACGTGCGACACTGCTTTTTATGCAATATTAATAGGGCTGACTATCATGCCGAATGATGACTATCACGATACTATCGCTATCAGACAAACTATCAAACGATACTATTACTATCAAGGAGCTAATATCACGATGCATCATGATACTATCACAATCTCCAAATCACACAGCAGTTTAATGAATTTTGTTGATTTTATAAAGACAGGACACGTGTAAAGATATCTAACATTATTGCTCTCTCAAATATCGGTTTCACCACCATTTTAACTAGCAGTTTTGTAAAGCAGAAGTCCTCTTTGTTCTCACACTTTGTTAATTTAGACCAAAAAGCTTCAGAATGGTATCACAGGTCACGAAAATCTACATGGACAAAAACTGTCAAAACAATCGATAGCTGAAGAGACTATCAGTGATAGTTATCGATAGTTGAAAACACTATCACGACAGCACTATCATGGCAGTCACTATCATGTTGCATGGATATATCGATGTATCATTTCACCCACAGTACATAATTAAGTGAAAACAACGAAACCAAAACTGCTAGCTTTCTTTACCCAAAGAGGCGATTAAAATGGCAGACAAGACCCATTAAGCACAACAAGACATTAAAAAGACAAAACAACACGGACAAAATCCACGCAGCTAGCAATCACAAAGCCCCGCAGAAAATGAACAACAAAAAGATCACCGCCTTTGAACGGTTAGTAATAAAATCTACCAGAGATGGGCAGTGGGTGGAGGAGATAGCAAATAGTTTTTAGTGGTACCAAAACTTCACTTTAGGCTCAAGCGTTTTGACAATTGCAAAACAAAACATGTTTTACTCACATAACCGTTCCCTTACTCGTTTATTGAACCAGTAGAGAAAACCCGTAAATCAAATTGCAATCGACTCTCGTTATCTTGACTTCGTTTATCTCGAATAACCACTTACCTCGAAGTGAAAATCTGGTCCTTGTTGTAACATAGAAATCTAGCAACAGGTAACAGAATATTGTGGACAAAAGGAGAAATTGCTCCTAAGGATTTTCACAATATTTTCAATATACAGTCGACTCTCGTTATTTCGCCCTCACTTATCTCGAATTACCGCTTATCTCGGAGTGAAAATCTGGTCCCTGTTTAAACATGAAAATCTAACGACAGGTAACAAAATATTGTGGAAAAGAGGAAAATTGCTCCTAAGGAGTCAAATTACGTATACATTTGTGAAATGTAGTTGTTTGATTTATTTTTTTCTAAATTCTGCAAATCTGATATGTCGAGGTACGGATATCTCGAAGTATTTCAGAGAGTCTCTTGAAATTCGAGATAACGAGAGTCGACTGTATCTCTAACTTCAGGAGTCAAATTACATATTCGTTTGTGAAATGTGGTGGTTCCATTTATTTTTTCCTCCAGTCTGCAAATCTGACATGTCGAGGTACGGATATTTCGATGTATTTCAGAGAGTCTCTTGGATAACGAGAGTTGACTGTAATCTATTATGATGAGACAAGGATGATAGCTCTTGGCAAACACCTCAAGCACTGACAACTTGAGGTAGAACAAAGACAAATGAGCCAGCACACAACAAATCTACAATAAGACCTGTGTGACCAGCAAAGTCTCAGATCAGCCTGTACATCCACCCAGTAAGGCAAGGGTTGTCGTTCATCCTTCTTGATAGCACGGAGGCTGTAAAAGGCACGTGCTACCAGTGAAGACTCAGATCAGACTGCGCAGATGCGCAGTCTGATTTGAGTCTTCGCTGGTCGCATAAGTATCTACAATAAGTCTTCTACAATTGAGTCTTCGCTGGTCGCATAAGTATCTACAATAAGACCTGTGTGATCAGCCTGTACATCCACCCAGTAAGGCAAGGGTTGTCGTTCATCCTTCTTGATAGCACGGAGGCTGTAAAAGGCACATGCAACCAGTGAAGACCAGTGAAGACTCAAATCAGACTGCGCAGATGCGCAGTCTGATTTGAGTCTTCGCTGGTCGCATAAGTATCTACAATAAGTCTTCTACAATTGAGTCTTCGCTGGTCGCATAGGTATCTACAATAAGACCTCTGTGATCAGCCTGTACGTTCACCCAGTAAGGCAAGGGTTGTCGTTCATCCCTCGTGATAGCACGGAGGCTGTAAAAGGCACATGCGACCAGTGAAGACTCAAATCAGACTGCGCGGATGCAACCAGTGAAGATTCAGATCAAACTGCGCGGATGCGCAGTCTGATTTGAGTCTTCGCTGGTCGCACAAGTCTTATTGAAGGTTTTGTCGTGCGCTGGTTCAAATATACATCAGGCGTCAACCATCCTATGTCACGTATAGGTCGGCATCGTCATAGAGTTTGAGAAACGACCCACTTTCATGCAAGAAGAAGGTATAGATCCCAACCATGATTATAAAGTCAGCATGCAGTCGGTCGCATAATATTTATGTTGTATGCCTATCCTTTGATAACGGGTAACTCGTCTAAAATTGGATATACCGTATTACTAGGTCACTGTCAAAATCTTAATTTACAAAAATTAACTATAATATGCGTGTCTGCCTGCGTCTTATCATATTGTCTCAATAGGTTTTGAATTTAGCAATTTATATCTCATCAAGAATACATGTCCTTTTAATACATATTCAGAGGTAAGCTGTTTTTAATTGAACAGATATGCTCCTGTAAGGAAAAGTTCCAATGCCTGTCTCACATCAAAGAACTTTTTATCTTTCACATGTGTTAAAAATACATTCCAGAAGTGGTGTATACATAATTTAGTTTGCACTATTAAATTGCCCGGAACGGTTAAAAATAGTAACATACTGGTATAAATAGTGAATGTTTATTCAGGGTATCGGTAAATCTGTTTTAAGCTATGGATTTCGGTTTCCCATTATTTGTGGTACTCCTAATGTTACAAATGCGAACACAAAATATTTAGGCGTAAACGTCTAAGTACCGGCGCAAATTTTGTTGATGTTTACATAGAGATATGGGACAGTTTAATAAATTTTCAATGTAACGGGTAAAATCGAACAGCAATATGATTCTTTAACTTTCACTGCAACAGGCGATAATAATAGCCTTTGCAAACAGCATAGATCCAGATGAGACGGCTCATATGAGCCGGCTCAGATGAGCCGTCTCATCTGGATCTACGCTGTTTGACATTCCGTCTTTCAACTTTACGTATAAACTTCTTGTCAAGCGATAGTTTGTTAAAAAGAAAAGCAGACGACATTGTCGTCTGAAATTTGGCACCGAAAGAGTTAATGTTTGCTTTTATTAAGCTTCATGAAATTTCTTGATTGAAATGAAAAAAAAAAATAGACATTAATCTGTTTATAACACAGTTTGTAATAAGATTTTTTTTATTTTTGCCGGGATCGTCACAAACCGACGATCCCGGCAAATACATAACAGTCCTTAATGAGCTAATCGAACACTCTCCTATATGTAAAAATCCAAAGCTACATGTATATTAAGAGACCGGCGCGATTCCAGCGCCGGGAAGGGACGGTCAATAACTGATACAGGCTAAACAGAATCTAAAACGAATGACTCATAGGAGCAATGAACACACTCACAAAACTGAAAACTAGTTATCACGAAAACATGCCTATATAATGTTGACCCCCTAAAATCTCACTCTTATATAGTAAAACTGGGGCTTACAGGGGTATGCATTAGTTTTCTTGTTTCTGCTCAAAACATGGATAGTTGGTACTCGTTAGAACCGCCTCGCCAAGGCGGTTCTAACGAGTACCAACAATCTATGTTTTTGAGCAGAAATATGAAAAATATAGAATTTTTATCTGAATTGTTTTTCATTTTTTTTTTGGTGGTTATTTTTTCAGTATATTTGATAAGGCGTGTGTTTGTTATGGTTGCCACTGATGATCGATTATGATTGGTCAGACAATTGCTTCCGATACTGTTTGTTGTCTCAGTGCTGTACACTTTTCTAATGGGTTTGTGTTACTGAGCAGTCATAGCATTAGTGCATGTACATTTCTCAGGTTGTTAACTGTGGTCGTAAAAATTGCCATGACTATAAGGCGTTTTTTTTTTTTTTTTTTTTTTTTTTTTTTTGTTTCTTATTGTTTGTTTTTTTCAACCGAAAAGTACCTTTATTTTTCTTATTTCTCCACGAAAACATATGTTATGATTTTCATAAGACTGGGACGCTTCTAACGAGAATCAACAAGATATTGTTGTTGTTATTTTTCGTGGAGAAATAAAAATATGTCAATACCTTCTTATTTTGAGCTCTGAGTTGCTTCGCATTTCTAGCAAAAAGAGAGCAAATGGTCATTTAATAATTCTATCCTACCCTACCATAAAGTTATTCAGCAACGATATTTATGGCAACAATGTTCACAGACAGCAGCTGTAAAAAATAAACAATGAACAATTAACTCATTAATTAACAAACTCTCCACTTTTAAAGTGCCTCGCTATGTACAGCACAAACATGTAGCATGAGACTTACCGAAGAGATGCAAAATAAATGCGAAGAAAATTGGGCTTACAAAATAAGGCATCCTTTCGAGGACTTGATACATTTGGTGGATGTTACGCCAGGCACAATTTGTACGTTCTGTTTGCTTTCCTCTAAAAGAACACACTCCTGAAAAGGTATCTTTCATAGCAGATCCCCTTACAAAAGGGAGTTGCTCCCGCCCCGTCCCTTTTCCAATTTAACTATTCCAATTGCCTACATAGACCTGTGATGTGTCTAAACGCTGCTGTGGAATGGCACACATCAGAGTTTGATGATAAAATTGCTCTGTCATTATGAAAACACGCTTTTTCAAATATATAGAAAATTTCACCTCCAAAAACTGAAAAATTGCAGAAAAAAACTGATATTTTTCATATTTCTATTCAAAACATAGATTGCGGGTACTCGTGAGAACCGCCTCGCCGAGGCGGTTCTCACGAGTACCCACAATCTATGTTTTTGAGCAGAAATATGTAAAATATTGTATACCCCTGTAAACCCCAGTTTTATTATATAAAAGTGGGGTTTAAGGTGGTCAAAACTACATAGGCGTGTTTTCGTGATGAGAAGCAGCTTGATCCGGGTCTTTCCTGCTTGCCCATTACGAAAACACGCCTATTTAAATACACTGAAAATTTTACCTCCAACGACGAGGCGGTTCTAACGAGTACCTACAATCTATGTTTTGAGCAGAAAGTCGAGGCGGTTCTAACGAGTGTTTCTAATGTTTTGAGCGGTAATAAGAAAAATAATGTATACCCCTGTAAACCACAGTTTTACTATATAAAAGTAGGATTTAAGGGCGTCAAATTATATAAGCACGTTTTTGTGATGTCCTGCATGGGTCCACATTATTTGCTGAGCTATATCTGTCCGAAGTTTTAGAATAATTGGATCAAAAACTATAACATGTATACATAATTGTTACCATACCTACCCAGAAAATTCAAATGGAAAGGCCTGGAAAAACAGTGTCGGTCCTGTTTAGACGCTGCCTTTTGCCTTCATGATCCAACAGTTTTAGACGCATCAACAATGTATAAGGTGGACTTAAAACTTTAAGACATCACGAGAACATGCCTATATAATTTTGACCCCCTTAAACCCCACTTTTATAAAGTAAAACTGGGGTTGACAGGGGTATACATTATTTTTCTTATTTTTGCTCAAAAACATAGATTTTGGGTACTCGTTAGAACCGCCTCGCCGAGGCGGTTCTAACGCGTACCCACAATCTATGTTTTGAGCAGAAATATTAAAAATATCAGAATTTTTATCTGAAAATTTTCATTTTTTGGTTGTAAAATTTTCAGTATATCTGAATAGGCATGTTTTCGTAATGAAATGTGTTAAGAATTAAATAGTTAGGTTTAATGCGGTACATATTCACATAAATTGAATAATCTACTACAAATTTCTTGTAGTATGTAATTCCAGGACAAGAAAACGTAACAGATATGCCTCCAATTATACGTCTCATTTGGATTTGGCTCCTTTGTGGTTGTTTACGCCTCTGTAGACATTCTCTACCGCTTGGTGGCGCTCCTATTGCTATAGAAATTATATTTTGATTTAGAGATTTACGGTCAAGTCAATCTGTCATTTCGAGTCGGTCATTTCACTACTCAGATTTTTTCCTTGGGATGGCTTAGTCCTCTTAGTTTTTAACCCGTACTTTGTGCACACACTGCCCTTCTTGAATCAGCAGAAAAGGGAAGAATGGACATAGACTGGTGATCAATATCTACAAAAGTTATGCGACCGAGCTGGGATTCGAACTTAGCCTAGAGATTGAGGAAGCCGGTTTAATGATTACCGTAATGAGACTGAATATTCGGACATAAAAACTCCTTTTCGTAGGTGTTCTACGTTTATAACAAATTCATTTCACTATATGCCTGCAGCGCTCGTATTTGCCATTCTTACAGTGAATTTAGACACCTCAACACTGCTGAGGTGTCTGAAATGTACTATTTAAATGACAATGACGAGGGTGAGTCAATACGTAGTCCGCATACATGATTCCTTTTGAGATCGTTCTTTTCTTTTTCTATGTAATGATCCTTCGACATGAAACGTTTAATTCAACAGTGTCATTATCCCAAACTGAATACCTCGGGGTGTTTACGTTAACCATCACCTCAACCGATGCCTTGAGTTCTTCATCGGACCGGAAATGGCGTCAACGGACATCTGTTTTTAATTTGGGAACAAACCGTTCTATCTTAACGCTTTACATACGATCAAGAACGGTTATCTGTCGAATAAGGATGGAAAATAAGTGGACCCATATTTTGTTTTTTCATCTTTTTTCCGTTGGACTTGAGTCTCGGAGTTCCGTTCCTTTAACGATTTGCGCATTGTAAGCCTATGGAAGATAATGAAATCTTGTCAGCAAAATATCTCGAAAAGCGTTTGAGCTGAAGCCTCAGCATTTGGTATGTTGATCAGGGATGATGAGTAGATTCCCCGGTGAACTTCTTAACAAATTAGGACCTGTAGTTCCGGAGTTTTGACGCTGTTTCGACAAATGCATTGTTAGTTTATAGGAAACAATTGCATATTGTCAGCCAAACTGTTTGAGATAAAGCCTATGGATTTAGCAGAGTTGTTAAGGAAGAGTATTTGATGATAATTCTGGGATAATTTTCTCCAATTCTCCATAAAAACATATGTTGTGGGTACTCATTAGAAGCGCCTCCCCTTCTCCATAAAAACATATGTTGTGGGTACTCATTAGAAGCGCCTCGGCGAGGCGCTTCTAATGAGTACCACAACATATGCGAGACGCTTCTAATGAGTACCCACAACATATGTTTTTATGGAGAAATAAGAAAAAATATCCCAGAATTATCACTTGATACTCCTCCTTAACAACTCCTCTGAATAGTATGCTGCTTGAGCATGATTAGTAGATTTCTTGATTTACTTTTGAATATATTTCGAAATGCCGAATTTATGATCTTTGTAAAAACTGAAAATGAAATATTGTCAGCAAGATTTCGCGTAAAGTATTTGAGCTACTGCCGTGAAACTTGTTGAGCTTTTTTGGGATGACGAGTAAATTACCCGAGTAACTTTGAAAAAATGCAACCAGAGTTCTGTCCTTTGTAAAATATGATAATGAAATCTTGTCAGTAAGATATTTCAATAACTATTCGTGATACGACCTTGGTGAGCTTATTGGAGATGATGATTAGATTACCTGCTTAACCCATTGTAGACTGAATGAACTCCCCCACACCATATATTGGAAGATTTTAATTTGGATTTTAGGTATGTCAGACTACGTGATTTTGATATTCCTAAAGAAAAATGGTTGAATTATTTGCAAACAGTGCAGACAAAGTATAACCTCGACTGGGACATTTGGGACATTGACAAACAGTGCATACCCACATCAGACGCCGCAGAATGCCAGTTATCCTTTAAGGGGTCTCCAGACTACAATGGGTTAACTTTCGAAAACGAATCGGATTGATTTTATGAGAGTTATGCCGCATTTCAACTTTGGCATTTTGTGGAAACAAGCGTATATTTGCGCTCATAGTATTTTACAAATATACTGTTCTAGTTGTACTCACCTTTGGTAATCAAAGCACTGACAGTACTGGTGGGTCGATTGTCTAAGGGTGTAGGCTGGGACAATGGTCCTGAAACGGGGACTTCAGACTATTTCATTTAACCCTTAACTTCCTGTAATTTAAGCAAACAGTGCAGAGCCCGATCAATCGTCACGTTCTGCGGCGTCTTTTCTGGGTATGCACTGCTTGTCAATGTCTCAAATGTCCCAGTCGAGGTGTTATACCGATAACCCTCTATGAACAGCACTGTGACGTCACAGCGACAAAAATAGCGCGGCTATAAATAACCGTTACCTGGATTTCGTCGAACGCGCGGTTTGATTACATTGGTCAATGATAATCACGTGGACAACTACCTTAAGCAAATTTTGGCGTTTGTATACTATGGCTTGATTGTAAACAAGTCGACACATAAATGAATATTTGGCGTTTGTGAACAGTGATGTTAAGTCTAAAACCTTTCATGCCTCCTACCCCATGGTTGAGCTATGTCATTACGAAAACACGCCTATTCAAATATATAGAAAATTTCACCTCCAAAAACTGAAAATTTTCAGATAAAAAACTCGGATATTTTTCATATTTCTGCTCAAAACATAGATTGTGGGTACTCGTTAGAACCGCCTCGGCGAGGCGGTTCTAACGAGTACCCATACTCTATGTTTTCGAGCAAAAATAAGAAAAATAATGTCTACCCCTGTAAACCCCAGTTTTACTACATAAAAGTGGGGTTTAAGGGGGTCAAAATTATATAGGCGTGTTTTCGTGATGTTCTGTTTTGTCTTAGTTCTTGTGAACAATATTGTTTACCATACGACTATCAATTCACAAGAACTAAGACAAAACAGAACATCGTGTTCAGATGCAGCGTTCTGTGGCGCCTGATCTGTACCTACTCTGTATTTTGCGATGCTAAGTTAAATGATGCGTTTACATTCGCCGTAAGATTTTGTGAGTTAGCTACCGCTGTTTTATATTGCATGAAGTTTGAACGAATTCCAACAATCCATCTGTTTTAAACAAAACGTAACAAAACTAATTTAATTTCGCCTTGCATTAGGATGTGTTCTAAGATTACGGAATGATGGGTAGCTTACATAAATAATTCGCCGCTTCAAATGAAAATGTATCTATTTAGATATACGTGAAATGCGCGTGTTTATATGAAACTTTGCATCCGCACAGCCTACCGTATCTATCGTATGCATTTGTTACAGAGAGGCCTGTGCAAATAGTGTAGACCTAGATCAGACACTGTTTGCTACTTATCCAGCAGCTTTAGATATACAGTGAACCCTCGTTACAACGAAAATATTTGTTCCCACAGGCGTTGCAATTATAATGAATTTGCTGTTTTAGAGAATACTTAATGAGCAGATTGATATGTAAGAAAGGTCTTGTTTTGGTCTTATTTCTCCATAGAACATATGCTTCGAATATTTGTTAGAATCGCCTCACTGAGACGATTCTAACAAACACCCAAAACATATGTTCTTTAAAGTATTAAATACAATATTCTTGCATAAATTGTGACTAATTGTTACCTCTTAAGCAAACGTTTCGTGACAGTCAAATTGTCGTTATAACGAATTTTGTCGTGGTATCTAATGTCGGTATAAAGAGGTTTGTCTGTACCAGCCGGAGCAAACCCTGTAGACCAAGATCGGAATGTGGTGTCTGATTTGATCAGTGTATATACTGTTTATTAATTATACAACAGTTTTAGACACGTTGGCTTGGTCACACAGTATAGACCCAGATCAGAACGAGGCATCTGATCAGGGTCTACACTGTTTGCTACTCACACAGTCGTTTTAGACACTTCAGCCAGACACTTCAGCCGGTAGTAAAATGTTGAAATTTTAGGACAGGTATGATAAGGAGAGATAGTTAACCCATTGTATACTGAATAGACTCACCCAAATCATATATTGGAAGAGTTCAATTCCAATTTTAGGTACATCCGGCTATGAGATTTACATATTCCTAGAGAAAAATGGCTTAACCATTTGCAAACAGTGGAGACCCTGATCAGACGCCGCATTCTGCGGCGTCTGATCTGGGTCTGCACTGTTTGCCAGTTACCCTTTTACGGGTCTCCTGACTGCAATAGGTTTAAGTACAGTGAACCCTCGTTACAACGACAGCATTTGTTCCCAAAGACGTTGCTATTAGAATGAATTTGATGTTGTACAGAATACTTAATGAGCAGGTTGATATGTAAGAAAAGTCTTGTTTTGATCTTATTTCCTCATAGAAAATGTGTTTTGAGTATTTATGAGTTAAGCTCCAATTTCACTTAAGCGATTCAAACAATTATCCATAACATATGTTTTTAAAGTACTATATGCAATATTCTTGCATAATTTGTGACTGGTTGTTACCTCTTAAGCGAAGGTTTCATGGCAGCCAAATTGTCATTATAACGATTATTTTTGTTGTATCGAGTGTCGGTATAAAGAGGATTGTCCGTATTTCAGTATTTAGGGTAAATCCGTTAATCGAAGACATTTGCTTCATGCGTAAATATCTTCTGCATTACCCAAAGATTTCTGCAAGTGAATAACAAAGTCCTTGATCGGACTGTGGGAATGCGCAGGAAGACCTCCATATACGGGCGAATGCACCGTTTCGCTTAATCCAGATATGTAGAAACGCAAAACCCAGGGTGTTAACATTTGACCCGCAACGTCCTGCGAACATGTGCCCCCACCCCACCCCCTGATAAAACTCACTGGACGCATTTTGAATAGCCAGTGATGCAAAGTTTCTTCATGCTGAAAACGAAGACGCTGATCAGACTGCGCGGATGCGCTGAAAACGAAGACGCTGATCAGACTGCGCGGACGCACAGGCTGATTGGAGTCTTCCTTCGGGCGTTTATGTCAGAAGCTTCATTGTCTCACGTTTTTTGCAAAGCATCTTTTAAAGCATTGATAAACGGATTATCTGATACGTCAGTCAAAAATTTAGACTTTACTAATGGCATAACGTAATTTTTTGTATTAAACAAGTATATGGTCTGACTTGTACAAGAGTCGAATGAATTCTAAAACTAGGTTGAATGCGTTTGTCTATGGGCGTAGACAATATAGAGATAAGAAGAGACACAGAAGTGAATCCATTGTTTGTTTGCTTGTGTTGAGGTTTTTGGGCCCAGTCAACCCAATGGGGTCATGTCGAGCGCGGTCAATTTACCTAACCACACGTTTACTGGGCAGGCTTAGTCCTCTAAGCGGTTAACCAGTATTGTGCACATTCTTTCGCCAGAAACTGACACCTGCCCTTCTTGAATCAGCAGAAGAGAGAGAATGACCGTACAATATATTTCATGATCAATCTCCACGAAAGAATGTTACCGACCTCTGCGGGAGTTGAACCAGCGACCCTCCTGGTCTCCAGTCGGACGGCGCATCCAACTGAGCCACCGAGGCCGGCGAATCCATTATTAATTGACTTTATGTTTGTTGTATACAATTAAAACCCGGGCTAGCTGGCACACTTCATAGAACAGAATAGAACAATATTTATTGGGAGACGTTCATATACAGATGGCGTTCTCTTTTCACATGCACCATCTCGGCTCACCACACTTATGTGGATATTCTAAAATGTTACCATTGCAGAACTTTATCAAAGGTTATGGGATATACATACCATCATCCCAGAATTGAAGAAATCGAGGCCCTGTGTGTTAACAGACTCCACAACCGCTGTCACGACTTCTTGAAACTAAGGACTCTTGCATTGTTTTGCCTAGGAAGTACTCCTCAGAGAGTTTATCGCACCGCTGAAGGATGCATCACGAAAACATGCCTATATAATTTTGACCCCTTTAAACCCCACTTTTATATAGTAAAACTGGGGTTTACAAGGGTATACATTATTTTTCTTATTTCTGCTCAAAAACATAGATTGTGGGTACGCAGAGTTCTAACGAGTTCCCACAGTCTATGTTTTGGGCAGAAACATGAAAAATATAAAAAGTTTTTATCTGAAATCTTTCAGTTTTTGGAGGTGAAATTTTCTATATATTTGAATAGGCGTGTTTTGGTAATGCCTTGCCAACAGTGCATACACCGTTCAGATGCTGTGATTTTTGGACCGTTGCACTAAACGAGCGGCTTGCGACTGGCTGGTATATAGAATTTATCGGTGAATAGTAAAAGCCATTATCAGACTGTACGGCTTCACAAGCAGATTTAGATTTTTACTGTTCACATATTCGCGGAAGACACATTTTCTCATGACGCGGCACATTTATTTTATCAAATTCTAATTGACAGTATTATTATTATTGGCATCGTGCCATATCAAATACCGTATTCGACATAATTACCGCACTGTGTGCTTAAGTTTTTAAAAATTACTGGACACAATGTAGTAAAATAACTTCCTAATAAGGATGAACTTTAAAGGAATAGGATAGGACTTCCTGAGGGGCGTATTTAATGATGCTTATGTGATATGTGTTCTGATTTTCTTTGTAAAAGCATATATCATGGGTAATCATTTGAATTACCTCGACCAGTTTATAAAAGCATATGTTGTGGGTACTCGTTTGAATTGCCTCGACTTGTTTTGGCAATTTAGTTGAGTATTCACAACATATGCTATTATAAGTAAGTAAATAATATAACACGGACTGCAATCTGGCTTGACTATGTGCTTATAGGAATATGTGCGCAAATTAGATCGAATACGGTATCTGTATTTGGACATGTGCTAACATGGTATTATGTTATTACTATCATTTATTTTCATTTTTATTTCATTTTTTGTTTATTTGATTTGCTTTTTTGTTTGCTGTTGTTGTTGGTTGGTTGCTTCTTAATGTTGTTGTTGTTATTAGTGGTAGTGGTGGTGCCGCTGCTGCTGTTGTTGTTGCTACCACTGCTGTTGTGTTTGTTGTTGAACCTACTACTGCTGATGTTACAGTTGTTGTTGTTGTTGTTGTTGTTGTTGTTGTTTCGACTGCTGCTGCTGTTGTTCTTAATCTTGTTGCAACTAAAGCTGCTGTTGCTGTTTTTGCTTCTACTGCTGCGGTTGTTGTTGTCCCCCGCCTTTTAGAAGAAAAGCAGAGGGACACTGTTTTTGGTTTTCCGTGGGGCGTGGTGCGTGGTGCGTGGTTCCGAATTTTTAGTAGGTACTTTCTCCCCTTAACTTCTCCCACAGTTTTTGCCCGATCCTTTTGAAACTCTACAGGTTATTAAGGATGGTCTGAAGATGTGCATATGTTTTATCAGAATCCTGAAATTATTTTTTATTACTTTTTAAACATTTTGAACTTAGACATATTTTGAGTTCTAATATTACAGAAGTCTACAGGGAGTAGGTACCTTGTCCCCTTAACTCCTCCCACAGTTTTTGGCCGATCCTTTTGAAACTTAACAGGGGCTTTTAGGATGGCCTGAAGATATGCATGTGTTTATTTTCAGAATCCTGAAATAATTTTTTATTACGTTTTCCGCATTTTTAACTTAGACATTTTTTGAGTTCTAATACTACAGAAGTGTATAGGGAGCAGGTACCTTGTCCCCTTAACTCCTCCCACAGTTTTTGGCAGATCCTTTTGAAACTTTACAGGTGCTTTAAGATGGTCTGAAGATATGCATGTGTTTTGTTTTTTTTTTCAGAATCCTGAAATTATTTTTTATTACTTTTTACACGTTTTGAACTTAGACATTTTTTAGTTCTAATATTACAGAAGTCTATAGGGAGTAGGTACCTTGTCCCCTTAACTCCTCCCACAGTTTTTGGCCGATCCTTTTGAAACTTTACGTGGGCTTTTAGGATGGCCAGAAAATATGCAGGTGGAATTTTCAGAATCCTGAAATAATTTTTTATCACTTTTTCCACATTTTTAACTTAGACATTTTTTGTTTTTGTGCTTTAAGGATGATCTGAGATATGCATGTGTTTTTTTTCAGAATCTTGAAATTATTTTTTTATCACTGGTTTTCTGCTTCAATACTAAGGTAAGTGATACAGGACCAATGTTCCTCTGGTTAACTTTACCATTTTTAACACCTGAAATAAAAATAAGGCGGGGGACATAAATTCCCCATGGAATTTGCTTGTTGCTACTATTGTTGCTGTTGTTCTTGCTACCACTGCTGCTGCTGCTGTTGCTGCTACTACTGCTGCTGTTATTGTTGTTGTTGCTACTATTGTTGCTGTTGTTGTTGCTACTACAGCTGCTGCTGCTGCTGTTGTTGTTGTTGTTGTTGCTACTTCTGCTGCTGTTGTTCTTGATGCTACTGCTGTTGCTGTTGCTGTTGCAACAACTACTTTTCTGCTGGTTGCTACTACTGTTCGTGTTGCTACTACTACTTCTGCTGTTGTTCTTGTTGCTACTACGGTTGCTGTTGTTGTTGTTGTTGCTACTACTGTTGCTGTTGTTGTTGCTACTCCTACTGTAGCTGCTGTTATTGTTGTTGCAAATACTGTTGCTGCTGTTGTTGTCTTACTACTACCGCTGCTGTTGTTGTCGTTGTAGCTACTACTGCTGATGCTGTTGCTGTTGTTGCTACTACTGCTGCTGTTGTTCTTGTTGCTGTTGTTCTTGTTGTTGCTACAACTACTGTTGCTGCTGTTGTTATTGTTGTTGCTACTACTGATGCTGATATTGTCGAGGCTATTACTGCTGCTGCTATTGTTGTTGCTTCTACTCTGCTGCTGGTGTTGTTGTTGTTACTGCAACTGCTGCTGTTGTTGCTGTTGTTGCTACTACTGCTGCTTTGTTCTTGTTGCTGCTGTTGTTCTTGTTGCTACTACTCATGCTGCTATTACTGCTGCTGTTGTTGTTGTTGCTTCTCCTGCTGCTGTTGTTATTATTGTTGTTGTTGCTGCTACTGCTGCTACTGTTCTTGTTGTTTCTACTACTGCAGCTGCTGCTGTTGCTGTTGCTGTTGCTGCTGCTAATGTTGTTGTTGTTGTTGCTGGTACTTCTGTTGTTGTTGTTTTCGCTACCACTCCTGTTGTTGTTATCCCCACGCTGTTTAAGAAATGATGGATATATTGTGAATGCCTCCATCCGTCCGTCCGTCTGTCCACACACAGGAATGCGTATTGTTGTTGATACTACTGCTGCTGCTGTTGTTGTTATTCCTACTTGTGATGTTGTTGTCATTGTTGTTGTTGTACCTTCTACTGTTGCTACTGCTGTTCTTGTTGTTGTTGCTGTTGCTACTACTGCTGTTGCTGCTGTTATTGTTGTTGCAACTACTGCTGCTTTGTTTTTTTGGTACGACTGTTGCTGCTGTTGTTGTTGATGCTACTAATATTGTTGTTGTTGTTACTACTCCTGCTGCTGCTACCTTCTAATGCTACTGCTGTTCTTATTGTTGTTGGGACTGCTGCTGTTGTTCCAGTTGTTGTTGCTACTACTGCTGCTGTTATTGTTGTTGCAACTACTGCTGCTGCTTTTTCGTTTTGTTACTATGGTTGCTGTTGTTGTTGTTGCTATTACCACTGCTGCTGTTTCTGTTGTTGCAACTACTTCTGTTGCTGCTGTTGTCGATGTTTCTACCACTACTGTTTTTGTTGCTACTGCTGCTGCTGCTGTTGTTGTTGTTGGTGCTACTGCTGCTGTAGTTGTTGTTGGTGATGGTGCTACTACTGCTGCTGTTATTGTTGTTACTATTGCTGCTGCTATTGTTGTTGGTGGTGGTGCTACTACTGCTGTTGTTATTGTTGCTACTACTGCTGCTGCTTCTGTTGTTGTTGTTGCTACTACTGCTGGTTCTGTTGTTATTGTTGCTACTGTTGTTGTTGTTATTGTTGCTACTACTACTGCTGCTGCTGCTGATGTTGCTACTACTGCTGCATCTGTTGTTGTTGTTGCTCCTACGTATGTTGCTGTTGATGTAGGTGTTGCTACTACTCCGGTTTTTGTTGCTACTGCTGCTGCTGTTGTTGTGGTGGTGCTACTATTGCTGCTGTTGCTGTTGCTACTCCTGCTGCTTCTGTTGTTGTTGATGCTTTTTCTGCTGTTTCTGTTGTTACTGTTGTTGCTACTGCTTTTGTTGTCATTGTTGCTACTACCGCTGCTGTTGTTGTTGTTGCTACTACCGCTGCTGTTGTTGTTGTTGCTACTACTGCTGCTGTCGTTGTTGACGTTTCTACTGCTGCTGTTGTTGTAATTGTTGCTGCTACTACTGTTGCTGCAGTTGTTTTTGTTGCTACTGCTGTTGCTGTTGTTGCTGCTACAACTGCTGTTGTTGTTGTTTCTACTACTGCTGCTGGTGTTGTTGTTGCTACTTCTGCTGTTGTGGTTGTTGTTGTTGCCACTGTTGTTTTTTGTATTGTCTTTCGATTTTTGCTTCTTTTTATTATTTTGCTTTTATCAGTATGTTTGTATAATCAGAAGGACTGTTTCCTGATACATGTACGTTTCAATGTAACTTTCTTGTCACGTTATTTTTTGTTGTTGTTGTTTTTTTGGTTTTCCATCCGAGATATACGAATTTTGAAATCGCCGAAGATTGTATATCTTTTCGTAATTACACGGTTTTTCCATTGCTGACTTTATTTTTTCTCGTAGTTAAAAGCTTGAATTCCGAATCGTCCCATACATTACCTGATAATTTACGTCTTATCTTGATGCATTACCCAAAATAACATCAATCAGACGAAGTTTTTGTTTTATTTGAATTGCTGAGTCATGCCGTCAGAAATCCGAGCTTTAAGGCATATACTAGTAGCAACCACCGGGTCCAGCAACATTATTTAAGGGAGACTCACTTTGAAATATTTTCTGCTGCCATTCTCTTCCTTCCATTGATTCAAGAAGGGCAGTTGTCAGTTTCTGGCGAAAGACTGTGCACTGTACTGGTTAACATCATAGGTATAAAGCTGCCCAGGAAAAGTTAGTGCGGTTAGGCTCGACATGAACTTAATACTGCCATTAAACTCCAAACCAACCAAGCCAACCGACGAGCAGCAGCTGTCCAGGCCCCGAGGTTATAAAACGTTTTCATGCTCAACTCAGCTGAGCATGAAATTCATTTTGCTTATAAAATCTTAAAACACTGACAACTTTTTAAAACTTCTTTCATGCTCAACTCAGCTGAGCATGCTCAGCTGAGTTGAGCTTGAAAAAAGTTTTATTGTTGGTATTTTTTATTTTTATGACCAAGTGAAATTTCATACTCAGTTGAGTTGAGCATGAAAAAAGTTTTATAACCTCGGGGCCTGATCTATGTGCGCATTCAGTCTGACCAGAGTACAGTATTTGCACTAAACATTCAGACAAACGGGACTGAACATACATTGTGGTTTCCAGAAAATGATTTAATCTGCATCTGTATCATGGAATGCCATACCATCACTTTATTTTAGCCATACATTACAACCTGTTTACAAATTACCCTTGGAAGCGCTCAAAACTCTTGTTTATTTATTTATTTATTTATTTATTTATTTATTTATTTATTTATTTATTTATTTATTTATGTGGCGAGGTAGCTGTTTTGGAGGACTTAAAAGCATATTAAAAGAGCACTTGGGAAATTCTGAAAAGTGGTTGTTATAGAGAGGAGTTGGCTTTTGTTGAGTGGTTTTTGTCCATGGTGGTTCTACTGTACCACCAAGTGGCCACATGAATTTCCATATTTAGTTTAAATAATCGGACAGAAACGCGGTGTCTGATCAAGGTCTACACTGTCTGCCACTCACCGAACAATTTTTAGACATCTGAACGAACAGTAAAATAGAAGTACTTATATTTAGAAGTACGATAGGGAGTTAAGGTGTCCGAATACTTAGGGTAAATACTGTGTATAGATAAGTATCATGAGAAGTTGAAGAGTACAAGTATTTAGACTAATTAGGGCATTTGAAATAAGTGAAACAAAATACCAGAACCCCACAAATGAGCAAGAAACGCGAAGTTTAATCGGACACTTAAGCGTATAAAACAGGCAATAAAGGGCCCGATGGTCACAAGGGTATTGACTACTTCCACGGTCCAGCACAGCCTGATACGCTCAGTCTGATCAACATTTGAACCACAACGTCAGAAAACGTACCTTCGGATATGTGCACCAAGCGAAGATTCAGACGAAAACCCAAAATGGCTTAATTTTTTCGTGATGTATCGCACATCAGATATACAGGCATGCGTTTTTTACATATAGATAAGAAACGTACTGTATCTCAAAATAAAAAATGCTAGCAACAACTTCCGGCTGTTTGGATTTTAAGTTTATCTTATCACTTCAGTTAAATTTTCCATTTTATCGTTTTACCTGTCTGAGATAAGAGACCGTTTAACGAGTGGATCGGACGTTTTATTGATGCAATCATAGAATCCCAGTAGCGCCAAGAGAAATGGGGACTTAACCCAAACCTTTATAAATCTCATGGCTAATTCAACAGACGACAAAGTGATAAAATTTGTTTTATTTAAGCTGTCTCCTAAGGAGACTAAAGAGGCAATTTGCATGAAAGGTCATGGACTTCGAGATAACGAGAGTAAACTGTATTTTAAAGCTCTAACCACATATCTACATGTGAAAACTTTCAAACAAATGGGAGCTACTCTTAAAAGAAAGAATTTGCTGCCCATAACGAAAACATGCCTATATAAATTTGACCCCCTTAAACCCCAGTTTTACATAGTAAAACTGGGGTTTACAGGGGTATATATTATTTTTTCTTATTTCTGCTCAAAAACATAGATTGTGGGTACTCGTTAGAACCTCCTCGTCGAGGCGGTTCTAACGAGTACCCACAATCTATGTTTTGAGCAGAACTATGAAAAATATCAGAATTTCTTATCTGAAAATTTTCATTTTTTGGTAGTAAAATTTTCACTATATTTGAATAGGCATGTTTTCGTAATGCAAAGATGAGCAAATTATTTCCATTATTAGTAGACCCTAATGAGAAGAGAAACAACTATTTCTATGTCAGAATATTGTTTCCCTTCAATGTGAATCCTTTCCCTTTAACTATGTATTCACAGCAGATACTCAAGACGGCTTTTACGTACACCCAGTCTGGTTATAAATATTTGATATAATGCACTGGACCGTCATCATGTATAGATGTAGTATGTAGGACTCTGCTACAAAGGAGACCTCAAAGATTGGAGTAACTCTCTACTCTGGATAAAATGTGTATGTATTTTCAATGTTAAATATACCAAAATTTCACGTATATAACTCTTACAAAAATGTTCTTCAAGTGTCATATGGAAGCTGCCTCAGCTTTTCAAAAGTAAATAATTAAATTAATGAATAAAAAATGACGTAATCATGACGTGACGAGAGGGGACAGGGATGGGGATGGGTGGTTGTTTGGAAGTATAGAACAAAACGAAAGACAGAGCAGAGCAGACAACAGCAATATGTCTTATTCATTTGTTTATTTATTTATTCATTTATTTATTTTCAGCAAAATTTGCTCAAGAGAGTGTATGAAATGGAAGCCAAAGGAGTGTTGGGACGGATATTTGAAACGGTAAGTTGATTTGCTATAAACTTTATGAACATTGTAGATCCCATAAGTATCAGAAAAAGCAGTTGAAGCGCGACATGTGAAAATGTGCCATCTGTGCATATGCGAAAAGTGAATTCCCAGATAACCCTGCGCATCCACGCAGTCTGATCATAGTCTTTCCTGTCCGCTAACTGATAATTGGATAATTGTAGAAAAATCGATGTATAAAAAAAGACGATCACCCTTATCAGCCGGTTAGTCTTCAGTGGTTGATTATCATCACGAAAACATGCCTATATAATTTTGACCCCCTTAAACCCCACTTTTATATAGTAAAACTGGGGTTTACAGGGGTAAACATTATTTTTCTTATTTCTGCTCGAAAACATAGATTGTGGGTACTCGTGAGAACCGCCTCGTCGAGGCGGTTCTAACGAATACCAACAATCTATGTTTTGATCAGAAATATGAAAACTATCAGAGTTTTTTACCTGAACATTTTCAGTTTTTGGAGGTGAATTTTTCAATATATATGAATAGGCGTGTTTTCGTAATGTTTTTGCGTTTAAATCACACCCTTTTCTCAAGGCGCGGTAGAAATATGTGAACAGCGAATGTCCAGAATCAGCCTGTGTGGCTGCTCAAGTGACTAGAGCCTTTTATGTTTGCCTTTTTGGACTTTTCACAGTTGTGTAATTGTGTCCTTGAATACGTCGCAATATTGAGCTGGTGTGACATAAGTTTGTCAGACTGCCAGGCTGTCTGTTCTTGTGTGTCATTCCATTTAAGGCATTAAAACTTATACTTTTTGAAAGGTGTGATTGAAATGCTTTTGACTTTTATGATTTGTACATTTACTTAAATTTAATATTTTCAGATTTGACAGTAGGTTTAGTACATCACGAAAAAATGCCTATATAATTTTGACACCCTTAAACACCACTTTTATATAGAAAAATCTTGGGTTTACAGGGGTATACTTTTTTTCCTTATTTCTGCTCAAAAACATAGATTGTGGGTACTCGTTAGAACCGCCCCGTCGAGGCGGTTCTAACGAGTACTCACAATCTAATTTTTATCTGAAAGTTTTCATTTTTGGTGGTAAAATTTTCAGTATATTTGAACAGGTATGTTTAGGCATGCAATGAGCATTTCGGTCATACGAGTAAGACAACGATCTACAGCACAATGTCATTGAATTCGGATTGCTAAATGCTCTTTGACCAATATTTTGACACGGAATAATATTTCTGTTTTAATAGATCAAACGGTTCATGCCCGGTGGAATCTTCCATCATGTGTGTTGGACTAATCCATTTTGTAATTAAAGGGATGTCATTACGAAAACACTCCCATTCGATATAATGGCACTTTTAATGGCCGCAAAAACGAAAAGTTTCAGATGAAAAATGTGACCTTTTTTGTTATTTTTGCTCGAAACAGAGATTTTGGGTACTCGTTAGAACCACCTCATCGAAACAGTTCTAACGGATTCCCACAATCTGTGTTTTATAGCAGAAATAAGAAAAATAATGTATACCCCTGCAAACCCCCTTTTTTTTCTGTATAAAATTGGGGTTTGAGAGAGTCAAATTACATAGACATGTTTTCGTGATGTATACAGTGCCGTAATTTTCTGTGAAGTTTAATGACAAACAGTGCTGGCCCTGAATGGAGGCGTTCTGATGTGTCTGATCTGGGTCTTCACTGTTTGCCAGGCCACTTTGTGAGACAGTCGGCGAAAAGACTACAGACTAATTCATATCAATTTTCCTGATATATAATACACA
Source organism: Anodontia alba (assembly GCA_964016985.1). Lineage (NCBI taxonomy): Eukaryota > Metazoa > Mollusca > Bivalvia > Lucinida > Lucinidae > Anodontia > Anodontia alba. The sequence continues at coordinate 34,298,271 of OZ024830.1, forward strand.
TTTTTGCAACTGTTCTACAGCCCACATTTGTTTTCTTTAACTCCAGTCCTTCTTAATCCGGATATTGCTGACTTTGCAAATAGTGTAGGTCCAATTCAGTTGGCTTCTGAACTGAATCTGCACTCTTTGTCATTAAATGTGTAAATTTGAATCCAAACCTAGATCAAGAAATCTGATTGCTTGAAAATTAGAAGTAGGCGTGGCATCTTAATTTATACAGCATGATAAGGGTTAAGTTCAAATGGTTAATATTTTGATAGCCGCCCCAATAACAATGTCAAATACGATAAGGAATGGTAGGTTATGTGTCATGCACTCAGCTTCTGCCGCTTCGAAAATACTAACATAGCTCTTGTAGGAAGCCACGGCTATTTACTGCAGAACTGCATGTATTATATATTTTGACCAGTTTTGGCACCAAAACAGGCCGAAACAATTTAGATACATGCAAAACATTTGGAACTATTTACTGTGTTACTGTGTTTGTTATGGAACCATTTGAACCGGTGCTCTGTAAATCAACCCGGTGCTTGTCCTGCTGGTTCCGGATATGACTTTTTTTTTCAAACAGTGTAGCTCCAGATCAGTTGGCTTCTGAAGAACCTGTATCAACTAATCTGATTGGCTGAAAATTAGTAATGAATGTGGCATCTTAATTTATACCGCATGACAAAGGTTAAGATGTCCGTGATCTATGTGTTGGCTACATGTACGTATACAAACCGCGTTTAGAATGATTATATATTTCACGTGTTTCTGTTTTTAGAAAAGTTTGGAAGATGGTGTGTGAGAATTACAAACAGACATGTTGTCCAGGATATGAGGGTCCAAACTGCGAAAGAGGTAAATAAATTAGCCGCAACGTGACAAAACGTGCCTTTTGACATATATTGCGAAACGCACAAAAAGGGCCCTTATTCAGTTTGCGGACAACGCAGGCCCAGATCAGCCTGCGCATTTGCGCAGGCTGATCTGGGCCTTCGTTGTCCGCTTACAGTATCAGAACATACTTTAATATCTGTCGACGAACAGAAAATGCCCAGATCAGACTGCACTGATGCGCAAGCTAATCTGGACCTATGTTGTCGCAAAATACATAACGGCCCTTTTCGTGCGTTCCGCACCATATGCGCCAGACAAAGAATCTAATTAGCTTGCCTATCCACGCAGTCTGTTTTTCACATCAAGAAACGTTGCATCCTTGACTTTCCAAATTGCCCCCAGTGAAGATTCTGATAAGTGCAAATGCACGGGGTTATCTGAATCTTCGCTGGGCACACATGTCCGGAGGTACGAATTTTGACTTTGTGGCTCAATTGTATTCCATGTAACCCTGGTCATGCTGAATAAATTAACATGCCACGCCCACTTTCAATTTTCAGCCAATCAGATAACTTAATCCGATTTGTTGAAACAAATTCACATACTAAATGACAATCAGTGTAGATCTAGACCAGTTGGAGAAGCCAACTGATCTCGATCTCAACTGTTTGCAAAAGGCAAGGCATATCCGGGTTAGCAGGACAAGGGTTATCAGTTGAGATCAGATTTTTAACGCTACCAGGCAACTAAGTCACATAGAGGCAGCGCCAGACAAGGGTTAATTAAGATTTGCTGTAGTAATAGCCTTAGGTGATATTTTTTAAAGGCACATTCAACATTTCAGTTACATTTATATAAACAATGGTGGAATCAGGACCCGGTGCCACACAGTATAATATAAAGAGAATGAATACACAGTCAGAGCTGCCAGCTCTGTCCAAACTGATTCGTCTCGCCTCTAGAAAGGAGTTACTCTGAAATCAAAGAATGTGCTCCCATTGGGAATATATAATATTTCCTTTTAACCTCTTTTTAAACATAGTCCTGCTTAACCCGGATACGCACTACCTTTGCAAACAGTGTAGGTCCAGATCAGTTGGCTTCTGAAGAAGCCAACTGATCTGGATCTGCACTGTTTGTCATTCAGTTTGTGAATTGTATCAAAAATTTGGATTTAAGTTATCCGATTGGCTGACAATTAGACACATGTGTGGTATCGTAATTTATTCAGCATGACAAGGATCAAAACGGGTGTTTGCACATGAAATCAAACAGAGTGTAAGAAAAGTTGTTCCCTCTGTAAAATATGGAAAGTATACCTAGTGTATCCAAACCTCCCATTACGGAAACACGCTTATTCAAATATACAGAAAATTTCACCTCCAAAAATTGAAAATTTTCAGGTAAAAAACTCTGGTATTTTTAATATATCTGCTTAAAACATAGATTGTGGGTACTCGTTAGAACCGCCCCGGCGAGGCGGTTCTAACGAGTACCCACAATCTATCTTCTTGAGCAGAAATAAGAAAACTAATGTATACCCCTGTAAACCCCAGTTTTACTATATAAAAGTGGGGTTTGAGGGGGTCAAAATTACATAGGCGTGTTTTTGTAATGTAAACAAAAAGTGGGCTTTATTGTTTTTAATTTCATCTCCTTTTCCCATTACGAAAACAAGCCTATTCAAATATATTAAAAATTTTATCAGCAAATAAAAAAAAATGAAAATTTTCAGATAAAAAGTCTGATAGTTTTCATATTTCTGCTCAAAACATAGATTGTGGATACTCCTTAGAACCCACAGTCTTCGTTTTTGAGCAGAAATAAGAAAAATAATGTAAGACCCTGTAAACACCAGTTTTACTACATAAAATGGGGTTTAAGAGGGTCCAAATTATGTAGGTATGTTTTCGTGATATTTCTTTGCTATTACGTGTATTCCTTTTGCTGTTTTTTTTCCCTGAACTTTCACATAAGCAAACTGATCTGCAAAATAACACTATTTAGTAAAATATTCTGTTGCATCTGTCTGCAGTGTATTAAAATTTTAATAAGAGCTTTTATTATAAGTAGATCCAATTTGTTCATGAAAACAGAATTGCCCTAGGAACCCATGCAGCAATACAATAGCTTCCCTGAGAATAACAAAAGAACCTATCTGGTTTTTCGCATTGTCTTGTCTGCTATGTACTCCTATTTGTATTCATTTGTTTTTCAGTTTGCTTTGACTGTGATAAAATAAACGGATTTGAAAGAAGATTTGTTGATGTTTACGAAAAAGTGAGTATATATAACTACATTTATTTTTTCTTGTTACAATAATATGATCTTGTCATATTGGGTGTTAAAGAGACCTGGAACTGTGTTTGGCATAATAATTGATAACAACTTTCATCTAAACTACCATATAAAATTATAGGTTCTAGTGTCTGACTGTAGGCAAAGTGCTTATAACGATCGTTTCCAAGTTCCGTCGTAGCTTATTTGAGCAGCTCTGTATATGGTAGCATATTAACTAGAACGAACAAACTCTCGTAAATAGACTATGTTTGGAGGGGAAAAAATAAAGGACAAAAGAAACCCCTCATGGGACAAAATTGTGATTGTAACTAAAAAGTTTTACTACTTTAATCATACATTGTAAGTTTCAGCTTTTAGTCTTAAATACATTTTGAGAAAATGACTTTCAAACATTTCCCCATATAAATGTACAGGGACGCAAATTTGACCTTGCCGTAAAAAAGTTAAGGTCAACCTAAGGTCATCATTTGAACAAACTTGATAGATCTTTGAGTCTCCATTGCTATAAATCAAGATGCAGCCCAAAAGCTTTATTGGTTCTGGAGAAGAAGAATGGCGGCCATCTTCATTAAAGATCGGGACCATTTGTTCAAATTTATTATCCCCCTTTCACAGAAGGTTCTACATGATTTGAAGAAGATTTGCCCAGGGCTTTCAAAGGAGAAGTCGCTTAAAGGTGTGGACGGACGACGGACGGACGACGACGGACAATGGACGGCAAGTGATCACAATGTTTCATCCTGAGCTTTCAGCTCAAGTGAGCTAAAAAGTATATTTCTACCTAAACTGAGGTTACACTACAGAACACACTTTAGCCATTACTTATAAATGCACAATTTTGGGCAATACCATAAAAAAGTTCTGGGTACTCTTTAAAATATGTTACCAAGCTGCTTCTAATAAGTACCCACTATACATATATGTTTTCTTGGAGTAATAAGAAAAATATTTACCTGTATATCCCTCTAATCTGGGACTTTGAAATGCAGACACATTTCAAGTTAATTTCTCTCTGCTGTTCCATACATTTGAGGCTTTTTTTTTTTTTTGCATCCATTCCATTCCAAAATGTAAAACGAATGTGCCTAGCAAGAAAAAAATGCTGAAACTGATTTAAAAAAATACCAATATTTTTTTCTATATGGTACAGGTCACGGTTATTTTTAATCGTCCAATGAGCATTTTCTCGAGATTATAGAATCAAGCGTCTAGAAGATCATGAGCAATGAATATGGCTCCGAACTAGTAATTTTCGGTTTGGATGTTATTTAAAACACACTAAAAAATCAAAACAAAAAAAAAAACAAAAAACTTATCTGTCCCATAGGAAGGAAGAGTGGATATTGACGTCTATACTCCATTTCTCAAGACAATTTGCTGAATTGTAATTGAAACAAGAAAGTAGTAACTGTGGGTCCCACAACCTATTTTGCATTGCGACAAGAGTTACCTCCCGTAAATAGAACAGAATTCGATGTTTCCTCTCTAGTACACCCTTAAAGGGACTTGATATACATGGTAGACTTTCTCCTATTTTTGACAAAGGAGAAAGTTTCTTCTTTGTCTTCCTGCACCAAACCTTTCTAAAAAGGGGTCTACTATAGAAGAAAAGATTTTGCTCCCACAGAGAGCAAAGTATTTCCCTTTGGAGAAGATCCCTTTTCGAAAAGAAGACAAAATAATTTTGCTAGAGTTGCTTACCCTATAAGTGTATCTATTCCCCTTAAACGGGATTTTATTTTAGATACGAATAGTCGGAGAAAAGTGTTCCAATCAAACGTCTTGCGGTGGCGGTAACGAAGGGAGTGGTGATAATGGTCAAAGCGAATGCACATGCCCAGCTGGACCTAAAGGTGATCGCGGCCCTAGGGGACCTATTGGCCCGCCCGGTTTACCTGGGCCACAAGGTTTTCAGGGTCCTCAGGGACCTGCAGGTGATCCTGGTCCACAGGGACCACCAGGACAGCAGGGACTGAACGGACTTCCGGGACCTAAAGGTTTCGATGGGCGGGAAGGTTTACCGGGAAGCGACGGAGAGCGAGGGCCAAGAGGGCCACCGGGGCTACCGGGAGAGGCAGGACTACCTGGTCAGAAAGGTTCTCCAGGAGTTGACGGGTTACCTGGACTGAAGGGCGAGACTGGACGAGACGGGATCCCAGGATCCGTAGCTCAGAAGGGTGCAAGAGGCCCACGAGGTGAACGAGGATTGGCTGGCATGCCAGGAGAAATGGGTTTGCCTGGTGAACCTGGCTTACCTGGACCAGAAGGTCCACGTGGCCCAAAAGGAGAAATGGGTACTCAAGGCTGGCCTGGGACAGACGGACGCCCAGGGCAAAAGGGCGAAAGAGGAGATAGGGGATTTAATGGAGTCAGTGGACTACCAGGAGTGGACGGCGAAAAGGGAGAACCAGGCGAACCTGGTATACCAGGAAGACCAGGCCGACCAGGAGATATCACGAAAGGTTCGTTTTATTTGTATATTTTGTCATATACATGGGTATAAACAATCGAAACTGTTACAATTAAAAGTATTTGGGACAACCTTCATATTGATACGGTTCCCTGTTGCGGCATACCTGAACAGCAACATGCAGAGAACCCTTGTTGCAACGACACATTTGTCCCCAGAGACGTTGCCATTAAAATAAATTTGCTGTTGTACAGAATACTTAATAAGCAGAGTGATATGTAAGAAAGCTCTTGTTTTGTCCATATTTCCTCATAGAACAAATGTTTTGGATGTTTGTTATTCTACAAATATCCAAAACATATGTATTTCTTTAAACTATTAAATACAATATTCCTGCATAAGCAAAAAAAATAGTTGTGTTTCCACTAACATCCTAAAAAAATGTTAGTCGGTAGGTAGGAGAAACTTTTTTATTTTTCTATTTTTTCTCCGGAAACGAACAGGGTTGGGCCTGTAATTTTATAAAAATGCGGGTATTTTGTTGAGGGTCGGTGCTTTACTTTTTTATTTTATATTTTTACTGATAAGATATAGCTGAGTCTGTTGTTTGAAACAGGGTCGGTTGGGTTAGTGGAAACACGGCTATTTTTTACGCCTAATTTATAACTAACATTACCTCTTAAGCGAAGGTTTTGCGACAGTCAGATTGTCACTATAATCAATATTGTCGTTGTATCAAGTATCGGTATAAAGAGGGTTGTCTGTAATTATGTTTAGCGGGAACTGTATCAGGATTACGGGCGATTCTTGAGTGCTCGTAAAACCAGGCGTATGTTCTGTAATACTTGTTCTGTTGACAACTGCATGCATATGAAGGGTTGCACGCTTCTAGGTTGGACGCAGATGCAAAAAATCATTTTCTATTTTGGACGATTTACGGGTTTTCTTACAGGAATAGTGGTTATTTGACAGTCCATATATTTTGGGTTGACATTCATTATTGCTATGTATATCACATAAAATAGCACAGTATATCTGGATGTTCAAGGATCCAACAAGGACATATTTACGATTTGCAAAATGTTTTCAAGGAAACATTTTGTTCTCATGTTAAATATTTTAATTTTCATTCAATGTTGATCAATTACAGGTCAGATTCAGTTTGCTTTGAGCACAAATGTACTGCAAAATTCTCTCCGCACATGCGCAATTGAACGGTTTACAAATGAGTTTATCTTTTTGTGTAGTTAATGACATTAACATCACGAAAACATACATATATAATTTTGACCCCCTTAAACCCCGCTTTTATCTGGTAAAACTGGGGTTTACAAGGGTATACATTATTTTTCTTATTTCTGCTCAAAAACATAGATTATGGGTACTCGTTAGAACCGCCTCGACGAGGCGGTTCTAACAAATACCCACAATCTATGTTTTGAGCAGAAATATGAAAATATCAGATTTTTCATCTGAAAACTTTCAGTTTTTGTTAAGAAATTTTCAATGTATTTGAATAGGCGTGTTTACGTAATGATGACGTTGAACAATGCACCCCGTCAATACAGCAACGCAAATAATATTTATATATATGCAGAGATAAAGAAAAGGTCATAATCACGAACACACAGAGATCCATCAAGGCACCGAAGAAGGGAAAGGGGACTAACACTAATTTTACTCGATCGAAACTTTGTCCTTAATTCTGATGCAGCTCAAAAGTGTGTTCGGTTCGCGTAGGGTCCCCTACCTCTTCAGTGAAACTTCACAATAAAACAAATAATCACTAAACCAATGAAAAAAGTCGAGGGTTAAATGGCAGTCTGCAACCAAAGCAAAAGAAATCATAACGAAAACACACCTATTCAAATATTTAAAATTTCGCCACCAAAAACTGAAAGTTTTCAGATAATAATTCTGCCATTTTTCATATTTCTGCTCAAAACATAGATTGTGGGTATTCGTTCGAACCGCCTCGGAGAGGCGGTTCGAACGAGTACTCACAATCTATGTTTTCAAGCAGAAATCAGAAAACTAGTGTATTCCCCTATGAACCCGAGTTTCACTATATAAAAGTGGGGTTTAAGGGGGTCAAAATTATATAGGTATGTTTTCTCGATGCCACGTTCAACCACGATGGGCCCAACCACAGACAGCAGTAGTCATGCGCAAACCTTCCGAAACAGATTGAGGAAGGGATTGTCAATCAGTCTGAGGCCCGACTCAGCATCGTGCAATTAAAGAGGGAAGCAACTTTATCAAACATAACTGGAATAACAAACATGCGTGCAGTTTGCCGTTTAACAGTCATGCTGCAACCTACCCATCACGAAAACATACCTATATAATTTTGACCCCTTTAAACCCCACTTTTATATAGTAAAACTGAGGTTTACAGAGGTATACATTATTTTTCTTATTTTTGCTCGAAAACATAGATTGTTGGTACTCGTTAGAACCGCCTCGCCGAGGCGGTTCTAACGAGTACCCACAATCTATGTTTTGAGCAGAAATATGAAAAATATCAGAGATTTTTATCTAAAAATGATAAGTTTTTGGAAGTGAAATTTTCTGTATATTTGAATAGACGTGTTTTCGTAATGGTTTTGTAATGGCTTAGAATTATGTTTTAATTGTGCCTGAAATCATTATTACCAACAATCGCCATAAAGTCGACACAAAATTTGGTTTTCTTTCAACTTTCCTGTAGATGAGATAACAAACCAACATTATAAACAGGACTTGAAGTTTCATTCAGACTGTTTCAATGAAACACTAAAGCACATTTTCCTAGGAAATAAACACTATTTGTTCCTCTGCGTTGTTTACCTGGAGCATTCTAAAGGTTAATAAGTAGCTTTATTGGCTTTTTTGCAGTTGAAGAAAGTACGATAGTGAGGGAGCTTATTAACACGGTAAATGTAAGTACCCATGAGAATGTCTTGAGGATTATTTTCTACAATAGCCTAGACTATAACAAATATATTAGAACAAAATAGAATACGAATTGAATTGAATCTAATCGAACAGAACAAAAAAAGGAAATAAAGATGAAAAAATATTGTTCGCCCAGCTATGAACGTTTATGGCAATTATATTAACGAAGCTGAACAAGCACAAGGGTCAGTAATATAAAATTATTGAAAAGCATTATTGCATAAAAAGCAGTGTTGCACGTTATTAACAGCCATGCATTAACCGGCAAAAAAGCCATGTATTAACAAGGCAATTCACGCGCTGTTAATGCACGGCTACGTAACTTTCAATATGCTCGTACCGGGGCCACAGAATTGCTGCCGTTACGAGATGTGTACTGCCTGGCCCTAGAACGAGCATAGTCCGTGGTAATTGCATTCGCGAGACATCGGTGTAGAGGCAAAACAAAATAGTGCAAGAAATAACGCAAAATGTAGCAAATGTTTTCAGTTTTTATGCAATAATAGCGATCAAACATGGTTTTTCATGCATTAACATTCGCCAGATCCCGAGAGAGGTGTTGAAAACGCCGGAAGTTTCGGTTTTCAACACCTCCCTCGGGACCTGGTGAATGTTAATGCATGAAAAAACATGTTTGATCCCTATATTAAGTCCTTCTAGGATATAAGCGACTGCCAGGGTAATATTGATCCATACTTACCATGTATGTTTCACGGTCAGCGTCTGCTTAGGGCACAAACATTTTAGGTATGGAGCCTCAGCATGATACTGTATTTACCCGAAGTATTTCAACACCTTAACTTATTACCATACTTGTCCTAAAGTTTTTAATCGCTGGAAAATAACTGGGTAAGTAGCAAACAATGTAGACTTTCTGCGGCGTCTGATCTGAGTCGACTATGTATGCTCAGGCCAGTATGGCCGAATTCTGAGGTTAAATACAGTATGTGTTATAAAGAGGACCATCAAGGAACTCAATAAATAGAAAGTACTGGGTTTTATTGAGTCTAAAGTTAATGTAATGTGCTTCACAGCTCACGCCCTGACACAACATACTGAGCAGAACTCTGTTTTTGCTTTTCAGTTATCAGTGCCGTAGCCACCCTCGAAATTCTGCATTTAAACATATTCGGTTCATCAAAACAAAACAAAAATTATTACATAAAATTGTAGTCTCTGCAGGTATCAGGTATGTTACTCAAGTCCAGCTGATTTCACTTCCAATTGTGTAGAGGTTTTTGCGTTTTGGTTTTGCATAACTCGAATTTACCATAGTACATCAACATAATTTATTATATAATTAGATGATAGTTTGGTATGGACAATGACTTCTTTTGATAACTTTTATAAAGCAAATTCTTTGGAGGAACAAAACACGGGACATGTAATTCCACTTAACTGTATCCAATAATATGCACTGGATGAAAACCATGGCGTGAGATGCTTACAGGGCGTAAGATGTTTTGCATGTTACATTGCAGTTCATGATCAGGACAAACAAAACCGAGTCTCTTACTTCTCGGAATGAGTCTTTGCTTCCAAAGGAACCCTCTTTACAGAACATACACTTGACTCTCGTTATCTCGAACTCGCTTATCTCGAATAACCGCTTATCTCGAAGTGAAAATCTGGTCCCTGTCTAAACATGAAAATCTAATAACAGGTTACAAAATATTGTGGAAAAGAGTAGAAATTCCTAAGGAGCAATTTCTCCTCTTTTCCACAATATTTTCAACATACGACTAATATCTCTAACTTCAAGAGTCCAAATACATATACATTTGTTAAATGCGGTTGTTCGATTTATTTTTTCCTCAAGTCTGCAAATCTGATATATCGAAGTACGGATATCTCGAAGTATTTTAGAGAGTCCCTTGGGATTCGAGATAACGAGAGTCGACTGTATTTAACTTCACTGAAGCTGGTGTTAATCTCAAGTGGGGACGTTAAACGTCTCCCAGTACTTCATCGGAGTTTAGATTTTATTTTCAGAGTTTAAATTATATTTTCTGGTCCTTTGCAATCACTGAAACCGTTCCGTTGGCGGTTAGTAAGAAGTACTTTGAGTCCTCGAGCAGTTATTTTCTGTAGAATCCAAGCCTTGAGGATTAGAATTACCCATATCTAGAAATATGAAATAGAGACACCTCCGATTTTTTGTCCTTTTATAAGTTCTTTGTTTCCAGTTGCAAACTTTATAGATGCTCTTGTTTGACAATTTCTTAAATCTTAAAATATAACATAAAATACTAACTGGATTATGAATGATTAACACAATTACATTTATGCAGAACACAAAATAAACACTTATTACTTTTTTCATACTTCTGTTAACAGACTCTAGAAAGAAGATTAGAAACAACGAGACGTGAAATAGAAGAACTCCGCGTAGTTTGTAACTCACTTACTCGTAAGTACAAACACAAGTTTATTCTAATTAGGTATTTAATTTATTTAAAGTGAAAATATTTCAACCGTTGTTTGCTTTCATTTGTAATCAGCAGGTTTATGTACAAGCTTCAATTTCAAACTATCTCTAATGTGCTTGCGCAAAAGATGGATCCGCCGCTTTGTACTGAGCGGTTTAATAAATTAAAGAATTCACAAACTATTTCTGAGGTTTTAAACCCAATACAGGTAGAGGATCATAGTCCATGATCCACCTGTAACAAGGTACGGAAGGCAAGTGACCAGTTATTTTAAATTGCCTCCCTATGCAAACAGTGGTCATTTTCTTTCACTACACTGAAAATAAGTTAGAAATTTGACTCAGCTGGTTACAGTACATACAGTAGTCAAATAGACTTTGTTATAATATCTTATTTGCTTTCCTGCACACCACCAATCCCCTTTTGAAAAGGGATCTACTCGAAAAGGAGATAATGGAGATAATTTATTCGTAAAAGGGATCAACTTTTAAAAGAATGGACTTGCTCCACATTTAGTGTAAACCAATTTTCAGAAGGGACAAAAAGCTACTTTGACAGAATTGTCTCCCCTGAAAGTGTGTCAGTACCTCTTGAAGTAGACTCTACGCATAGGCCTAGGAAATATTTTCATGTGGCATTCTACTAGAAATCAGCCGCGTCCTATGAAAAAGACTTTGGAGGCCTATGCGGACAGTGAAACCCAGATCAGCCAGTTCGTCCAAGTTGTCTCATCTGAACTATCGCTTATTGCTTACAGAATCCTTGGGTATTGTAAAAATATCGATGCATAGAGAACAAGCGAAAGTCCGTATCAGATTCTGATCTTTAGTGTCTGAGCTTTACTATTCTCATATGATCCGTTGACTCCTTTTCTACTTATGTGGTCCATCATCACGAAAACATGCCTATATAAGTTTGACCCCCTTAAACCCCACTTTTATATAATAAAACTGGGGTTTTCAGGGGTATACATTATGTTTTGAACTTCTGCTCAAAAACATAGATTGTGGGTACCCGTTAAAACCGCCTCGTCGAGGCGGTTCTAACGAGTACCCACAATCTATATTTTGAGCAGAAATATGAAAAATATCAGAACTTTTTATCTGAAAACTTTCGGTTTTTTGGCGGTAAAATTTTCAGTGTATTTGAATAGGCGTGTTTTCGTAATGTATACGTTTGAGCCGCAACGTGAGAAAACGTACTTCCTGACATATGCGGCCAACGAAGACTCAAATCTGCATCCGCTCAGCCTGGTCAGAATCTTCGTTGTCCGCATGATGAAACTTTAATTCCTTTGCTTAGATTGACTTGTCAAAATGACATGTATCTTAGCGGGTTCGGAATCCATTTTTGGGCTTATTTTGCTTTCTGTATGTCTTGCTACTTGCAAAGACATGCGCATCATACGTTGCATTTCCAATCTTTTGGGTTTTAGCCACACTGACGAAGTTTAAATAACAGAAAGGCCTCTGTGGAACTAAATTAGGTATAGTTAAGCTCATGTTGCTATCTAAAATGCGCCCTTGGAAGATTCTGATCATTCCGCGCAGGTAGATCGGAATCTTCCCTGGGCGCACGTATCCAAAGGTGGGTTTCCTGACGTTTGGGCTCATTTATTTACAATAGGTTGCCAGCTAAACTGCTCCTCTACCACGTTTAGATGTACTTGTGGTATGTGTATCCCACAGGAGTTCCGGTGCGACGGTTTCCCCCAGTGCCCTGATGGTAGTGATGAAGACCCAATGGACTGTGGTAAGATAATAGTTTTAGTCCAAACCTTTATCCAACTGTATGGGTGATGACCTGAGCTGCTGATATAGTGTTCCCGTTTCTAATGTGTGTGTGTGTGTGTGTGTGTGTGTGTGTGTGTGTGTGTGTGTGTGTGTGTGTGTGTGTGTGTGTGTGAGTGTGTGTGTGTTTTGGTTTTTTTTAACAATTATGATATATTCAGTTAAGTTTGGTTAACGAGTTGCAACTTTTTGGAGAAATAGTTGCCAAGAATTTTTGCCATCTGTTTATTTTGTGGCTGCTTGTCTGTCTTTCCCTTTGATGTTGGGGGCTTGATGTGGACCTGCTTGTATTAGTTCCTCAGTTCACTTACTTTCAATAAAGTAAATCATTCGCGAGAGTTTTTCCCTAATAATTGTGTATCATCTGAGCGGTTATTGTCTTGTGCGACCTCAAATTAGAAACAAGCCGTTACTCTCACTGACGTGAAGATGTTATATCGAATAAATCAGAGCAATAATTATCATTTTTATATACGATCGAATAAAGAATATTAAAGCAATTAACATTCCTATATTTTTGTTACAAACAATCACACATGAATTTTATTTGCATCGGCAGCCATTTTGGTTGTGCCACAAAATAGCTTAAATCTATTCCGCCGATACGATAGTCGTTTTAGTGCGCCGAAAACTGTCACAACTGAACGGAAAGTTTACAAACATTTGCGAGTGACCGTGATTTGTATGTTAACCATTCTCAAGCTGAATAAATTAAGATGCCACGCCCATTTCTAATTTCCAGCCAATCAGATTACGTTCCTGGTTTTTGATAGAAATTCACACATTTAATGACAAACAGTGCAGATCCAGATCAGTTGGCTTCTTCAGAAGCCAACGGATCTGGATCTACACCGTTTGCTAAGACAGGGCATGTCGTGTTCAGCAAGAGAAGGGTTAACAAATTGGTTGGTTACATTAAGGTTAACCCTAAAGGCTTCTAACGATATACCAAAATAAAAGTTAGATGAAAGACAATCAGGGCATTCCTCCTCTCAAAGAAGAAATGGTAGTGGTTTGGCTGAGTCTGACACTGAGCTGGCTGAAAAGTTCAATGGTCAATTTACACCTGTATTATCCAAAACTTCGGAAATGAGGTCCCACTACTTGAGACTTCAGCTCCGTCTATGAGCGACGTTCACGTTTCAAATGATATTGTTATAAAACAGATAAATAAACTTGAATCTTTCAAAGGCTTCGGGACCTGATGAACTTCATTCTGAAGCCCTCAAAGAGCTGTAAAAGTGCTTTAAACCCCCTTGTGGTTTACTCTACTGACCGTTCTAAGGCGGTGGTCCCGGTATTAGTCTTACTCTTTGTTTCTTTGTGGTTTATTCTACGAGGCGATTTGTTTTATGTCTTACATTGTGGCATTTTGTTCTTGTGTTTTTCAGTCCTTTTAGCATTGCGATTACCTCGCTTGGGGAAGAGAGAGCTCATTTAAGTGCTTTTCGTACGTTTGTTCGATTTGTGCTTGTTTTGGATTTGTCGGTTTTCTTTTCCTCTGTGTCTGGGAAGGGCTGCGGTTTGTGATTGTGGCACTCCCTGGACTTTTCTCTTACCTTTTTTTGTGGTATGACTTGGTCCTGTGTTTGCTCATTGTTCTTACAATCTCTTGACAAGGGTGAAATCCAAGGAATGGGCTTTGGCTACTCGTAACATCTGTCCACTTTATAAGAATGGCAAAAGAGCCTTTACCAAGTAAGTCTCGTCCAGTGCCCTTGACATGTGTTCCTTGCAAGATGTTAGAACACATAGTATGTGCAAATATAATGGCTCATCTTAATGAATACAAGCTTCTATCAGATAGGCAACATGCTTTCAGGAAGAACCATAGCTGTGAAACTCAGCTGATCACACTAATAATTAATAGGGCTAAAAATTTGGATACATGAGGTCAAGAAGATACATTCATACTAGACTACGAGAAGGCCTTTGACTTTCCACCTCCTCAGTAACTTCTAAAATGCAAACTTCATGGATATGGCATAAGTGGAAAAACAGTCTGGATTTACTCGTTTCCGTACCACAGGCAACAAAGGGTTGTAACCAAATGTGCAAAATTGCAATGGGCATCTGCTTTGTGTGGTGTACTACAGTGCTCTGTTCTTGGTCTACTGTTGTTTTCTTTGTATATAAATGACATCATGGCTGGAATAAAATCTGAAACTTGTTTGCTGGTGATTGTGTCTGCTTATCGTCAGATTGATAGCATTGAAGACACATCGAAACTCCAAAAATGATATTGATCAGTTGGGTAAATGGGCCAGGAAATGGGGTATGAGATTTCAGCCCGTAAAATGCAGCTTACTAGAAAGCGGATCAAAAAGATCAATGTAGTTTCCTCCTTAGAGGGAACAGTCCTTGAAAATATGGTTAATATTAAATACCTTGGTGTCACAGTTTCTAAGGGTTTGAAATGGAATACTCATGTAAGCAATGTTTGCAAAAAAGCAAACAGAACTCTTGGTTTCTTATGACGTAACCTATCGTCATGCCCCCAAGATGTTAAAGAAATGGCAGTCAGTGGGAGTCTCTTCACATGAGACGCAAAGGTAAAATCCACTCATATTGTTATTCAAAGGTCTGAAAGGTAGAACTAGTTTACCTTGTGATGACCTTCAACCCACAAATAGGCGCAGTAGGAATCAGCATCCAATGGCATCTCAAGTACCCTAAGCTAGAACTGACATTACGAGTACAGTTTCTTCACAGACACCATTAGGGATTGGAATGCACTCCTTGCATTTATAATATCCTCTACTGAAAGTTGTGAGGACTCTGTCGCTAGATTCTCATCACTTGTGAGATCTAGAGACTATTCTTGTTAATCGCTGGCCCTGGTGAATGAATGTCTATTGACGTGTCACCAGTAAAAATATTCTGATTCTGATTTTGATTCTGATATAGCACGATAGATGTCTCCATTCTAAAATGGAAGATAAACAATATCAAATTAAAAAACTAATTGGCTGTTATAACTACAGTTGACTCTCGTTATGTCGAATTACAAGGGATTCTCTTAAATACTTCGAGATACCCGTACCTCGACATATCAGATTTGCAGAATTGAAGAAAAAAATAACTCGAACAACAACATTTAACAAATATATGTGTAACTGGAATCTTGAAGTTAGAGATATATTGAAAATATTGTGGCAAAGAGGAGAAATTGCTCCTTAGCAATTTCTCCTCTTTTCCACAGTATTTTTACCTGTTGTTAGATTTCCATGTTTAGGCAGGACCAGATTTTTACTTCGACATAAGCGGTTATTCGAGATAAGCGAGGTCGAGGTAACGAGAGTAAATTGTATTAGTAGAGAAGTAGAGCAACATCGACAAAACAGAATGCAACTTTAAAGTTAAGTCTTCACTATAATGTTTTATTATAACGCTTGAATAGATTTTTTGTATGTAAAGACCACTATTGGTCTACACACGAAGTACGATAGTATTTAGATCACACGAATAAATATAATTTACGTATAATTACAGGATATTGTTCTACTAACGAATTCAAATGTGAGTCATCTGGAACATGTATTCCAATATATCAACAGTGTAATGGTGTTCCAGACTGCCCGGATGATTCCGATGAATCGCCAAAGTATTGCAGCAGTAAGTACTACATGTATTTAAGGTGAACGGATACACTTGGTAGATTTCCGCCATTATTTACAAGGGAGATAACAATGTCCCTTCAGCTGAAAGCAATGTCTACTGAGCTAAAAGCAATGTCCCTTTAGCTGAAAGCAATGTCTCTTAAGCTAAAAGCAATGTCCCTTTAGCTGACAGAAATGTCCCTTAAGCCGAAAGCAATGTCCATATAGATGAAAGCAATGCTCCTTCAGCTGATAAGCTGAAAGCAATGTCACTTAAGCTGAAAGCTGAAAGCAATGGCCCTTCAGCTGAATGCAATGTCTCTTAAGCTGAAAGCAATGTCACTTAAGCTGGAAGCAATGCCCCTTACTATGAAAGTAGTGTCCCTTCAGCTGAATGCAATATCCCTTAAGCTGAAAGCAATGTCCCTTCAACTGAATGCAATATCCCTTCAGCTGAAAAGGGGGTGGCGGGGGGGGGGGGGTGCTTACTGCGCTTAAGAAAAAAAAAAAACATGATACATTATTTCCTTCAAGAGTAGCCCCCACAAAGAAAAAAGAGCAAATATTGTCATGCATGTAAGTGTCATTTCACATGGAGATGTTTCCAACAGAGCAGAAATGAACAAGCCCTGAAAGTGTCGCAATCACAGCGATAGGATAACACAAACACAAGCATAATGGACAAACATAATGTCCTAGGCTCCGATAGTATTCAAAATATATAGTAAAACTACATATTAATTACTCGTGTACCCTAGCCGATTCAAATTTCCAATAGCTCAAGAAAAAAAATATTGGGAATATTTTAGAAAAAAAAATACTTTATCATAAAAATGTATGTTTTGTGTACTCATTAGAACCGCTTTAGTGGGTACATTCAACATACCAATTATGTAATAGAAAATCGAAAAGTCATTCCTAAATTATCTTCATTTACCCCCTGACCTGGTGTAATGATTAACCTGAGTGGTTTGAATTACCCATATCTATAACAAATGTCCATGGTCCCAAAAATGTTCGATCCATTCAAGTTCGACTGGACAAACAGGTTCGCAAAGAGCCTTATGCCCCCTAGTAGACCTTTCCAAGACGGTTCCCATCACGAAAACACGCCTATAAAATTTTGACCCCTTAAACCCTACTTTTATATGGTAAAACTAGGGTTTACAGGGGTATACATTATTTTTCTTATTTCTGCACAAAACATAGATTGTGGGTACTCTGTAGAGCTGCCTCAACGAGGCGGTTCTAACGAGTACCCACAATCTATGTTTTGAGCAGAAATATGAAACATATCAGAGTTGCAATTTTCTTGGTGCGTCGGTGGTTTCATATATGATGTTTGTTTTGTAATTGTTAATTCCTCATCTGTCTTTCTTTTGGTGCCTCGGGAAGGTTGTGCTTCGTGATTGTACCGTATACTGGGTATCTTTGCTCATATTTTCCTAATCCAGTCAGTGTATCGTCGTAGGAAAATAACAAAACATTATTATATTGGAGAGGACCTATATACGCTTAAATGCCTCCGTTCTCACTTAGTTTATATGTATGTTACGTAATGCCAGTTCGGAATAAATAATTTAGCCACCTAGTGACAAATCCAACAAAATGGATATGTGATCTGCGAAGACTCAGATCAGCCTGGGCACCTGAGTATTCGCTGTCTGTTTAATGGGTATTGAAGTACCCAAGTTTTCTTCATGCGGACAGCGAAGACTGATCCGCCCAGTCTGATTGAGTCTTCGCTGGGTGAACACGCTGTTTTATTGCTTTTGTCATGAGGTGGCTTATATGTTTAAAACAAATGCTATGAAATAAAATACTGTTCATGACAGACCATATAAACTGGCAGCCAGAGCAAATGAAAACCAATAGGCCAGACAATGGCCATTGTGTCCAGCATGAAAACATATATCTGATAAAGTGGAATTGTACATACATTGCCATAACACCTAATACAGTAATTCGCCAAAATTAATGTAAATAATTGTGCCTCAAGACGGATACAAGTTTGTCTAGATAAAGATATATTTTAGCTACAACATCAGAAAACGTACCTTCGAACAAGTGCGCCCAGCAAAGATTTAGATCAGGCTACGCATTAACACGTTTTTTGTCGGGCTCACATGTCCACAGGTACGTTTTCTCACGCTATAGCTTGTTCGTTTTATCCGAAGTGAACGAATTATAAGTCTTTTTATCACAATTTTGTTCAGTTACCGTATACATTTTAGCCAGCGCAAGACAAAACCTACAGAATGGCATGTGCGCCCAGTGAATACTAAGATCAGCCTGGGCATCCACTCAGTCTGATCAGTGTCTTCGCTGTCCGTACGAAGAAAGCTTGGATCCATAGCTACCCATCGAGCGCTCAGCGGATGCCCAGGCTGATCTGGGTTTTCGCTGGACGCACTTATCATTGTCTTAGTTTTGTCTTGCGCTGGCTTATTTTGTTCACAATAAATCGAATTTTCTGTTTGTGGTTTCGGTGTGTTCTGATTTCTGATCGCAATTGATCCCTGTGATTTATTTCATCAAAGTGTTTCGATTATATGTGTTTCACTATGATGTTTCACAGATGAGGTAGAGGACCCCTATTTTGACCGAACCTATATTTGTAATTAGAAGCTGCATCAGAATTCAGGGCGAAGTTTCGCTCGTGTAAAACAGGTTAAAACCCCCAGTCCACCCACCCAAAGTCGTTTTCCTACTGACTACTTCAAGGCGGTTCTTCTGTTGCAGTTCTTCTTTGTTAGTGCGTCTGTGGTTTACTTTGTGGCGTTTGTACTGTCTTTATTTGCTCATTACGAAAACACGCCTATTCAAATATATTGAAAATTTTACCACCAAAAAAATGCAAATTTTCAGATAAAAATTCTGACATTTTTCATATTTCTGCTCAAAACAAAGATTGTGGGTACTCGTTAGAACCGCCTCGGCGAGGCGGTTCTAACGAGAAACCACAATCTATGTTTTTGAGCAGAAATAAGAAAAATAATGTATACCCCTGTAAACCCCAGTTTTACTATATAAAAATGGGGTTTAAGGGGGTCAAAATCATATAGGCATGTTTTCGTGATGTACTGATTTCTCCTCGGTGCCTCGGGAGGGCTGTTCATCGTGATTAAGGCATTTCTTGGGTGTCTTCACATACCTTGTTCTTATACTTGTTGTCCTAGTAGATCCAATGTTTCGGTAAAAAAAAAGATTTTAGTCCACACAAATGCCAGAACACAATAAATTAGAATTTGGAATCAGTACGGTTGTGCTTCGCGATTGTGGTATTTCCTGTGTATCTTTGCTCATATTTTACAATAATGTCTATAATAACTATGAAACTATAAATTTCTTTACGTAATGCATTATAACAATACAATTGATTTATTTTGTTTTTAAGCTCTGTCTTGCTTGGAGGGAGAATTTGCATGTAGAGATGGTAGCAAATGTCTAAAACGAGAAGAGCGCTGCGACGGGAAACCAGACTGTATGGATGGAAGTGACGAAGAAGAATGTGGTGCGTAATATGACTCATAATTACCGTATTTACCCAACTATTCGTACTTTTAAGGAGACTGGGTACACGTTCAGGCGTGGTAGCTCTGTCAGAATGGTTTTGCATCCCTTCTGAAAGGAGATCTAGATTTAAAAAAAAAATAATTTGCTGCCTTTTAGAGCAAATTCGTTTCTTTTCACCAGGGATTTGATGTGCAGGGAGGCAATCAGGAAATCACGAAAGTTGTCGACCCAGTCAAATATGGCGTAATAAGTGCCAAGTTCTCTTAACGCTTTATAATACTTGTACTAGTATATGGACCAGTCTGTTTGACTACCTGATGATGTAGCCAGAAAATGCTAAATGAGTGTCTAACAATGTCGACTCTGACCAGATGCTGCGTTACATGGCATCTGTTCTGGGCGTTACATAGTTCGCTCAAGCCTGTTTGTCCGAACACTACGGGTAAATAAGGTATTTTACTACATCCGATGTTTGCATGTGGTGAACTGTTAGATATACCGTATTTGACCTAATTACTGCACTATGCGTAAAGAGTTTTTAACATTAATGGGAAAAAATGTAGTAAAATATGTATCTACTTACTAAAAGTAAACAAGATCAGCACATGATTTATCTAATGGTGTTTTTGTGTCTTTTTCTGATTTTATTTATGAAAGCATATATATTGTCGGTAGTCGTTGAATTGCTGCGATCTGAAGACTATGGAATTGCTTGACTGTGTTTATAGGGGTATGTGCGGTAATTAGGTCAAATGCGTTATGTAAAATAGGGTGCCTGTGCCTGTATGAAATGGTTTGAACCGACTGTTAATACTGAGTTGTTTGCATGCAATATTTTGTTTATTATTAACTGCTAACAATTGTGTTTCATTTCAAAACATTGCTATCATTTCAGAGTCTTATGATTATATATTGTCTTTAGCCCTTTGACAATTAAGAACAAAATACCCTTATATTTGTTTCTTGTCTTATTCATGACTTAAAGAACGTAACTAGATTCTATAGCAAAACACACACACACACACACACACACACACAAACACACGCACACATACACATAAACACACACACACATTGGCAAAAAGTATTTTATTGTGATATTTACATGTATACAGAAATTACAAACCGGTACTTGACTAGTGGTCATCTGTAAGTGCTTATATTAGAGGCGGTAAACTGGTCATGGACTGCCTTTACGTCTCTTTTTTTTTTTTCCTATCCAGTATTCGGAAGTTATGTCTATTAATATTCATATTTCATATTTTATTTGTATCTTCTCCTCTTTCAAATAACCAAAGAAACATTTTTTGCAACAAGATCATTATTAGGCAAAATAGTGCTATGCCAAATATTTTATGGTTGATTTGTCATTTAAGAGAAGCAAAAAGAGACAAACCCAAACTTGAACGAACTGCTTGCCACTAAACACCTGTGTTCGAAGAGAAAATACCACATGTTTATTAGTTAGTTATACCGAACTATTTAGACCCTCCCTGGGACTGCCTGAAAGTAGTCTTAATATTGAATGTGCAATAATAAAAGAGGAGTGGTCTTAATTTCGAGGGGTCTTAATTGCGGGAGTTTCCTACATATCACTGGGATGAACATGGGGTATACGCTACATTGACTTGCTAACACATTGTTACATTAGATCTGAGCCTGGGCACAGCTTATCCTACTAGATTGCATGTTCGCCCAGTGTAGTCTGATCAGAGTCTTTGCAGGTCACTCTTTGAGGAGCCAAGACCTCTTCAGGCGGACTGCAAAGACTACGATCAGCCTGCCCAGATGCTGGACTCACTTGTAATCTTGCTGGAAATACTGTACCCCGGCTTAATGTTATAACATTCGGCAGGTGACACTTGCTACCTGCAGCATCTGCAGTATCGCATGTGATGTTTGCAAATGTTCTGTTTTGTGAATCAAGGTGGTTGAGGAATGCATGGAGTGGGATGCTTCTGTTTGCGGATACCCGCTCTTCACTTATTTTCTTTCAAATATTTGGGATCTATGCTGTCGATGATGTTAAGTATGGACATATGCGTGCGTCCAATATACCGAATAAGGTCGTTATAGTATATATTTATTTTACTTGTTCTTTATGTTTCGTTCAGAGCTTAATCAGTTTATCTATATATTATATAGCAATGTATATGGGTAAGCCGTTTAGTTGACATAACTTTATGCTTACATGAGTCGCAACGTGAGAAAACGTTCTTTATAATTTTCGCGCCTACGACATTACGAAAACATGCCTATTCAAATAAATGAAACAATTTCACCACCAAAAACTGAAAGTTTTCATATAAAAATGCTGAGGCAGTTCTAACGAGCACTCAAAATCTTTGGTTTTGAGCAAATATGAGAAAAATAATGTATGGCCTTTTCTCATAATTCCGTTCATCCCCATAACTCCGTTCACTCTCTTCTTAGAATAAAATGAAAACAAATCTTTCTTAAATTTGTGCTTAGTAAAATTAATATGAAATAACGAACATTGCAGCTGATTTAGAAGAAAATCAGTTTTCGCTTACAATTGTATGCATAAAAATCAAAATTTGTCAAAAAATGCTAAATATTTCGGGGGTACCCCCAAAAAATTACTAACCAGTTACATGAATGTGAATGGATATAAATAGTATCAACAATTTAGAACAGTTATAGTCTAAATTAAATGCTCATTATATATAATATGCATAGAATGAATCCAGTTGCCTGTGATAATCAAAGAAATTTGAGTGAACGGAGTTATGAGAACATGCCCAAAACACCCCCTTTCATTTTCTGAAGATCGTAGAATGTAAAGATGTGTGTTTTATTTCTTTTAATCTTAATATTCTCATAGGTATTTAGTCAACTGTATAAAATGTATGTACAGAAAATCATTCTTGCAATAAAAAATTGATAGCAGCATTGCGGAACCTTAGGTGAACGGAGATATGGGTTTCCAGGTTATACCCTGTAAAACCCTGTTTTACTTTATACAAGCGGGGTTTTAAATAGATAGGTATCATCACGAAATATTGCCTATATAATTTTGACCCCTTTAAACCTCACTTTTATATAGTAAAACTGGGGTTTAAAGGGGTATACATTATTTTTCTTATTTCTTCTCAAAGACGAGGCGGTTCTAACGAGTACACACAATCTATGTTTTGAGCAGAAATATGAAAAATATCAGAATTTTTTATCTGAAAATTTTCATTATTTGGTGGTAAAATTTTCAGTATATATTCGAATAGGCATGTTTTCGTAATGGAGATAAAGAATGGGAGCCGCCTATGTATCGTCGCAATCTGATCTCTTGGAAGGACGTTTTATCAGTAGTTAAATCTCGAAGACTTCAACAGTGAACAGCGAAGTTTGATCGGACTGCGTGGATGCACGTGTCATATGGTACGTCTAATCACTTTGTGGCTCATATATTTCTTGAATTTTCTTCTACTGCATGAACTTGCGAAAAGCTAACATTTGTTTTCTTCTAGATTTCTCTTTTATAATTGTGTTTCCTTTTCAAGTTCTTTAGTATATTTTCTAACTATCAGGAATTTACAAGATTATATCTGACTCCTGTAGCTTGGTTTTCTTAGCGCTACAGATCCTAATTTGATCTTTGTTTGTGCTGTTTTAGTGAGTAAGGTACATTTTGTTTGGCTGCAACACGTTTGAGACTACCTTAAACAGTCTTATATCCGAAACCGTCTTATAATAAACCGTCTTGTATAAGGAGGAAAGCTTAGTTGCAAAATACAGAATTTCTGATAAATAAATAAAGGTTTGAATTACTTGAACCGCTGTAAAAGTGGCAGTACAACAAACTGTTTTTCCTTGCTCATAATGCATACTGGGGTGATGTCCGTACCCAGTCAGATGTCGGCGAGCCTAAAAATTCTAAAATGAGGGTGAGATTTCGCGCAAGTAAATCTGGTTAGAGACTCTTCCATGTTTTGTGCTGTTGTCGGTTCCAAAGCAGATACTCTGGTGCTGACCATCTTTGTTGAATTTCTAGCATTGTAATCACTTGCTGTACGGCTGCCCACTTTGCTTTCCGTTTTCTTCTTGTGATACTAGCATTCTGGGCCCAGTTGTTCAAATCGTCGTTAGTTTAACGAGCTTGTTAGTGGTCAAATGTTAACTCTTCTAGTAAGTACAATATCTACTTTACAGGTATTTTTGCTAAAAAATGTGAGTA
Source organism: Anodontia alba (assembly GCA_964016985.1). Taxonomy (NCBI): domain Eukaryota; kingdom Metazoa; phylum Mollusca; class Bivalvia; order Lucinida; family Lucinidae; genus Anodontia; species Anodontia alba. The sequence goes on from OZ024830.1 coordinate 34,322,267, forward strand.
GCTTCAAATTTTTAAGCAAAAATATTAGCATGTTTTGCATATTTAATGATCAAAATTTTAACGATACTTTAACTAACGACATCATTAGTTTTGAACACCTGGGCCCTGGTCCATTTCGTTAATGGTTGCTCGGCGGTTTGCTTAATGATTTTTTCTGTTTATATCGTTTTATTGTTTGGAGCTCCATCGGGAGATAAGAGCGAAGTTTCACATCAGTAAAACTGGTTAAAGCCTTCAGTAATCTTCTACTGACAATTCCGATGCGCTACCCCTATTGCGGTTCTTCTTTGTTCACGCGTCGGTGGTTTCATTTGTGGTATTTCTTTTGTCATTGTTTGTACCTCATCTCCTTCTTCTGATGCATTACAAGGGGTCTGTGCTTTGTGACTGTGGCATTTTTGGTATCTTCACTCATACCATTTTTCGGCAGATAGGTTTGACAACCTAGGGATCTCCAATTGTTTCAACACGTTGTTTCTGTTGAGTCCTTATCTTTGCGTCATTATAGACGTTTTCTGTCATTTATCTGTCGCCCGTAATGAATAACCCAGCTAGCATTCTACGTAAATCTACATCAGGCCGACATCGGCCCGTCAGCTACCCTGACGGGCCGATGACGGCCCGATATAGATTTACGTAGAATGCTGACTGGGAATGGATGGGTTAGAAGATCTCCACATGGACCGACAAAATGTATGTTTTTACCACTATGGAAGCTGAGGGCGAGGTTTGGGATCCCTTAAAGCTAGCTTAAGCCCCCATTAATTCATTACTGACCGTTCAAAGGCGGTACTTTTATTGTGGTACTTTTTTGTCATTTTTTATGTAGTGTTTCACTTACTGGTTTTTCTTTTAACAAGTATGTAAAGTGATTATATATTCAGCTAAGTTTGGGCAACACAGTTCCCAGCTTTTTGGGAAAGAGTTCAAGATCTGCTTGCCATCTGTTGATTTTGTGGCTGCTTAATTGTATTTAACTGTCTTTCTCTTTGGTGTTTGGGGCTTAATGTGGATCTTATTGCATCTGTTCCTGAGTTCTCTTATTTAGTTTAAGTAGGAGTAGCAGGCGAAAGTCAGTAAGTTGCTGAAGTTTTGATTTCATGGCACTTCAGAATGAGTAAATCAGTTCCCTCAAATAATCTTTAAGTTTACAGAGGCCTTTCTGTGCAATTTTTATTGTCATTAAATATGCAGGTTTTATTTTGATAAATGTGTCTTCTAATTTGCAACACTATCGTTCAGTGATATCAGTTTGAACGCAAAAAAACAATCATAATTTCTTTTTCCGTCTTGCTAGTTCGGATGTTTACAAACTTGTTCCTTCCACAATAGTACACGATGGAAATGCGCATCATCATGCATTGTTACATGCTTCTAGTCGTATGCCAACATGTTGGCATACGACTAGAAGCATGTAACAATGCAGTTAGATGGCATTTCATTTTTGTCTTATTGTTTTATTGACGATTCACGGTCGCCGCCATCTCACTTTCCACCGGCTTTTTTTTTTTTTTGGATATTTTGTCATGGATTTGACTTTGACCAACGGTCGTTAATTTCCGTACAATCTCGGATTATTAAGTAGTGAAATTGACTATTGCAAGATTTTATTAATAATCCTGAACTCTGAGGGATGTGTGAAGAACAACAAAAACAGTTAATCAGCTTGGTACGAGAAATTCAAATGTAGCAACCTATGCTATGCCTACATGATAGTTATAATAACTGTTCAAGCTTATTCATACATTTCCTATATTACGTTTTGGGCACTTCCATCTGGGCTGCGTTTAGTAAAAAAAACACTAGCGAGTGTTTTCAAAAACTATTTAGCATCTTCTGAACGATTATTTTAAAGCCTGGTCATGTTACCTCTAATTAGAGATTAGCCGTTATTCTCGTATATGGAACTTGATGTTAGATCGAATTAACACTTTCATATTTTGAGTTACAAAAAAGTATACATAAATTTTATTCGCATAGGCCGCCATCTTGGTTGTGCCAAAAGACAGCTTGAGAATAGTTTGGAGATGTTCGCTACCCTCCACCGAAAACTGTCGCAACTAATCGGAAAGTTTGCTTTGTTTTGGGAGTAACCGCGAACGTTTCGGCTTATTGAACGCAGCTCTGATCTCCAGGATTGCGTTCAATAATGCAAACCGTTCGCGAACACGCGGGAACTACTGCAAACTTTCCGTTCGGTAGCGAGTGTGTGGGAACTTTTTGTTGAGCTGTCTTTTGGCACAACCAAAAAGGTGTTCTATACAATTTACATATGCGTGTTTGTAACAAAGATATAGAATTGTTACGTCGTGGATACGAGATTTATTTGATCTAATGTCAAATCTCGTAAACGGGAATGATAGCCAGTCTGGCCCAGAAACCATAAAAATTCAACTGGTTTCTGCTTCGTATGTGTTTTCACAGTTCTCAATGTCTTTTGTTTCCCTTTTAGAATCTTTTGCTATACCCGTTCAGCAGCAAACACTCGCGAGTTTTCTTCTTTATTGAACGCAGTTCTGGTGATGTATCTAAATATTGCTGGCTAAATAACAAAACGTGCAAACTCTACGCAAACTGCTCTTTTCCTAAAGCATGTAAGATTATATACGTATATCAAATATGGTAAACAATCGTACAGCTAGTTGATTCAACCAGTTGATGTTGAGCGTTCCAGCTTTTTTTTTTTTTTTTTTTTTTTTTGTTTTTCTTTTGCAAACAATGTATGACTTCTTTAAACAATGCATATAAGCTGCATTTGCACGTTTCTTCTAACAGGTAACATACATTCATGTATATTCAGCCCATGTAAATACATGTCAAGGCAATTTTGATATTAAATTGCTTATGCATGTGCAGTCAAAAGTATGCGCTAGAACGCCAGCTTCACTATCTTTCTCTCTCTCTCTCTGTGTGTGTGTGTGTGTGTGTGTGTGTGTGTGTGTGTGACAAATATATATCCAATAAGTTTATATGGAAATATGTACATTGTATTATAATTTTGATACTTAAATGCAGAGAAAAAGTTTTGTAGTTTTGTTCACATTTGTTTTGCTTATTGGAGTATCCTTTGCTTTTGTGTGTCATTCTTGTTTATGGTACATTCTAGCTCTGTATTCTTTCTTCTTCACATGCGTCGCAACGTGTAAAAACGCACCGTTTGAAATGTGTGCCAAACGAACACTCAAATCAGCCTTCGCATCCGTGCAGTCTGATCATTCTTCATTGTCTACATGACGAAACTTTGCATCTTTTGCTATCTAAAATGCGCCTAGTGAAGAGTTTGATCAAATTGCGCAAAAACACGTGTTGTTCTGAACCTTCTCTTGGCGCACATGTTCGAAGGTATGATTTCTCACGTAGCATCTCATATTTACTTTGTTTACTCACCATGCATTGAGACAGGCACAAGATTACAATCGCAAATAGTAAAGCCTCGTGTTAGCATGTGCCTCCGCACAAACTCATACTTTTGTCAGCACAGCATGTGTATATTGTGAGTGTATTTCATCCTTTACATTTATTTTAGTCCGTGCCGGGCCTCTGTCTGTAAGTATATACTTCTGGGGAATTAAAACATCTTCAGGAGGCAACTCTGGTAAAATTCATTACCCGCCCCCTTCTTCAAAAGGTCTACTCTAAAACGGAAGAATTTATTCCCTTTGAGAGCACATGGTTTCCTTTTGGATTAGAGCCCTTTTTCAGAATGGGATAAGAATGCGAGGAAGCAAACAAGAAGCCAAAACATTTGTCTTCTTTGTATCAACTGGTAGAACAAAAATCTACCGATTGTATTTAGTTCTCTGAAAGCAAACGAAACGCGAAAATATGAAGAAAAGAAAGCAGTGTTGTTACCGTCATAAGCGAGAGATAATGTCAAGCAGGGTCATTCTAAGGGCAATCTATGCGGTGCTGTAGGTATTGAAACCATTAAATATTTGGAAATTGGCTGAAATCTGTCTACTCAATAATGTTTACAATGCTTTCTAATATATTCGCTTTTTCCTTTGCTCTTGTGTATATATACAATTTTTGTTATTGTAAAACTTTAGATCGCTTTAGCTTCTGTTTTATTACGAAAGACTTAATGTTGTCCTTTTCTCACAGTATTCAGTCCAGTATTATTGAAGCATTCAATTTATCGTCTCGATATTTGGATGACTGGTAAATTTTTGATAATTAAATGGATGATGCAATTTATCCAAAAGAACTACAGTTAAATATACCTCTGAAACCGAAGCACGTTTTTGGACTTAAATTTAACATTTATAAAAAAAAAGCGGGACGACTGCTTTTGAAATTATATATTACTCTGCTAATTCGTTGGAGCATCTAGTCAAGTCAATGATTTTGATTATCAAAAAAAAAAAAAAAAACAAAAAAAAAAAAACAAAAAAAAAACAATAAAAAAAAAAACTTAACTGCTAAACTTCATAAGCAATGGGACCATTATCATGAACTACGTAATTTTTTACGTTATATCGCCGTCACTCTGAATAAATGTCCAAATGTAAAGTTGGTCTGAAAACACTTCTATAAGACGGTCTGTCCGAACCAGAATGCTTTAGCGACTTATAATTTATTATTGAGGCTTTCAATTCAACTTCAAGATACCTTGACGATTTATTAAATATTGACAATATTTACTTTGACCAAATGGTGGACCGGATATACCCTACAGAACTCCAATTAAATAGAGCAAATTCTTCCGATACCGAGGCACCTTTTTTGGATTTGAATCTATGTATATCTAATGGTACAGTTTCCACCAAAATTTATGATAAACGGGACGATTTTGATTTTGATATAGTCAATTTCCCTTTTCTGGATGGCGATGTCCCCCGGCGTACCTCATATGGGGTATACATATCTCAATTTATTAGATTCGCCAGAGCTTCTTCAAATCTTAATGACGTTAACTACTGTAATAAAGTCCTTACTGCCGAACTTCTTAGGCAGGGCTATCGTTATTTTAAACTTCGTAAGGCGTTTGCGAAATTTTATCGCAGACACGGTGCCTTGTTAGAAAAATATAGCGTCAGTCTGAAAACACTTCTGCAACAAGGTATATCTGAACCCGAATTTTACGGTGACTTAGTGTACAGATTTAGAAAAATTGTAGGTAAATCTAACTTTTCGGAGCAATTCAGAAAACTTATTAACTGTTATAAAAGAATTGGCTATAGCCTGGATATTATGCGGCTGACTGCATGCCTAGTTGTCAACCCAATCATAGTTGATGGCTATGCTTCACTCTTTAATTGCACGACGGCGGTTCGGGCCTCAGAATCAATGACGGCCTCTTCGTAAAACTTTAACCAGTGGGTTGGGGCTTGACGATATGTCTTTGGCTTGGCCCGCCGTGGTTCAACTATTGGTTTTCATTTACTCTGGCATATAGTAGAATTGCCATGAGTACTCATCTTTGTTTATTATAGTGATTAATTTGATTTTTATGTTTTGCTTTGATGCATTGACTGAGTTGGGAGCCTTTATGCGAACCGAATTTTTATGTATTTCTGTATTAAGAGTAGCATCGGGACCCAGGGTGAAGTTGGCTAGCTGTAAAAGTGCTTTAAACCCCCCGGTGGTTTGCTCTACTTACCGTTCTAAGGCGGTGATTCCGGTGTTAGTCTTACTCTTTGTTGCTTTGTGGTTTATTCTACGAGGCGATTTGTTGTATGTCTTTCCGTGTGTCATTTTGTTCTTAAGTTTTTTTTCAGTCCTTTTAGTATTGCGATTACCTCACTTGGGGAAGAGAAAGCTAATCGTTGTGCTTTTCGTACGTTTGTTCGGTTTGTGCTTGTTTAGGTTTGTCGGTTTCCTTTTCCTCTTGGGGTCTGGGAAGGGCTGCGGTTTGTGATTGTGGCACTCCCTGGGCTTTTCTCTTATCTTTTTCTTTTAGTGTATATTGTTGGAAAAACTGATTTATCAGAACAATCTTAAAAGATTGTACATCGGTACAAAAAGATAACTTACAACACGGACAGTATGCGACAAACTGCATGCATGGTTGTTAACCCAATTATGGTTGATATCTTTGCTTCCTACGTTAATTGCACGACGATGGGTCGATCCTCCGACTAAATGACGGCTCCTTTTTAATCAGTTTCAGATGATTGGCATCTGAGTAGCTATGTCTGTGGTCTGACCCATCGTGTTTCTATTTGTGGATTTCTTGTGTTGTTTGCCTCAGATTACCATTGAGACATTTGCTTTGTGTCATCAAAGTGACTTTGATTATGTGTGTTTCACAGATGAGGAAGAGGACCTTCATTTATATTTTGTATGCGCGTCCAATTGCTCCCAGAGCTTATTTACTTAGCACATATTTATAAATATTGATAACTGTTTATAACCGCTGATATGATACACTATATACGAGTTAGTTTTCACGGTATTTGCTTTTAGATTTGCATTCCATCTGCCTACTTGAGATGTTTAGCAGGCTACGATGTACTAAAAATCTATTTTATACCTGAAGCATTTTTATTATGTGTCAGTCTAAATTGATTGGTCGCTAAGCATTAAAGGGGTAAGTTTGTGGCTTTTCTTTTATCGCTAACTAAGCGAATATAATAATCGCGATTACTCCTGTATGTTTTATGTTTCAAGTAACGTTGCCGGTCTTCCACCAAGTTAAACATCACGGTCACTCATTCTAGTACTAACTGTAATATAGGGATCAAACATGGTTTTTCAAGCATTAACATTAGCCAGGTCCCTTTGGAGGTGTTGAAAACCGGGGCCGGACAGGTCCCTTTGGAGGTGTTGAAAACCGGGGCCGGAGGCCGCGGTTTTCAACACCTCCCAAGGGACCTGGCGAATGTTAATGCATTGAAAAACCATATTCGATCGCTATTATTGCATAAAAACTGAAAACATTTGCTACAGTTCGCGTTATTTCCTGCACTATTTTGTTTCACGTTTTCACCGATGTCGCGCGAACGTAATTTCCACGGACTATGCTCGTTCTAGGACAGGGCAGTACATATGTCCTGACGGCAGCAATTCTGTGGCCCCAGTACGAGCATATTGAAATTTGCGTAGCTGTGCATTAATAGCGCGTGAATTGCCTTGTAAATACACGGCTTTTAGCTGGTTAATGCACGGCTGTTAATAACATGCGACTGCTTTTTATGCAGTAATGTATGTTTAACTTCGCGAAAGAGCCCATCGCCTCTACTCGCGTCGCCATAATAGCCGGCTGTCATATTAGCGCTTCAGAAGTGATCATTATACCTACTCCGTTACAGGCTATTAGTTATAAATTTACTGAAGGAAACGAACATTCTTTTATTGAAGCAAAACTGTTTTTCTGTCTCAAGACTCTATTTCTGTTTCTTTGATATTCGTTTGTCTTTTCAATATGTACAGTCTATTGTAGCTTGTAATAGTCTCATCAGTTATACCTATTACTTTAAAAAGAGGGATAGCAAAACAGACAAAGACAGAAACGAATCGAGCTAATTAACACACCTGTATTCACATTCATTTTGCATTCTTCTTTACCTGAAACGGTTCCTTTGTTTATGTATATGTGAAATGAAATGCGTTATAACAAAATTAGTGTAATTAGTGTTTATTGGTTTTAAAATAAATCCAAAACATAACCACAATCCAACACAAATATATAAATATCCTTTTAAATCTTATTTCTAAAGGTAACTTTACAACTGTCGTGTTTGTAGAAAGATATACATGCAATCTTCAGAACAGCATTGTACCGATTTTATGTTCTATGGTTATGGCTCTGCACAGGCATTGATATAATGACAGCTCCATCCTCAGTTTCAGAGGCTGGCTCTTGACTATCGATGTTTGTGGTCGGTCACATCGTGGGCTTGTTTGTAATTTTCTTGTTTCCTAACTTCAGATCGCCACTGAACCCTTTCCGTTGTTTTATCGCAGTGTTTATGTGTTTCACTGTGGTTTTATGATTAGGTAAAGAACCGCTAAGCGGGAAAAAAATACGTTTTCAAATCGGAGCTGCTTCAGAATTAAGGGTACGGTTTCGTGCGAGTAAAACTGGTTTAAGACACCCTCCCTCTTCACCCCCTCCCCCTCCCACCTCCACACACACGCACTCACGCCTCACATTCCCGAAACAAGTACTTATTCTACTGACCGTTCCACAAGGGTTTCTCTTAGTTTATGCGTTGGTGGTTTGATTCATGGCGTATGTTTTGTTTTTATAGGGATCAAACATGGTTTTTCATGCATTAACATTCGCCAGGTCCCTTGGGAGGTGTTGAAAACCGAGGCTGAAGGCCGCGGTTTTCAACACCTCCCAAGGGACCTGCGAATGTTACTGCATTGAAAAACTATGTTCGATCGCTATTATTGCATAAAAATTGAATACATTTGCTACATTTTGCGTTATATCTTGCACTATTTTGTTTCGATTTTTCACTGATGTCTCGCGAACGTAATTCCCACGGACTATGCTCGTTCTAGGGCAGGCAGTACACATGTCGTGACGGCAGCAGTTCTGTGGCCCCGGTACGACCATATTGAAAGTTGCGTAGCCGTGCATTAACAGCGTGTTTATTGTCTTGTTAAAACACGGCTTTTTGTCGGTTAATGCACGGCTGTTAATAACGTGCGACACTGCTTTCTATGCAATAATGTTTATTTCTCACGTCTCCTACTTTTTGTGCCTCGGAAAGGAATGCTTCGTGGTGATTGTGCCATTTCCTGGGTATCTTCACTTATATATTTGATACAAATCTGAAGGAAAACTAAATTGAAAACAACATTCCTAATAGGGACCCTGCGGAAATACACAGAATACATCAAACTAAGAAACGCCTCGCTGATTTAATGAATCGGGTCACGGGGAACACTGAAACATGCAAAGTCCCTCACAGCATCAGCAGTGTTGAGTGGGGTTCTACTTTCTCACATAATACATGAGCTCCATAGGCCCAAAGTTCCAGAATATATTATAATATATAGAAACAATATTGGTGAAAATAATCAGGAAATGTCACAAACTCAAGATAGGTAACAAATAATGACAAAACAAACGCCACATATGAAACCACCGACACACAAACAAAGAAGAACAGCAACATTGCGAAAACACGCCTATTTAAATACACTGAAAATTTTACCACCAAAAAATTGACAATTTTTCAGATAAAAAATTCTGATATTTTTCATATTTCTGCTCAAAACATAAATTGTGGGTACTCGTTAGAACCGCCTTGTCGAGTACCTACAATCTATGTTTTTGAGCAGAAATAACAAAAATAATAGATACCCCTGTATATAAAATGGGGTTTTAAGGGGATCAGAATTATATAGGTTTGTTTTCCTGATAAACAGAAGAACTGCCTTTGAAAATTCAGTAGTACATTGCAATGTTAAAACTACTGGGGATGTTTAGCCCGTTTTACTCGCGTGGAACATCGCCCTTAATTCTGATTAGCTCCATAGCACAAACTTAAGTTCGGTTTGCAAAGGAGTCCACCACCGCATCTTTGAAACAAGACAGTGAAACATACATAATCACGAATGAAACAAAGCAACGGAAGACATTTCTGCACACTATGGGTTTGAAGGGAAAGAGTTCATTGCGTCATAGTCATTTGTGTATCAAACAGAAATAACTTTAGGGTAATGTCAACTGTAAAAAATTAAATGCTAATTGTCTATAGTCCGATGCGTTGATAAATTGACACTTTTATATTTACAGTGAGCCAGGCACACTACTTCCTACGACATTGCGTATACGGAAGCGAAATATCAGCATACGTATTCACAAATTCTAAGCAGTACCTCTAATAACGTCCTTCTAAGGAAAGCGTGGATGCTTGGCTACCATACAGAGCACAGCAATGACCCCGATCAGCCTGCGCTTTCGGGCATGCTGATCTGATTCGTGGCTTGGCGTACATACTACCTTGTAGGAAATGTGCCTCGTCTCAACTTTTAGCTATGCTAGTTACATTTACAAACCGATCATTCACGCTCATAGACACATCAAATACAAACGTATGAGCTATGTCATGAAACAGGGCCCAGTTGTTCAAAGCGTCGTTAGCTTAACGAGCTCGTTAAGGGTCATTTCGTTAACTGTTTTAGCAGATTCAATATACAATATTATGATATTTTTTGCTGAAAAAATGTGAGTAGCTTTTGCACTGCAAAAGCTACTCACATTTTTTCAGCAAAAAGTTTCTGCATATTTGCGTATCACTCGATCTAAATTTTAACGAATCGTTAACTAACGACGTCGTTAGCTTTGAACAACTGGGCCCTGATGTCTTATGACCAATACGTATAGTAAAATTCGTTATTAAGACCACTTTTGGGACTGTCTTAAAGTGGTCTGATTAGCGGGCAGGTCTTAATATTGAATATAGAATATGGTAAATGTTCTAAAATTTCGAACATATTTTTTCGTACGTTTTTGGCCTAAAATTTGCTTTTTTATGCAGTTGTTTCGTAAAATACTTAGTGGGAGGGCAAAAAGTGTACATCCTTCAGGAGCAGTCTGATCTGGGTCTACACTGTTTGCATAGGCCATTTTGTCAGAAACTTTTGTGTACTATTTTAGGATTATCTACCTTAATAACAAAACATTTGGGACTGCCAAAAGCTGGTCTTAATAGTGGGTGGTCTTAATGTCAAGTGGTCTTAATAGCGGAATTTTACTCATCACGAAAACCTGCCTATATAATTTTGACCCCCTTAAACCCCACTTTTATATAGTAAAACTGGGGTTTACAGGGGTATACATTATTTTTCTTATTTCTGCTCAAAAACATAGATTGTGGGTACTCGTTAGAACCGCCTCGCCGAGGCGGTTCTAACGAGTACCACAATCTATGTTTTGAGCAGAAATATGAAAAATATCAGAGTTTTTTTACCTGAAAAATTTCGGTTTTTGGAGGTGAAATTTTATATATATTTGAATAGGCGTGTTTTCGTAATGTGTATATTAAAGGCACTGACCAGTCTAATTAGGGCCTTCAGTGACCGCTTACAGGATAAATGAAAATTGCTATCGATGAATAGAGAAGGCCCTTTTCAGACTGACGGGTGCACAATGGATCTGGACCTTCTTTTCCACATATGCCAAGTCATGTTATTGTTACAATTAACTTCAGACTGTCCGTCCGGTCAGTTCCGATGTGTGAGCGTCCAGCCAGTACAGTGTATTTCCTCCAGCCGGGTTTGTGATAGTATACCAGACTGTGCCGACGAATCCGACGAATCTTCTGTCGTCTGTGACACAGGTAATGGGTTCATTTCAAGTCAGTTAGATTTGACGTTTCAAAGTTATCCATGAACGCTTATGGCGCAAAGCAAACTTTGTAGCAGACGACATTCTAAATTATATTGTGTTTTGTTGTTGTTGTTTCTTTTTCATAGAAAAAAGTTTTGACATTTCATGTGAATCGTCAGCTTGGCAAACAATTAACATGATATACCTAGACTTATTTTCTTTAGGAAAATACGTTTTGTTCTTCAACAAAAATGTCGTCTGCTGCAGTTGTGATTCGCGCATTGTGTTTAAGAGGAATGGATTCATTTTCAGGGAGTTGTCGTTTTCAAATTTGTTTTGCTGAATTTCTTCAAAATGGTCTACTCTAAAAGGAAACAACTGGTAGCAATTGCTTTTTTTAGAGTAGATTGTTTACAGAAGGGGAATGGTGTGCAGATATGCAAACAGGAGGTCATGATAGATGTTTTCCTTGTAACAAATGTTGGCAATTCTACCTGGTGTATCCAGTACCACCAAATGTTTACCAGGCTGATAACAGAATCATAAGTTGACAATTGGTTAGCGATTTCTTATTTTACATTAAAAATATTACTTGTATTTGATTTCGGGCAAAATACTACAGCTGCAGTATTTTTTTTCTTTGACCTATTCTTGGTATTAGAAATATGAAGATTTGCATCTAATTGTGTGTGAATAGGAAAAATAGTTTAAGATAGATCCATAGACTTGAATTCAAGATGCTAATATTTTAAACTTTAGTACTCTCTTGACAAATTCAGCAATCCACAATTTGATGATATTTTCCTTTTTTTCTAGACAATTGGGTTTAACATTTAAGATGTCATTCCGCATTTTCTGAGAAAACATAAACATGTTTCAAGATATCATCTGCTAAAATGCATGCCAAGCGTTAAAATATCGCAGTAGGTAAATGGACCGCAACGTCAGAAAACGTATCATGGGAGATGTGCGCCCAGCGAAGATTTAGGTCAGCCTGCAAGGGGAGCAAATTCATTGCTTTCAAAGTAGACCCCTTGTCAGAAGGGGATCGGTGTACAGGAAAGTAAATAGGAGGCCACAAAGTTTCCTCCCTTGTCCAAACTGATGACAAATCTACCATTCACCTGAATACATGTAACGTCTGTTATAAAATTAAAACAAAGGCAATAAAGTCTTTTCGATTTTCATATTCCCCGCAAATATTTTGGCTGTTTAGAATTGTATTCGAGTATGCATGTGGTTCTTTTCTCAGCAGGTTAACCGATCTGTCTGCTAGTTTCTTATAGTGATTCAGTCTTTCTGCTAATTTCTGGTACAATCCAAGTGAACCAGTTATTCTGCCAGTTTCTAGTGCAATCCATATGAGCCAGTCTTTCTGCTAGTTTCTGATGCAATCCACGTGTTCCAGTCTTTCTGCTAGTTTACGGTCCAATCCATGTGAACCGGTTTTTCTGCTAGTTTTTGGTGCAAACTTCGTGGGCAAATCTTCTTGCTAGTTTCCGGTCCACAGCAGTCTGTCTGCTAGTTGATCCAATCCACGTGAACCAGTCTTACTGCTAGTTACTGATGCAATTCATGAGTTCCTGTTACATTCCCAACTATCATTCCATTTCAGGTATCAGCTGTTCTGAAAGCCAGAGAGCTTGCCGAGATGATTCCGGCTGCTATTCTACAAGCCAGATTTGTGATGGTTATCGAAACTGTCTAGACGGTTCGGACGAAATTAATTGCGGTAAGGATGTTACGTAATAAAATAAGCCGCATCGTCAAAAAACGCGTACCTTCGGACATGTGTGCCCGGTGATGATTCAGATCAGAATCTTCACTGGGCGCATTTTGGATAGCCAATGATGCAAAGTTTCTTCATGCGGAGAACGAAGACTCTGATAAGACTATGCGGATGCACAGTCTAATTTGAGTGCTCTTTGGGCGCACTTGTCAAAAGGTACGTTTTCTCACGTTGCGGCTCATATGAGCCTGACCCAAACATTTTCCCTGTATAATATGCGTACAGCGAGGTCTGGTGCTAGCAGGTGCATTCTCACTGACTCACTGTAATTGTTTTTGCATCTCACTTACTGTGAGGGATTTACCCTCAAAGAGGGAGCAGTCCAAAAGGATTTGCATATGTTCCTAGCTTATTTTAAGAGTATACTAAATTAACCCTGATCAAGGAAAATACTTCATTTTAAATGAAATGCTTCTTGCATTTTGGCTTCTTTGTTGTGGAAATTATAGTTACAGATTTATTATTGAAGCACAACTACTGTGTCGAATTTCTTCCTAGGATGCATTGGCTTTATTCTTGTAAGGAACCTTATAGATTTTATTTGTCTTCATTGCAGCTGGTGTTAAGTGCAGTGTGGCGGCCGCGAAAAAGCAACTGATGATTTATCATAGTGCAATTTTTATTATTTCTATTATGCCACCAACTTCGAAGAAGTTGACGGGGCATGTTGCTTTTAGATCGTTTGTCTGTCCATTCGTCACGATTATCTTATCAGCAAGATATTTCGAAAAGTGTTAGAGCTAGAGCCTTGTTATATGGTATGATGATTGGGGATGATCGTGAGTATGTCACCTGATTACTGCTTTTAACAAATTCCGAAATATTTTGCCGGAGTTATGGACAAACATATAATAAGGAGCACAGTGTTTTGAAAACACACTTGGGTTTTTATTTTTCTAGAGGCCATTGATCCCATTTTTGTATCTTGGAAAATCGGGTTCCGCTTGGCGGTACTTTACAGTGCAAAGTAATTGCTGTGTACTGCACATTTACCATGCACGAGAATAAATATATAAAGGTTGACCTTGGAAATAAAGAACACATAAACGAAGGAAAATCGGAGTCTCGGTTTCACTGATCTTGGAAATAAAAAACACATAAACGACGGAAAATCGGAGTCTCGGTTTCATTGACCTTGGAAATAAAGAACACATAAACGAGGGAAAATCGGAGTCTCGGTTTCATTGACCTTGGAAATAAAGAACACATAAACGAGGGAAAATCGGAGCCTCGGTTTCATATGAAACCGAGACTCCGATTTTCCTCTTTTATGTGTTCTTTATTTCCAAGGTCAACCTTCATATTACTGCATTGTGTTCCGTAGGGTTGTATACGCCACTAGCATCGAGTTACGTGGAACTTTCCAAGATATTAGAATGGGTTAAACGTTCCCAAGGTAACTAATAAAAATAACTGCATTATGACGAGGTACGGGGAGTTGTTTTATGACCACCACTTAATATAATCTGCAGTAAAGTCTAATACAATCTATAAAGATTATAAAGAAACAATACAAGGATTAAAACAAATTGGAGTCTCGGTTTACTTGAGACTCATCATATGGCAATTTGCATTGTCGTTGCGGGGCTGCATATGCCCCCTACACTAAGTTTGTATTGATTGTCTTATAAACTAATGAAACTGTTTTTTTGCTTTATTCAAGAATCAGACCAAAAGAAAAATTAATTATGCTGGTATGGATCATTTGGTACACACGTTTTTATGTGTAATGTTCAAAAGTCGGTGGAAGGTGATATGCTTTTATTCTTTTACCTATGCTGTTTCGATGAAACCCAGGAATGTTGGAAAGAAATTCTACCCCCTTTGGACAGAAATTAAAACCAATCTAGGAAGAGAGCGCAGTTAGTTGTACCTGAGAAAAAGGAAGCTGCTTTGCTGGCTTATATGGACTGCTCTTAAAGAAAAGAATTTAAAAACGGATGCAAAATACTTTCTCTCTACATAGAAAATGTTGCATATGATACATTGTAGATTATTACATATCCTGACTCAAATAATATAATGTACGTGTAATTCACATATTGCACTGATATTGTAATATCATCAGCTTTTGCCGTGCTAATAGACAGTTTTGCTAATGTCATGCAAATAGACAGTTCTGTTAATGCCGTGCTAATAGACAGTTTTATTAATGTCGTGCTAATAGACAGTTCTACTAATACACAGATAATATTTTCTTTTCCATGCATGAGTAAATTTCGGACATTGATATGTAACCGTACTATGTTGCCAACTTTTCACAAATGCTGAATCGGTCACAGAATAGGCAGTCGAAATGGATTTGATTTTTTAAGTTATATTCTAATTGGCTCATTTTACTAATTTTCCTGTATATTGTTCATGATTGTTTATTTATGCATATTGTGTATAACATTAAATTATATAATTAAAGAACAAACCATCTGTTAACCAAAGAAAAATACTTTTTAATCTATGCATTTTATTTGGTAATTTCTTCTTAATTCTAGTTTACACGGATATGTATTATATGCCCCTGCGGGTATGGTCGGCATTGTCGTTTGTTTTTATTTCAAATTTGTACTCAAATTCTCATCAATGTTTGATTGTAGTGAAATTATGTCATTTCTGTGTTGGTTGATCCGCTAATGGGCTAGGAAAGGTCAGTGTCGACCGAACATTTATTTGTAACTGGAAATGTATCAGTGATAAGGGACGGAGTATTTGGATATTTAGGCAAAAACTAGTTTTATGCCTTGAACATACATGCTAGTGACCGTTCTAAAGCGATGAATCTGTTGCAGTTTCTCTTTATTTCGTCGAAATGTTTCCGATGTTTCTTCTTTCTATTTTCGAAGAATTATCGTTTTGTCTTGTCATTTCATATCATTAAACATTTATCATATTCCCTGGGAGGGCTGTATTCCGTAGTCGTGACCTTTCCTTGATATCAACGTATTAATTTTTTTGTCCTCTTTGGCTCTGCTAGTGAATGTCCTAAGCCCTGACTGTCAGTGGCTGAAATGTTTGCTACCAGCCCTCATTCTTCTGACATTATAACAGTTTACTTTAATGTACATTTTTTGTACTGTGATATTGCACTGAATGAGTTTGGTAACCTAGCTGCATGTGAGCCAAACAAGTTTTTGGGTTTTGTTTTCACCTACGGCTAAGATTCTTTCAAGCGGAATCTATGTAAAAATACCTAATACTTTTACCACTGACCCCCCCCCCCCCCCCCCCGTTCTAAAGCAGTAGTTCTTGTTTTGTTCATTCTTCTTTAAACTTTCAGATTGCTCGCTGCGGGTCTTTCTCTGTGTGTGGTCCTGTTTAATATTTTGTTATTGTTTTTTAAGAGTTCTGTATGGCATTGTGATCACCTCGATCGGGAAGTGTGAGCTAGTTGCTTTGCATTTCGTTGTTTTGCCACGTATGTACATTGAAACCTGTGTAAGAGAGCCACCTTTGAGACAGACTTGAAATAGTGGTTGATATAAAAAAAGCGTCTATCTTATAAAGGTACATGTCAGTAATTTTGCTAGCAAAATTACATGACATGTACCTTTATACGACAGCCACATTTCCACATCAATTACTAAAGTCAATCTCAAAGGTGGCTTTCTTACACAGGTTTTACTGTACTATCTATCCATCATAGTTTCTTTACTCTTTCTCTTGGTGTCATTTGTTGGCTAAGCTCTGAGCTTATGACACATTCCGGTCATCTTCTTTACTATACCGAATATCGATAGTGGTAACCAGCTATATAGCCCCAAGAATATATGAGCCGGGTCACAGCATTTCCTACAATATTACACTTACGCCCAGTGAAGACGAAGGTCAGACTGCGCATCCATCCGCGCATTCTGATCAGTCTTCGTTGCCCATCTGAAAACGCACTGGATCCTTGACGACCTAAAAAGTGCTCTGCGAAGATTCTGATGAGACTTCGCAGATATACAGGCTGATCTGACTTATCGCTGAGCTCACATTCAATCTTGCAGAAAATGTTGTGTCCCTGCTCCTGTTTGTGTATGTAGTATTAATTGAACCAGTCCACGAAACAAATACATCTTCATTGAATGGATTTCCTTTAACGAGGCGAATATGCTCTTTTTCTTTAGATTTTATACCCCCTCTAACACTTTGTTTTCTGGTGGGGTATACTGTTGTCACCTTATCCGTCAGCTGTCCGTCCGTCTGACTGTGATACTTTGATTTTTCATAATATCTTGAAAACGCAGCGATGGATGCTCGTCAATTTCTGCAGACACATTGATGTCAATAAGATGTACCTATATCAGAAAATGTTTAGTCATTGCCCTTTGTAAAAATTTTTTAATGCAATAAGAAGCTTGTGTGCATACTGTCGCTTTCACCAATGACTGGAATTTGACCAAACCAGCAAAGATACATCATAAGGATGGCGAAAAAAAGGAACTTAATTTGGTGGTTTTGATCTTATTTTCAAGGTAACTACATAATAAAGACTCTAAAGTGAGCCTTGTGTGCACGCTATCATGATTCAATAGGTGAAAATGACCAAACTAGCACAAATACTTGGGGAAAAGAAGTGATAAGATTTTGGTCACCTTGACTTGATTTTCAAATTCACACTGGCATTCTGAAACTCAAATTTTGATAGAAAAAAAGCTTGTGTGCACACTACATCATGAACCAATGACTGGAATTTTACAAAACAAGCATAGAACATCATTATGAAATGGGAAAGAAGAAACTAGGCTTGAGTGACCTCATTGTCATGGTAACGACTCTAAAAATGAGACTTGTGTGCATCCTATATCAATCAATAGATGGAGTTTGATCCAACTAGCAATTGTTGGGATGGGGAAAAGGAACGAAATGATTAAATTTTGGTGACCTTGATCTCATTTTCAGGGTCACACTGGCACTATTAAACTCAATATTTTACAGACAAAAACTTGTCTAATATCTTGAAAACTTTGGGATGGATATTTATCAATTGCTGCAGACACATTGATATAAATAAGGTCTACCGACATAAGATAAAGTAAGGGCTATTGTCCTTTGTAAAATTTCTTAACGCAGTGAAAAGTTGTGTACAAACTATCTCCTTAACCAATGGTTGGAATTTGACCAAAGTAGCACAGATACATCATTAGGATGGGGAAAGTAAGTAATATGAATGTTTGGTGACCTTGACCTTATATTCAAGGTCACACTGGCACTTTGAAATTCAAATTTAAAGATCATTAAATGATAAAGACGCTCATGATTCAGTAAATGAAATTTAACCAAACTAGCACAGATACTTTATTGGAATAGGGGAAAGAAATTATTAGATTTTGATAACCTTGATCTCATTTTCAAGGTCACACTGGCACTTTTGAACTCAAATCTTAATAAGAAAAGCTTGTGTGCACACTACATCTTTGAGCAATGGCTGGAATTTTACCAAACAAGCACGGATACATCATTAGGACAAGAGAAATAAGTGATTAGAGTTAGGTGACCTTGACCTCAAGTTTAAGGTTACTAAATTTTAAAGACTCTAAAAACGAGCTTTTCTCATGAATCAACATATGGAATTTGACCAAACTAGCACAAATACTCGTCTGGGGTGGGGAAAAGAAGTGATTGGTGAACAATGGCTCTTTGAAATTTAGTGACCGCATATACCCTACAGAACTCCAGTTAAATAGAGCAAATTCTTCCAATACCGAGGCACCGTTTTTTTTGGATTTGAATCTATTTATATCTAATGGTACAGTTTTCACCAAAAATTTATGATAAACGGGACGATTTTGATTTTGATATAGTCAATTTCCCTTTTCTGGATGGCGATGTCCCCCGGCGTACCTCATATGGGATATACATATCTCAACTAATTAGATTCGCCAGAGCTTCTTCAAATCTTAGTGACTTTAACTATCGTAATAAAGCCCTTACTGCCAAACTTCTTAGGCAAGGCTATCGTTATTTTAGACTTCGTAAGGCGTTTTCGAAATTTTATCGCAGACTTGGTTGAAAAATATAGCGTCAGTCTGAAAACACTTTTGCAACAAGGTATATCTGAACCCGAATTTTACGGTGACTTAGTGTACAGATTTAGAAAAATTGTAGGAAAATCTAACTTTTCGGAGCAATCCAGAAAACTTATTAACCGTTATAAAAGAATTGGCTATAGCCTGGATATTATGCGGCAGACTGCATACCTAGTTGTCAACCCAATCATTGTACATGGCTATGCTTCACTCTTTAATTGCACGACGGCGGTTCGGGCTTTGCGGTTTGTGATTGTGGCCCTCCCTGGACTTTTCTCTTACCTTTTTTTCAGACTCAATGACGGACTCTTCGTAAAACTTTGACCAGTGGGTTGCGGTTTGACGTTATGTCTTTGGCATGGCCCGCCAAGGTTCAACTATTGGTTTTCATTTACTCTGGCATACAGTAGAATTAGCCATGAGTACTCGTCTTTGTTTATTATAGTGATTAATTTGATTTTTATGTTTTCTCTTTGATGCATTGACTGCGTTGAGAGCCTTTAAGCGAACCGAATTTTTATGTATTTCTGTATTAAGAGTAGCATCGGGACCCAGGGTGGTTGGCTAGCTGTAAAAGTGCTTTAAACCCCTCGGTGGTTTACTCTACTGACTGTTCTAAGGCGGTGATCCCGGTGTTAGTCTTACTCTTTGTTGCTTTGTGGTTTATTCTACAAGGTGCTTTGTTTTATGTCTTACCTTGTGGCATTTTGTTCTTGTGTTTTTCAGTCCTTTTAGCATTGCGATTACCTCGCTTGGGGAAGAGAGAGCTAATCTTAGTGCGTTTCGTACGTTTGTTCGATTTGTGCTTGTTTGGATTTGCCGGCTTTCTCTTCCTCTTGGTGTCTGGGAAGGGCTGCAGTTTGTGATTGTGGCACTCCCTGGACTTTTCTCTTACCTTTTCTTATACCAATGGCTGGAATTTGTACAAAATTGGTTTCCAGTATGCATATTGTGTGAACAGATCTGACAAATCGGTGTCATCCATTTTACACAATAACTTGTCTTAAGCCAGTTTTCTTTATTGGTAATTACTGTGCCCAGGTGAGGGGTGGAGTCGGTGGGGCGGGGGGGGGGGGGGCGGGGCGGGGCGGAGATTAATAGGCATCGCTTATTGAATTTTTTTCATTACTTATACTTTGTGCTTGCCACATACAACCTTCCAAAACTTTATATTATAAGACGTTTAATTGTGTGTATATAATTGAAAAAAAAAGTCTTAAAGGAAAGCTTCAATCACAGAACATAGCCTTACATATGACGCCAAGAGAAAGAGCAATCAAACTATGATAGACAGTACACATTCCACAAACAAAAGAAAAACATAGCAACCAGCTCCCTTTTCCCCAACAAGTTGATCGCAATGCTAGACAGGATCCACAAAACACAACAATAAGACAATGAACAGGACAAAACACGAAAAAGTCGCGCAGCGAGTAGCCACAAGACTACATGAAAAATAAAAAAATAATTAAAAAAAAAAAAAAAAAAAAACATAGAACGGCCAGTAGCAAAAAATACCGGGAGCGAGGTTAAATCGATTTTACTGGTACCAAGCCTTTATCCTAAATTCAAATATAAAACGATTGTAAGGCTCGCATAGAGAGGCTACCTAACTCAATCAGTTGAACAGAAAAACGTGTAAGTCACGTGTAAACGTGCAAAAACGTAAAGTATTATTTGAATCAGTCCATATAACAAAAACATCTTCAGTAATTGGACTTCTTTTACCAAGAGGCAAATACACTCTTTCACCTTGTTGCTATTCTTGTGCTGGCCGTCTGTCCTCCCCTCCCATAGGTTTATAAGATGTTTGTGTATGCAATCAGAAAAGTCATGCCACTCGCCATATTAATGAAAAACAAACGGCAAATAATAAATATAACGGACAATAAAGAGCCTGGTTAGATGAGACGTTTAGTGAACTAATTACGAAAATCGGTTGAGAAACAAGCAAGTTATTGGACTTTGAAGATCTACAAAAGGGTGCAATGGAAGCCGCGCTTTGCGATTTAGTGACACCATAATCAACTAATTAAATATGCAAAAATTAAATAAATCAGGTCTAAAACAATATTTTGTCGCTATATATCTTTAAATATGTACATTGGCATATAAAACATAAGCAGCATATTCCAGTACACAAACGGCTTTTATTTGTGTCTCACAAACATTCAATATATGTAGCTAATTAAATATTCAAAATTGCGGCGCACATGTTCACAGTCATAAAAATATCAGCTACAACATATGTCTTAGTCGTCTTAATCAGTTTTGACAAAATTTGCTCTAAGCTGCTTGTTTTCTAAAGCTGGAAATTTTCAGGTAAACAAAATACTTAGTTTGCCTTTCTCTTTAATATTGTACACCAGATCCACAATACCATTTACAGGAACCGTTATCATCAACAGGACGACGTCGGCACCCACGACGTCGACGACAACAGCTATTTCTACCTCTTCGCCTACGACCACCAGCTCTACCACCAGCATTCGAGAGACAACTACACTAGCACCTGTGACACCTACGATAGATGATGAAGATATTAAGTCTGGGTCTGGTGACGTTCCGTCTGACCTTACAGACAAAACCTGTCGAGAACTCTATGAGTCATGGATAGATCCAGACTTCCCCGATGGGCGGCCACCACCTCTCAGTCCTGACGAAAACATAAGTAAAGAATTATGTGAATTTTTACGGACGCGAGACAGTTTAAATCCGCGTCAAAAACGTCACAGAGTAACTGACGACGACAAAGATAATTCAAATATTGTAGCAAGTGATGATCACAAATTTGCATATCTAACTGCTGAAAATTCAGTATTATCTGACTTGTCTTTTGTTGATGACGAAGATGAAAGTTTAAAAACTGATATTAGAGCGGAAGCCGCCGCTGTAATTGGGACAAGATCGGGAGGGACACGTTATGTTGCCGGAACTGTATTCACGTCCATTTCAAGTGCAATATGTGTCATTTTGGTACTCATTTAGTTCTTCTCGTAATTTATACTTTCACGCCAGTATTACTCATCTTTACGGTGATGCACATTTGCCTCTAAACTGGTTCAATAGCTGTTCTGGTCGGGTTTACAGATCTTGCTAAATGGCAGTGTCCAGTTCAGTTATTTGTTGTGGCGGTAGAACAAATATGAGTCACAACGTCAGAAAACTCATCTTCGGACATGTGCGACCAGCACAGATTCAATTCAGCCTGCGCATCTGCGCAGTCTGATCAGACTCTTGGTTTTACGCATGGGGATACATTGGCTATCCTAAATGCGCGAATACGCGAATGCGAAGGCTGATCTGAATCTTCTCTGGGTGCACATGAACGAAGATACGTGTTCTCACGTTGCGGCTCATATGTGTATAAATAAGTTGTAGACGATGCCTAATGGGCATGGGTTTTCCAACTTATTGTTTAAATGATATTATGTCAGTCTTACAATCTTCCTTATTTATGCTAACACTTATAGTCAAGGTGTGCAAGGTATGTAAATTACGTTAAGTTTGAACTTATTGAAAGAGTCATAATTCCTACTCAGCTCATTTAGTGCAATTTGATTGATCACGGGCAAATTTGAAACGGTTTATATATTTCAATAAATCCACTGATCTTGGGACTGTTTTCTAAAATAAGCTATTAAATTCACGTTTTCAACATAAACATGACCAAATTGGATTTATAAAAAACGAATTTCATTTTTGTGGATTTTATCAATGTGTAAACGCTGACTTATCATAAACTTAACATAAAGCCCTTCGGGCTTCAGTCAGTGTATGCATTATTCGCCGCATTTACAGGGCGATAAAATCCACAAGAAAGAAATTCATTCAGGTATAAAAATGTACATTTCAATCTGTTCATTAGCGCAATACTTTGTACATTTTGGACAGTACAAAGTACAAAAGCAGACATGTAGCTATTATCAATATTACGATTCGTATGACTTGCACTTAGCTACACTGAAGAATACATTCTAAAATGAATGGCCCTTATGAGCAATGACACACTCAGAAATATAAAAAACAGCTGGTGTCAAGTTTCCTGGGCCTTATCAGTGACCGTCAAATAAATTTTCAGATATCATTCAATGATCACAAAGGATCACAAAGATAATATAAACTATACTAAAGTGAAGTACGGGGAGACGTTTTACGGCCACCACATGGCACTAAAATCAGCTTTCCAAAAGGAATGACTTGAGAGCAATGAACAAACTCACAAAGCTGAAAACAGCTGATGTGTCAAATTTTCGGGATCCGACTAGCTAGTTCAGGCTAATTAGGCTTCATTACCAAGACACGCCTATTCAAATACTCTGAAAATTTTACTACCAAAAAAAATGAAAATTTTCAGATAAAAAATCTGATATTTTTCAAATTTCTGCTCAAAATATAGATTGTGGGTACTCGTTAGAACCGCCTCGGCAAGGCGGTTCTAACGAGTACCCACAATCTATGTTTTTCAATAGAAATAAGAATCTATGTTTTTCTTACGAGTACCCACAATCTATGTTTTTCAATAGAAATAAGAATCTATGTTTTTCAATAGAAATAAGAAAAATAGTGTATACCCCTGTAAACCCCAGTTTTACTATACAAAAGTGGGGTTTAAGGGGGTCAAAATAATATAGGCATGTTTTCGTGATGTTATCAGTGGTCCTCATATCTTGAAATCTTGATACGATGATAGTCGTGTTTGTCTGTTTGATACTGACAGAATGTAAATCGTCATGGTTCTTAATGCGATGAGATGTGTGTATCGCTCGGTTTATTCAACGTTCGCATCGGTATGCCTGTAAAGCATCACAGGAATAAAAACAAATGTTGTGAGTAATCAGTAGCCGCGCCTTAGCGAGGAGCTTCTAATATTTTCGAGGAACAATAAAAAACATATCAGTACTTTTCTGTTGTAATACGCGCCCATTCTTGAGTTATGATGCCATCCAAATGTAAACGGATACATCTCCATGAAAACTCATCAAGCTTAAAATAATTTGTCGTCCTTTTCAAATCGAGACAACTCTTGAAAACAATTTGCTCCCAAGATGGAGCAAATTCATTCCTTTAGAGGTAGCTAACTTTGAGAAGCATTTTATACGCTAGTCAGTTCTTCACAGAGGCTTATAATTCTATTAGCGTGGCTATAAGCTCCCCAGCAACATGTAGTGTGCGGGTTCCTATCACCTGATTGGCTGCTGACTGAAAGTTTATCAGGTATACAATCTAGTTCTGTTCGAGAAACTTTTCATCTTTGCAGTACTTCATTAAATGGTTACAGAAATAATAATTACACATGCCAGTTGCACAGTCAAAGGAAAAAATCAACAGACGACATTTCGAAATATTTTTTTTTCTGTTTTGTTCGACAAAACAGCGTTTGGCATTTCGTGCAAACTGTCTCCTAAGGAGAAGGAGACAGTTTGCATGCAATGTCAAACCTGTTTTCTGAAAAAAATATCATCTAATTGCTGTCTGTTGAATTTGCCCTTGACATTTTCGAACGTCAGAATTTTCATGATTCGATTGAAAAACAAACATCCGGTATGTTGTCTCAATAATAATGCACGCATCAATGCTTTACCCCAGAGTGGGATGGGGTGGCAAAACTACCCAGGTGAATTAGATAATTTTGAAAAGTATATGTCTCATTCCTCAACCCTGAGTTAGGACTACTTTGTATCGAAAATCCCGTGGGTGGGATTCAGATCTTTCAATTATTTTACTGAAAACTTTCCAGCTCAAGTATCTAAGATTCCGCCCATGATTTGCAGTGATTTGTCAAATTCCCGATGGTATGGATGCTTTTGTTGTCTTATCCCAAAGTATCCCTGCCACACATCCACACCCCTCATAGGTAAAATATTGACAGGCGCCTAACCTTTGAATCGGTATATGCTGATTTCATCAAAAAATACATATAAGGTCTTACGTTATTTTGTAGCTTTGTATTCTCTCGCCATCAGTATTTGGTCTTCATCGTTTTTACTCGGTTGACTACTATTTACACCATTCATTGTGATGCGCACTCCCAACATGAAATCGTTACACTAATACTCAATATCCTTTTGAAATCAGCACGATGCCATGACGTCGTTATGACGTTCTATGTTTAATAGATAACTGGAATGAGTGTATGCTGTATGTTTATACATTTATATGAAATATCATATGAATGCCATCAATATGTTTTGTACTGTAGCTGTAATTATCACACGAAGTTTGCATCATACATTATAGTTATATGTAACAGACTCCTATTTTTGTGTACTAAACCTAAATGGTTTGTGTCATGAGAAAATAAAAGTGTCTTATCGCATATGAGGACAATGACTTCAAGATCAGACTGTGCATCCATATACATACTTATTGAATAGTATGACTACTTCAGAGGATGTCCGCTTACAGAGTCAACAAATATTGCAGAAGATATACATAGGCGTAGCATTACACATATTACGCATGTGCGTAACATGTGTGACGTGTGACATGTGAGACAAAGTATTTGCAATAAAGAGATATCAACTAAGATAAAGTATTTCGATTCTTTACCTTAGAGGCTTATAGGCGTAGCACTTATTACGTACATTTTGCATATGCGTGACGCGCGTAAAAAGTATTTGCAATAAAGACACAGCAACTAGCATAAAACATTTCGCTTGTTTACCATAGAGGTTGCTCTTAAAGGAAAAGGTTTTGGAGCGAATCTTTTACTTTAAGAGTAGTTTCGCAATACTACTGAGAATTTTTCAAGATTTTTTACCGACTTGTCTAGAAAAAGCTTCTGCTCTGGCTATGTCACTGGATATGACCCAGTGACGACAACAAAGGCCATGCTTATACTGTGTGGCTGAGCAGTCTGGTCTGGGCCTTTGTGGGTGCATATATGAGCCAGGGCACAAACTTTTCTACAGAGACATCAACTTCGCATTTGGGCCCAGCGAAGACTCAGATCATGGTATTCTGTGGGTAGGCATGGATCCGCAACATTTTCAGGCGGACAGCGAAGATTCTGATCAGAGTACGCGGATGTGCAGGTTGATTTGCGTCTTCACTGGGCGCACATGCCGTCTTGTAGAAAATGCTCTGCACCGTCTCAAATAATGATCATATTCTCATTAATCATAATGATTCTGATTTTGTGTTCCAGCCCAAATCAAAATGATATGGATCACAGCAAACTGCAAAATACCACATATAAATCTTGATTGCCCACATCAGCCTAAACACCTAGTCAGTCTGGTCTCTGTTATGTTGTCGCAATATTTGAAAATTGATCTCGCAATATTTAAAAATTGCTGAATAAAAAGTATAGAATGAACAAAGAAAGGCGTATTCAGTTTATATGGAAGCACAAGGTGATCTATACCTTCGCTGCGTTCATACGATTATTTATTTTGTAAGCGGTATAGTCGACTCTCATTATCTCGAATTCCGAGGGACTCACTGAAATACTTCGAGATATCAGTACCTCGACATATCAGAGTTGAGAGAGTGAGGAAAACAATAAATTGAACAACAACATTTAACAACTGAATGTGTAATTTGACTCCTGAAGTTAGATATATATATATATATAAAATAATGTGGAAAAGAGGAAAAATTGCTCCTTAGGAGCAATTTCTCCTCTTTTCCACATTATTTTGTTACCTGTTGTCATAATTTCATGTTAAAACAGGGACCAGATTTTCATTTCGAGATAAGCGGTAATTCGAAATAAGCGAGTTCGAGATAACGAGGTTCGATTGTATTTTAGATTTTGCCTCTCCCGGTCCATATACGCGTATATTAAGCGTCAAAAGAAACGTAAAAGTTAACACTGAGCTGCAGCATCAGGCCCCGAGGTTATAAAACTTTTTTCATGCTGAATTCAACTGAGCAAGAAATTTTCTCTCCTAATAGGTATGAAAATGCCAACCATAGTAAGCAAAGAAATTTTCACGCCCAGCAATGTTTAGCAAGAAAGAATTTGCAATTGTTATCAATTTGAAATTCATTAGCAGAACAAACTTCATGCTCAGCTGAGTTAAGCATGAAAAAAATAACCTCGGGACCAGGAAATGTACAATCGAGCATGTACGCCCAGCGAAGATTCAGATAAGACTGTACATTCGCGCAGTCTGATCAGTCTTCACTGGGCGCAATTTTGGATAGACAACGATGCAAGGTTTCTTCATACGGACAACAAAAACTGATCAGACTGATGCGGATGCGCATGTAGCTTTGAGTATTTGTTTGACCCACATATCAGAAGGTACGTTCTCTCATGCTGCGGCTCATATGTAGTGCAATCGCATTTACCCAAAGTTATGGGACAAACAGTGTAGATCCAGAGCAGACGTCAAGGAACATAAATCTTTTCTGCTTGAATATGCCCCGAAGACACCTTTTATCACGGGAGTTGGGGAGGTGGGAGGAGAGCAGATTTTATTAACTTACTTTTAAGGAGACTGTATACTAATAGTAGATTTTTGTCATTTTCTTAAAACAAGGAGGGACAACTTTTTTTACATACTTTTGTTTTCCTGCCCAACAATCACCTTCTGAGAAGGGGTCTATTCTTACAGGAAAGAGTGTGCTCCCCTTGGGAGCAAATTCTTCCCTTTGAGAGAAAAAACCCTTTCTGAAGGGAGCCAAAAAAGTTTGATAGAGTTGCCACCCTTGAAAGTGTATCCAGTCTGCCTACCTGTATTCATGAAAAACACTTGTATCATGGTGTCATTGGTAGTCTATATTCTGTGACTGTGGCTATTTCTGGACTTCTTCCTTACTGTCGTTCTTTAACCATTGTCCTGCTGAATAAATTAAGATGCCACACCCACTTCTAATTTTCAGCCAATCAGATTACTTGATCTGAATTGTTGCTATAAATTCACTTACTTAATGGCAAACAGTGCAGATCCAAATCAGTTCAGAAGCCAACTGATCTGGATCTTCACTGTTTGCAAAGACAGGGTATATCCGGGTCCAACAGGACCAGAGTTAATCAAAAGAACTATTTCGCCTTTCTTTTTGTGACGAGTTTGTGTTTGTACATGTAAATATCGTAGATATTTCGTCCTTTTTTCCTTGATTTTATTTTGAGTTCATAGTTTTATGAGCCACACGTGAGAAAATGTTACTTCTTACATGTGTGCCTAACAAAGATAAAATTAGCCTGCACAGCCGCTCAGTCTGATCAGAAACGTCGTTGTCCGCGACATTGCATCCTTAGCTATCCAAAATGCGGCCAGTGAAGAGTCTGATCAGATTGGGTAAATCAGCGAATGTTCAGGCTGAATTCTGATAAGACTGCGCGAATGGACGTGCTGAATTCTGATCAGACTGTGCGAATGCGCAGGTTGATCTGAATCTTCCCTGCGCGCACATGTCCCAAGGTACGTTTTCTAACGTTGAGGCTCTAAAAATTTTGGCCCTCCTTTTTCGTTGTAATATTGATGTTGTAATACAGTCGACTCTCGTTATCTCGACCTCGCTTATCTCGAAGTGAAAATCTGGTCCCTGTTTAAACATGAAAATCTAACAACAGGTAACAAAATATTGTGGAAAAGAGGAGAAATTGCTCCTAAGGAGCAATTTCTCCTCTTTTCCACAATATTTTCAATATATTTCCAACTTCAGGAGTAAAAATACATATATATTTGTAAAATGTGGTTGTTCGATTTATTTTTCCTTAATTCTGCAAACCTGATATGTCGAAGTACGGGTGTCTCTAAGTATTTCAGAGTCCCTTGGAATTCGAGATAACGAGAGTCGACTGTATTTGAATGTTATGATGTAGTGTACCTGTTGTTGCAGTATTATGCTTATGTTTAGTTGCTTTAAATACATGTTTCATGATACTGATATCATGTAGTTACGGGCCGACCAGTCGCTTTGACCTTTTGATTAAAATATTTATAAGTTTTCGTTTACTTTGTAAACAGGTATTACCTGTACAGGTGACGCTCCGTAACGCCGCTCAGTGTTACCCCTACATTTAGGGTTAACCATTTAACGGGTTACACTAAGCGTTGGGTTAACTCTAAGCGGCGCCACAACACCCATGTCTAAAGTGTTCAGTGTACGTATGCTTATGAATATTAATGAAAATGTGACCACGACAGGGAATCTGGTCGACCTTTACAGTATGTAACGGTAATACAGGGTTATTGCTCTGACAATGGTGAATATTATCCCTGCAGTCTCGGGACAATACAACAGACCTCGGACCTGTAACTGGGCCAATATGAAATTTCCTGAAGTAATGATCTTATATTATAAGCGAGCAATATGAAGCAATATGGATAAAGTAGCTTTACAATACAATGGCTGGTGTGAGATTTGATTTCAGTGCATGAGCGGTTCCTCTTCAAATTTTGACCCCCTTAAACCCCACTTTTATATAGTAAAACTGGGGTTTACAGGGGTATACATTTTTTTTTCCTTATTTCTGCTTAAAAACATAGATTGTGGGTACTCGTTAGAACCGCCTCGACGAGGCGGTTCTAACGAGTACCACAATCTATGATTTGAGCAGAAATATGAAAAATATCAGAATTTTTCTCTGAAACCTTTCAGGTTTTTGGTGGTGACATTTTCAATATACCTGAATAGGCGTGTTTTCGTTATGTACATTATCACCGACCCTTTGCGCTCCACGTTTTTATTTTGCGATTGATGATATCGGCTAACACATCTGTGCAGTCTGATCAGACCTATGTGGATGCACAGGCTGAACTAAGTCTTCGCTGGGTACATATGCAATCTATGATTTTTTTCTGTTTTGTTTTTAATTATCTAACGGGTGATCATTTGAAAATATATAAAATAGTATACGATAGGCATCACGAAAACACGCCTATATAATTTTGACCCCTTAAACCCCACTTTTATATAGTAAAACTGGGGTTTACAGGGGTATACATTATTTTTATTATTTCTGCTCATAAACATACATTGTGGGTACTCGTTAGAACCGCCTCGCCGTGGCGGTTCTAACGAGTAGCCACAATCTATGTTTTGAGCAGAAATATGAAAAATATCAGAATTTTTAATCTGAAAATTTTCCTTTTTTTGTGGTAAAATTATCAATATATTTGAATAGGCATGTTTTCGTGATACATTAGTTTAATCGGCATGTTCAGGAGAGAAAATGCAACAGTACTTAAGGCAAGTACAGTATATACAGAATTTTACTATTCTCCAGGTGCTTATAGATAGAGTTATCTCAGGGCTGTCCAAAACTACATAGACTACATAGTCTGATCCGCTTGTAGTAATTAGGATATTTGCAATTCATTGAAAACACCCTTCCGAACAGGACTCGTATGCCTATTAGTATGTATTAGTTTGTAAGTGAGCACATGTGCAGTGTTCTGTATCTTTTTTTAGGCATATGCAGAAACAATATTGACAGTTACGTCCGTCACTACGCAAAATAAAGAAATGTAGAACTTTTTACTTTTTGCGTTGACGCTAAAGCAAAGTGTGAAAAAAAGTCTACATTTGGCGTTGACATCATGTTAGCGTTAACGCAAAATGTAGAAAAGTCTTCGTTTTCAGTTACAGTGAACCCTCGTTACAAAGACAGTATTTGTTCCCCAAAATGTTGCCATTAAAATGAATTTACTGTTGTAAAGAATCCTTAATGGACAGAGAACATATGTTTGGGATATTTATTAGAATCACCTCAGTGAGGCGATTCTAACAAATATCCAAAACAAATGTTGCATGAAGGTTTAATGCAATATTCTTGCATAATTTCGCATTAACTGTCACCTCCTGAGCGAAGGTTTCGTGACATTCAAATTGTCATTATAACGATTTTTGTCGTTGTATCGAGTGTCGGTAGAGAGAGGGTTGACTGTATTAGCTTGACTATACGAAACGAATATCAGTATATTCGCAAAATACAAGTAATCTTTACAATATATATATTTGAGTCATACGATTAAGGTCACGGTGATTCGCACAAGACATCAGTCATATTTACAAAATATACTTTGAGTCATACGGTTAAGGCAACGAGGCAGCGATTTCGAGCGACATAATACGACCGCATACACTAATGGTAAAAGCTTTAGACATAGTTCTAAATTTTACGTCGATGTTGACCATATCAACGCAAAATGTAGGAAAAACAATATTTTTTTTTTTACTTTTTGCGTTGTCACACACATCCATTCTGTTATTCTTTTTTCAGGTCTTTCTCTTCGCTTGCCTTGGAGGTAAACATTTGTAATAAAAGACATTTTAACAGCTACTGTTATTGTTAAACATTGGAAGTCTTTATCTGAGATCATTTCAAGGAAGCCAGTAGATATGAGCGGGGGCACAGCATTTCCTACAAGATTGCATGTGCGCACAAGGAAGACTTGGATCAACCTGTGCATCCAGGCAAGCTGATAAGTCTTCGATGTCCGCCAGAAAATGGATTGGCTCCTTGGTTACCCACAGAATGTCCTACTGATCAGACTGCGCGGATATGCAGGCTGATCTGAGTCATCGCTGAAGGCACATGAACTCTTGAAGGAAATGCCAGTCCCGACTCATATTTATTTAGTTAATGTATTTATACAGTGTTAACATGCCACTTGTGAGAATGTCTTCACAGAGGTCCAGTTGTGAAAATGTCTTCACGGAGGTCCACTTGTGAGAATATCGTTACACGGGTCTTCTTGAAAGATACTAATCTTACCTCTCTAAAATGGAGTACCTCTACTATCTTTCAGTATCAGTTGGAAAGTCGTTTGTACTTTGGCACTGTATTCTTAATAAAATTTGTGATTTATGTAACTTTATTTCGGAAACCATTCGTATAATCCATTCCCGTGCTGTCAGTGCTTTGATTCGTATGTGGATGTATCCGTTATTACAATTTCGCCGTTGTGTCTTGTCATTGTTTGTGTTTTCCCTATTGTTCTTGCTTCGCTGCCTCGGAAAAACTGTGCTTCTTGATTCTGACCTTTCCTGGGTAACTTAATTTATAATTATTTTTATAACAGTAATTTATCGCGATTTTGAACACGTGGAACTTGTTGAAATCATATTTCTAAAACTATATTTTCCTGTCTATGAGAATTCCGCGGAAGGCGTCATCGCAACTGCTGGGGCAAAAGTCACAGGAGCCACAATCAGAACGTGGTTATTAAATAAGTTTATTTCATTCTTAGCAGTGCTTAGATGGAAAACTGGTTGAAAAAAAAAGTAGACAAAGTGCCTAGTGGGGCACATATATTCCACACCAGTGCAATTCCCCCTAATGGCTATATCTTCAGCACTGACTTTTCGTATAATACAGCCAAATGATAATGGAACGTCGACATAAAATGTATAAAAGTCACTGGAGCGTGAAATATAGGTCAAGGTCATGGGTTAAGGTACCTGCTAATTCAGTACATCAAGGAGAAGCACTATGCAAGGTATGGTGGTTGTAGGCCTTACAGTTGAGGAGTTATCAAACATCAACGTAAAATGTGTCAAATATAGGTCAAGGTCACCGGGTTAAGCTACCTGCCAAGCCAATGCAATGAGGTGACGCACTACGCAAGGTTTAGTAGTTGTAGGTCTTATATTTGAGGAGATACCGAACATCAAGTTGAACGTAAAATGTGACAAAGTTACTGGAGTGCAAAGTATAGGTCAAGGTCACCAGGTCAAGGTACCTGCCAAGTCAGTACATCGAGAAGCACTATATAAGGTTTGGTGGTTGAAGGCCTTACAGTTGAGGACATATGGAAGGGCGACTTAAAAGGTGTAAAAGTCAATGGAGCACGAAATATAGGTCAAGGTCACCCAGTCAAGCAACCTGCGGAGTCCGTACATTGAGCACTATGCAAGGTTTGATGGTTGTATGCCTTATAGTTGAGGAGATATTGAACGTCGACGTAAAATGTGTAAAAGGCACTGGAGCGCAAAATATAGGTCAAGGTCATGGGGTCAAGATACCTGTCGAGTCAGTACATGTAGGAGAAGCACTATGCAAGGTTTGGTGGCTAGAAGTCTAATACACTTGAGGAGATCTGGAACATTGACGTATATTATGTCAAAGTCACTGTAGCCAAAATATAGGTCAAGGTCACCAGATCAAGGTATCTGCCGAGTCAGTACATTGAGAAGAAGCACTTTGCAAGGTTTGATGGTTGTAGGCCTTATAGTTGAAGAGATATTGAATGTCAACGTAAAATGTGTAAAAGGCACTGGAGCGCAAAATATAGGTCAAGGTCACCTGGTCAAGGTATCTGCCGAGTCAGTACATTGAGAAGAAACACTTTGCAAGGTTTGATGGTTGTAGGCCTTATAGTTGAGGACATATCGAACGTGTCAAAGTCACTGGAGCGCAAAATATAGGTCAAGGTCACTGGGTCAAGGTACCTGCCGAGTCAGTACATCCAGGAGAAGCACTATCCAAGGTTTGGTAGTTGTACGCCTTATAGTTGAGAATATCTGGAACGTCAACGTAAATTGTGTCAAAGTCGATGGAAAATATAGGTCAAGGTCACTGGGTCAATGTACCTGCCAAAAAAAGGTAAGAGAAAAGTCCAGGGAGTGCCACAATCACAAACCGCAGCCTTTCCCAGACCCCAAGAGGGAGAGGAAACCGACAAATCTAAACAAGCACAAACCGAACAAACGTACGAAAAGCACTAAGATTAGCTCTCTCTTCCCCAAGCGAGGTAATCGCAATACTAAAAGGACTGAAAAACACAAGAACAAAATGACACACGGAAAGACATACAACAAATCGCCTCGTAGAATAAACCACAAAGCAACAACGAGTAAGACCAACACCGGGACCACCGCCTTAGAACGGTCGGTAGAGCAAACCACCGGTGGGGGGTGGGGAGGGGGGGGGCGTTTAAAGCACTTTTACAGCTAGCTAACTTCTAGCCAAGTCAGGAGGTCGGGGAGATGTGTCATGCAAGGTATAATGGTTGTTGTAGAATTGTAGTTGATTAGAATACTAACTTTGACGTAAATGTCGAATTTCGACACAACAGAACTGTTAACAGACGGACAGATGGACGGACGAACGGACAGACAAATGGAAAAGCGGGCACCTATGTCGCAAAGTCAAGAGGTCAGGGAGATGTTTCATGCAAGGTTTGATGGTTGTTTAGTCTTGTAGTTGATTAGAATACTAACTTTCACATAAATGTCGAACTTCGACATAAATGTTGACAGACGGACGGACGGACGGAAAATCGGACGCCTATATCGCACCCTGCTACAAGCAGGTACGATAATAAAGGAACATATATAGGACTTGCATTAATGTCAATTTATGTCAATGCATCCCTGTCAAATTATCACAAATGTACTTCTTAACAAAGGCACCGAGCAGAATTGAAAATGACTTCATGAGAATTATCGAGGTGACAGTAGCTGCATAAACTGGACAAGCATGAATGAGTACAAAAACAAAATCAGGCAACAATATAAGTGAATAAACCCAGGAAATGTCACAATCACAAGGTAGTCTTCCCAAAGCATCAGAAGGAGAAATGATGCACACATAATGACAAAAAGGCCACATACGAAAGCACCGACACACCATTACGAAAACACGCCTATTCAAATACATTGAAAATTTCACCACAAAAAAACTGAAAGTTTTCAGATAAAATTTCTGTTAGTTATCATATTTCTGCTCAAAACATAGATTGTGGGTACTGTTATGCAGTACCGAGGCGGTTCTAACTAGTACCACAATCTATGTTTTGAGGAGAAATATGAAAACTAATGTATACCCCTGTAAACCCCAGTTTTTCTATACAAAAGTGGGGTTTAAGGGGGTCAAAATTACATGATGCAAAGAAAAAAGAACTGCAACAGAGAAACACCTTGGAATGGTCGGTAGGAAAACAGTTGGGGGCTAACACCAAATTTACTAGAGTATATATACACCCCGTACAAATGCATAGAGGCGCACCCTTGGACGTACAGATAACTACCGTATTTACGCTAAATATTGGGAAATCTTAACTCCTTAACATACTTGTCCTGAAATTACAAGTCTGTTGACGTGACGGCGAGGCTACCAATAAATCCTGGATGTGAATAATACCTGTAAATATGTCTAAAACTGCTAAGTGACTGGTTGTCCTAATACTTAGGGTAAACATGGTACGTATGAAATAATATCTCCAGAAGAGTATGCTGCAACATAGCCAGTTGAGGCGAGAAGCTCATTTATTCAAACGTCAATAACCTGGCATCCTATAATAAGCACAGATTGAAATAGCGTTTGAAGAGGACAATTCATCAATATAACGTCGCATGAAGTGGACGCAGACAGTACAGATCCGGATCAGAAGCCACAGAGATTACAATTAATCCCTGATGTGACCTTACAATCAAACTCGGTATGCCCTTTGTGATTTCTTTTGTAAAATTATTTTCTTGTTTGTTTTAAGAAAACACTTTTTGTGTTGATATTTAACGCAAGTTTCATAACAACATTTCGAACATAAAAAAGATGAATATGATTTTAGACACACGTTTAGTTTTAGTTCTCTCAGTTGTTATTTAACTGAAGTTTCATGACATTTTGAACATACCTTATATTTGAGTTATCCCATGAAGGAACAAGCACTCAGGGCCCAGTTGTTCAAAGTTGTTCAAAGCTAACGACATCGTTAGTTAACGATTCGTTAAAATTTACATCGAGTGATACGCAAATATGCTGAAATTGTTTGCTGAAAAAAATTTGAGTAGCTTTTGCAGTCACATTTTTTTTTCAGCAAAAAATATCAGAATATTGTATATTGGATCTGCTAAAACAATTAACGAAATGACCCTTAACGAGCTCGTTAAGCTAACGACGCTTTGAACAACTGGGCCCTGATCTTTGACTCAGATTTGTTCAGGAGCAAAAGGTGCTCCTCCAGGACACATATTGGTACGGTTGTTTATATACATGTATTAATCTAACTATGCGAATATAAGTTGACATGCGTACATGTACTCGAATGCCTATTTGCTTCCCGCATTGCACAAACGATTTTCTTTCTATATTCTATATACCAGTACTTTATTTCTGTCCACACAGTGTACAGTCCAAAGCCCACTAACGACGAAACAGGCGTTAATTATAGTTTCAATCAGCATTAGATGGATGAATGAACTTATGTTAGCTAGTTTTATGTCTTACCGACTATATTTCAGTCATTTAGAGACGGAGTCGATACCAATGATACCCGTAAAAAGAACTACTGTCTTCACGTGGCCTTCAAACGTCAGCGCATCTGCTTGCGTAAATGGTCATTCCTTTGAAACCACTCGTCTACAACTGTTGTAACAAGAGGCCCACGGGCCACGGGTCGCTCACCTGAGTGACATAGCCATGGCAGATATGCAGATGTTATGCAACATTTTTCCAATCCTGTCATCGCAACTAATGAAAAGATCATCATTTAAGCAGTTCTTTATTTTGAAGAAGAAGATATATGGCATGCCAGTCAATTGAGCGTGATCATCTGAACAAACTCTAAATGGCAGCCAGCTTGGATTTACGATCGGCACGATTTTAGCTATTTTTGATCTACGAGTCATCCCAATGCTTCCTACCAAGTTTGGAGTCAACTGGCCTTTCAGTTCAGGAGAAGAGGCGAAAAACAGATTTTCAAGATGGCTGCCATGGCGGCCATCTTGGATATCCGATTGGCACGATTTAAGCTATTTTTGATCTACAAGTCAGCCCAATGTCTCCTACGAAGTTTGAGTCAATTGGCCTTTCGGTGCAGGAGTAGAAGCTAAATATAGATTTTCAAGATGGCCGGCATGGTGGCCATCTGGGATTTCTGATCAGAACGATTTTAGCTATATTTGATCTACAAGTCACCCTGATGCTTCCTACTAAGTTTCGAGTCAAGTGACTTTGGGTTTAGGAGAAGAAGCGAAAAATAGATTTTCAAGATAGCTGCCATGGCGGCCATCTTGGATTTACAATCGGCATGATTTTAGCTGTTTTTGATCTACAAGTCACCCAAACGCTTCCTACCAAGTTTCGAGTCAACTGGCCTTTCGGTTCAGGAGAAGACGCAAAAAATAGATTTTCAAGATGGCTGCCATGGCGCCCATCCTGGTTTTAAGATCGGCATGATTTTAGCTATTTTTGATCTACAAGTCACCCCGATGCTTCCTACCAAGTTTGGAGTCAACTGGCCTTTCGGTTCAGGAGAAGAAGCGAAAAATAAATTTTCAAGATGGCTGCCATGGTGGCCATCTTGGATTTCCGATAGGCACAATTTTAGCTATTTTTGATCTATAAGTCACCCCAATGCCTCCTACCAAGTTTGGAGTCAATTGGCTTTTGGTTTAGGAGTAGAAGCGAAAAATAGATTTTCAAGATGGCGGCCATGGCAGCCATCTTGGATTTCCGATCGGCACGATTTTAGCTATTTGTGATCTACAAGTCATCCTGATGCTTCCTAGCAAGTTTGGAGTCAATTGGCCTTTCAGTTCAGGAGAAGAAGCAAAAAATAGATTTTCAATGGCGGCCATCCTGGATTTCCGATCGGCACGATTTTAGCTACTTTTGATCTACAAGTCACCCTGATGCTTCCTAGCAAGTTTCGAGTCAACTGGCCTTTCGGTTCAGGAGAAGAAGCGAAAAATAGATTTTTCAAGATGGCGGCCATGGCGGCCATCCTGGATTTCCGATCGGCATGATTTTAGCTATTTTTGATCCACAAGTCACCCTGATGCTTCCTAGCAAGTTTGGAGTCAACTGGCCTTTCGGTTCAGGAGAAGAAGCAAAAAATAGATTTTCAAGATGGCGGCCATGGCGGCCATCCTGGATTTCCGATCGGCACGATTTTAGCTATTTTTGATCTACAAGTCACCCTGATGGTTCCTAGCAAGTTTGCAGTCAATTGGCCTTTCGGTTCAGGAGAAGAAGCGAAAAATAGATTTTCAAGATAGCGGCCATGGCGGCCATCCTGGATTTCCGATCGGAACGATTTTAGCTATTTTTGATCTACAAGTCACCCCGATGCCTCCTACCAAGTATCAAGTCAATTGGCCCAGGGGTGTAAGAGGAGTAGGCTTTTAAAGCAATTGTTGACGCCGCACGACGGAAGACGGACAACGGACATTGACTGACCACAATAGCTCAACCATGAGCACTTCGTGCTCAGGTGAGCTAATAAGCATATCGTATTTTCCGTACGTATTTGGACAGACAGGCCTAAGCAAACAGTGTTGATCCCGTTCTGCAGTGCCTGGTCAAAGGTATAGCTACTCATACAGAAGTTTCCAGCTATATCAACATGCAGTAAAATGTCTCTACAAATTTTGGTATGGTAAGTTCAGATGTCCGAGTATCTAGGGAAAATGCTATATGCAAATGGCAGTCCTGGCCTCAGGTTATAAACTTTTTTTCATGCTCAAATCAGCTGAGCA
Source organism: Anodontia alba (assembly GCA_964016985.1). Lineage (NCBI taxonomy): Eukaryota > Metazoa > Mollusca > Bivalvia > Lucinida > Lucinidae > Anodontia > Anodontia alba. The sequence continues at coordinate 34,360,680 of OZ024830.1, forward strand.
TGAACTTTGTCCTGCTAACAAATCTCAAAATACTAATAATTTCAAATTCTTTCTTGCTAAACATGGCTGAGCATGGAAATTTCACTGCTAATAAACAAGAAAATGCCAACTGCTGTTGGCACTTTCATAGTTATTAGCAGAGATAGTTTCATACTCAGCTGAGCATGAAAAATGTTTTATAACCTCGGAGCCTGGAGTTTTTAGAAATGAAGAAATTAATTGTAATGATGATGCATTCAGTGCCAATCCTGATAAATTGCATTTTTAGTACTTAGTTATATGTCTATAACTGCTGATAGTTTGGTACTTTTTTTCTATGGTGATTGAATACTTTAATGTCTGTAAAGTGATCTGATCATGCATTAAATATGGTTGACTAACGCTAGACCTTTCTAACAGTAATGGACTTTTCAACGGTATTCATTACGGAAACATGCCTATTCAAATATATTGAAAATTATACCATTTTAAATGAAAAAAAAAAAAAACAGATAAAAAATTCTGATATTTTTCATGTTTCTGCTCAAAACACAGATTGTGGGTACTCGTTAGAGCCACTTCAACGAGGCGGTTCTAATGAGTAGCCACAATCTATGTTTTGAGCAGAAATAAGAAATATAAGGTATACCCCTGTAAACCCCAGTTTTACCATATAAAAGTGGGGTTTATGGGGGTCAAAATTATATAGGCATGTTTTCGTGATGGTAATCACGACAAGCTGATGAAGACAAATACAGACAACCCTCTTTATACCGACACTCGATACAACGGCAAAATTCGTTATAATTACAATCTGACTGTCACGAAACCTTCGCTTAGGAGGTAACAATTAGTCACAAACTATGCAACAATATTGTGTATTTAATACTTTCAGAAACATATGTTTTGGATATTTGTTAGAATTGCCTCGGTGAGGCAATTCTATCAAATATCAAAACATATGTTCTACATGGAAATAAGAACAAAAAAAAAACTTTCTTACATATCAATCTGCTCATTAAGTATTCTATACAACAGCAAATTCATTTTAATGGCAACATCTTTGGGCACAAATGCTGTCGTTGTAACGAGGGTTCAGTGTAGTATAAGGGAGACACTTTTCCTGTACACCAAATCTTTTCTGAAAGGGGTCCAGTCTAAAAGGAAAGAAGGGGAGCAAATTTGTTGCTTTTAGGGTAGGCCCCTTTTCAGAAGGGAGGTAAAACAATTTTGACAATTGTCTCCCTTGAAAGTTTATCCATTCCTTATAACTGCTTATTAGACACATCAAGCTAACATAATTGACTCCTCCGTCAAGTCACTTGACCATTTAACTGACAACCGCAAAAGACCATTTAAAATAGCTAATAAGGTAATTATCAATGTTTTAGTTAGGACAAACAAATCAACACATGCTTTTTACAGGTAAGCACAGGTATATCAAAACAAAGTTTGTCTAAGGAAATTCACGTGGGCATGGTTATAACTGCCTGACGTAGGAGTCAATTCACGGAGTTCCATTCTACTTTTGTGAGTATTCACAAAGGTGGCTCAAAATACATTTCACGTTTACCCATGGAAACGCCTGTTCAAGTGAATAATAATAAGAAATCAAGAGGTCTGGAAAAATGTATTACTCTCTGTCTAACACTATAATACAGCATATGCATTTTAAATGATGTAATAAATATTTTCTGTTTTAAGAAGCTCTCCACACATATCAGCTGCCTACCTATAAAAGCCACACTTTGAGCTACTTATTAATGTACACATGATAGTAACTTAAGAGCAACATACTGTATTGACACTAAATATTGGGACAAATTATTCCTTATTATACTTACCCTAAAACAAGCCCACTGGACTACCTGATAATGTGTCTAAAAATTACTGACTGAATGGCAAACAGTGTAGAGCATGATCAGTTTAATCTGGGTCTGCACTAATTGCATAGGCTCTTCTGTCCGAATATTTAGGATAACTACGGAAGATCAGACATACCACGAGATATCTCTCACAATATATACTATTAGACATACCAAGAAAAAACATCTTAATGATGTTATATACCATCAGAACTAGGCCTAGGCCTAACCGTGAGAAAATATGATATATACCATCATATATACCATGAGAAAATAACTCTTACGATCTTTACTATCGGGCATACCATGAGTTAATATCTCCTAAAATATATACCATCAGAATTATCACGAGAAAATATCTTTGAAGATATATACCATTAGACATCTCTTTATGCTATATCCCATCAAACATACCATGAGAAAATATCTTAACGATATATACTGTCAGACATGCTCTACCAGAGAAAACATCTTCTATGCCATCAGATAAACCGTGAAAACATATCTCAGGATATATACCATGAATCATACAATGAGAAAATATCTTAAGATATACACTATCGGATATACTAGGAGAAAATATCTCTAAATGTATATATAATCAGGCATACTATGAGAAGATATCGTGATATATTTACCATCAGACAAGCCGTGAGAAAATGCCTCATTATATGTACCACAGGACATACCATGAGAATATATTTCATGATATATATACCATCAGACATACCATACGAAAATATATAATATAGAGCATCAGCCATACCATGAGAAAATATGATGTATACAATCAGACATACCATGAGAAAATATATTAAAATATACACTATCGGACATACCATGAGAAAATATGTCAATATATATATTACTGGACATACTATGAGATAATATCTTAAACTGTACACTACAGGACATGCCATGAGAAAACATCTTAAGATATATACCATCAGACATACCATAAGAAAATATCTCTTACAATGTATGCCATGAGAAGTACCATGAGAAAATACCTCTTACCATGTAAACCATCAGACACAGTCCCTATTATGAGAAAATAAATAGCATCAGACATACAATGTGAATTATCTCTTACGATAATACCACCAGACGTATCCTGAGAAAATATCTCTTATGATATATATATCATCAGACATACAATGATAAAATATATACCATCAGACATGAAAAAATACTTTACGATACATACCATCAGACATATGAGAAAATTTCTTATGATATATACCATCAGGTATGCCATGAGAAAATATCTTAGGATATATACCATTTGACCTACAATGAGAGAATATCTCATGATATACACCATCATACAATGAGAGAATATTTTACGATATATACCGACTGACATACCATGAGAAAATATCTTGCGGTATATACCATCAGACATGAGAAACTATCTTACTATTTTTATCATCAGACATACCATGAGAAAATATAAGATATACCATCAGACATCCCAGGAGAAAATATCTTACAATATTACCGTCAGACATACCATGAGAAAATATATCATGATATACACCATCAGACGTGCCACGAGAAAATATCTCATATGATATATATCATAATACATACCATGATAAAATACCTCCTACAACACATATCAACAAAGAGATAACAAATCAGCTTTGCATCTAACCATGGTCAGGGTTTCTGCTGTTTGTACACATATTAGAACTAAATATCAGTCAGTGAAAGTCCTGACCAGATTTCAAACACGATCTATGTTCCATTTCTTCCTTGCATTTTTTTCTCTGTTTCAAAATGCCCTGACTTAAATAACATTTATAATACCAGTTTCTGTCAAACAATATTGAAACAAATGAGGCATCATGATAATGAAACAATGCCAATTTCTCAGGTGATACTTTACAAAGTGACCAGTGGGTCAAATATTCCCCGGACCAGCACCAATGCACATCAACAGGCCTTGGCAAGAAAGAAAATGGACAAATAAAGGGATGAATAAGAAGGAGCAGGCCAGTTCTCTTTCACACAATACAATGGGTTGTATTGAGTATGTGTACCAAATTTAAAGATCCTAAGTGCAGTAGTTCCAGAGATAGAGGAAAAAAGTATACAAACGCTTACTTTTGTAGCCCAACCTCAGTTATAACAAATACTAAATCTCAGAGTGTTACCTTTATAAATATGCACATTGTAGCATATGCAAGGAAGGAAGCAGACTGCTAGTTCACTCAGTCTGATCAGCGTTTTCACTGCATGTTTACAATATTAATACATATTCTATAGTATATCGCTAAAGGAAGAAGGACCTGATTAGATTTTACAGAATAACCATATTTACCCTAAGTATTCTGGGAGACAGGCTATATGGTGTAGACTCAGATCAGTTGCCACAGAATGTACGATCTGATCAGGGTTTACGCTGTTTGCTACTCATCAAGCAATATTATTGACACAACAATGGTGTCTGATTATATGTTCTATCAATACAAAATATTTTAATTCAAAATAAAATGCAAAGCAAAATATGTCTTTACAAGTGATGTCCTAATGGTACTTACTATCAAATATGAGGTCCATGACATACAGTGTATACCCTGATCAAACTGATCCTTTTATGATCATTTCTGGTGCAGTTAGATCTGGGTCTGCACTGTTTGCTGAGGCATGTCTGAATATTTTAGGGTGGTAATGGTGTGATATCCTGGCTTCTGTGTATACAGTCTGTAAATTGGACAATTTTGGAAGCTTTTCTGGACCTTTACACAAGTACATGTACTTGAAAACTACAAATGGACTGATTCCCAATTACCAGTACACATACTAAAATGAATACCAGTAACCTTTTACAGACTGGTTCACAAAAAATGTTAACGCAAAACCCTTTCTCTTCTTTTCAAAGTTTAGAAGCATGATTATGGTCTACGCAGGGCAACCAGTGTGTAATTCCCAGGTTTGGTATAAAACATTCTGTCACTTCAAAAAGCCCAATATTATGTTTCAGAGCCAGGAAGTTCTTAACCCTTGTCCTGCTGAATAAATTAAGAGGCCACACCCACTTCTAATTTTCAGCCAATCAGATTATTTGATCTGGATTCCTGCTATAAATTTGCATACTTAATTGCAAACAGTGCACATCCAAATCAGTTGGCTTCTGAAGAAGCCAACTGATCTGGATCTACACTGTTTGCAAAGGCAGGGTATATCCAGGTTCAGCAGGACAAGGGTTAAAAATGTAGTCCAAATGAGGGATATATATTTCCACAATATTTTCTCTGCAGAAAATGGATTAAAATAAGCAATAAAGAGACAGTGTAAAACTGTTTTGAAACTGATTGTCAATGCATTCTATTACATAAATACACCTACTACAAAATTTATATTCTTTAGATGCAGCTCTAGACAAGACAGTGTGTTTAATCCAAAAAGTGAAAATTTTTATCGTTTATCATATCTTCATAAAACATGCTGTGGGTACTCATTAAAAGCATTTACAGAGGTGCTTCTAACGAGTATTCACAATATACGTCTTTTTGAAGAATGTGAAAATTATTTATCTTGACTCCCCCCTTATCTTGAGCTATTTAAGCACTGGCACTGTCACCATATAATATGAGAAATGCAGAAGAGTTTGGTTATTAAGTGTACTAAGACAGAAATATGCAGTAAAAAATGGGTTACTAGAAGTAACAAAGAAATTAGAAAAAGCTGGTATAAAAACTGCAAAATTCTGAAAATCTCCCTAATTATGTACACTGGGGTAATACCAAAATCACTGCCTAAGCTGTCAACTGGGCTGGTATTGTGTAAAGCTGCTGTTGGGTGTGCAATACAGCTTTTGACCATGCAGTAGGGAAGTTGACAGAAGTATGACCTTGTGTTGACGCCCACTGAGAGGAGAAAGTGTGGACGCCCACTGAGAGGAGAAAGAAAATGTAAGTGTTAACATTTACAAATGCTGTCTATTTTTTAAAAGAGATAGTGCGTTGTCTGCTCACTTATACAGCTATGCAACACCGAAAAAACAACAAAAACAAGTTGTCAAAAAAAATCAGTTTTCTTCATAGAATATCATTAATTAAATGTATTTAAATAGGTGAGAAAGCAGAAAATATCCTGGTACAGTCTACCTACCATTGATACTTCTACACAAAAAGGATGTTTGGTATAATTTATGCAATCCGACAGGTTTTGTGGACATTTGAAAAATATCAGGATATGGCCATCTATTACTAGCGATACAACCATCGATGGTATCATAGTCTCATTAGCAACAGTATCAATAACAATAAAAATGTACCACAAATGCATATTAAGCAAATAGACACATGCAAATAATTGATTGTCATGTATTTTGTGATATAACTACATAAGTCTGCCCTCCATTTGCCAGGACACCAAACAAATACCAAGCATTTTTCATGAATTGCTTATTATTCATGTTTTCTTGTTTGATTCCTTTCAGTATGAAAACAAGCGATCAGCCAGCTACATAAAACAATTTTAGGAACAGCTAAATATTAAAGAAATAGTCTGAACACAAAAATATTGAAACAAACCCTGTTATTACCCTCCGAGCAGGCATCCAAAGTCATTCCTCTGTCGGATATCCGAACTGCTTGGTCGAAAACCTTATTTCTCGGCTGACGGCAACTTTACCCAGTGACGGCTTGGTCGACAGCACAGGTAGCAATTTTGGTATTACCCCTTTGATGTAGACTTACATATCCCTGTTTTCACTATATATTAAGGGAGAACATAGTTGTACACATTATTATTGTTGGTGCGAAACTTTAAAAATATTGTTATGAAATGGGAGACAGACTTGAAATTCATGAGTCACTTGACTTTCATCTGAATTCCATTGAATAATATTGTAATGTAGTATATACGTTGTATATGTACAAATATGTTTATATTATGCCATAAAAAAACGTTTAAACTAAAAGTATTTTTCACACTGAAGTGTGAGATATAGAATTGAGAAAAAAGAAAACGTTTGTATTTCCAGTTAATTTATTAATTTTATGAGGTAATGAGCTATACATGATACTAAGATATCTTAAGTCAATAAATTCAAAAACAAGAAACAAAAAGATATCTTAAGTCTCAGGATTTACTGTATTTACCCCAAATATTAGGATACCTTATTTCCTTACCATACTTATCCTGTAATTTGAACAAATCCATTTGACTACCTGATGACATTATGAAAACATACCCATATAATTTTGACCCTCTCAAACCCCATTTTTGTATAGTAAAACTGGGGTTTACAGGGGTAAATATTATTTTTCTTATTTCTGCTCAAAACATAGATTGTGGGTACTCGTTAGAACCACCTCGACGAGGCGGTTATAACGAGTACCCACAATCTATGTTTTGAGCAGAAATATGAAAAATATCAGAATTTTTTATCTGAAAATCTTCATTTTTTGGTGATGAAATTTTCAGTATAACTGAATAGGCATGCTTTCGTAATGATGTGCCTAACAGCAGCTGAATGAGTAGCAAAAAGTGCAGGCCCTGATCATATACCAGATCCTGTGACATTTGAAATGAGTCTACACTACTTGCACACTTGTCAGTCCATATACTTTGTGTTATTTTGGTAAAAATAACTTAAAAAGTCTATCTAACTACAACACACAAACATAAACTATCTAGCAATAACAATAACATATGTGTCCAGAGCAAAAGAATGCCCCTGCTTATTACACTTCCATTACCCCATCGCATTCTGTATATGAACAATTAACATTTGCCTGTCTGTAGATATATGCTAGCAAACAGCACTTTGCCTGCTGTAGGTGAATTAAGTGGATGATAAACAGGTGATTATTCTTTTATTTTCTCCAGACATCAGGTATGACATGACTGTCATGTTACTTATAGATGATTTACAAGACAGGTCACCTTTATTTTCTAGCAGAAACAGGAAAAACATTTTAAAATGCAATATATATTTTATTCAGTCTGGTTATTGCATTCAAAATATCTCATTAATCATTATTCAGGTGTGATTACAATCTTATTTTCTTGGATAACTAAGAAACATAATTAATCACAAGTATTCTGAAACAAGTATTGCAAAACTGGGGCAACAGCAGGGATGTAAAAGTCAGGGCCCAGTTAGTTGTTCAAAACTAACAATGTCATTATTTAAAGTATCATTAAAACTTCGATCATTAAATATGACATATACGATAATTTTTTTGCTGAAAAAATGTGAGTAGCTTTTGCATTTGCAAAAGCTACTCACATTTTTTTTCAGCAAAAATACTTGTGAATTAGATATTGTACTTACTAGAACAGTTAACAGTTTGACCACTAACGAGCTTGTGAAGCTAACAATGCTTTGAACAACTGGGCCCAGTAAATGAACCGTTTTATCATACATTCCATTTGGAACCAAACATTTTGTCTGTAGATTCTGCTGTGCATGAATACCCAATCGGGCCTCGAGGTTACAAAAAACTTTTTTCACACTCATCTCAGCTGAGCATGAAATTTGTCCTGCTAATAAATCTAAAATAACTATCAATTACAAATTCTTTCTTGCTGAAAACTGCTGAGTGTGAAAATTTCTCTGCAAATTAATATGTAAATGCCAACTATTGCTTAAATCTGTAAGTCAGATTTATTATTATTTCCATTGCTTTGATGAAAAATAGAATAAGCTCAGAGTTTATACCAGGCATGGAAATACTTCTATTTTCAGAGTTGATGTACTACCATATTGTCATCCTTGAGAACACTCAGATACAATATTTAGATAACCTTATAATGAGGGTTGAGCGCAAGACTGTAGTAACTCAAACATATTTTTGAAACCCTTGTTTAGGGGCAACTTTGACCCCTTTGTAAACAATGCAAATTTAGGTGCCATTGCTCCTATATTTCCATTGTTTACAGAAAGAACTGTTGTAATCTTCATAACGCCTTCATGGTGAGGAGATTAAGTAGTGGGAATAAAAACGACCATCTGACGCTACAGTCTTGCGATCAACCCTCGATAAGTAACTGTAAGCGAGTGTTCTCAATAATGACATTACAGTTATGCATCAAGTTTGCCAAGAGAAATGCTTGTTTCTTGCTACATTCTCTGAGCCTATCCTGGGTTTGTCAGAACAACAAAATGGAAAACGAAAGCAACTAACTGATTTGAACGGGGCTCTTTTTCATAAAAGTCTACAGTCTACAGTCTTTTTCACTGTTTTGTATGATGTAGGTCTCTCCCCCCCACCCCACCCCCCCTCCCCACCCCCTTGAAACTAAGCATTAAAAGGAAAGATAGCTGATCACATATGATACATGAAGTGCAATCCAAGCAAAGGTACTTTAAGGCTCCATATTCCTCAAAAATACACATTTTTATCCAAGAAAAGTTTAATAAATCCATATATAGTATTAATACAATCATAAAAGGCGGCAACTGACAGCCTGTACAATTTCAGTAAGTCTCTCCTTTTTGAACTGGATCAAAAATGAAATGATCTTTTATCATTTCTCTGAATCAGTGTTGGCAACATTAATTCAGAGATATGGTAAAAAATCATTTCAAGAACAAGAAACTAACTGTAATTTTACAGGCTGGAAGGTGCTACATTTATGATTGTATTAATACTTATTAAACCTTTCTTTGATAATAAAAAGTCTATTTTTGAGGAATATGGAGCCTTTAACAAATTCATGACAAGCAGTCTTCTATCTAAACCCTTTTGAACAGATCCATTTTGAAAAGCAGGAGTACATGGTTAGTTTTTATTATTACCATGTTTTATAGAAATTTCTGAATTTAATGCAATGTAGACCCTGAACAAATACCACACTCTGTGGCATCTGATCTTTGTCTACACTATTTGCTTATACAGTAAAACCTGTGTAAGACAGCCGCCTTTGAAACTGACCTTAGCGGTTGATGTGGAAAGGTAGTTGTCTTATAAAGGTACATGTCATGTAATTTTGCTAGCAAAATTACATGACATGTAACTTTATAAGACAGACAACTTTTTCCACATCAGCCACTATTTAAAGTCAGTCTTGAAGGTGGCTCTCTTACACAGGTTTTACTGTATCCCTATTTAGGGACACTAGACATTAATGTTAAATCTTATTTTCTGGAGAAAATAAGCATTTTTTTCCCAGAAAAATATGATTCAAGAATTCATACAAATTGTCTCCTCAGGAGACAATTTGCATCAAATTCTGATTCCTATTTTCTGGGAAAATAAGAAAAAAAAATAAGAAACATATCATCAATATAAGACCTGCTGAACTTGCCCATTGCATGCTAAGTACTAAAGATCCTATTCTTATGTTGGAATTTCATATGTATGATATATGAATTCTATAATTTATAGTGTTAATGGCAGAGATTCCAACCTGAATGCAAACGAGCAAGCCCATAAGCAATAAGGTACCTTGTTGTAATAATACATTAAATTCTAAAAACAATACTATATATTGTGTATACTGTATATATAACATAGAATTGCCTGCAATTCACTGGCTAATTTGGCACTGACTAAACTGTACAAACAAATTACAGTAAATATTCTAAAATTTCAAACACTTTATTTCATACTGCTTTTTATGCAGTTGTTTCTTAAAATACTTAGTGAAATGGCAAACAATACAGACCCTGATCAGACTGCTCCTTTTTGGGAGCAGTCTGCTCCTGGTCTGCACTGTTTGCATATGCCATTTTGTCAGACTGTTTGCTGAACAAAAGTTTAGGGCACTTACTGTAAACCATATTTTCCTTAAGGATATGATTTGATTGTGTTGGGGTTTAACGACACGTCAACCCTTGAGGGTCATTTTGTGTCGTCTCCCAGAGAAAGGGAGAAAAGAGATAGAAGAGAGAGAGTAGAGGAGATGAAAGAGAGGGACAGGGAAGAAAGAGGAACAGGAATGAAAGTGAAGAAACAGAAGAAATAAAAACATTCCCCCTCTACCCTTACCCACTACAAGGATAGCAGGCCCTGCCCAACTGTAAGCCAATATCAGTTGGACGCCCCAGTGATGTAAGATACACAGCACCTTCGCACCACCCGACCACTCCCTTTAAGGATATGAATAGACATACCTGAGCAAACAGGGTAGATCCAGATCAGACAATGCAGAATGCAGCATCTAATCAGGCTTCTATACTAATTGCTATTCATTCAGCAAAATTTAATTCAACAAGTAACAAATGGATTTGTTTCAAACTTTAGCACAATTATTGCAAGGATGTAAGGTGTTCAAACTGGGTAAAAAAAAATAAAAAAAATGGTTTTACAGTCAAACCTCGATAGCTCGAACACCGATGGCTCATTTATCATGGCTTATTCAAACTCATTTTTGAGTCCCTGCAAAATTCTTCCGCTAGCTCAAGAAAACAAATATTTTGGGGTAATTTTCTTATTTTATCATGAAATTGTAATTTGTGTGTACTCATTAGAATGACCTCATCAAAGCAATTCTAATGAGTACACTCAATATACAATTATTGTGAAGGAAATAGAAAATCCCTAAATTATAGCTATTTGCTTCCTGACCTGGCACCATGATTATCCCTCAGTGGCTCGAACTACCCATGTCTCGAACACTTTTCCATGGTCCCAAAGGTGTTCAAGGCATTGAAGTTCGACTGTATTTTTTATGTTAACATTCTTTATTTGTAGATTTTGTTTCAAGAACAAAGAAAACAATGCTTAGATCTGGACCCAGTTGTTTTAAGCTAATATTACATTAAAATTTCTATCTTGAACTATGGTGCAAATATGTTGATATGTTTTGCTGAAAAAATGTGAGCAGCTTTTGCATTCACATTTTTGCAGCAAAAATATCAACAAATTTGAAAATACCTTAGCTACTACAGTCAATGATTTTTTCATTAACAAGCTTGTTAAGTTAACAATGATTTGAACAACTGGGCCCTAATTAAATTCTAATGTAAAACATTAACACACTCACACCAAGCACGAATATATCTTCAAGGCAAATGCAAACAGTAAAGGACAAAATCATCCCTACCATTCATGCAGTCTGATCAGTTTTTGCAGGGCACTCTGTGAGTAGCCAAGGATACAAAGCATCATCAGGCACACAGCAAAGACTCAGATCAGCCTGTGCAATGCACAGGCTGATCTGAGTCCTTGCCGGGTGCATATGCAGTCTTGTAGGAAATGTTGTTCCCTGACTCAAATTCGTATGTACTGCACCCGTTAGTATTATGCTGCCTTCTGTGTAGTATTGCTTAAGGTTAATATATGAGCTGCCTCATGACAAAACCAACCAAATGACCTTTGCACCAAGCAAAAAATCAGATCAACTTGGGCATTCACCCAGTCTGATCAGTCTTTGCTATGAACATGAAGAAACACTGGGTCCTCAGCTACCCACTGAGTGCACAGCAAAGACTCTGATCAGACTTGGCTGATGCCCAGGCTAATCGGAGTCTTTCCAGGCTGACTCAAGTCTTTACTGTGCACATATACCATTTTGTTGGTTGTGTCACAACGGGGCTCAATTATCATACGCCTCTAAAGGAGATCACACTGACCTGAAAACATTTGCTCCCTTCTCAAAACAGGGCTACTCTTAAATTAAAGATTGTGTTCCCCCTGGCAGAAATTTATTTTTTTAAGAACAGCATCCCCTGAGATGGGGTTCATACACCAGGGAAGTAAATTCCTCCTGTTGGAGTGGTCTCCCTTTGGAAAGGGAAACAAACACATTAAACTTAAAATACTCTTTCTGAACTGTATCCACTTAAGGGGAATGGGTACACTTTCAGGGGAGACAACTCTTCTTAAAATTATTTTGCCTCCCTTCTGAAAAGAGGCTAACTCAAAAAGGAAAGAATTTGCTTCCCCTGGGAGCAAATTCTTTCCTTTTAGAGTAAACACTTTTCAGAAGGGCATCAGTTTGCAGAAAAGCAAAGAGGAAGTCACAAAAGTTGGCTCCCTTGTAAAATAGCAGCAAATCTACCAAATGTATCTATTCACCTTGGAATATTGATGCTTAGTGTTCTCAAAATGGCTAATATTAAACTGTACACTAGAAAAGATGCCTCAAAACACTATCTGAACAGGGTCTGCACTGTATGTCATGACATTAGCAGTAGAGGCAACTACCAAGTTTATCTTAAGTATTTGAACAGACATGCATGAGCAATCAGTATACATTTAGATCAGATGCCACATAGAAAAACAGTAGTCATTATCTCTCCTTCATCTGAATTTGTTATACCCCCCTCCCCCCTCTCCCCCCCCCCCCCCCCCCCCACACACACACACAAACACACACACTCCCGCTCACACCACACACACCACACACACACCCTCACATCCCACACCTACATACAAACTGTGTTTGGGTATATTGTTTTCACCTTCTCCCTATGTATGTCTGTCTGTCTGTTAAGTTTTGGTTTCTGCAAAGGGATGTACAATAAGCACTGACATATGACATAATAAATGAAAAAAAATAATTCAGTCTACAAAATCTAACTCTGCTACATAATCATACTAATACTGTAATTGTATAAAAAAAAAAATAAATAAAATAAACAAAGTGCAGTTTTATGATTTTGGCTAAATTCAAATGTAAATATCCATAGTTTGTACCACCCCAATCTACCACCTGCACTCCTGCATCCAAACTCTTTGCACTCCCTCACTAAAAAAAACAAAACTTATTCACAGGTACATGTATTCAATTTTGCATTTTTATGTAAAATAAGAAAATCACACCTAGAAATATACTGCAAACACAAATCTTGTGCAATAACAATACTTTGGGATAAAGTGAATTCTCATTATCTCAAACTCTAAGGGACTAGAATTTTCATTTCAGATAACAGTAGTTTGACATAACAAGACCTGAATTGTAAAGAACATAAAGGAAAGTTAGATCAATATTATCCAAAATTTACTTTGACTTAAACAGTTGTTTGAGTTATCAAGATTTGAAATAGAAAGATTCAACTGTATTTGAAATGCAATAATGCCCTCTGGACAAAGTACATGACTGTGCATAAAAAAAAAACAAAACAAAAAAAAAAACATGCTGTTGGCAATACAAATTCAGCAGATGCAAAATATTTTTTCCTATTTTTCTTCTTTAACCCTTGTCCTGCTGAATAAATTAAGAAGCCACACCCATTTCTAATTTTCAGCCAATCAGATCACTTGATCAAGGTTGTTGATATAGATTCACATACTGAATGGCAAATAGTGCAGATCCAGATCAGTTGGCTTCTTTAGAAGCCAACTGATCTGGATCTACACTGTTTGCAAAGGCAGGGTGTATCCGGGTTCAGCGGGACAAGGGTTAAACAGCCTCTTTGTATTTCTTTCAGACTGTCTCCCTTGAGGACAATTTTAATGAAACGTCAAGGCCACTTTATTTTCAAGAAAATAAGAAATTAAATTCTGCAGGCTAAAGGTTACATAATGAAGAACACAGCCTATTTACAAAGCAATTACACACAAGAAATTTGTTCAGGAAATTTATAAAATTATTATGTCTCTGAGATCTATGTTTACCAAAATCATAAATGCATCCCTAAAGAAAATAACATTTTTCAGAATGTTTTGCCGTAATTTTAGACTGTCATGTGAATCAGAATATTTCAGGAAAAGTGACAAAAAACAGGCACTGTAATACTATCACTATGAAAGTTCAGCTACATGGCAAACCAAAATGGTTTTGTTGGAAGCAATTTTCCTTTTTCAAATGGTAATACTGTGCACTATACTACAAAAGTTTCTAAAATGAACACATTTCCATATTTTTTATGATATATATATATGTTGTGGGTTTGATACATATGGGTACTCGCTAAAAAGTACCTTAATGAGGCACCTTTAAAGTAAATACAGTATAACCTCAATGGCTCGAACACGGATGGCTCATTTACCGTGGATGATTCAAACTCTTTTCAGTCCCTACAAAATTCTTCCAACAGCTCAAGAAAACAAATATTTAGGGATTTTTTTCTTATTTTATCATGGAATTGTATGTTGTGTGTACTCATTAGAATTGCCTCATCGAGGCAATTCTAATGAGTACAAACAACTTACAATCATTGTGTAGAAAACTGAAAAGATTTCCCTAAATTATCACTGCTTGCTTCCTGAACTGGTGCCAAGATTAACCCTTAGTGGCTTGAACTACCCGTGTTTTGAACAAATTTCCATGGTCCCAAAGATGTTTGGCCATTGAGGTTCGACTGCATACATCAAATAATAAGCATGTTGAAAAATAAAGCGCATGAGCTGAGCAGTTTGGTGAAAACATCATGAAAATCGGTTGAAAAATAAGGAAGTTATTTGATTTTAAAATACTAGAAGATGCTGACATGAAGCCACCATTTTTGTGAGTTAGTGACTTCATAATCACCTAATTAAATACAAAGTATGCAAAAATTGAATAAATCACATCTGAAACAATATTTGGTTGTTGTATAATTGTGAATATGTTCATTTGTATATATTGTTTGTGTTGAGGTTTTACGGCCCAGTCAACCCAATGGGGTCATGTCGAGCGCGGTCAGTTTTCCTAACCACACGTTTACTGGGCAAGCTTAGTCCTCTAAGCGGTTAACCAGTATTGTGCACATTCTTTCGCCAGAAACTGACAACTGCCCTTCTTGAATCAGCGGAAGGGAGAGAATGACTGTAGAAAATATTTCATGATCAATCTCCACGAAAGAATGTTGCCGACCTTGGTGGGGGGTTGAACCCGCGACCTCCTGGTCTCCAGTCGGACGGCGCATCCAACTGAGCCACCGAGGCCGGCTCATTTGTATATAAACTGTCAATTAATTCACATCAGCAGCGTATTCTTGTCAACAGGTGACTTTTATATTTGTCTTAAAAAATGGATATTTAATTAAATATTCAAAGTGGCGGCGCTCATGCTCACGGTTATATAAAAGATAAAATACAATATATTTCTTATTTCTAAACCAATTTTGATCATATTTGCACCAAAATGCTTGTTTTCTAAAGCTGGATACTTCAAGATGTACATTGCATTTAGTGGGCCTTTCCCGTTAAATAATACTCACAACATACATTTTCATCTAGCAATAAGAAAAATATCAATACTTTTTGGCAAAAAAAAAATGCCTTATTTGGAACTATGAATTTGCTCACTGTTCAAACCTTCAATATTTCCAAAATTATGCAAGCAGACAATGAAGGCCTTGGTCAGACATAGCTACAGATAAGAGGGGGTATCCCCATAATATTTTTCTTATTTCTCTATGAAAACATATGTTGTGGGTACCCATTAGAAGTGCCTCGGTGAGGTGCTTCTAATGAGTACCCACAACATATATTTTCATTGAGAAATAAGAAAGATATCAGCAGTTTTCGGATGAAAAAAATGCCTTATCTGTTGCTACGGACAGACTATGCAGATGTGCACAGTGATCTGGGCCTTTGCCATCTGCAATTGCCCTGTGGACTCCTTTATGCAGTGCAGAGCACATTATACAAAAATGTGGATATATAGATGTAAAAGCATCACCCGTATACAGCTTTTTAGCATGATGCTTAATAATCAGTTGTCAGAAATTTCACTAATATTAGATATTGTTCTCACATAATGTCAAAAATACTTTATAATTCTGCTGACTAGATAGCTAAATGTCACTATTTACTAACAAATTCAGATCCGCTGTCATGCACTAAACATTGTATTATGCTGATTTCCACATGCAGACTTTACAAACTCATTTCTATATACAGATTTTACACACTTAACAAAATCTTACCCTATTTACCCTTAATATTCAGATACCTAAACTCCTCATCACACCTGTCCTAAAATTTGAACAAATCTATTTGCACACCAGACGGGCAGCAGTCACAAACAGACAAGAGAGTCAACAAATGCAGATCAATTTTCATTAAGAATCCTGCATTGTCTTCTGCCAAAATAACCATCGACGAACGTGGAATCATTTTTGGCAGTTTAAAATGTTGTTTAATGTTGTTAAATATTAAATTGCTCCGCACTCATTGATTTTATTTTTCATTCAGGATTGCCCCCTATCCAGTGTGATTTGGCTATTTATTGACTGTCAGATGAGTGGTAAACAATGACCCTGGTCAGATGCTGCATTCTGATGTTTCTGATCTGGACCAACACTATTTGCTAAGGCTAGTCTGTCTAAATACCCTATTTACTCTAACCCTTGTCCTGCTGAACCCGGATATAACCTGCCTTTGCAAATAGTGTAGATCCAGATCAGTTGGCTTCTGAAGAAGCCAACTAATCTGGATCTGCACTGTTTGCCATTAACTATGTGAATTTATAGCAACAATCTGGATCAAGTTATCTGATTGGCTGAAAATTAGAAGTGGGCTTGGCATCTTAATTTATTCAGCAGGACAAGGGTTAAGTAACAGGACAGACAGGTATGAACAAACACTGTTTGCCACTCATCCAGTAATTTTTAGACACAACAACAAGTGCAAAATGTCCTAAAATTTTGAAAACTTTTTACTATACTTTTTTGGCTTAAGGTTTGCTTTTTATGCAGTTGTTTCTTAAAAACTGAAGGGAATGCAAATAGTGTAGACCCTGATCAGACTACTCCTTCAGGAGCAATCAGATCTGGGTCTGCACTAGTTGCACATGCCATTATTGTTTGTGTTGAGGTTTTACGGCCCAGTCAACCCAATGGGGTCATGTCGAGCGCTGTCAGTTTACCTAACCACAAATTTACTGGGCAGGCTTAGTCCTCTAAGCGGTTAACCAGATTGTGCACATTCTTTCGCCAGAAACTGACAACTGCCCTTCTTGAATCAGCGGAAGGGAGAGAATGACTGTAGAAAATTTTTCATGATCAATCTCCACGAAAGAATGTTGCCGACCTTGGTGGGGGGTTGAACCCGTGACCTCCTGGTCTCCAGTCATACGGCGCATCCAACTGAGCCACCAAGGCCGGCGCACATGCAATTAAGTCACAAACTTCCGTGTATGAAATTTTCAGGGCCCAGTTGTTCAAAGCTAATGACATCGTTAGTTAACGATTCGTTAAAATTTACATCAAGTGATACGCAAATATGCTGAAATTTTTTGCTGAAAAAATGTGAGTAGCTTTTGCAGTGCAAAAGCTACTCACATTTTTTCAGCAAATAATATTGTATATTGAATCTGCTAAAACAGTTAACGAAATGACCCTTAACAAGCTCGTTAAGCTAACGACGCTTTGAACAACTGGGCCCAGACATTTACTGTAGTCATTTAGAGTTGTACAGCAAGGAGTTAAGATATCTAAATATGAATAAAGTACTTAGGGTACATACAGTTATTTGGCACAAAGATTATTCTTACCATATTTTACCTAATGACCGCATATATCCCTATAAGCACACAGTCAAGCAATTTGGTAGTCTTCAGATTACAGCCAGTGTAGTTTTTGTCTACTTCTTTATTAAGGCATATGCTGTAGGTACCCATTTGAATTGCATCGACTTGTCGATGCAATTCAAATGAGTACCCACACCATATGCTTTTATGAAAAAAAAATCAGAAGAAAAAGTGCATAAACATCATCAAATAAGTCCTTTGTGGATCTTTTTTTATGGTGTACTCTGACCATCAGTAGGTAGATACATATTTTCCCACAAATTTTCCCAGTAATTTTGAAAGACCTAAGTGTACAGTGTGGTAATTAGATCAAATACAGTAATTTGAGCTGCAACATTACAAAATGGGCACGCATCTCACCAGATGAGAGAAGTATCCACATAACTTTTTTCTTATTTCTCCACAAAACCATATGTTACGAGCACTCACAATACAATACTTTTTTGTGAAGAAATAAGAAAAATATAAATATTGCAAGGTGGTATAACATACATTGTCTGGAGTTATGGCCAAAGAAAAAAGACTCAGCCTCTGCATCGCCACAGTCTGATTAGAACTACCATACTAACCCTAAGTATTGTGACAGGTAGGCCTTTGCAAACAGAGTAGACCAAGATCAGATGCAGCAGAATGCAGCATCTGATCAGGGTCTACACTATTTGCCACTCATCCAGCACTATTTTAGACACACAAAGGGGTAGTAAAATAGACTTTTTCAAATTTTAGGACAAGTAAGTAAGAAATTAACCCTTGTCCTGCTGAATAAATTAAGATGCCACACCCATTTCTAATTTTCAGCCAATCAGATTACTTGATCCGGATTATTGCTTTAAATTCACATACTTAATGGCAAACAGTGCAGATCCAGATCAGTTGGCTTCTTCAGAAGCCAACTGATCTGGATCTACACTGTTTGCAAAGGCAGGATATATCCGGGTTCAGCAGGGCAAGGGTTAAGGTGTCTCAATACTTAGGATAAATACGGTACTTTCCATCAATAATTTCTAGTGTCCCCAATGCCTGTTTGCCCCTAGGTGTTCAGACTTCTTACTTCCTTACCACATTTGTCCTAAAGTTTGAATGTCAAATTTTACTACCTGCTAATGTGTCCAAAAATTGGTGGATGAGTAGTAAACAGTGTAGAGCCTGATCAGATGCCATATTCTGTGACATCTGATGTGCCTACATGCTTGCTTGGGCCTGTCTGTTCCAAATGTAAATTTATAAATGGACTTGTAAGACCTTGATCTGAATTGTCAGATGTGTAGGCTGATCCTGGACTTCAGTGTTCACATATATCATATTTACCATAAGCATTCTGCGGCATCTCATCTGGGTCTACACTGTATGCCACTCATCCAGAAGTTTTTAGACACAACATCGGGTAGTAAATTGTACTTGTTCAAATTTTAGAACAAGTATGGTAAGGAGTTGAGGTGTTCAAATCCTTAGGGTAAATACACTATGAGAAAGTGACATTTTTCTGGTATTGTAAAACATACATGCAACCTGACCCCAAGATTATAAAACTTTTTTCGTGCTCAACTCAGCTGAGCATGAAATTTTCTCTGCTAATAAATATGAAAATGCCAACTATTGTTGAGAAAATTTCAGAGAAAATTTCACGCTCAGCTATATTGAGCAAAAATAATTTTGCTTAGTTATTAATTTGAGATTTATTAGCAGGACAAATTTCATGCTCAGATGAGGTGAGCATGAAAAAAAGTTTTATAACCTTGGGGCCTGATTACGCAAAGGAAACAGGGACTTGTGAGCATATGCGAAATGAAATCTTATCAGCTGTAAATCTGTGTAACCTGCTCAGATTCTGCAATTTTCACAAACACCACTTCTGGATCTCAAACAATCTACAAAGTAATCTCTGTGTATTAAATATCTAAAACAATCTGTACAGTAAACTATATATACAATACCTATACAGTAAACTGTTCAATGTGTGCAACAATCTGAACAGTAAACTGTATAATGTGTACAACAATCTATACAGTAATCTGTACAATATCTTCAACAATCTATACAATAAACTGCATAATACCTACAACAATCTATACAGTAAACTGTATAATATCTACAAAAATCTATGCAGTAAACTGTATAATACCTACAACAATCTATATACTATACTGTATAATATCTACAACAATATATACAGTAAACTGTATATACTGTATAATATTGTTCTGAGGCACATATTCATATTATTATACTCAAAGACCCTTGCTGCTGAATTCAAAATTGCTAACAACCTAGTAAGACAATCTCAAGAGTTTTGTATTGATCCTTTAAGTCCCAAGCAATGTTGTAGTACATGTCATTTTTTTTTAAATTATTTTCAGAGAAAATAAGGCTTGACATTTCATGGGAACTGTCTGCCCAGCAGATCATTTA
The DNA here is from genome assembly GCA_964016985.1 of Anodontia alba. NCBI lineage: Eukaryota > Metazoa > Mollusca > Bivalvia > Lucinida > Lucinidae > Anodontia > Anodontia alba. Next base: position 34,381,298 of record OZ024830.1, read on the forward strand.
CATAAAATGTCAAGCTTTATTATCTCTGAAAAATAATTTAAATGAGCTAGGTACATGTTTTAAAGTTGCCATTGTTCGTTCATCGTTTCTTAGAGTTTGTCCGCTGATTTCTCAGACCACCACCATACGGCGTTGAGGGAAAGTCTTTCTGGATAAGCCCTATTTAATTATAATCTTTCTGGATAAGCCCTATTTAATTATCTATAATTCAGCTCTTACAAACAGAAATCAACCATAAACATAATAGTTTTGAAAACTGCATAACAAAATTCTGGCGAGCTATGTAATCAGCCTTCATTTGCAGCTTGTGTGGGTTTTTGCTCTCCTACGTGAAATAGGGCACAGCTGGTTTTAAGCAGGCTATGAGTCATGTTGCATGCCATATAGTACAGTTCATGAACAGACTCAATATTTAAATAATCGGTGATATTGTTCTTTTAACAGAAAACAGTGTATGACATTCCATGCAAATTGTGTCCAATATGCATGCAATGTCCAACCCATTTTCTACAGCAATATTTTTTCCATTGAATAAATGATGATGAATTAGGATAGGCAGCTCTGAGGCTGAAGACATGAGGAGAAAAATAGAGATGACTCTACTGACTTGACAGAAAAATGTTCTGTGACTACATTTATCCCTCGTCCTGCTGAACCCGGATATATCCTGCCTTTGCAAACAGTGTAGATCCAGATGAAGCCAACTGATCTGGATCTGCACTGTTTGTAATTATGTATGTGAATTTGTATCAACAACCTGGATCATGTCATCTGATTGGCTGAAAACTGGAAGTGGGCATGGCATCTTAATTTATTCAGCATGACAAGGGTTTAGGATCACATAGTCTACACTAGTACAGTAGAGTAGAATTCCCCATCCTTTTTAGTGTTTTTTTCCTTTATCAACATCTGGAGCTAACAAACACTGGATTCCTGGATTATCCTTTGTAGGCTTGGCCAGTTCAAGCATTTTCATTGGATGAGATGGAGCCGTAGGCGTTGGGGTATTTCCTCTCAGAAAATTCTTTATCTTATCAATACACGCATCCTGATAGTCATGAATCCATCTGCAAAATAGCACGCAAAAAAAGACTTTAAAGGTTTGTGAATTTTACACTTTCAGCACAACTCTGAGTGAGTGTCAATATTATTTTTTCCTCTCTTCAGAGAAAGCATCAACTTTAAATGAAAAGAATTTGCTCTCCTTGGGAGCAAATTCTTTCCTTTTAAAGAAGACCCCTTTTTCTTAAAAATCTTAATCTTTCCAGAAAATTCTTTATCGCATGGATACAAGCATCCTGACAGTCCTGAATCCATCTGCAAAAAAGAAAGCACAACATATTTTTTTGTGAAGGTCAGAAATATACTTTTAGGGTAACTCTATGAACATTGTTTTTATTCCTACCTTCTGACAAAGCCTCTACATTAAAAGGAAAGGATTTGCTCTCTCTGGGAGCAAATTCTTTCTTTTTAAAGTAGACCCCCTCTTCAGCAAAATCTTAATCATTTCAGATTATTCTTTATGTTACAGATATACACATCCTGACAGCCATGCATCCATCTGCAATAAAAGAGTAACCAAAACAAAATGTTTTAAAGGGAAGTGATAGTGATACTCTATCAGGGCAACTCTGTCAACATAGCTACTTTTCTCTCTTCTGACAAACGGATCTGCTTTAAAAGGAAAGAACTTGCTCCTAAAAGGGATCAACTCTAATGGAAAGAATTTGCTCCCGATGGGAGCAAATTCTTTCCAATTAGAGTAGATCCCTTTTGTTCTCAGTGAACGGGATTTGACTGATTGTGTTGGGGTTTAACGACGCGTCAACCCTTGTGGGTCATTCTGTGTCGTTTCCCAGACAAAGGAAGAAAAGAGATAGAATAGATAGTAGAGGAGATGAAAGAGAGGAACAGGGAAGAAAGAGGAACAGGAATGAAAATGAAGAAACAGAAGATATAAAAACATCCCCCTCTACCCTTAATTACCTGCTACAAGGATAGCAGGCCTTGCCCAACTGTAAGTCAATATCAGATGGACTCCCCGGTGACATAAGATACACGACACCTTCACACCACCTGACCATCCCCGTCAGAGAAAAGGAGAAAAGGGACAGAGGGGCTAGTAGATAAGAAGGAAAAGGGAAAATCAAATAACAGTGAAGAAACAGAATACTAAAATGCCCCTTTCCCCTATTTGATACGAGTACAGCAGGCCCTTTTCCAGAAGTAACTTGTCATATAGGAACACAAACAGGAAGTCAGCAAAGCTATCTCCCTTGTAAAAAACAGCAGAAATTATACCTAGTGTATCAAGTCCATTTTAACCCTTGTCCTGCTGAATAAATTAAGAAGCCACACCCATTTCTAATTTTCAGCCAATCAGATTACTTGATCCAGATTGTTGATATAAGTTCACATATTAAATGGCAAACAGTGCAGATCCAGATCAGTTGGCTTCTGAAGAAGCCAACTGATCTGGATCTTCACAGTTTGCAAAGGCAGGTCATATCCGGGTTCAGCAGGACTAGAGTTAAGTCAGAATGAAAATATACCAAAGATCTTAAATTTGTAGTGGTCTCTTAACAAATGGTGGTCTCTTAAATGAGGTGGCCTTTAAGACAGGTTCCAAAGAATGATAATTTAAATGGTTATATTGTGTATGAGGACTATCTGCTGAACAAAACATCAAAAAGCACATCAAAACAAATTAATCAAGTCTAAAGTTATGGCTATTTTTAGTGACTCCGTATTTTGTCGAATGTGACCAACTCCATGACTATAAATAAATTTCAAAATTTTAAAATTGATGTTCTCTTAAAAAAGGTGGCCTTTAAGACAGGTTCAACTGTATAACAGAGCCAAAGAATGATAAATCAAATGGTTATAGTTATATAGTATGCAAGTGGACCATCTGCTAAACAAAATGTCAAAACCTGCATCAAAAACATTAATCCAGTCAAAAGTCATACCATTTTTGTTTGTTTGTTTGTGTTGAGGTTTTACGGCCCAGTCAACCCAATGGGATCATGTCGAGTGCAGTCAATTTACCTAACCACATGTTACTGGACAGGCTTAGTCCTCTACTGTCCTTTCGACATCTCTCGGAAAGACGTTTTTTGTTTGGCGTTTTATCTTCAATGAAAATATTTTGTTCTGATTGACTATATCTTATCAGAAACCACTTGTCTTTTCTGTTTCTGTGTTTTGTTCTCAAATATGTACCCTAAAATTAAATTTATCGCCAAAAATTGGTCTGACCTATGCAATTTCTATGGTAAAGTGATTTTTTTGAATTTTTGTATTAGTAAATATTTTTTTATTTTTCTTTGCTGAATTTAAATTATTGATGTTTCACAACAATATTGTGAAAATTTCAGAAATATTGAACAAGCAGAACTTGTTGAAAATCTGCCTCCAAGTTACCTACCCTACAAATTTCTGCATATTTTTCATTAATTTTTACTATGGGAAAAAGTGAAAATATTGGATTTTTTAAAAACCACTAACTAGAATAAACCTTTTTGCGCATAGGTAGTTACGACAAATGGTTTTGCATTAAATCATGACAAAAGTTTGCAAATTTACCTCTTCTGTTTAAAGCACCGAGCAAAAAATGACTTTCTGAAAGATGTCGAAAAGCACAGTAAGCCCTTAACCAGTATTGTGCACATTCTTTCGTCAGAAACTGACAACTGCCCTTCTTGAATCAGCGGAAGGGTGAGAATGACCGTAGAAAATATTTCATGATCAATCTCCACGAAAGAATGTTGCTGACCTCGGAGGGGGTTGAACCAGCAACCTCCTGGTCTCCAGTCGGACGGAGCATCCAACTGAGCCACCGAGGCTGGCATACCATTTTTAAAAGGCATTTACTGCGTCTCAGAATTTTACAAAATGTCAACTACTCAATTACTATAAACAAATTTCTATCCCACAAAACACTGTTCTATGATGTCATATGGGACTATAAATTATAAGTCTACTGATGATATCATTCTACAAATACAAGAAATGTTGTATTTTCAGAGAGACACGTCTGAGCAAATGGTGTAGACACAGATCAAACTCCTATCCTAAAGGAGCAGTTTGCTTGGGGTCTACTGTTTGCTACTCAGCCAGCACATTTTAGTCATTTAGTCAAATCACTTAGTACTGTACTTACCCTAAATATTTTGACACCTTAACTCCTTACCATACTTGTTCTAAAATTTGAGTCAGTCAATTTCACCACCTACAGATCTGTCTAAAATTTCTGACTGAGTGGCAAACAGCGCAGACCTTGATCAGATGCAGCATTCTGTGGCATCTTATCTGGGTCTACACTGTTTGTTCAGGTCCGACTGTCCAAACACTTATGGTACATACAGTAGTTATAGAAAGTGACATACAGAATTGTAGGATAAGAGCAATAGGAAGTTGCAGTGTCAAAATACCGTAATCCACCTAATTACTGCACATGCTCCTTAGTCTTATAAATGCAAAGTCAAGCAATTTAGTAATCTTTTATTACAGCCAGTGTACTTTTATCTACTTCTTTATAAAACATATGTTGTTGGTACTCATTTGAATTGCCTCAACTTGATGAGGCAATTCAAATGAGTGCCAACATAATATGCTTTTTATGAAAAAAGTCAGAAAAATAGTGCATAAGTATCATTGAATACACCCCTCATGTTCTCAGCTGATTTTTCAAGTGAACTCCTATTAGCAGGTTATTTTACTACACGTTTTTCTATTTATTTTGAAAAACTTAAGCGCACAGTGTGGTAATTAGAGTGAATATGGCATTTAATGTAAATATAGGAAACAAAATGGTATAACAACTGACATTCAGTAATTATGGGGCCTAGATATACTTGGCAGTTTTTTCTTCCATTATTTACAAGGGAGACACTTTTTATACCTACAGTTTGTATTCCTGCAATCCAAATCTCTGCTGAAAAGGGATATACCAAAAAGTAACTAGACTAACTCACATGCCATTAATATTTTAAATGGTTTCAATGACTAAGAAAGTACTTTTACTCATGTGGCTTTTAAACAAAACTAAACAAATAAAAAAGACAGTCTAAAACCAATTACATGAACTTTCACAATATTTAAGTTCCTGGCTCTTAAAAACAATAAAAGTTTCTACCTTTTTGCCACTTATGCTTAGTTTCTGAATGGCTTCCTTAGAACTTTAGGAGATTTCAAGTAGAAACAATAAACAGTTAGTGAGACACTTCTCAAAATAATTGAAGGTCACTCACTGAACAAGTAAACTGCCAAAGTCACACACTGAACAGGTATACTGCAAAGGTTACCAACTGAACATGTATACTAAAAGGTCACTCACTGAACAAGTATACTGCAAAGATGGCACACTGAACAGGTATACTGCAAAGGTTACTCAATGAACAGGTATACTGCAAAGGTAACTCAATGAACAGGTATACTGCAAAGGTCATTCACTGAACAGGTATACTGCAAAGGTCACTCAAAGAACAGGTGTACTGTAAAGGTCACTCTGAACATGTATATTGCAAAGGTCACTCAAAGAACAGGTATACTGCAAAGGTCATTCATTGAACAGGTATACTGCAAAGGTCACTCACTGAACAGGTATACTGCAAAGGTCACACACTGAACAGGTACGCTGCAAAGGTCACTCACTGAACAGGTATACTGCAATAGTAACTCACTAAGGAGTATAAAGGTCACTCACTGAACCTGTATACTATAAATGTCACTCACTGAACATGTATACTGCAAAGATCACTCATTGAACAGGTATACTGCAAAGGTCACTCACTGAACAGGTATACTGCCAAGGTCACTCACTGAACAGGTATCTATAAAGGTCACTCACTGGACAGATATACTGCAAAGGTTACTCACTGAACAGGTATACTGCAAAAGTTACTCACCGAACAGCTATACTGCAAAGGTCTCTTACTGAACAGGTATACTGAAAAAGTCACTCACCTAACTATTATACTCCAACAGTTACTCATGAAGGAGTCATACTGCAAAGGTCACTCACCAAACAGGTTAACTGCAAAGGTCACTTACTGAGCACTGAACAGGTAAACTGCAATGGTCACTCACCAAACAGGTATACTGACAAGGTCGCTCACTGAACAGCTATACTGCAAAGGTCGCTCACTGAACAATTATACTGCAAAAGTCACTCACTGAACAGGTATACCACAAAGGTCACTCAATGAACAGTTATACTGCAAAGGTCACTCACTGAACAGGTTTTCTACAATGGTTACTCACTTAACAGTTATACTATAAAGGTCACTCACTGAACAGGTATACTGCAAAGGTCACTCACTGAACAGATAAACTGCAAAGATCACTCATTGAACAGGTATACTGCAAAGGTCACTTACTGAACAGGTATACTGCAAAGGTCATTCACTGAACTGGTAAACTGCAAAGATCACTCACTGAACAGGTATACTGCAAAGGTCACTTACTGAACAGGTATACTGCAAAGGTCACTCACCAAACAGGTATATTGCAAAAGTCACCCACTAACAGGTATACTGCAAAGGCCCTCACCCAACAGGTATACTGCAAAGGTAACACACTGAATAGATGTACTGTAAAGTCACTCACTGAACAGTTATACTGCAACAGTCACTCACTGAACAGTTATACTGCAAAGGTCACTCACCAACTAGGCATACTGCAAAGGTCACTCAATGAACAGGTATACTGCAAAGATCACTCACCAAACAGATAGACTGGAAAGATCACTCACCAAACAAATTTACTGCAATGATCTCTCACTGAACAGGTACACTGCAAAGTTTACTACTCATTGAACAGGAATACTTAAAAGGTCATTTACTCAACATATATACTGCAGGCGCTGCCTCTATGTGACTCAGTTGCCTGGTAGCGTTAAAAATCTGAACAGATAGATGTTTACTACAAAGGTAATTCACTGGCAGGCATACTGCAAAGGTCACTCACCAAACAGGTCAACTGCAATAACCTCAGTATTAAGACAGACAGGACAGAGCAAACATTGTAGACATAGATCAGACACAGCAGAATGCAGTGTCTGATAAAGGTCTACACTGTTTGTTACTCATCCAACAGATTTAGACACATCAACTGGTCATAATATTGATTGTGTTGCAGGTTTAAGGACACATCAGCCCTTGTCAATCATTTTGTGTTGTCTCCCAGAGAAAGGGACAAGAGAGATAGAAGAGATAAAAAAGGAGATGACAGAGAGGAAAAGAAGAAAAAGAGGAAAATGAATGAATGAAAGTGAAGAAACAGAAGAAATAAAAAGATTCCCCCCCCCCCCCCCCCCCCCCCCCTCTACCATTACCTGCTGCAAGGACAGCAGGCCTTGCCCAACTATAAGCCAATCTCAGTTGGAGGCCCCAGTGACATAAGATACACAACACCTTTGCCTCAACCAACCACTCCCCAATAGGTAGTAAAAACAGACTTGTTCAAATCTTGGACAATGAACAATAGGACAAGGTATTTTTTTCAGACACTCATTTGCAGAAGTAAATACTGCCATAGATTCATCCTATACCTAAATTAACTTCAAAGAAGAAAAAAAAATACAGAAGTAGAGACAAACAAGGAATCAAAGTTTGAATCTGAATTTTGTTTTGTTTGTCAACCTTAAAGAACTGCTGGCACCAGTTAATGCCTCCAAAGTTTATCCTTGGCCCAGTTGTTCAAAACTAATGATGTCGTTAGTTAACGACGGTTAAAACTTTGATCATTAAATATGGCATATTTAAAGCTACTCACATTTTTCAGCAAAAATTACTGTGAATAAGATACTGTACTTACTAGAGCAGTTAACATTTTGACCACTAACAAGCTCATTAAGCTAACAGTCCTTTGCACAACCTGGCCCTGGTTTATACAGTAAGTACACAGAGCTCCAGATTAGGGGAGTAACAGGGAAATTTTTTTCTTATTTTTCCGCAAAAAACATATGTTGTGGATACACATTAGCAGTGCCTCAGCAAGGTGATGTAATGAGTACCCACAATATATGTTTTCTGTGAGAAATAAGAAAAATACAAAAAATGTTTGGTTGAAAAAAGTGCCTTATCTGGAGCTATGAAGAAACAAAACACAAATGTTCCATGAACCTTTACCATTCCTAGGCTAATTCAGCAGATGTCAAATTAGTGATATGTTTCCTTTTTTTCCTAGAAAACAGGATTTGACATTTCATGTAAATTGGAGACAATTTGCATGAAATGCCAAATGGAGACAATCTGCGTGAGATTTCAAATCCTCTTTTCTGGGAAAAGTAAATACATTTCAAAATGCTGTCTGCTGAAATTTTAACCAGAGTGTCAAATGACATAACTTATTTTGTTGAGTATAAACCATTACAAGTAGGAGTGTGAATTGGCTATATATTCTCTTCAAACAACCTTGCACAATACTCAGTAGAGATATCAAAACAGGTAGGCAGCTTTTATTATCCAAGTTTCAGTATTCCTAGGATACTAGGGTGAATTTGGTAAATATTTTTCTTATTTCTCTTTGATAACATGTGTTGTGGGTATTCATTAGAAATGCCTCTGTCTGCTCATCTGTGATTGGTACTTAAAGGGTTAACATTTCTATCATTTTTAGCCTGACAAAGCTGGCACATTATTGATTACAGACTGGACAGGCTGAAAGACAAAATTTTTATGTTTTGTTTATATAATATGACTATAACAACAATACATTATATAGAGCTGTGGAAATACCATGCCCGACTTGTCCAACTTGTCCCATATACCTGAGGACAAGTAAGAAATTTCAATTTACTTGTCCTGGGACAAGTAATTCATAGATCTGGCTAAGAAGAGCATCCAGATTATCAGATATATATTTTTCTAATTTCTTGAATAGAACATATGATGTGGGTACCTATTAGAATTGCTTCAGTGAGGCACTTCTAAAGAGTACCCACAACATATGCTTTCTTCAATTAAGGAAAAATGTCAATTTTCGAGCAAGTAAATCTTGGTTGGACAAGTGGATTTTTACCATTTACTTGTCCATGGACAAGTAATAAAATTTGATAATTCCACGTCCCTGCATTATAGCAAGACAAGGCTCAGGAACAATCAATATGACTGCAAAGGAAAATGACTATATTCAATCAGATTACCATGTTATGCAATTAGGTTTTCTAAAATTACTGGTTGGTTGATTTGGGTTTTATGGCCCAGTCAACACTATTAAGGTCATGTCAAGCCAGTCCGTTTACTGAACCACAATTTTCATGGACAGGATTAGTCCTCTAAGCAAAAATTACTGGGAAACCTTGACTGTGGGGGGTACTTAACCCTTATCATGCTGAATAATTTAAGATGCCACACCCACTTCTAATTTTCAGCCAATCATACTACTTGATCCAGGTTGTTGATACAAATTCACATACTTAATGACAAACAGTGCAGATCCAGATCAGTTGGCTTCTGCAGAAGCCAACTGATCTTGATCTACACTGTTTGCAAAGTCAGGGTATACCTGGGTTTAGCAGTTCTAGGGTTAACAATCAGTAGAGGACTTCTGGAATGGAGTATTTAATGATGTTTATGCAATATTTTTCTGGGCCCAGTTGTTCAAAGCTAACGATGTCGTTAGTTAACGATTCGCTAAAATTTACATCGAGTGATATGCAAATATGCTGAAATTTTTTGCTGAAAAAATGTGAGTAGCTTTTGCAGTGCAAAAGCTACTCACATGTTTTCAGCAAAAAATGTCAGAATATTGTATATTGAATCCGCTAAAACAGTTAACAAAATGACCCTTAACGAGTTCGTTAAGCTAACGACGCTTTGAACCAGTACAGGGTGTCCACAATTTGAGTAAAGCAAAATTCCCTGACTTTTCCCTGACTTTTCCCTGACCAAAACTCAAATTTCCCTGACCAATTTTTTCGATATTTTGCGCAAAGTTCTGGCATCTGCCTCATCCCCTTTAGCCAACCCTTTGCTTCATTTACACAACCAGCTGTAATTGTCTTACTCTTTAAAAGTGTTTTTGTTGCTTGTTTTAATATGTTTGTTTGTAGTTTCACTTTGAACTTAATTTCTACTTTATTTTTTCTACATACATACATGTACATGTATGTATTTGCATGTTATTTATTGTTGAATGAAGTCCTTGAAATAGAATGTATGTCCAAATACAAAAGGTTCTGTTGGCCTCCTCCACCCCTATAGCCAACCCTTACCACCTTTTATTGCTCTAGCAATTACCATTTTATTACTGTTTATATTTTTTCATTTTGTTAATTTTTTGTTTTGTTTTTTTCTTTTTATATTGTTTTCTGTTGTTTTCTTTTTTATTAATACAAACATGTACATGTATTTGAAAAAGTAAACTATGCTGTTGGATGTGGTGCTTAAATTAGATGCATGCAAAAATGGACAAAATACAAGCAAATCTAAAAGATATATCTCCATGTGTTCATAAGTATGCACTTTAACATTGTATTTATACATACCAGTTTAAGCCTCCAACTTGGCATTGATATAAAATTTAAGGCTAGCTTGTATTTATTTTTTTTTGCATGCTCAAACACAATGCCCTTAACCACAGAGTTAAATGAGGTACAAAGTTCATAGAACAACTAGCTACTCATATTAAAGTGAGAATTATGAAATGAGCACAAGGAAAAAGTTTTTGAACCACATACTGAATCCATGCATGTGAATATTGTACAGTAAATTTGCTTAACATAGTTTATATATTAAGTAGAGCATATGATAATGATTTGTGGGTTAGAGATATTGACTACTACTTTATATAAGTAGACATGCAAAGCTGAATTGAAAGGATAATTAAACACAACAGAAGTGTAGAAGGTAAAGTGTTACAAAGCAAACAAGCAACCACGGCCAACAGTATGGAAAATGAGAAAACGTGTGTTAATACAATTTTCAGATGTGACTCATAATTCAAGCAAAGGTTATACAACAACCACCATGACCTAGGCATAATTGTATTAAATGGTATGGTACAGAAATAAGAGGATGTATCAAATCTTAAATATATCATAAACCATACCAGATGCACAAACTTGATAAAGATGAACTAAACTATGCTCAACATGAGGCAAGACAAAGCCTACAAATGAAACATGTATCATTATATAGACTTTGTTCAGACTGATGAGAGAGAGAGGTACATAGTGATAACATAAATGGTAGTGGTATATATATTGTTTGAGATTTTGTTCTTACCAGCCATACCATACTTCTGTACCATATCATGAAATGAAAAAATATCCATGACCAACTAGCAGAAACATATTAATATGCAAGACTTCTAATCTACTGATGAAACTAGCAATACAATTCTAGCCCAATACTTCTTAAGATTTTATATCTAGGCAAAATTGAGCTGTTGCATAGTGGATATGCTGTCCATAAAGAAAAAAACACATATACACAAATAGTCGATGTTCCACATGCACAATCTGATGTGCAGTTTTAGTTCACAGTTCACATCTTTTTCAGTGTCTTCTCCAGTGTCTCTATTTCCTTTCCAGTTTGTTCAACTTGCTTTTTCTTTTCCTTTGCCTTTTCTCTAAAGGCATTGGACTTTGTCACCAGGTCCCATTTCATTTTCTTTTCTGCCTCTTGAGCTAGGTCATCTGCTTCTTTCAACAGAGTCTCTGCACAGGACTCCAATTTTCTTTTCTTCCCTTTCAATGTTGTCAATTGTTCTTGAACTGTTTTTTTCCTTGTTTCTTCAACACTTGCAACCTTCTTCATTTTTTCTTCTTCTAAATATGCATCATACTTTCTCCTGGCATTTCTGCATGCTTCCATCATCTTTTTTGTGACAGTTATTTGTGAAACATCAAGTTGTCCTTTCTCTTTCTCACCTGTCTCCTTGTCTGCATTACGCTCTTTAGGAGCATTCACAAGTCCATCATAAACTATTCTGAATGCTTTCAAGGTTTCCTTACCCATGTTTGTTTTCAGAATATCCTTGTTTGTGGAGAAACCCCTCTCTACTGTTGACTGACCATGAGACATCATCAAAACCATCTTGACAACCTCCCACAAGGATTTGTACTTCCCATTTACTCCCATCAGATTGTAGTAGAGTTCATCTAATCTATCCTTTGTCTTGTCAAAGGAGGACAGTTGCTCACTTTCCTCCTTTGCTTCTTCCCTGATCCACTGTTTAAACTCCTGAAGACATTCGTCACATTTGCTTGCTGTCAGCCACTTATTATTAAGCAGTTTCTGCAAAATGCTGCCCATCTTTTCTACAGCTTTCTCTGGGTCACCACAAACTAGAGCTGGATCAAGACAGTCCATTGCCTTTACAGTAGCATACTTTAAAGGACATCTTTCTTGAAGCTTTCCAACCATATGCTGGAGGAATGTTATGCACTCTTTCTGAAACTCCAGTACACGAAGAGGACTTGCTTTCTTCTCCTTAAGAACAGTGTCTACTACCTGTTTTGCAGCAAACCCCACATCTACCTTATCTGGAGAAACAAGATTGTCCTTCTTAAAAACATCTATTTTAGACACATTAGTTGTACTTTCTAGACATTGTTTCTTTACAAATCTCTGAAGTAAGTTGGTCATGATATTTTCAAGTCCACTACACAAGAATGGCACCATGGGCTTGTCTGTTTGAAAGAGTTTCAAGAATGGAACCAGAATCTTGGCAATGGTTATAAAGAAATGTAACTTTGCTGGCACAAGCTGGTCCTATGAATACTCTGTCAAGTTTATGTATGATTGACATTTCGGCTGCTGACTTTTGCTTAATTTCTGTTCTGCCGAAATGTATGTCTTTATATTTGGCCATATCTTGATTGCCCTCTCAGCAACTGGAACATCTTCCAACCATCTGGTACTGCAAAACTGTAAGGCAAACTGTGCACTACCCTTATTTGCTACCAGGTAGTCTTCTCGTCTGGCAGGTGTGTCACTGAAGCAGTGATAGACTGCTCTCATGATGCCATCTAACTTCCATCCTGTTTTACTGGCTCCATACTTGAATGCTCCATGAACTACATGGAGACCACAGGATCCAATGTTGAGTAACATAGGAATGTCTGCGTCAGAATCATGCCGTTTCTGAACAAAAGTGTCGTAGAACTTCCAATTGGTATTTGGTCCATCCATGGAGATTTGCAACATGTTTGACATGTTCAGCCCTGAGAGTGCTTCGTTGAATTTCACCAGGAGATCTCCTGATCTTGTGTGACCCAAGAATACAGAGTCAAAGTAACGTGTTACTACCTTATTAAGTTCATTGTCCCAAAACCTAAGGTGTAAGTCCATTTGTTCCTCCTGAAGCACTTTGTTCAGGGACTCATCAAAGCACACCACAAACACTGCTCCAGGCTTTTGAACTTTGGCGCTAAGCTCCTCTTTGAAGCAGTTGGCAAGTCCGAACTGAATGAAATAGGCACATTTGGTTTTTCCACATTTGAACTTCTTTGCTATGGCACTGTCTGGAAACATTTTCTGAAAGAGGTTACTTGTTTTTTCACTAGAATTTACAGAGTAGTGGCTTACAACTGTTTTCATAGCCCACAGTATCTCAGCTGTTAAAACTTCATCACGTACAACATAACTTGACATCATTCCAGATGTTGTTGGTTTTTGTGCTGGTGGTAGAGGTGGGGGAGGTGGTACTACCATATCCGTTGTATTTAACGGCTTATCCTCTGCACTGCTGGAAGGTGCAACCTTCCCAAAATGGACATCAAGAGGTTTAATTTCCTGCTTTACTTTGACAGACAATTGATGTTTCAATTTATGTTTTTTTCCATTGGCGTGACTAACTAAAGATTTCTTCCCCATATTTCCTAATTCAAAATTGTAGCCACATAACATGCAACGGGCTTTAGTTTCTGAATTTGGGTCTACCCCAACCCAGCTGGAGAATGCTGGGTCTTTAATCCAGTCTTTGTTGAATTTTGTTTGTTTGCTACTCATGACTATGAAAGTGTATCATTCACAAGATAGTGTCCTCAAAGCAAGTTAGTTTGTGAGAGAATATAAGCAGAGGTTACAAAAGCTCCAAACACCAGGTTAGATTAGTATATAGCAGAGGAAAGCAATTTTGGAATCATTCATATCATCACCTGTATAAGAAAAAAAAGAAGTTGTACATCTATTCTCACCTTAATTAAAAATAGTTAACTTTGCTTTGACTTTAAAGAACCTAAAGAGAGTGGTGGGTTTACATATCAAACTTCTTTGACAGGAAAGACAAGTTAGTATCTCAACAACTCTCCACAGGTTCAAGGAAGAAAACAAGAGTCAACTATTTCTCATGTTTCCAAATAAGTTTTGTTATGGACAAGTTAGTGAAAAGGTAATGAAATTGGAAACAAATACTTTTGTAGCTTTATTCATAGTTAAGGGCCTGTAATAAGTTTTTAGCTTCTTTTTTGATTATTTCATAGACACAGAAATTATTTTCTCTCCAGGAAAAATGTACTTTGCGACAAAATTCTTAGTGAAAAAATGACAAGATATTTCTTAGTCATAATATAATGCAGCTGTGACCTTTGAAAATCTTCCACATTTAAAAAGAAATGTTAGCTGGGGAGGCAAGGGGCGCCAATCCCTTCAGTTTCTTCTGAAAGAATAATTTGACAAATGCAATACTTTAGAGGACAAGACATTATTATCTACTACCATTCATTAGAATAAGCATAAAGTAAAAGCCAAACAGGAAGAAACTGCCTTAGCCTTTATTCTTTTGTTTTTTTCTCTTCATGGACATATTTTTTCAAAATTCCCTGACTTTTCCCTGACTTTTGCTGAAATTTCAAAATTCCCTGACCAATGTCAAAATTCCCTGACAATTCCCTGACCTTGAAAAAAAAAAAAATTCCCTGACTTTTTCCCTGACCGTGGACACCCTGAACTGGGCCCTGCTTTCTTACTAAACCTATTTGGTTATGGTTCCAATAGGAATACAAAAAATATTCTTTAAGGTGACTGGATACAGTTCCAGGGGAAACAACTCTTGTCATAATGTTTTGCTTCCCTTCTGTAAAAAGACCTATTTAAAAAGGAAAGAACTTGTTCCCCATGGGGTTCATAAGCAGGAAAGCAAACAAGAAGTCACAAAAGTTGTCTCCCTTGAAAAAATGGTACAGATTATACCTATTGTATTCAGTCTCCTTAAAGGCTCCCTATCCCACAATAAAAACGTTAAACTATAATACCCCACCATCATCGTGTCACAGGCAGATAACTCTGTCAAACATTGACGAAATTTGCCCATTAGCAATCCGAAACCAGATCTCCTTCATATCAATGCATGTACCAAGTTTGGTTAAAATTCCTTGACTCTGAGTAAAAATCCCTTGACATTTACTCATTATCGTCTGGAAACGAAAAAATGTGCATGTCTCGGGCAGATAACTCCATCAAAATTTGACGAAATTTGCCCATTAGCAATCCCAATCCAGATCTCCACAATATCAATGCACATACCAAGTTTGGTGAAAATCCATTGATATCAACTCAAGCTATCATCCCGAAACTAAAATATAGGCGTGTCTCGGGCAGATAACTCCGTCAAAATTTGACAAAATTTGCCCATTAGCAATCCCAAACCAGATCTCCACAATATCAATGCACATACCAAATTTTGTGAATATCCATTGATGTTTACTCAAGCTATTATCCGGAAATGAAAATATGGGCGTGTCTCGGGCAGATAACTCTGTCAAAATTTGATAAAATTTGCCCATTAGCAATCCCAAACCAGATCTCCATAATATCAATGCACATACCAAATTTTGTGAAAATCCATTGATGTTTACTCAAGTTATCATCCGGAAACGAAAAATGGACAGACATACGACTGACAAATGGATGGACAGACACACGGACGTCCATTTGTGTTGAGGTTTTACGGCCCAGTCAACCCAATGGGGTCATGTCCAGCGCGGTCAGTTTACCTAACCACATGTTTACTGGGCAGGCTTAGTCCTCTAAGCGGTTAACCAGTATTGTGCACATTCTTTCGCCAGAAACTGACAACTGCCCTTCTTGAATCAGCGGAAGGGTACGGACGTCCAACGTGAAACCATAATAATAAAAAAAACTGACATTTTATTATTCAAGAAATGTTTAATAAACTGATATATGGTATTAATACAATCATAAAATGTGGCACATGACAGCCTGTAAAATTTTAAGTTATCTCTCAGTCTTGAAATGAAATGATTCTTTTATCGTATCTCTGAATTAAGAATTAATGTTGCCAACATTAATTCAGAAATATGATAAAAACTCATAACATTTTTTATCAAGTTCAAAAATAAATGCCTAACTAAAATTTTACAGGGTGTATGATGCCACATTTTATGATTGTATTAATACTATATATTGATTTATAAAACCTTCATATCATCATCATCATAATCGGATTTTTGATTAATGTGCAGGTACAGGGGCAACATCCACATCAGTGGGCCCCCTTCCAGATAGCTGGCTTGCAGCACGCATGGCAGATCTCACACCTGATCTCCAGGTACGTCTATCATGAGGGTTGATAGCCGAGAGCTTCCACTCTCTGCAATCCCTCTCTGTCAGCCGCTTCCATGTCATTTTGGGCCTCCCAGGCCCACGGTTTCCATCGACCTTTATGTCAAAGGCTGTCTTGATTGCACCACTGGAGCGTTTGGACCTTACTTGGATAAAAAATGTCTATTTTTTTAGGAATATGCAGATCTGAGAAAATCACTGGCATGGTAATCTGAAGACTTTGAAATTGCCTGACCAAGTAATAGGAGCCCTTACTACTGCTTTTGGTATTTTTTTTTTTTTTTTTTTTTGTGGGGCTTAACTCAGAAGAGATAGATTTGCAAAGTTTTGTCATGATCAATGCAAAACCTTTTATCGGTACTACCTATGTACCAAACCTATATTTTATTTAGTGGTTTAAAAAAAAACAACAAAAAAACATATATTTCTATTTTCCCCTAGTAAAAAAGGCTGCAACATGAGTATCATCAAGCTTATTGAAAAAAAAAAAATAGAACATTTTTCTCTTCTTTCCATCAAGTAAAACCATCTGGGAAGTTATATAACATTTACCTGTGGCACTAGCTACTGATCACCAGCAGATAATCTGCACAAATTATGTAGACCACCACATATTAAGTACACCACCGAACTATTTTTACACCACTAATTTGCAGGATTGAGCTCATTCTTTGAATTCTTAATAATTTGAGTAGAAAAGATGGTTGAAACGCCAAATTCAGTTATTTTTTTTTTTCTGCACATTTACAATCTTTTAACAAAAATAACATTTGAAAATAAGAACAGTGTTTTATAATTTTCCCTAATACCTCATTAATGCCAGTTAGGACCACATAGTATTACTATACTGCCTTATGTAATGTTTACTGGCCTGCTAATAGTAATCTTAGGCAAAATTTGCATTCACAGCAGAGTGTAAAAGAGAACAAAGGACCCTACTCACCTCAACTGGAGCCTGCAGAAGTAAAGCTACTTGCCTGAACTAGGAAAAAATGGATGGGGCAGGTTTTTCAACAAGTTCAATAATTTCTGAAAATTTCACAATACTGTTATGGAACATGAATAATCTAAAATCAGTGAAGAAAAGCAAAATTTAAAATACTGTAATAAAAAAAAATCCAAAAATCAAGTTTACTGTAGAAATTGCTTAGGTAAGACTCATTTTTGGCCATAAAATTAACGTTATTGTAAATATTTGGAAACAAAGCAATAGAACAGAAATGACATAGGGCTCCTGATAAAATACCATCACAAATCATTTTTTTTTTTTTTTTTTTTTTTTTTGAATTTAAAAACATTGTACTAAAGGATGTTGAAAGCATAGTAATTTGAATATATTACATATTTTCCTCAATGAATTAAGTAACACAGGCTTATGCAAATTTATTTTGATGCAACAAGTCTTAGGTCTTCTCCCTAATGCCTGCATTTGTCATGGCAGCAGCTAGTACCAATTTTAGGGAGAAATTATCCAGCTGGGAATAAAACCTTAACAGCCTCCAGATCTGAAGGCTGGTACTCTAAAAACTGAATCATATTATACTGACACTAGTGCAACAAGTCCTAGCTCTTCTTCCAAATGCTTAGTGTCATAGGAAAGGGCAGCTAATACCAATTTTAGAAAGACTTCCGTATGAGCCTGCTGGGAATCCAACCCCCTGCTTCCAGATCCAAATGCCTACACTCTACCAACAGAGCCACTCGGACTGGTACAAAATTAAAAAGTTAATTACCTTAAGCCTTTTAAACAGAACATATCACAATAACCTTAAGTATTGGGACAGACAGGCATGAGCAACAGTGTAAACCCAGATCAGATGCTACAAAATGTAGCATCTGATCAGGGTCTATACTGTTTGTCATTCATCCCGCAATATTTTATATGCATTAATAGGCAGAAGAATACACCATTTTAACCCTTAAAGCGCCAGTCACAACTATTGTCGTCTGCTTTGTCTTCTGCCGGTTACTTTAAAAGTCATTTCTGCAAACAGTGTGGACCCAGATCAGACTGCTCCTTTAGGAGCATCTGATCTGGGTCCACACTGTTTGCCTGTATGCAAAAATAGGTTTGAAAAGTTTGCAAGAATATTCAGCAGATGACATAAACAGAGGACATTTTCAGATACAGGTTTTCTTGGCGTTTTAAGGGTTAAATTTTAGGACAAGTACGGTGAGGAGCTCAGGTGTCCTAATACTTAGATACTTTTCTTACTTTATTTTCCTAACTTTTGTCTTCAACATTTTACAGATTCACAACTGCCTGATATACATCTGAATTACTTTAATGGTGGTAGAGTGGTTTGCCAAAATGTGGACACAGATACTCATGGTATACCTAACATCATGCATTCTGACACAAACTCTGGACTTAGACCAAACAACTGGTATGGAAAATGCTTATGATAAATCACCAAAATTGGGAAAGCCTTGTCTTAAACAACCACAGTGCAAATGTATGACAATAAAAGAGAAACAAACAATTGTCACATGCAAAAAGAGTAATCTTACTGAAGTACCTACAGAACTACCAAACAATACCATTTTGCTGGACTTAGGTGATAATGATATTACCAGCCTTGATAGTGAAAAGTTTACAGGCTATCCTGAGCTGATATATTTAGATATCTCATCTAATAAATTGACTGAACTCACACCAGGGGCTTTTGCAGGTCTGCAAAAGCTGAGAAGTTTATCTCTTCAGAATAATTCCATAAGATACAACTCTTCTGGGTTTCAACCAGGTATTTTCCAACCATTAGTCAGCCTTCAAATTCTAAATATTCAACAAAACTTTACAAAATATGACTACAGAGGTGAAGATTACAAACTGGAAGCCTTAAAAGATCTTCGAAATCTTAGCTGTCTTTTTCTAGATGGAATTCCTGAAAAGAATTTGGGAGAGGTTTTCAAAAACTTAACTTCACTTGTAGAACTAATATTCAGACACAAACTGGGAACTGCAAGATGTTACTTGCCAAAGCTTACAACAAGGTTTTTTCCTCACAATACATTTATATCTAATGTAACATTACAACACTGTGAAATCAAGAAAATAGAAGCAAAGACTTTTAAACCTTTAAGACATCTACTTTATCTAGATTTTTCATATAATGAGGACTTGACCTTCAACAGCTTGAGAAATATAACAGATGGTTTACTTTCTACAAATATTGCGACACTAAAACTAAACCGGGTACACAAAGAGTATGGAACATGCATTACCATAACAAAAGACAATATTCAGCTTTTAAAAAACCTAAACCTTAAAGAGATATATTTAGATTCCAACAGAATTTCAACTTTAGAAAAGTCTGCTGTCCAGTATATCCCAAAAAGCCTAGAAACTGTTTCCATCAAGGACAACAGCTTAAGACTTGACACTTATGTTGCAGAATTGATCCAACGTAAAAGCTTCCCTCATTTAAAGAAGTTCATAATGTCTGAACAAAATAAAAATCACTATATTTCAGACCTATTTCATGACATTGTCAGCAAATTACAAAACACACAAATGGAACTAGACATGTTATTATTGTCTAATTCTAAACTGCAAGAAACAAAGCTCGAGAGAATTAACACACTACCACAACAAAAGAAAATATCTGGTAGCAATGAAGAAAACAAATTTTATTTACAAGGAAAGACTAGTGATCATGAATATACTAACAGCAAGGTAGTGCACAAAAGACATTCAGATCTTTACAAAGACAAAAAATCAAAACAATACAAAAACTTGACTGTGGCTGAAAAACAACTAGAAACTGATGAAACCTTTGTGGCATTACTTAAAGAAAACCTAATGAAGTGGATAGAAAACAGAACTATATTATTTCCTGAAACTCTCAGATACCTTGATATAAGTGACACCAAAATGCGTCTTATTTTACAAAATATTAACCTAGAAACACCTAACAATTTAAATGAATTATACCTTAATAGGAACATTTTCTGGGCATGGTATGGACCTTTTAAAGGCTATGAAAATCTGACCAAATTAGATTTATCTTGGAATTCTTGTGATGACATGAACCCAACTGTTTTCAAATACATGTTTAACTTAAAGACGTTGAATTTAAGCAACAATTTTCTAGGTCCTTCAATTAAAAAGGATAAAGATGGTGTCATTTTTCAGAATCAAAGAAAGCTAGAAAGACTCTCATTAAATGAAAATCAGTTAAGAAAGCTCCCAGAAAACATTTTTGCTGGTTTAAAAAGTTTGAGATATTTACATATTGCAAATAACCTCCTTAGAACATTTGATGTTAAGTTGTCCCACATGAATCAACTAAAGGAAGTGAATTTATATGACAATCACCTAGAAACAATAAACGAGACTACAAGAAAAGTTTTTGATCACCAAGCACTTCGCACCAATTTTATTTTAAATCTGGAAAATAACAACTTCAGATGTGACTGTGGAAACTTAGACTTTCTTCAATGGATCTTTGAGTCACCAGTGAGGTTTGAAAATATTCAAAATTATATATGTTACTTTAATAATGGGACAATTGGAAACCTGTCGGATGCTAGAAGCATTTTCGAATCCCTACAGAAAGATTGTTACAATTATATACCCATAATTCTTTCAAGCACTGCTTTAATGGTGTTGATATTGTCTCTGACAACTTCAGTTGTTGCTTACAGATACAGGTGGCATCTTCGCTATATGTATTACATGGCTAGACACAAAGCAAAAAGGTTAAAACAAAGAAGAGGAGGATATGAGCCTATAGATATTGTAGATGAACAGTGCAAAGATGTCAATGTGTCTTATGCAGATGAGGAAAGCAGTTTCATTCGTAACAAGATCTATATGGAACTTGAAGTCAAAAGAGGCTTAAAACTTCACATCAGAGATCGCGATTCCCCAATAGCCGAAGTCTATGAAAACATCCTAGATGCCATAGAAAGAAGCAAGAAAACACTGATCATTTTGTCAAATTCTTATCTAAAGCACAGATGGTGCATATTTGAGATGAACATGGCTGGAGTTAAAGCTCTGAAGACAGGCAGACATTTATTGTGTGTCCTCTTGTTAGAAGATGTTCCACACAAGGACTTACCACTGAAGGTGATACAAATTATCAAAGATCAGGAGCATATAGAGTATCCCAAGGAAGAAATTTTAGATGACTGGTTTTGGGACAGGCTCAAGACTACTCTCACAGAATAGACAACTGCTCTCATCTATAACAACTGCTCTCAATTTATATAAGAAACAGCTCCATATGAGTTTTCTAAGGCTCTGTATTACTGAATTATCTTTAATTCCAATCATACCCAAAGAATTTTGAACTATAATGCAGGGTAGAGAAGAAATGAACTGGCCTCCTCTTGCAAAATTAACCACACACTTTCCCCACAATGGAAAGCTCAAGCAAATTAACCTTAAATACCCTGTCCAATGCTGTCAAAATGAGAACTCGAGGCTCTAGAGCTGGCTAATGCCAAAATTTCAGTAGCATATTTTTCCTTGTAAGACAATAATATCTATGGTTTTTGCAAGGAAAGCATAAAAGCTGCCATCTAATTTTCCAAACAGGTCCTCTACTTAAAATTATTTTGACAACCCTGCCTGTCACATATAAGATAAGATTCTGATAATTTTTAAATATTTTTTCCAAAAACATATTGAGGCCTTATATTTCAGGAATGTCAAGCCTTTTTTTCTTGTAAAAATAAAACTTCTTGGAAAAATAAAATAAAATGCCTTCAGCTACAATTCTGAGTGGCACATTACAGGTTAACTTGCTTTTTCCATTCTTTCTTGGAGACTTATTTTTTTATATACTGTGAGAAAAGGACCACTATTGTTTATATGGGCAACAAAGATCCAGATCAGCCTGTAAGAAAAAGACCAAACATGGTTTGTCATGCATTAATATTCGCCAGGTCCCATGGGAGGTGTTGAAAACCGAGGCCGCAGGCCGCAGTTTTCAACACCTCTCAAGGGACCTGGCAAATGTTTATGCACTGAAAAAACATGTTTGATCGCCATTATTGCATAAAAACTGAAAACATTGCTACATTTCGTGTTATTTCTTGCACTATTTTGTTTCGCCTTTTCACCGATGTCTCGCGAACGTAATTTCCATGGACTATGCACATTCTAGGGCCAGGCAGTACACATCCCGTAACTGCAGCAAGCCTGTGGCCCCAGTACAATCATATTGGAAGTTGCATAGCCATGCATTAACAGTGTGTGAATTGCCTTTTTAATACACGGCTTTTCACCAGTTAATACACAGCTGTTAATAACCATCACGAAAACACTCCTATATAGTTTTGACCCCCTTAAACCCCACTTTAATATAGTAAAACTGGGGTTTACAGGGGGTATACAATATTTTTCTTATGTCTGCTCAAAAACATAGATTACGGGTACTCGTTAGAACCGCTTCGGTGAGGAGGTTCTAACGAGTACCCACAATCTATGTTTTAAGTAGAAATATGAAAAATATCAGAGTTTTTTACCTGAAAATTTTTAGTTTTTGGAGGTAAAATTTTCTATATATTTGAATAGGCGTGTTTTCGTAATGGCATGACACTGCTTTTTATTCAATAATATTGTTTATATGGGTAACAAAGGTCCAGATCAGGGCCCGGTTGTTCAAAGCGTCGTTAGCTTAACGAGCTCGTTAAGGGTCATTTCGTTAACTGTTTTAGCAGATTCAATACACAATATTCTGATATTTTTTGCTGAAAAAATGTGAGTAGCTTTTGCACTGCAAAAGCTACTCACATTTTTTCAGCAAAAAATTTCAGCATATTTGCGTATCACTCGATTAAAATTTTAACTAATCGTTAACTAACGACGTCGTTAGCTTTGAACAACTGGGCCCAGACTTTTAGAACAGGTTTTTCATTGCTTTTGTGGGCAACAAAAATCCAGATCAGCCTGTGGGAAAAGGACCCTTATTGTTTATGTCGGCAATAAAGGTCTTGATCTGACACTGAGAAAAGGACCGTTATTGTTTATATGGGCAACAAATGTTCCAATCAGTCTGTGAAAAAAGGATCATTATGGCTTATGCGGCCATCTTGGTTCTCCGATTGGAATGATTTTAGCTATTTTTCATCTACAAGTCACCCTGATGATTCCTACCAAGGTTCAAGTCAATTGGCCTTTTGATTATGGAGAGGAAGTGAAAAATAGATTTTCAAATTGGATTTCTGATAGGAGCAATTTTAGCTATTTTTGACGAAGTTTTACATCAGTTAGCCTTTCTGTTCAGCGACAGAAAAATAGATTTTCAAGATGGCCACCACTGAGGACATCTTGGATTTTCTATTCGAATGATTTAAGCTATTTTTGATCTACAAGTCACCGCCATGCTTCCTATCAAGTTTAGAGTTAATTGGACTTTCGGTTCAGGAGAAGAAGTGGAAAATATATTGTCAATATGGCCACCATGGCAGCCATCTCAGATCTCGGATCAGAAAGGGAGAAGAAGTGCAAAATAGGTTTTCCAGATGGCTGCCATGGCTGCCATCTTCAACATTCTATTGGAATGATGCTTTCTACCAAATTTAAGTCAACTGGCCTTTCGGTTCAGGAGAGGAATCGAAAAATAGATTTTCAAGTGGGCTGCCTTCATGGCCATCTTGGAATTTCTGATAGGAACAATTTTATCTATTTTTGATCTACAAGTCACCCCGATGCTTCCTACCAAATTTAGTCAAATGGCCTTTCTGTTCAGGATAAGAAGGAAAAAACCGATTATCAAGATAGCCCCTATGGCGGCATTTTTGGCTTTCGATACCAAAAGATTTTAGCTATTTTAATCTACAAGTAACCCAAATGCTTCCTACCAAGCTTCAAAGTCAATTGGCCTATCCCTTCAGGAGAAGAAGCGAAAAATAAATTTTCAAAGTGGACACCATGGCAGCCATCTTGGATTTTTGATCGGAACGACTTAAGCTATTTTTAATCCACAAGTCACCCCGATGCTTCCTACCAAGTTTCCCGTCAACTGGCATTTTGGTTCTGGAGTAGAAGCAAAAATTAGATTTTCAAGATGGCCACCATGGATTTCTGATCAAAATGATTTTAGCTTTATTTGATCTACAAGTCACCCCAATGCTTCCTACCAAGTTTCGAGTCAGTTGGCCTTTTGGTTCAGGAGAAGAAGTGAAAACTAAATTTTCAAGATGGCCACCATCTTGGATTCCTGACTGAAACAATTTTAGCTATTTTTGATTTACAAGTCGCACCAGTGCTTCTAACCTAGTTTCAAGTCAACTGGCCCAGGGGTGTAGGAGGAGTACGTTTTTTTAAAGCAATTGTTGAAGCCGCATGACACACCATTGACATTGACTGGCCACAATAGCTAACCTTGAGCTCTTTCTGCTCAGGTGAGCTAATATATTATAATACAGCTAAATTCTGCACTTCGAGATAAGCGGTTATTCGAGATAAGCGAGGTCAAGATAAGCGAGAGTTGACTGTATATTATTAACTTTTTGCAAGCACTTTTATTCACAAAAGGCATTGAAATCTATAAAGAAGTTATTTACATGTGTTCTTTGCATTACCTGGATGCTTTGTGAAGGAAAAATAAATAAAAAAAAAAATAGAGGAGGACCAACTGTAAGAACACTTAACCCTAGTCCTGCTAAACCCGGATATGTCCTGCCTTTGCAAACTGTGTAGATCCAGATCAGGTGGATTCTGAAGAAGCCACCTGATCTGGATCTGCACTGTTTGCCATGAAGTATGTGAATTTATATCAACAATCTGGATCTAGTTATCTGACTGGCTGAAAATTTGAAATGGTTGTGGCATCTAAATTTATTTAGCAGGACAAGGATTAAAATTGGGACACCAGAATAAAAAGTGCATGAGGTGTCATTATCCTAAAATGTGAACAAGGCTGCTTTGCAAAACGGAAAGGCATATAAAGTGTAGCTGGAATGGCAAACAGTGTAGACTCTGGTCAGGCTTCTCCTGAAATAGCAGTCTAATCTGGGTCTTCTTATCTCTGTCCAAAAACTAAGAGCCTTTACAATAGTATATGCTATTCAACCTTACAATTTGCTTATAATCTACTGAAATAGTGAAAGTGACCACCAACCTTATGTTCAAACCACTAAAATCTGTCATGTTATTTCGATGCACCCCTTATGACACTAGTGATCCAAAGGAATAAGGGATCCAAATAGAATTTTTAAAAAATCACTTTATTTGCCAAGAAACACAACATTTCGGCCATCAAGTGGCCTTTCTGAAGAAGATCAATTCAATTCATCTACATTTGAAATAAAGTACTTAAATACATATCAAAATTACATTAAAGATTAGATTTCTTAAAAGCAGTCGTATTTTAAGAAATCTAATCTTTAATGTAATTTTGATATGTATTTAAGTACTTTATTTCAAATGTAGATATCGAATTGAATTGATCTTCTTGAGAAAGGCCACTTGATGTTGAAACGTCGTGTTCCTTGGCAAATAAAGTGATTTTTTAAAAATTTCCATGCACTACATGTTTGTCTTTTTGAATATTTCATTTACATGTAAAACACTAAAAACAAGAACATGTATGACTATTCCATAATTTAAATTCACAAAAGTCTTATACTGGCTGACTGCTTCCTTACATATCTTTATAATAGACTGAAATTTTTGGTCCCAAAGCAATAAAGAGACTTCTGTTAAAACTGATACCATCTTGTATCCATGGCAACAAATTCTTCTGGGAGTTTGTTACAAAGATCTCTCTACACACTCCAAATTCTATGAAAGGTTACGTAGCAAAAATTGGCTAAGTTCTATGTTCTCATCTGGTCTTAAAATTTCTAAGTTCCCTAATCTACGTTCATTTACATATATCAAAATGAATTAAAGTCCATATTCTATGCACTATTACGTACTGAAAAATGTCTAAGTCTAAGCTTTATGAAGAACTACTAACAGGGATCGGAGAAGGCTCTCTTCATTTGTAGACAGCTACAAATGAATTTCTATGTTTGAATGGAAATATGTTTGTAAATGAGCATATTTCGGCAAATCATAGTAACAAAACACGAGAGGAGGTCAAGGGTGCACACTGATTCTTACGCTCCTTTCACACCTGGGTTACAGTCTGTTCATAGACACCTTCAGTATGTCTCCCTGATCTTAAGGGGACTGGATACACTTTAAGGGAGGTAACTCTGTTGAACTGCTTTTGCTTGCCTTCAGAAAAAGGGACCTATATAAAATGAAAGAATTGCTTGCCTTCAGCTAACGGGTCTCTCTAAAAGGAAAGAATTTGCTCCCAAAGGAGCAAATTCTTTCCTCTTAGAGAAGACCCATTTCTGAAGAGGCATCATATGCAGGAATGCAAACACAGTTGTCTCCCTTGTAATTGTTTGTTTGTTTATAATTCGGGCTTTTCATCACATTCAACAATCTTTCAGTCATATTGTAACATTGTCAGGATGTGTGGCAGGGAGCTCAATGCTCACTTTTAGAGTGCTGCCTCACTGAAATATCATGCCCCAGACACTTGATATGATATTTCACCCAGTCACATTATACTGCCACTAAGTGACCAGTTCTGATTCCTAGCTCTACATTCATAATGCTGAGCGCCAAGCAAAAGAGCAGCTGGTACCCTTTTTAATTGCTCTTGTATGACTTGGCCTACCTTGTAAAAATTAGAGGAAAATTTAACAGGTGTATCCAGTTTCCCATAAATCATAGGTCAGTGTGCTTGGAAATGGTAAAGCAAACTGAATGTGTGTGTGTGTGTGTGTGTGTGTGTGTGTGTGTGTGTGTGTGTGTGTGTGTGTGTGTGTGTGTGTGTTGACTCGATTCCAAGGTCAAGAAAATGTTACAAACCTTAATTAGTAAGAGATCTGGGGTGTCAATGTGAAGTCTGACATCAGATCTTGTTTTAACTTGACCTCACTATCATAAAAAGCATAAATCACATAACAGTAATATACACAAGTAAATGGGGATAGTTAGAGTCAGGGGACTATTTGCCATTTTATCAGGGCCCAGTTGTTCAAAGCTAACGACGTCGTTAGTTAACGATTCGTTAAAATTTACATCGAGTGATACGCGAATATGCTGAAATTTTTTGCTGAAAAAATGTGAGTAGCTTTTGCAGTGCAAAAGCTACTCACATTTTTTCAGCAAAAAATATCAGAATATTGTATACTGAATCCGCTAAAACAGTTAACGAAATGACCCTTAACGAGCTCGTTAAGCTAACGACGCTTTGAACAACTGGGCCCTGTACTTTAAGACATACCAAAGGGTAACAAAAAGTAAAATTTTATGTGAACTATGGTGCTGTCAAAATATATATATAAATTATGGTATAATTCTACATGAAAAAAATGTAAAAAAAAAAAAAAAAAATCCCTACCTAGCCTACATATTTTTTTCTAACATGTTACCCTAAACACACTTTTTTTTTTTTTATTATTATTCTGCCTTAGCTTTTGCAAATTCTGTGTGTATAAACCTACCATGTTTCAATGCTGGGTATACAGCAAAAGCTAGAACCTTGCTGTGCAAAGTGTCCAAAAATAAGAAGCAACTTTTGGTAGCTGAACAGCGAAGCAACAAATTCTGTAAAGGGAGGCATTTTAAATTTGCATCTTGTTATGTAAAATGTGCTAAAAAGTAAGAAGCAACTAACAGTAGTTAAACATTTGCAACGTATTTCGTAAAGGGAGGCAATGGAATCCTGTTACAAGGCTGTTGCATTACATGCCAGGTAATGACGATGAGTTCAGGCCTACCAGTCCATCAACACATCAGAGACATTTGGTTCGAAACAGTTAACCATTCATGCCAGGTCCATCAATAATAATCCATGGTGCCGTGTTTGATCAATATGAAAAATCTGTCACACAGTCTAATATTCCGTAAAAAGTGAGTTCCAAAGTAACATGATTATTTTGTTAAATTATCATAATACCCCAAAGTACTGGGACATATAGACTTTGCAAACAGTGTAAACCCAGATCAGATGCCACTGAATGTCTCTGATCAGGGTCTAAACTGTTTGCCATACATAAGCAATATTTTAGAAACAGCAATGGATTGTAGAATGGACAATTTCAAAATATAAGGGCAAGTATGGTAAGTGGATAAGGTGTCTCAATACTTAGGGTAAATAGGGTAACAAATTTGTTTGTCAAATTATACTTTCTTCTGAGAGATAGACTTCTTATATCCAGCTATATTGAGCAAATACTGTTCTTTAGCCCACCATATTCAATCCAATTACAGGACAAACCCGTATAAGTACACCAATATGAAAACAAGCCTATTCAAATACTGAAAATTTTACCACCCAAAAATGAAAATTTTCAGATAAAAAAAATCTACTATTTTTCATATTTCTGCTCAAAACATAGACTGTGGGTACTCGTTAGAACCGCCTCGACGAGGCAGTTCTAACGAGTACCCACAATCTATGTTTTTGAGCAGAAATAAGAAAAATATATATTCCCCTGTAAACCCCAGTTTTACTATATAAAAGAGGGGTTTAAGGGGGTCAAAATTATATGGCCAAGTTTTCGTGATGACAGTCAAGCAATTTCTTAGTCTTCAGATTACAGCCCTGTACCTTTATCTACTTCTTTCTAAAAGAATATATTGTTGGTTCTTATCTGAATTGTCAAGGCAATTCAAATGGGTATCAACAACATATGCTTTTAGAAATTAATCAGAACTAAAAATGTGTCCACAGTACACGGATGCCCCCGCTGTGGGGTACCGGACTATAAAACTGCAAAATTCTACCTGGTACAAATGCCTTAACCTGAGTCTAACAGGATCACGTACGTACGTACACACATTTGTACAGATGGATGTACATTGGTACGCACGTACCCATGTACGGAAAACTGAAAAACTATATGCCCCAGGCATCATCCAATGCGGGGGCATAAAAACACCTCTTAAGCAATTACAATAATCCTCTTGAAATCTTCTGCTGATTTTTTTCTTTAACGTATGTCTTATCAGGTTATTTTACTAAATGTCTTGTCAGTAATTTTGAAAAACCTAAGCACAGAGTGCAGTAATTAGATTGAATACAGTATTTTTTTCTTGCATACCAGATAAAGAGATCCTAAGTTTTCCCTCGGGGTAGAAATTCTTATCCTAACCGCCCTGTCCTACCCAAGGGTAAGATAAAAAAAAAAAAAAAAAAAAAGAAAACTTGTTTGAGCGATAGTGTGGTTGATCAATGTATTGGTTGTATAGGATATTACTTAACTCTGGTACTAACCTTACATGACAAATGATGTCAACTTTCAAGATAGCATTTGTCAACTTCATTGTGTACTAAAGGCAGTGGTGCATTTAAAATAATAAGAAACATGTAGATCAACAAACACTGAAAACTGAAAAGGTATGCAAGAAAATCTACAATGGGTGTTTGGTGTGTATAGAAAAATCTGTTCCTCGAGACCTCTGTCTGGCATCACTCACAAAAGCCTCATCAGTGGCCCTTGGGGTAAATTTTTATATATCCACCGAATACCCATGAAAGATTCTTACAGGTATATTACACTCCTTTTGGCCAATTGATCCTTACCATACATTTATCAAACATTTGTATATATCCATCTGTTTATCTGCTGATTTATTGAACTGGTGCTGACTGAATGGAGGTTGAACACAATCAAACTGCTTTTAGGGGTGGACTAATTTGGGTCTATAATATAGGGATCAAACATGGTTTTTCATGCATTAACATTCGCCAGGTCCCGTGGGAGGTGTTGAAAACCGAGGCCGGCCGCGGTTTTCAACACCTCCCAAGGGACCTGGCGAATGTTAGTGCATTGAAAAACCATGTTTGATCGCTATTATTGCATAAAAACTAAAAACATTTGCTACATTTTGCGTTATTTCTTGCAATATTTTGTTTCGCCTTTTCACCGATGTCTCACGAATGAAATTTCCACGGAATATGCTCATTCTAGGGCCAGGCAGAACATATCTCTTAACGGCAGCAATTCTGTGGCCCCTGTACAGGCATACTGAAAGTTACGTAGCTATGCATTAACGGCGTGTGAATTGCCTTGTTAATACATGGCTTTTCGCCGGTTAATGCACGGCTGTTAATAACGTGCGGAATTGCTTTTTATGCAACAATGTTTGTTCAGACATAACTGTGCAAATACTTGTACTCATATTAAGGAGAACTGACATACTTTCAGTACAGGTAACTGTCAAACTGTTTTTCTCTCCCTTCTTAAAAGGGGCCTACACTGAAAAGGAAGAATTTGCTCCCCTGGCGAGAAAATTCTTTCCTTTTAGTAAAGGCCCTTTTTAAGAAGGGGCTTAATGTGCAGAAAAACAAACAAGAAGTCATAAAAGTTATCTCCCAAGTAAAAATGTTATCTCCCAAGTAAATAAAACTGCAAGCCATGCACCATGCCCCGCCACAGGGACATATTCCCTATGCACTTCTGTAGTATAAGGGCTGAAAACAATCTAATTAAACATGAAGAGAAGCAATAAACAGTTATTTCATAACTCCAAAAAAAAAAAAAAAAAAAAAAAAAAAAAAACACCAAAAGGTCTAAGTTAAAAATGCAATAAAAAATAATTTCAGGATTCTGAAAAAAACAATATGCATATCTTCAGACCATCCTAAAAGGGTGTGTAAAGTTTCAAAAGGATCGGCCTGAAAATGGAGGAGGAGTTGCGCGTACAAGGTACATACTTCCTATACATTTCTGTAGTATTAGGGCTTGAAAAAAGTCTAAGTTAAAAATGTAATAAAAAATAATTTCAGGATTCTGAAAAAACAATATGCATATCTTCAGACCATCCAAAAAGCGCTGGTAAAGTTTGAAAAGGATTGGCCTAAAACTGTAGAAGGAGTTGCGGGCAGAAGGTACATACTCCCTATACATTTCTGTAGTATTAGGGCTCGAAAAAAGTCTAAGTTAATAATGCAAAAACTGTGATAAAAAATAATTTCAGGATTCTGAAAAAACAATATGCATATCTTCAGACCATTCTAAAAGCGCCTGTAAAGTTTGAAAAGGATTGGCCTAAAACTGTAGGAGGAGTTGCGGGCAGAAGAATGGTGGGGGCGCTGACGGACGGACGGACACTCAAAATTTCAGAGGGTATAACATAATACCCGCCACTTTTTTGGTGGCCCGGGCATAATAAGTTATCTCCCAAGTAAAAATGGCTACCTGGTGTATCAAGTCCCCTCAAATATGACACCGAGCATCCCAAGAGCCAAAGTCTAGCATAACTAGCTCTAATAACATAGATATAAATAGAAGCGTGAACATACACAAGCGTGTGTTAGAAGCTATGCATCATCCGTCAAATAGCAAGTTGCTTTCGTTATTCTCCAACCAATCAGCAGGCTTAGGCATGTCAAGAGAGTCTGTCTTCTGAAGTTTTTTCTCTACATTACTACAGGTAGGACTCTGTACCTGGCTCTTTGGCTGACACATCTTGTCCGGAAGTGACTTTAGTAAGCCACGTAGAAAGCTTTCTAGCTTGTTAATGCATGCATCTTGATACTCATGCACCCACCTAAAGAGAAATAAATACAACACTCATGCATCTTCAACTAGACATGTTACACTATAGACTAATTCACCATTTTTGTGGCCATGCATTTCAGTTTCTTGTTAAACAGGAGGCCAATGGGATGCTCATAAGAGCTCAAGTGGGCTAGCAAGTCAACTTCTGCAACCTTAACCCTTTTGCACTTAGAACCCTTAAAACAGTTTGTACTTTCAATTGGCCAAATTGCTTCAGAGGAGATATCACTTGAAAGTGTTGATGATGATGACACCAATAAAAACTGGACACTGGACCACTGACAATTCTATAAGCTCCCCGGGAGCATTTCAGCTCCAATGAGCTAAACATACACAGTTTGGTCTTTTTGCCATTCAAAAGGCTAAGAGACTTGAATTAACATTGCAGTAAACCCAGCGGGCACATGACATTTATACAACGTCGGCTCAACGTCAATGCAATGTCATGACGTTGCATCGACATTGAGGTGACGTTGTATTAACGTCATGTGCCCGATGGGAAGTAGGCCAAAGTCAACTAAGTGTCATCATTTGAATAAACTGGGTAGAGCCAGAGTCACCAATGCTGCCTTCCAAGTGTCAAGGTCATCGACCTTTCAGTTCCTGAGATGAAGAATTTCAAATCCTTTTACACCATACCACATATGGGCATGACGTCCAGCTTAGTCATGTGACCTAGACTTTACAAAGTAAGTTTTATTTCCCAGAGGAATTGTGGCTCTATATTCAATTATTATTTCCCAACAGAATAGTGGCTCTATATTCAATTTGGTTTTAAACAGTCCAGCTGTTTAAGATAAGATTTAAAAAAAAACAAAAAAACTACTGAATCTGAAGGACCCAGGACCAAGGTCAGTAAATAACCTTGATCTTTGGTATCAATAAAAGTTCATTTAGCTGATTACATAAATCAACATTGACATCTTAAGTTACAATAGCTTCAGAAAAATCCACAGTCCTATAAGCCTTTTTCCCATACAATTATCTAAGTGATCCAATTAGACCTGGACTTACAATAGATCAAGGTCAACAAAGGGTCATCAACTGGACAAACTTGGTGGAAACTGATTCCCCAATTGCTCATACAAATTTCCGAGGCCATCAACCTTTATATCCTGAGAAGCTTTCCAAATGTTTTTCACCATATAAGAGTGTGGTGGCCATTTTGGTCATGTGACCCAAAACCCATACAAACATTTTCATTCCCCTATCCCTTAATGCTCCTTATGTAATTTGGTTTCAATCGGCTCAGCAGTTTTATAGAAGGTTAAAAATACTGAACCAGAGGCATCCAGGACAAAGGTCAGTAAATGACCTTAACCTTTGATATTTATTATAGTTAATTTTAGCTGACTGCATAATCAACTTTACTGTCACAGGCTACAACAGAATCAGAAAAATCCATTATTTCGCCTTTTTCTCCCATACAAAAGCTTATGTGACCAAATCTGACCAGGACATTAAACGAATCAAAGTCAGGCAAAGGTCATCATTTGAGCAAACTTGATAGGGCCCAAGCCACTGATGCTGCATGCCAAGTTCCAAGATCATCCGCCTTTTGGTTCCTGAGAAGATTTTCACAGGATTTTACCATATATGGGCATAGAGGTCATCTTGGTCATATGACTACGACCTTACAAACAAACTGTTATTGCCCATGGAGGTTGTTCCACATGTAATTTGGTTTTCATTGGCCCAGTACTTTCAGAAGAGATGTCATTTGAAAATGCTGACGGCACCAATGACACAGACCAATGTCTATCCTATAAGCACCCAGGGATCCCATGGCTCTGATAAGCTAAAACAATATGTGGTTCGCAATATATATATATATATATATATATATATATATATATATATATGTGTGTATATATATATATATATATATATATATATATATATATATATATATATATATATATATATATATATATATATATATATATATATATATATATATATATACAGAATTTGTTTTAGAAAAACAGTAAAATCTATCAGGACTTCTCACGAAATATCTTTAGATTTAACTTTAAATTAAAATGTACATGCATGAACATATACAAATATACTGGTATATCATGCAAGTTATCATCACCCTACAATGGATGAATTTTACCAGAGGTAACCCTGGTCTTGCTTAACCCCAATATACCCTGCCTCTGCAGATAGTGTAGATCCAGATTATTTAGTTGATCAGGATCTACACTGTTTGGCATTTAGTATGTGAATTTGTATTAATAACCAGGATCAAGCAACTGGCTTATAATCATAAGTGGGCATGACAACTTAACCCTTGTCATGCTGAATAAATTAAGATACCAGCCCACTTCTAATTTCCAGCCAATCAGATTACTTGATCCGGATTTTTGATAGAAATTCACATATTTAATGACAAACAGTACAGATCCAGATCAGTTGGCTTCTTCAGAAGCCAACTGATCTGGATCTACACCGTTTGCTAAAATAGGGCATGTCATGCTCAGCAAGAGAAGGGTTAATTTACTCAGCATGACAAGGGTTAAAAACCTATTTATTCAATAAGACCAAAGAAACTATGTTGAATCATACACAAACACTAAATGACCAGACTAGCCTGCAGATCAAAGCAGACTGGTCAATCACAGTAGCTACAGCCTCTTTATAATATGGTTCGTTATAATATGGTTTTAGATATAACATGGTTTAAAAATGGATCCCAAAAATGTATAAATTACATTGAAAAATGACCATAAATGGTCATTTTTCAATATGATCTATACATTTTTGTTTGGATATAACATGGATGTTTAACTAACATGGTTTATGCTATGGACCCCATACTGTTATAAGAAGGTTGTGGTGTACATATTTGAGCCAGCACATGACAAAACCTCCAAGACCTTTGTAAGCAGCAAAGACTCAGATCAGCGAGTACATCCACCCAGTATGGCAAAGGTTCTCGTTTATCCCTCTTTGGACAGCCCAGAAGCTGTAAAAGGCACATGCAATCAGTGAACACTCTGATCAGAAAGCACAGATATGCAGGCTGATCTGAGTCTTTTCTGATCTCACAAGTCCTACTGTAGGTTTTGTCATGCACTGGCTCATTTTTCTTATTTCTTGGTGAGGCACTCCTAATGAGTACCCAAAACCTGTTTAAAAGATTTTTTTTTTCGCCGAGCCACTTCCAATGAGTTCACAAAACATATACTTTCATGGAGAAATAAGAATACACCACAACCTCTTTATAACGCTATTGTTGGGGTCTATAGCATAAACCGTGTTAGTTAAACAAATGTGTTATATCCAAACAAAAATGTATAGATTATATTGAAAAATGACCATTTATGGTCATTTTTCAATATAATCTATTCGTACATTTTTTTTATCAATCTGTAAACTGTGTTATATCCAAAACCATGTTATAACTAACCATGTTATAAAGAGGTTGTAGTGTATTTACATGGCTACTCCTGTTATCTGAGAGATGCTTCCATGTACAGTCAAAACACAATGGCTCAAACATCTTCCAGACCATAGAACTTGTTCAAGACATGGGTAGTTCGAGCCACTGAGGGTTAAACCATTGTTGACTGAATGAACTCCCACAGGATATACAGTTGACTCTCGTTATCTCGACCTCGCTTATCTCAAATAACCGCTTATCTCGAAATGGAACACTGGTCCCTGCCTAAACATGAAAATCTAACAACAGGTAAAAAAAATTTGTGGAAAAGAGGAGAAATTGCTCCTAAGGAGCAATTTCTCCTCTTTTCCACAATATTTTCAATGTATCTCTAACTTCAAAAGTCCAATTACACATATATTTGTTAAATGTGGTTGTTCAAATTATTTTTCCTCAATTCTGCAAATCTGGTATGTCAAGGTACGGCTATCTCGAGTATTTCAGAGAGTCCCTTGGAATTCGAGATAACGAGAGTCGACTGTATTGGAAAAGTCCAATTTTAGGTTTACCAGGTTATGTGATTTAGAAATTCCTAAAGAAAAATGGTTGACCTTTTTGCAAGCAATAGAGACCCTGATCAGAAGCCACATTCTGCAGTCTCCACTGTTTGCCAGTTACTCTTTTAGTGGTCTCTAGACTACAATGGGTTAATCATGGTGCCAGGTCAGGAAGCAAATGGCCATGATGTAGGGAAGACTTTTCGATCTTTTATACAATATAGGGATTAAACATGGTTTTTCATGCATTAACATTCGCCAGATCCCGAGGGAGGTGTTGAAAACCGAGGCCGGAGGCCGCAGTTTTCAACACCTCCCTAGGGACCTGGCAAATGTTAATGCATTGAAAAACCATGTTTGATCACTATTATTGCATAAAACTGGAAACATTTGCTTCATTTTGCATAATTATTTGCACTATTTTGTTTAGCCTTTTCACCGATGTCTCGCGAACG
The DNA here is from genome assembly GCA_964016985.1 of Anodontia alba. Classification (NCBI taxonomy): domain Eukaryota; kingdom Metazoa; phylum Mollusca; class Bivalvia; order Lucinida; family Lucinidae; genus Anodontia; species Anodontia alba. Next base: position 34,417,764 of record OZ024830.1, read on the forward strand.
CAATTTCCACGGACTATGCTCGTTAAAGGACCAGGCAGTACACAGCTCGTAAAGGCAGCAAATCTGTGGCCCCGGTACAAGCATACTGAAAGTTGCATAGCCATGCATTAACAGCGTGTGAATTGCCTTGTTTTTACACGGCTTTTCGCCAGTTAATGCACGGCTGTTAATAACGTGCAACAGTGCTTTTTATGCAATAATAATGGTTCAGTGTACTGATTAGAATCAATGACACACAACATACAGTTTCATGATATGAAAATTTCCTTAAATATTTGTTTTCTCGGGCTATCAGAAGAATTTCATTGGGTTTCAAAAACAAGTTCTAATCGGCCATGGTAAACGAGCCATCTGTCTACCAGCTATTGCAGTTCAACTGTAACTCTTACAGCTGACAAATCTATTAACACTTAAAGCACAAACAGCAGACAACACTTTAAAATATCTTTATTTTTATTTTTCAGAGAAAATAAGGCTTGACATTTCATGTGAATCATCTGCCCAGCAGATGATTCACATGAAATGTCATCTTATATCTCTGAGAAATAACAAAACCAATTTTAAATTATCATCTGCAACAAATTTGCTTAGTGTTTTAACCCTTGTCCTGCTGAATAAATTAAGATGCCATGCCCACTTCTAATTTTCAGCCAATCAGATTACTAGATCAAGATTATTGCTATATATTCACATACTTAATAGCAAACAGTGCAGTTCCAGATCAGTTGGCTTCATCAGAAGCCAACTGATCTGGATCTACACTGTTTGCAAAGGCAGGATATATCCGGATTCAACAGGACAAAGATTAAGTGTTAAATCCTTCCTACGCAAGTTTTCCAAGCACCCTCATCTCATTACTCGATACATAATTGATAGCTACCATGATCATCCTAAATATAGTACCTACCCTAAAGATTTGGACACCTTAACAGTTTTGAGACAAGGTTTTAAGCAACTGGGTACTTTTAGCTATTTTTACGGACATAATTCTCATTCAACTGGGTATCAGGATATTATTTTGGTACCCTGTTTTCTTAATGGGTGCAAGAATTATTGATATTTGGGTATTTACCCCATTTTAATTTGAATTGCTATTTCAGAAATTTCAACTGGATAAATACCATAAAAAACAATAGTGCACTTACCCATTTGTCCTAAAATTTTAACAATTTGTTTTACTTCATGTCAATGTGTCTAAAAACTGCTGGTTGAGCGTAAAATGTGTGGATCTTGGTCTACATTGTTTGCCAAGGCCTGTCAGTCCAAATGCTTAGGGTTATTACATCATAATTACTTTAAATACCATATTTATCCTAAAACCTGAACGTCAATTTGACTACTTGATGTGCCCAAAATGTTACGAAAGACTGGCACAGAGTATAGCCCCTTTTTCAAACCTTAGAAGCAGTTTAATCAGGGTCTACATTTTGTGCTACGGCTCATCTCTCTAAATATTAAATTTAGGGTAAATATGGCATTTTATCTACAGACATAGATGTGACTACTTGAATAAACATGACTGGCAACACTTACATCTGTGTATGCATTTGTAAAATTTAAGGAGATTTATGGATACACATTCATGGGATGTAACTCTTTCAAATGTTTTTGTCCCTCTCTAGAAAGGGTCTCTATTAAAAGGAAAGAATTTGCTCCCAAGGGGAGCAAATTCTTTCCTTTTAGGGAAGACCCCTTTTCATAAGTGGTTCGGTTAGCTGGTAAGCAAACAGGAAGTCATTTATCTCCCTTAGTAAAATACTTAAGAAATCTCCAGGAGTATCCATTCACCTGAAGGAACCCATGAGTCTCAAATTCAAGTACTGAGGAGACAGCTGTCTGTACTGACCCTGACACAACTACAAAAATGTATACACAATTTCATGCTATGTATGTTTGATGGGAAACAATGAGCTATGTATGTTTCAGTTCTGTTCTGTTCTGTTCTGTATTTTGTTATTCATCATAACCTAATGATGGGGTATTTGAAAAGAGTGGCAATGCTTCATTTTCTGCAACAGTAAAACTTGTAAAACTGTTGAATATACAAGGTAAGTAAATAAATGATGCTCAAAACTGACTGGTCATTTAGAGTGGTAAAACATGGCTACAAGTAATGATGATAATGTTCACAATGGACAAAGAGCTATTAACATATTGCAAAATCCATGGAAAACTTGTGGACAGTACCACTGAAATAAAACTGAACTTAGATGAAGATTGTGAAGTTAATGTGGAGAGTCTCTATCTTAAAAATCTGTCACCAGATAGGTCAGTCTATTTATGGCTGGTAGGTAAAATATTCGAGACAAGCCCAATTCTATGAGTCCGTCAACATCTATGTCGAAAAGGGACATCACTGCTGTAAAGGTATATATCTGGTTAAAATCTGTCAGCTGTTCTTTACAATATTAAGAAAAAGAAATGCTATGACTCTTAATGGTCTGGGCCCAGTTGTTCAAAACTAACGATGTCGTTACTTAACGATGCGTTAAAATTTAAATCAAGTGATACGCAAATATGCTGAAATTTTTTGCTGAAAAAATGTGAGTAGCTTTTGCAGTAAGCTACTCACATTTTTTCAGCAAAAAATATCAGAATATTGTGTATTGAATCCATTAAAACAGTTAACGAAATGATCCTTAACGAGCTCATTAAGCTAACGACACTTTGAACAACTGGGCCCTGTACTACAAAGTGCTCATGGACAGGTGTGCCTGTAACCCATCTATTACATGACAATACACCAGTTGTGGTATATGAATGCGTTGGAAGGAAAATCATATCAAATCAAATTTCTGCCATATCCTCCCTAATTTCATGATCTTTCTTCTGGTGACTCTTGGTTAAATCCCCATATCAAGGAAAACAGGCACATTTAGTCATTTTGGCCATGTGTTGCAGGAAGCAATGCATTTTTCCGGTATAAACAATATACCTAAAGAATAGTTTGAAAAGGTCTTTTTGGTTGATAAAACCTCTGGAAAAATTTGTGCAAGTGCATCAAGAGTACTTTAAACAACTGAAATAGTCACTTTTTACCAGGTACTCTTTGAATTAATATTTCATCAATGTTGCCACTACTTTTCAAAAGTCCCTCATACAATTATAGACAAATATAGACATACTAGGAGTGGCAACACCCATGTTACTGGATAAATATTTATCTACAAATATATTTGTGAGTTAAAAAGAAACTATCCTTGTTAACCCTTAAAGCGCCAAGAAAAACTGCATCTGAAAATGTTGTCTGTTTATGTTGTCTGCTGAATATTCTTGCAAACTTTTCAAACCTATTTTTACATACAGGCAAACAGTGTGGACCCAGATCAGACTGCTCCTAAAGGAGCAGTCTGATCTGGGTCCACACTATTTTGCAGCAATGACTTTTAAAATCATATGCAGAAGACAAAGCAGACAACAATTGTTGTGATTGGCGCTTTAAGGGTTAAGTGTGTTCCAATAATGTTTTCTGATATAAAAGTGCCTGGATGTGCTAAAAGACCTCAAATCATCAGGTGTGGTTTTGGTCCATCTTATTCATGAGAAAAATATCCTATGAGGAAAAACAAAAGAGCCATCTCATGACAAAACCAGCAAAATGGGTGTGCGTCTAGCGAAGACAGATAAGCTTGGGCATAAGCCCAGTCTGATCAAATGAAAATTGAAATACAATAAAAAAATTATCGATCTGCATCGGAATGTTTTCTGCTACGAATATACAAAGTTCCGCGTAATGACCCATTACGAAAACATGCCTATTCAAATATACTGAAAATTTTACCACCAAAAAATGAAAATTTTCAGATAAAAATTCTGATATTTTAAATATTTCTGCTAAAAACATAGATTGTGGGTACTCAATAGAACTGCCTCGGCGAGGCGGTTCTAACGAGTACCCACAATCTATGTTTTTGAGCAGAAATTATTTGTTTGTGTTGAGGTTTTACGGCCCAGTCAACCCAATGGGGTCATGTTGAGCACGGTCAGTTTACCTAACCACACGTTTACTGGGCAGGCTTAGTCCTCTAAGCGGTTAACCAGTATTGTGCACATTCTTTCGCCAGAAACTGACAACTGCCCTTCTTGAATCAGCGGAAGGGAGAGAATGACCGTAGAAAATATTTCATGATCAATCTCCACGAAAGAATGTTGCCGACCTCGGCGGGGGTTGAACCCGCGACCTCCTGGTCTCCAGTCGGACGGCGCATCCAACTGAGCCACCGAGGCCGGCTTTGCTGTGCACTCAATGGCTAGCTAAGGACTAAAGCTTTCTTCATGTGGACAAAAAAGACTGATCAGACTGGGCAGATGCCCAGGCTGGTCTGAGTCTTTGCTGGGTACACATACCATTTTGTTGGCTTTGTCATGAGTGGCTCAAATGTCATGCTACATTCCACAGATCTAGATAAGACATTTTCCAACTAAAAAAAGTGCATGTATTGATATTTTGCTTCTTTCCTCTATAGATACACCACAACCTCTTTATAACACTATTGTTGGGGCCCAGACCATAAATCATGTTAGTTAAACATCCGTGTTACATCCAAACAAACATGTATAGATTATATTGAAAAATGACCATTTATGGTCATTTTCCAATATAACCTATACATTTTTGGGATCCAGCTTTGAACCATGTTATATCTAAAACCATGTTATAATGAATCGTGTTATAAAGAGGTTGTAGTGTACAAATGTATGTTGGGGAAACTCATCAGCAGTGCCTCAGTCAGCATACCACTTCTTATAAGTATTCATAACATACAATGTATATTTTTGTGCAGAAATAAGAAAACTTTGATTGCATACCACTTGTCTAGGTCAAAAAGATTCCAATTTTTAAACAACACTGGGAAAATTAGGAAAAAAATATCGTCAGTTTGTCATGGAGGCATGAAATGTTTTACTGTGGAAAAGTTCAAAATTCAAAGGACTGGATCTTGGCAGTTCAAATATGAGACAATGTTACATTTTTACCAAAGTGTACTCATATCATAAGCTCCAGGGCCTGCTTGTTAAAAGTATCATTAGCTTAAAGAGGTTGTTAGTGGTCAAAATGTTAACTGTTCTAGTGAGTACAATATCTAATTCACAGGTATTTTTGTTGAAAAATTGTGAGTAGCTTTTGCAAATGCAAAGCAAAAGCTACTCACATTTTTTCTGCAAAAATATTATCATATATGCGATATTTAATGATCAAAATTTTAACGATACGTTAACTAAAGTCATCGTTAGTTTTGAACAACTGGGCCCTGAAATCCATGACATTTTTTTTATTTTTGCACCAAAACATATCTTGAGACAATTCCAATGAGTACCCATCAGACATAGCTTAGTTCAATATTAACACAAAAATTATCTTCCTAATACTCTCTTTATCTGGACCCACAGTCTCATATGGTAAACTAGACAAATACCAACCTGATAGCATTGAAATAGCAGACCTGTCTCATATCCTCTGGTAACTGCTCAGGTTCTGGCCACTCACAATTGTCTAGTATTGGTATAATGTTACAGTTACTCTCCAAAGCCGTCACAATCTCCTGCAATATAGAAATGTCAGAAAATCAGAGAAGTGGTGATGTGATGTTGATAATGACTTGAGCTTTAACGAGACTCAACACATGGAGGCTGTTTGCATCAATATGGTAGGACAACTTTGTTTACTAAAACCTAACAGGCATGTGGCTAAGTAGCAGGGTGATATAAATAAAGCTACAGAATGTGTGTTTGTAAAATACTATTACTGCATAAAAAGCAGTGTCGCATGTTATTGACAGCCATGCATTAACCGGCTAAAAGCCATGTATTAACAAGGCAATTCATGCACTGTTAATGCACGGCTACGCAACTTTCAATATGCTTGTACCAGGGCCACAGAATTGCTGCCATCACGAAATGTGTATTGCCCTGTCCTAGAACAAGCATAGTCTGTGGAAATAGCGTTCGCGCAACATCGGTGAAAAGGCGAAACAAAATAGTGCAAGAAATAACGCGAAACGTAGCAAATGTTTTCAGTTTTTATGCAATAATAACAATCGAACATGGTTTTTCAATGCATTAACATTCGCCAGGTCCCTTGGGAAGTGTTGAAAACCGTGGCCTTCAGCCTCAGTTTTTAACACCTCCCATGGTACCTGACAAATGTTAATGCATGAAAAACCATGTTTGATCCCTATATTCACCCAAATATTGATTGTGTTGGGGTTTAATGAAACGTCAACCCTTGAGGTTCATTTTGTGTTGTCTCCCTGAGTTTTTTTTTTTTTTATTTAGGTTTTACAGCCTTTTCAAGAATATTTCACTTATATCGAGCCAGTTGTTCACTGAAGGTGGGCAAAAACCAGAAAACCTGGGGAAAAACCTGACCGTTCGTAAGCAGAACTTCGTTTTCCTACATGTGACCCGAGCGAGGCTCAAACCTAATGGATTAATAGTCAGCTCTTTTATCCACTAGGCTACATCTACCAGAGAAAGGGAGAAAAAAGATAGAAGAGATAGTAGAAGAGATGAAAGAGAGGGACAGGGAAGAAAGAGGAATAGGAATGAAAGTGAAGAAACAGAAGAAATAAAGACATTCCCCCTCTACCCATACCTGCTACAAGGATAGCAGGCCTTGTCCAACTGTCCGCCAATATCAGCTGGCTGCCCTGGTGACGTAAGATGCAAGACACCTTTGCACCAACCGACCACCCCGTCCCCCCCCAACCCCCACCCTCCCCCCCGCCCCCAAAATATATGCTTGTACCTACAAAATTTCAAAATTGAAAAGGGAGCATAACTCTCACAAAATTAATCTTTTTTTTTTTGTTTTTTTTTTTGGTTTTTCTTTCAGGAGCTAATCAAATGATAAGAAAAGCACGCTGAAAAAATATACCACTGACCCAAAAGCAATATGCTCCTCCTTCAAAGTTGTAAGGGAATATAATGTCACAAAACTGGAACAGTGGAGAAGTGATGATGATAATGGTTTCAGATTTAAGAACACTCAATACATGAAGGTCATTTGCATCAAACTGGCATGGCAACTTTGTTTACTAAATGCAAGTCTAATGGGCATGTACCTGGTACTAGGGTGAAACAAAAGAACAGAAAAGAAAGAATAAGGTTTCAAGGTAAAAATGTTACTCAGAAGATATTCTTTGTAAGTTTTGCACCAAAACAAGCATTTTTGCTCAAAACTAAAAAACATGCTTAATCCACTGAAGACTGGAAAGACCCCTATATAGGTAACTGGCAAACAGTGCAGACCGAGATCAGATGCCACAGAATGTGGCATCTGATCAGGATCTCCACTGTTTGCAAATAGTTCAACCATTTTTCACTAGGAATATCTACATCATATAACCTGAAATACCTAAAATCAAAAATGGACTCTTCCAATATGTAGTGTGGGAGAGTTTATTCAGTCTTTAATGGGTTAATTATCACCAGAGCTATGAAAGTGTATCACTTGAAAATATTATTTTTTTTAACACTTAGCATACTGGGTAAAACTTTCAAATGGCATTCTGAAATAACTTTCTTACTTTCCCTAGAAAACACAATTTGACATTTTATGCAAACTGCCTCTTAAGGAAAAAAAACAACAACAAAATAACATTACAGTGCCATCTGCTGAATTAGCCCAGAACAGTAAAGGTTAAAATTATTATAAGAGCTATGAGAAAATAATAAAGTTGACTATCATTACCTCAAACACTGATAACTCAAAATAGTGCTTAACTCACACTAAATAAAGGGCAATGTTAGTTTAGTTTGCTATATATTTTTTTTTCATTTGAACTCCTTTTATTTCAAACTACTTGTATCTCAAAACAAAACATCAGGTTCCTTGGAGTTTGAGATAATGAGAGTTAACTGTCATTTGAAAACACCAGCTTTTAATTACCTTATGTACCCAGTCTTGTCTGTCTGAGTCACCAATACATCTATCTAAGGCATTACTGGTGAGCACAAGAAGAAAATGTTTTGCTAATTTGATGTTCATGAGCAGATTTTCATCAAACTTGCCAGCTCGTAGCCTGTCTATGTCCAGAAATACTGAGAAACCTCTTAGCTGCAGATGGACCTTGAGCAAACTAGAAAGAAAAACAAAGTTTCTACCCCACAACCTCTTTATAACACTACTGTTGGGGTCCATAGCATAAACCGTGTTAGTTAAACAGCCGTGTTATATCCAAACAAAAATGTATAGATTATATTGAAAAATGACCATTTATGGTCATTTTTCAATATAATCTATACATTTTGGGATCCATCTTTGAACCGTGTTATACCCAAAACCGTGTTATAACGAACCGTGTTATAACGAGGTTGTAGAGTATATGTGTACATAGCTCCAGTAAAGGTTTGTTGTTTTTGTTTTTCTTTCAAACAAAAACTACTGATATTTTTATTTCTTTGGCATGAAAACATATGTTGTGGGTACTCATTAGAAGCGCCTCACACACATTTTCTTGGAGAAATAAGAAAAATTATTTATCTCCCCTTACCTAGAGCTATGCCCTATTTACCATAAGTATTCGGACACCATATCTTCTTATCACAGAAGTCCTAAAATTTGGACAGGTCTATTTTACTGCCTATTATGTGTCTAAAAATTCTGCTTGATCATGGCAAAGAGCGGACCCTAATCAGAAGCCACATTCTGTGGCATCTGTTCTCGACCTACACCTTTTGCTCTGGCATCTGTCTGAATACTTTGTGTAAAATATGGTATCCTATGAGGATGAGCTCAGGTTTAACCCATTGTAGTTGGGCGACCCATAAAAGGGTAATTGGCAAACGGTGCAGACCCAGATCAGATGCCACAGAATGTGGCGTCTGATCAGGGTATCAGGGTCTCCAGTGTTTGCAAATAGTTTAGCCATTTTTGTAACTCTCATAGAAGGACATACCTAAAATTGACGTTGGATTCTACCAATATACAGTGAGGGAGAGTCTATTCAGTACACAATGGGTTAAGGACACGTCAGTATCCTACAATCATAGCTCCAAATAAATTGGCTGAAAACTGGAAATGGGCGTGGCATCAATTTATTCAGCAGGACAAGGGTTAATCTGGGTAACCCTCTTATCAGGAACTGCGTATGATAGAAAAAAATATCAAATTTTTTCAGAAAAAAAATATCAAATTTGTTTGTTAAATGTTTGTTTGTTTTAGTTGGGAGTATTTCAGCCCCCGTCAAAACAGGTAAGGTGATGTCCAACCTGTCAGTTAACATACACTTTTTCCAGGGTAGGCTTTGTCCTTTAAGTAGTTAACCATTACTTGTGCACAAAGTTTCACCAGTAACTGACATCTGTCCTTCTTGAATCAGCGGAAGGGGCAGAATGACCGTAGAAATTTCATGATCAATCTCCACATTATATGACTGAGCTGGGATTCAAATATGCAAACCATAGACCTGCAGTCAGACCTATATATATATGTATAAGGAATTAAGCTATCTTAATAATGGGATGATTTTTTTTTTTCTGCTCTTAGAGAAACAAGACATAAAACAGCAATAGTATGATAAATGTCCTAAAAAATTTAACACGTTATTCATACATGTTTCCTAAATTTTAGTTTTTATTAAGTTGTTTCTTAAACTACTTTGTGGAATGTTAAACAGTGTAGACCCTGGTAAGACTGCTGAATGAGCATTGTTTGCATATGCCATTTTGTTAGAAACTTTGGAGTACTAAATTTAAGGACTTTGACCATAGTTCAGTTTTTCCAAGAGTCCTTTCCCTATAGCTGGCTCCTTTTCCTCTATAGTTTTGTATATGTGAATATAATATTACCTCGCTAGTTGGGAGCCTGTAGATCTTCTGTAGCTGATGAAAACATCTACTGGCCTCGGACAGATTGACAAACTGGCACCAAAATCAATACTTGACCGACTCATAACACCTCCAGGGCTTCTTAGGTCTGAAATGGACCAAAATCAATTCATGAACGCATGTAAAAACATAGGTCTATATAAGAGTAGGTATCAGTAAATATTTTTCTTATTTCTTGGCGAAAACATATGTTGTGGGTACTCATTAGAAGTGCCTCGCCGAGGCGCTTCTAATGAGTACCCATAACATATGTTTTCTCCAAGAAACAAGAAAAATATGGATATGTTCTGACTGAAAAAAAGCACCTTATCAAGAGCTTTGTCAAAATACTAAGGTACCATGTTTAGCCTATGAAATATATTCAAGCAACTTAACTCCTTACCCTAGGTGACCTAAAGTTTGGACTGTCCATTTTACTGCCTGATAATGTCTAGAAACTGCTGAATGAGTGACCAACAGAGTAGCATTTGATCATAATGTTTATCCTAAATATTCAGCCACCTTAACGCCTTTCCAAACTAGCCCTAAAATTTGAACAAAGTCCACCTGCTCAGGGCTGATGTGTCTAAAATCTCTTGGATGCGTGGCAAATATTGTAGGCCCAGATCAGCTGCTGGATTCTGTAGCATCTGATTGGGGTCAACACTGTTTATTCAGGCCTGTTTGTCCCAATACTTAGATTAAACATGGTCCTTTAGCAAATTTATTTTTTAGAGTTTTACCTGAAAAAATGACTTCAATTTCATTCAATATAAGAGGAATTTCAAATGAATTTGACATCTGATCAGGATCCAAACTGTTTGCCACTCAGCAAGCGGTTATTTTTTACACATCAACAGGAATTAACCCTTGTCCTGCTGAACCCGGATATAGCCTGCCTTTGCAAACAGTGTAGATCCAGATCAGTTGGCTTCTGAAGAAGCCAACTGATCTGGATCTGCACTGTTTGCCATTAAGTTTGTGGATTTTTAGCAACAATCCGGATCAAGTAATCTGATTGGCTGAAAATTAGAAGAGGGCATGGCATCTTAATTTATTCAGCAGGACAAGGGTTAAAATGGAATAATTGAAAGTTTTGGACAAGTATGGTGAGGAGTTAAGGTGTACCAATTTTTAGGGTAATATGGGTCACCATATATAGGCTTTAACTAGATAAGAGGAGGTATCAAGTAAATGTTTTCTTATTTCTCCACAAAAACTACAATGTGCATCTACCACAGTAACTTAATGAATAAATAGTATTCAGAGTTTAGCTATACAGATTACTTTGCTGCCCTAAAGTAGGATTTTAAAAAAATTGGTTACACAACTGAAAATTAAAAAAAAGAAAAACTTGTGTGATCCATATTAGTTTTAACTGCTGCTTAGTTTTGAGCACTTTTAAAGGCCCAATTTTCACAACTTCTCATCTAATTTTCACCACATAATTCTATGTTAAGAGTTTTTGTTTTAAAGTTCTCACAAGTTTCAGTATGTGATTTCCTTTAAAATGCTTTCAAAAACAAGAATATAAACAAGATTTGCAGCCCAACAGGATAGATTGTCTGAACTCATACTTGCCCATCATATATGACAATTCTAATAAGTCGAGAACTATGATCTCAAGGTCACTGCATGGTCATGGGACTTACATTACATAAAATTAACCCTTGGTCCTGCTGAATAAATTAAGATGCCATGCCCACTTCTAACTTTCAGCCAGTCAGATTGTTTGATCCAGATTGTTGCTATAAATTCACAAACTTAATGGCAAACAGTGCAGATCCAGATCAGTTGGCTTCTTTAGAAGCCAACTGATCTGGATCTACACTGTTTGCTAAGGTAGGGTATACCCGGGTTCAGCAGGACAAGGGTAAAGGGACCAAGATTTAACAACAATTAGAGTATCAATTAAACCAATCAAGGCAGTTGGGAAATATATATTTTAACCTTTATCAATTAGCATGCTGAGTAAAACTTAGCAGAATGACATACTGAAATATTTCTCTTAATTTTTTGGCAAAAAACAGGTTTGACATTTCATGTAAATTGTCTTCAGTAGAGAAAATTGCATGACATGTCAAGTCTTTTTTTCTGAGAAATATAAGAAAATTATATTCTGCTTGGCAGAATGATTGAGTCACATGAAATGTCTACTCTTATTTTCTACAAAAAATACAAGAAAAAATTAAAATGTCATCTGCTGCAGTTGTGATTAGCACTTTCAGGGTTAAAAAAAAATGTAAAACATACATATTTTGAGTGCTTATTGAGTGCTTATCGACAACAATGAATTATAATAAAAATAAAAAAGAAAATGGCATACTTGAAACTTGAACCAAATTCCAGGAAAAGAAACAGGAAAAAAAAGATATAAAACAAAAGCACTCAAAATCATTGCATGCCAAATGAACAAATACTTAAGTCGTGTCAAGCAAACATGGAACTTACTTTTATTTATGCAAACACCAATGGTCAAATTATAAACCTACACATTTTCAGTCTCATCACGAAAACATACATATATAATTTTGACCCCCTTAAACCCCATTTTTATATAATAAACTGGGGTTTACAGGGGTATACACTATTTTTCTTATTTTTGCTCAAAAACATAGATTGTGGGTATGCATTAGAACTGCCTCGGCAAGGGAGTTCTAACAAGTACTCACAATCTATGTTTTGAGCTGAAATATGAAAAATATCAGAACTTTAATTTTTTGTGGTGAAATTTTCAATATATTTGAATAGGCATGTTTTCGTAATGTCAGGTCAGATACTTTGCTGTTTGGAGGTCTTGATCAGCCTTTGCAGATAAGCAGGCTGATCAGGTATTCACTGTCAGTAATTATTATGCACTAAAACTCGTTTTTAATGCTGAGCATGCTGGGAGAAAATCAGCAGACGACATTTTGAAATATATTCTTATTTTTCCCAGAAAATAGGCTCTGATATTTCATGCAAATTGTCTCCTCTGGGAGAATTAAAAAAAAAATATTGTTAATTTGTCTGCTGAATTTCGCCAGAAAGTGATAAAGGTTAACTTGAACCATGCCATGTAAAAAAAGGCCTTATCAAATTTAACTTAAGCCACCGGACACCTTAACAGTTCCTTACCATACCTATTGAACAAGTCCATTACATTACCTATTGATGTAACTAAAATAATGCAGCAGGGGTTGCATTTAGCAGAATCTGATCTTGGGCTACACTGTTTGCTCGGGTATTTCTGTCCAAATACTTAAGAGTAAATAATTATGGTAGCATTATATTTATGAGCTATGAGAAAATGAACTTTATAACATGTGTGCACAGTGAAAACTCAGACAAGCCTGTGCAGTGTGAAAAGTCTTCACTGTCTATGGAAGTCTTGCATCCTTGGCTGTCCAGAAAGTGCCCAGCAGAGATGCTGAATCTTTGCTGGATGTTCATGACATAAGGTACATTTTCTCATGTAGCCCCACAAAAGGGAAAAGGAAACGCCTACTCATAGATGATGTAACACACAGCATCTGATCAGTTTCATATCTGTACATGTGCAGGCTCTGGTCACATGCTTCATAGCTACAGATAAGAGGGGGTATCCACATAATATTTTCTTATTTCTCGACGAAAACATGTTGTGGGTACTCATTAGAAGCACCTCGCCGAGGTGCTTCTAATGAGTACCCACAACATATTTTTGTTGAGAAATAAGAAAGATATCCGCATTTTTCGGATGAAAAAAGCACCTGCTAGAGAGAACTGGTTCTCTCTCTCACAGCTAGTCTCTGTGCATGCTCAGCTTCAGATAAGATGGGCTGTCATGTAAGTATTTTTCTTATTTCTCCACAAAAACATATATTCTGGTACTCATTAGAAGTGCCTCACAATATTTGTCTTATTTCTCCACAAAAACATATGTTGTGGGTACTCAGTAGAAGTGCCTTGCTTTTTTCTTATTTCTCCACAAAAACATATGTTGTGGGTACTCATTAGAAGTGCCTCAGCGAGGCACTTCTAATGAGTACCCACAACATATGTTTTTGTGGAGAAATAAGAAAAATATCAATACTTTTTGGATAAAAAACGATGTCTTATCTAGAGTGTTATTTTTACATTCATTTCATCAAAACATGCTTACACTGCGTACCATGCATCTGTCTAGCATGCTCATCATACATATTCAAGGCTCACATGCATAATTATAATGATAAGAATTCTGTACCATATTTACCTTTAATATTGGTACAACTTAATTCCTTACAACAGTCGACTCTCATTATCTCAACTTCGCTTATCTCGAAAAACCACTTATCTCGAATAACCGCTTATCTCGAAAAGAAAATCTGGTCCCTGTTTTAACATGGAAATCTAATAACAAGTAACAAAATAATGTGGAAAAAAGGATTCTCCTATTTTCCACAATATTTTCAATACATCTCTAACTTCAGGAGTCAAATTACATATTCATTTGTGAAACAGGGTTATTTTTACTTTTCCTCAATGCTGCAAATCTGATATGCCGAGGTATGGACATCTCAAAGTATTTCAGACAGCCCCTTGGACTTCAAAATTAATGAGAGTCAGCTGTATATTTATCCTTGAATCCGGACAAGTCCATTTTACTACTGGCTGATTTATCTTAAACCTGCTGTATGAGTGGCAATCAGTGTAGACCCTGATCAGATGCTGAAGAATCATCTGCTCCATCACGAAAACGTACATATATAATTTTGACCCTGCATCCACTTTTATATAGTAAAACTGGTGTTTACAGGGGTGTACAATATTTTTCTTTTTTCTGCTCAAAAACATAGAAATAAATTATGAAAAATATCAGAATTTTTTATCTGAAAACTTTCAGTTTTTGGTGGTGAAATTTTCAATGTATTTGGATAGGCTTGTTTTCGTAATGTCCACACTGTTTGTTGAGGCCTGTCTGTCCCAATATTTCAGGTTAATATGGTAATTTCCAATTTCCATTTACTGTTTGTAGTCAACAAGTTATGTTTGTTTGTGTTGCCGTTTTACTGCCCAGTCAACCCAATGGGGTCATGTCGAGTGCCAACAGTTAACCTAACCACACTTTTACTGGGCAGGTTTAGTCCTCTAAACGGTTAACCAGTATTGTGCACATTCTTTCTCCAGAAACTGACAACTACCCTTCTTGAATCAGCAGAAGGGAAAGAGTGACCGTAGAAAATATTTCATGATCAGCCTCCACAAAAGAATATTGCCAACCTGGCAGGTGCTGAACCCACAGCCTCCTGATCACCAGTCGGACACGCATCCAACTGAGCCACCAAGGCTGACTCAAAAAATTATGTTACCTGTTAACAATATACACTGTAATTGAAAATTTAATCCTTGCCATTACATGCAGGGTTTTGTTCTGGACAAGTCTTTGTCTTGCCAATTACTATAAACCTGCCTACATGAATTAGCAACAAATGTATGTTTAATTAACAATACTGTATTATTTCAGGTTGCTGGTATAACCAAAAAACATGTCTTGTATGTCACTGAACCACTGTATGTCACCGAACCACTGTATGTCACTGAACCATACACAGATAAGAAGAGCATCCAGAGAAATATTTTTCTTATTTCTCCATGAAAACATATGTTGTGGGTACTCATTAGAAGTGCCTCACAAAGGCATTTCAAATGAGTACCCATAAGATATGCTTTTATGAAGAAATAAAAAAAAAATATCCCAGAATTATCACCAAATACACTTCTGTAACAAGTCCTCTGTTTTTTTGTAACATTGGGAATGGGTAGAAGCATTTTAACCCATTGTAGTCGGGAGACCCGTAAAAGGGTAATTGGCAAACAGTGCAGACCCAGATCATTGCCGCAGAATGCGGCATCTGATCAGGGTCTCCACTGTTTGCAAATAGTTTAGCCATTTTTCTCTAGGACTATATGTAAATCTCATAGCCGGACGTACCTAAAATTGAAACTGGACTCTTCCAATATATAGTGTGGGAGAGTCTATTCAGTATACAATGGGTTAAACTAAAAGTCTAGATGATAAACTGCTTACAGATGAACAAGATTCTGCATTTACCTTAAATACTGGAATGCCTTACCTCCTTACATCACATCACATGTACTTGGCCTAAATTTTGAACAAGTCGATTTTACTACCTGTTGATGTGTCTTATCCCTTGTCCTGCTGAATAAATTAAGATGCCACACCCTTTGCAAATTTTCAGCCAATCAGATTACTTGATCCAGATTGTTAATATAAACTCACATACTGAATGGCAAACAGTGCAGATCCAGATCAGTTGGCTTCTTAGAAGCCAACTGATCTGGAGCTACACTGTTTGCAAAGGCAGGGCATATTTGGATTCAGAAGGACAAGGGTTAAAAACAGCTGGCATACATTGTTGGCCCTGATCAGATGCAGCATTCTAAGGCTGAGGTGACTGATTTTGTGTCTACACTGTTTGCTTAGGACTGTCTGTCTCAACATGGTATTTTATGTAAATGTGATAAAGTAATACTTTAGGTCAAGATTAATTTCAATCCTGCAAAGTCTTTAAGAAAACCTTAAAAACAATTCTTTAGTATGATGTGCATGTACAACTTTGGTGTATTTTAAGACGAGTTTAGAAGTAACACACAACATCTGAATAGCTTTTCATTTCAGTCACATTCAACCTCATAATATGAGCTTAAACTAGAAATATGTCCACAGTACCCAAATGCCCCAAACCAGTGCAATGCCAAGAATTCTAGCACACAAAGAAATGAAGAACTTGCCATAGTCAACCAAAACTGTAATACATGTCAAAGTCAAGGTCAAAGTGCATGTTGATATTGTAATACTTACAGAAAGGAATCTTGCTGTGCAATTTCAGCTTGACAGCTCTGACAGAAGCTGAGGAAAATGTAAATCTGAGTTATGACCTACAAATTCCGCAGAAGGTAACACATAAGTGTTTCAATTTCAAACAATCCTTCAAGGAACAGTCAACTTTCAAGAATAACAAAAGCTATCGGTGAAAGTGTGGCTGGATGAGACAATTTCCTAAGTTTTCCAAAGTTCATAAGTCACACAAACCCAGAAGTGAACTACATGAATTTGAAATAAATTCCTCAAGAGATAGTAGGGAAGTGTTCCAGACTTTCAAATAATCCATTATAAATGCAGTTTGCTGGGAGTACAATAAATGCACAATCAGCTGTGGGCATCATAAATGCAGTTTGCTAGGGGTACAAAAATGCAGTTTGCTGGGGGCATAATTAATACAGTTTGCTGGGGGTACAAAAAATGTAGTTTGTTAGGGTTGGGAATAATGTGCACAGTTTGCTTGGAGCATAAGTGCACAGTTTGCTTGGGGCATAATAAGTGCACAGTTTGCTTGGGGCATAATACGAGGGATGTTCGAAATGAATTGCTTATTGTCCTCTAGCTCGATATCCACGTGGGGCACGATAAAAACCAATACATACCTGTATAGGGTTATTCAATATCTACACAATGGTGTATAAATGTACATGTTAGACTAAGTGTAAGACATAAAATTTGCCATTTTAACACACGCAGTCATTGACCACTGCAGTAAAAATGGTTGGTAGAAGCGTCGACAAAAAAGATGAAATACGGGCTTACATCAAAGCTCGCTCAAAACGTGGTTGTTCTTTGAAAAAGCTGATGGCTGAAATTTCTACTGCTTTTGGACCTTCTTGTGTGTCTTATGACACAGTTCGGCGGTGGAAAAAGAAATTTGAGTCTGGTGTAGAGTCCATCAAAAATGCACCGAAATCAGGTAGGCCAAAATCTGCATCTCGTAAAGAAATCATTTCCAAAATAAAGGAAATCATTGAAGGAGATGCCAGATTTACAGTTCGTGATATTGCACGAAAGGTAGGCATATCACTATCAATGGTTCACCTTATTTTGAAGAAGCATTTGAAAGTCAGAAAGATTTCTGCTAGACGGATGCCACATCTGTTGACTGACGAGCAAAAGAGGCAACGGGTTAAAGTGGCCAAAAGCTGCTTCAAATGTTTCCAAAATATGACAAAAAGCAGTTTGCCAATGTCGTCACAGGTGATGAAACCTGGGTCCATTATTTTGAGCCCGTCAGAAAGGTTAGCAATAAGATCTGGGCCACTAAACACAGCAAACGCCCAATAATTGCCAAACGTTCTTTGAGTACAAAGAAGGATTAGTATGCAATCTTCTTCTCTGGTGAAGGAGTCGCAATAAAAATGCCAGTGAAAAAGGGCAAAAGCATCACCGGAAAGTACTACAAAGACGTAGTACTGAAAACGGATTATCAGAAACGACGCCCTGTCACTGGTTTTAAACATGTCCGTCTTCTACGTGACAATGCCCCAGCTCATACCTCCGCAATAGTTACGGCGTTTTTGAAGAAAGAAAAAGTAACTGTTTTGCCTCATCCCCCGTATTCCCCAGACCTTGCCCCATGTGATTTCTTTTTGTTTCCGAAATTGAAAGCATTCCTTGCTGGGCGGAAATACCAGTCCCGACAGGCACTTGGATCTGCCATTCATCAGTACCTTATTACTGTGCCCAAATCAGCGTACCGTGACGCCTTCAAGAAGTGGATACATCGGCTGAAACTTTGCATTTCTAGCCACGGGGAGTACTTCGAGGGCATGAAATGAGTACTTTTGGGCTAACTTGAAATTTGAAGTCTCCAGACAGAAATAAGCAATTCATTTCGAACATCCTTCGTAAGTGCACAGTTTGCTTGGGGCATAATAAGTGCACAGTTTGCTGGAGGCATAATAAATGCAGTTTGCTGGGGGTACAAAAAATGCAGTGTTAAATAGGGATAGTAAATACAGTTTGGTGGAAAAGTAATAAATGCACAGTTTGACAGGGGCATAATAAATGCAGAATTTGGAGGCATAATAAATACAGCTTCACATGGGCTAAAGAAATAATTTATAGAAGTGGAGCAAAACAAGATTAATGCACCATTTGGAGAGGTATAATGAAGGTACAGTACCAAATAATTTCCATGAAGCTGGGATATAGTAAAAAGACTTGTTTCAGACAGTGCAATAATGACTGTACTTAACAATTTTCTGACACTGAAACTAAAAGTCCACAGATGGTTTTATTTGTACAGGCATTTCCTAAAAATATTTGGACTTGTTTCTATATAATTTTTAACAACTTAAAAACATAAAAAAATAATGTAAGCAATGAAAATAAAATTAAAGAAAAGAAAAGACAAAATTTCTGTATGTCCCAAAATTGTTCAAAGAAGCATTCTATAATGGCAAGCAGACACATACAAAATTCATAGCTCCAGATAAGAGTGTATACATTTAAGTATTTTCTTATTTCTCAAAAAAAAAAAAAAAAAAGCATATATTGTGGAAAGTCAACAGAAGTGTCTCAATACACTTTTAATGAGTACACACAGTTATGCTTTCACAGAGAGATAAAAAAAAAAAAAAAAAAATACAATGTGCCAGTATTTCTGATACTATGAAAATCAGTATATTGGGAATGGGTAGAAAGGCCAGCCATTCAACACCAGATGTCTGAATGATCAGATTTTTAATGCTACCAGGCAACTGAGTCACATAGAGCAGCACCAAAAGTATCTATAATATTTATGACTTCCCTTAACCCTTGTTCTGCTGAACTCGGATATACCCTGCCTTTGCAAACAGTGTAGATCCAGATCAGTTGGCTTCTGAAGAAGCCAACTGATCTGGATCTGCACTGTTTTACATTAAGTATGTGAATTTATTGCAACAATCCAGATCAAGTAATCTGATTGGCTGTAAATTGGAAGTGGGTGTGTCATCTTAATTTATTCAGCAGGACAAGGGTTAATATTGGGCCACCTAAACTCCCTGTCCTATTGTTCTTAAAATTTGAACAATTACTACCTGTTGATGTGTCTCATTACTGAAGGATGAGTGGAAAATAGTGAAGACTCAGTTCCAACACTGTATTATGCATTAGCTGATCTGGGCGCACAATATCTGCTGAAGCCTGACTCCAAATAATTTGGTTCACCCTAATCCTGCTGAACCCAGATATGTCCTGCCTTTGCAGACAGTGTAGATCCAGATCAGTTGGCTTCTGAAGAAGCCAACTGATCTGGATCTGCACTGTTTGCCATTAAGTATTGAATTTATATCAACAATCTGGATTAAGTAATCTGATATGCTGAAAATTAGAAATGGGTGTGGCATCTTAATTTATTCAGCATGGCAAGGGTTAATATGGTAGCTATTCAGTAGAAACAACTCAGAGAGGTAATTTTAATGAGAATTTACAGTATGTTTTCTTGGAGAAATGAGAAAAAATATCAACACATTCAGGCTGTAAATGGGCCTTATCAGGAGCTATGAAATCATATAATTTCCCTTCTACAACATATAAATGGGACATGGATATATTTGGTACTAGTTTATGCTAGAAGGACATCATATAGTGTTTCCCATATAAACAATATACCAGTAGTTAACCCATTGTAGTCTGGAGACTCATAAAAGGGTAATTGGCAAACAGTGCAGACCCAGATCAGATGCTGCAGAATGTGGCATCTGATCAGGGTCTCCACTGTTTGCAAATAGCTGAACAATTTTTCTCTAAGAATATCTAAATCACATAGCCTTACATGCCTAGTATCGAAATTAATATCTTCCAATATACAGTCTACAATGGGTTAACAGATAAGGAGATAATCTAGGCGACAACTTGGAATAAACTTTGTGTTGTTTTTGCATCAAACAATTGGCTGTGAGCATACATGTAGCTAGCTCCAGACATGAGAGGTAGCCAGATATTTTTTTCTTATGTCTCCATGAAAACATATGTTATGGGTACTCATGAGAAGTGCCTCCCTGAGGCACTTCTAATATGTTTCTGTGGAGAAGTAAGAAAAATGTCCATACTTTTTGGTTGAAAAACCGCCTTATATGAGTAATAATGAGAACAAGTTTATTGAGGCAATCATATTGAGCATAATGTCCTATTTCCTTAAGTATTCGGATAGAAAGGTCTAAGAAAACAGTGTAGACCCAGATCTGATTTGATCTACTCTGTTTTTCTCTCATTCAGCATAAATCCTAAGACAGGCCTGGGCAAATAGTGTACACCCAGACAACATGTTGCACGAGTTTGTATGTAATCTGGGTCTACAATGTCTGCTACTCATCCAGCAATTTTAAGACACATTTAAATATAGAATAATGGACTTCTTCAAATTTTAACCCTTAAAATGCCAAGAAAACATGCATCTGAAAATGTCGTCTGCTGAATATTCTTGCAAACTTTTCAAACCTTTTTTGCATACTGGCAAACAGTATGGACCTTGATCAGACTGCTCAGAGGAGCAGTCTGATCTGGGTCCACACTGTTTGCAAAAAATGACTTTTAAAATCACAAGCAGATGACAAAGCAGGCGATAATTGTTATGACTGGCAGTTTAGGGGTTAAGCCAAGTATGGGCCTAGGTGTCAAAGTATTTAGGGTAAGTAAGGTACTCACAGCTAACTTTTATGTTGAAGCAAAAACAGAGTAATTATCTTCTAAATATTCCTTTGATGTGGAGCCTTAACCCTTGCCTTGCTGAATAAATTAAACCTTGTCCTGCTGAATAAATTAAGATGCCATGCCCACTTCTAATTTCTAGCTAATCAGATTACTTGATCCGTGTTTTTGATAGAAATTCACATATTTAATGACAAACAGTGCAGATCCAGATCAGTTGGCTTCTTCAGAAGCCAACTGATCTGGATCTGCACTGTTTGCTAAGACATGGCATGTCATGTTTAGCAAGAGAAGGGTTAAATATAGCATAATGCCCTATCCATTTCACAATACACTGCTATAACTTTTACCATTCTCTGGGCTAATTTGGCAGACAAAAAACTGCTAATAGTTTTCTTATTTTCCCCAGAAAATAGGCTTTGTCCTATTAAAGGAGACAATTTGCACAACATGTCAAAGCTTATTTTTCAGGAGACAATTTGCATGAAATGTTAACGCCTATTTTCTGGGAAAAAGAAAAAATATTTCAAAATGCCAGGTGCTGAATTTTTTACCCAGCATGTAGATGAGACAGATAAGACAATTACCAGCTTGCGCACAGAATTAAGGCTGATTTTGACATGCAGTATTCACATACATGTACATGCATTTTCCAACACACCTTATACCCCTTGTCCACCATTAAGGCTCCATGTGTATTCAAAAGATAATGATTGTTATTTCTGCATCAAAACATATGCCAAAGTACCCATTAGGCATGTTTCCATATAAGTAAAAAGTATGTAATGTTTTTTGTTGTTTTTTTCTTCTTATTTCTCTAAGAAAACATATTTGGTATCCAGATAAAGATTTTCTTATTTCTTCATAAAAACATATGTTGTGGGTACTCATTTGAAGTGCCTCGTAGGAGCTTCTATTGAGCAACATCACATATGATTTTTGTGAAGAAATAAGAAAACTATCAATACTTTTAGTTGCGAAAAGTAGATCATCTGGAGTTATGAATAAATTTGCTTGATGAGTACCCACACCATAATTATGTTTTGGTGCAAAAATAAAAAAAACAACAAAAAAAAAAACATGTTTTGTAAGTTATCACCCATTACCATGGTAACCTTGTCTGAGCCAATAATAATGCTGCTGCATGGGCACCTTAAGCTGCATTCCTTTCAGAATTATAGGGGGATGGGGAAACACCAACATACAACTTACAACTATATTCACCTGAAGTGTGTTCATGCCTTACCACCAAGCCTACAACATTCAAACATCTTTCATATCTAACAACTGATCTATAGTTTCAGATAAAGAGCATTATTTCAGCGAAAAAGTACAGTCAAACCTGTGTTAAGCAAGCACCTATGGGAAAGCCAAAATGTGGCTGTTTAAGATAGGAGCTTGCTTAACCCTAGTTCTGCTGAATCCAAATATACCCCACCTTTGCAAACAGTGTAGATCCAGATCAGCTGGCTTCTGAAGAAGCCATCTGATCTGAATCTGCACTATTTGCCATTATGTATGTGAATTTATGGCAAAAATCCGCATCAAGTAATCTGATTGGCTGAAAATTAGAAGTGGGCGTGGCATCTTAATTTATTCAGCAGGACAAGGATTAACTTAATACAGGCAAATGGCTACTTCTTCACCTTTAATTGGATCTGAAATATTGATCTTTATAGGCAGGTGATTGCTTAAAACAGGTGGAGATAGGTTTGACTGTGTTGGTAATTTTCTTATTTCTTCATGAAAATGTATATTGTGGGTACAGCCGGCCTCGGTGGCTCAGTTGGATGCGCCGTCCGACTGGAGACCAGGAGGTCGCGGGTTCAACCCCCGCCGAGGTCGGCAACATTCTTTCGTGGAGATTGATCATGAAATATTTTCTACGGTCATTCTCTCCCTTCCGCTGATTCAAGAAGGGCAGTTGTCAATTTCTGGCGAAAGAATGTGCACAATACTGGTTAACCGCTTTGAGGACTAGGCCTGCCCAGTAAACGTGTGGTTAGGTAAACTGACCGCGCTCGACATGACCCCATTGGGTTGACTGTGCTGTAAAACCTCAACACAAACAAACAAATATTGTGGGTACTCATTAGAAGTGTCTCAGCAAGGAGCTTCTATTGTGTACCCACAAAATATGTTTATATGGAGAAATAAGATATACAATCATTTGAATACTCCTCTTATCTGGAGGAATATCAAATGCCACATTTGCATGTAAAAGGAATTACTAATCAATCTACATTTATTTCCAAACATTTACAGTTACGAGGGCACTTCAAAAAGTTCCCGGTGTCAGAGACACCGGCCTCACCTAGAAAAAAACGATTTGTGCTAATTTGTTTTGGCACACAACCATAATACCAAATCTGATTTTTCTGCTGTGTATATCATGCAGATGACACAATTTTGATACGTATAGGGTGATGATAATCTGAAAAAAAAATTGACAAAGAAGGAATCAGAGCTGTTATCAAATACCTTCACACAGAACGAATGAACACCAAGGAAATCTATGATATTGGTGAAAACACTTTGTGAGGATTCTCCCTCATATTCCTCTGTAAAGATTTCAAGCACGGCAATGAGAACTATGATGATGATCAGTAACTGGGTCCCAAAAAAATCTGCGACAACAGACCATCAGACTGAGGCAATTCACCACATAGTTATTAATGATAGACGTGTCTTACAGTCCAACATATTGCAGATAACATGGGTATCAGTATTGGCTGTATTCATGCTGCTTTGACCTACATTCTGGGCCTAGTTGTTCAAAACTAACGATGTGGTTAATTAAAGATTCGGTTAAAATTTTTAAAATTTACATTGAGTGGTACGCAAATATGATGAAATTTTTTGCTGAAAAAATGTGAGTAGCTTTTGCAGTGCAAAAGCTACTTACATTTTTTCAGCAAAAAATATCAGAATATTGTATATTGAATCTGCTAAAACAGTTAAGGAAATGACCCTTAACAAGCTCGTTAAGCTAACAATGCTTTGAACAACTGAGCCCAAGGGATGAGCAAACTGTCCTCAAGATAGGGTGCAAGAATGTTGACACTGGACCAAAAGCTGAAAATACTAGACCTTTCGAAAACACTTTTAGATTGTATTCAGGTTGACCCAGCAAGTTTCTTCAAGAAATTTATTACACAGGACGAGATATGGGTTCACCATTTTGATCCTAAATCCAAGTCTCAAAGTAAACAGGGGAAACATTCTGGGTCTCTGTCTCCCAAAAATTTCAAGTGAGTTGCATCTGTTGGCAAGGTGATGGCCTCCATTTTCTGGGTCTGTGAGGGAGTGATAATGGTTGACTTCTTGCAAAAGGGTCAAACCATTAACAGGATCTATTATGCATCAGAAGTACGACAGCTGAAAGAAGCAATTAATACAAAAAGAAGGGGAAAGCTTCGATCAGGCATTCTCTTGCTGCAGGACAATGCTCCAGTCCACACAGCACAAATGGCAATGGCAACTGAAAGATGTAGCTTTGTACTGTTGCCCCATGCCCCTTACTCACTGGATTTTGTGCCCTCTGACTTTTACCTTTTCCCTAAACTGAAATCCTACATTCGTGGTCGCCACTTTCAAAGTGATAATGACGCCAATAATGCTGTTTCAGAGTATCTTGAAGTTCAAGATGCAGTCTTCTTCCTTGAAGGGATTGCAAAGCTTGAACATTTATGGGCTAAGGGCATTGTACATCATGGAGACTATGTTAAACAATAGTACATGAATGATGAATCTCCTTACGACACTCCTAGCAATGCCGAGAACTTTTTGAAGTGTCCTCATACAACTGTTACATTAATAATAAAAAAATACGACAAACAATAACTTACATAGATGCTGGGTGCGGTTCTGGATAAATAATTGCTGTTTTCATTTGCAAATGAATATTGATATTTTCTTATTTCCCTAAAATATATGTTTTGGATGGAGGCAGTTCCAAGGCCTAACAGTACCATATTAATCCAAAGTACTGGGAAAAGAAAACAGAAAAGCCTGGACAAATAGAGTAGATGCAGATCAGATGCCACAGAATGAGACATCTGATCAGTTTGCTACCCAGAAGCACCCAGATCAGGGCCCAGTTGTTCAAAGCTAACAATGTCCTTAGTTAACGATTCGTTAAAATTTACATCGAGTGATACGCTAATATGCTGAAATTTTTTGCTGAAAAAATGTGAGAAGCTTTTGCAGTGCAAAAGCTACTCACATTTTTTCAGCAAAAAATATCAGAATATTGTATACTGAATCCGCTAAAACAGTTAACGAAATGACCCTTAACGAGCTTGTTAAGCTAACGACGATTTGAACAACTGGGCCCAGATAGCTGTCTAATGTTATTGCTCTAGGTAGTGTTTTTTTTTTTTTGTTTTTGTTTTTTCTGGTTTTTTTTTTTGGTTTTTTTTTGTTGTTTTTTTTTTAAACAAAAAAAAAAACATATTCTTATTTCTCTACAAAAACATGTGTTGAGGATACCAATTAGAAGTGCTTAAAGGAGACGTTTTCTAATAAGTACCTAAAGTGTCTGTTTGAAATTAATAAGAAAAATCTCAAAGAAAACTTGAAATGCAGTACTCATTAGAAGTACTGGAGGTGCTTCAAATGAATTCCAAAAACACATGCTTTTGTGTAGAAATAAGAAATTGACATGATACTCTATTATCTAGCCCATTTTAGTTGGGAAACCCCCAAAAGGGAAATTTGCAAACCCTTTGCATTAAATAGAGGAATTTCTACAAAACATAGTACATGTGTAGTAATAAAAACTGCTACTGGAAGTAGATTGGTGAAAAAGGCTGTCGTAGAAGAGTCCACTTGGCATAAATGGGCTAGAGCTATTTAGAGCTCTGTAATGGAGATATGATGAAGCTAGCAAAAATCAAGTTACAATTATCTATGACTTGTGAGAAGTTTGATATGAATACATAGGTGCATGGCAAATATTAGGAAAAGCTTTTAGTATTTTTGTAGATTTTAAAATGCCTAAATTTGACAAGCAATGTTATAATAATATCAGTAGCCTTGTGATAAAGACAGAATGTTCTATTGACCCACTTTAGCCAGAGGCATATAAAGTATAAGTGCAGCTCCAAATATGACTCTTCTATCAAACAAAGAGGGTGGATATTTTCTTACTATTCCCCAAAACTATGTTCCTCCACAAAAACATATGTTGTGGAATCTCATTAGAAATGCCTTGTCAAGGCACTTCTAATGAGTACCCAGTACATATGTTTTTGTGGAGAAATAAGAAAAATAATCTTATGGAGTTATGTGTATGGCAAAAGTTTCTTTGAAGAAAAAAAATGGGACACCTGAGTAGTAAATAACCTAACTTTACAAATGAAGACAACTATGACAACTGACTTGCCTCCTTGGCAAAGCTCCTTTCTACTGTCCAAATATTTTTAACCCTTATCCTGCTGAATAAATTAAGCTGTAATACCCTTTTCAAATTTTCAGCCATTCAGATTACTTGATCCAGATTGTTGATAGAAATTCACATACTGATTGGCAAACAGTGCAGATCCAGATCAGTTTAGAAGCTAACTGATCTGGATCTACACTGTTTACAAAGGCAGGGTATATCCGGGTTCAGTAGGACAAGGGTTAAGTGCATGAACTTCAAATTATTATGTAAGAAAAGATGAGCATAGCCCCTACTGGGTTTAACAATTAATTGGCTTCCAATGAATCAAAGAGACACAAGTCTTTTGCACTTTTGTTGATAATGATATAAACCGAACTATAAAGATAAAAATAAAAGAAAAATATATAATGGTAAATGTCTACTCTTTCCTACATCAAAGTTTCTGACAAAATGGCATATGCAAATAGTGCAGACCCAGATCAGGAGCAGTCTGATCAGGGTCTACACTGTTTGCCATTTCACTTTTAGTATTTTAACCCTGGCCCTGCCTTCAAAAACAATGTAAATCCAGATCAGTTTGTAAAAGCCAACTGATCTGGATCTGCACTGTTTGTCAATAAGTATGTGAATTTGTATCAACAATTCTGATTAAGTACTCTGATTGGCTGAAAATTAAAAGTGGGAGTGGTATCTTAATGTATTCTGCATGACAAGGGTATAGAAACAATTGAGTGTTTGAAATTTTAGGACATTTACCATGTATAAATCACAATAACACGGTTCAATGTACATTTCCAGCAGAAGCAAAGCAGCCATTTAACTAAGTGACTAAGGTTTGAATTCATATATAAGAGTATGGCGCTTTTTTAACAGAAAAGTAGCAGTATTTTTCTTGTTTCTCCATGAAAACATGATTCTATGGGTACTTATTAGAATCGGCTGTTAGTATCAATAATGTATGCATGTTTTCAAGCAAAAGCAAGGAAAATATTTACCTAGATAAGAGCTACTTTTAAGTGTACAAAAAAAAAAAGTGTTTGTGTTGAATATTTCATCCCAGTGTTGAATATTTCATCCCAGAATTAAAATTTCTAATCATTCTAATGATGAATTCAGTTTCAGAGCTTGTGCAAATGGCATACTGTTTGAATTTCCAGATCACCTGCTGTTATGCTACACCATATTTACTAAAAATATTGAGACATCTGGCCCCGAGGTTATAAAACTCAGCTGAGCATGAAATTTTCTCTGTTAATAAATATGAAAATGCCAACAATAGTTGAGTTGAGCATGAAAAAAGTTTTATAACCTTGGGCCTTGGGGTCGGAACTCATTGCCGTACTTGTCCAAGAATTTGAATAAGTCAATTTTACTATATGCTGATGTGTTTAAATAAATGCCAGATGAGTAGAAAACTGTATAGAGCATGATCACATGCTATATTGTACATTCTGTGACATCAGATCTGGGTCTACACTGTGTTTGCTAAGGCCTGTTTGCCCTAATTCTTTGGATTATCATGTTCTTTTTTTATCCACCTATATCAAACAGAAAGCTAACTGGTGATTGGTGGAACATCCACATGCAGGCAAAATGTGACAGTGACAATGTCGGAAGAGCATTGTGACACGAATTTGAGGTTCCCACATTTAAGAACTGGTATGGGGCTGTTTTTCTTATCCCATGAAGTTTAGTGGCTCTGAGTATGAGTACAGCAGAACTTCAATGGCTCGAACCCCAATGGCTCATTAAACATGGATGAGTTGAGCACATTCTTTAGTCCGCAGGTATTTCCTCCAAATACGATATACGGATAATTTAGGGACATTTTCATCTTTTATCTTGAAATGTATGCTGTGTGCACTCATTAGAATTGCCTTGATGAGGCAATTCTAATGAGTACACACAACATACATTTATAATGTAGAACACCGAAAAGATATCCCACAATTATCTCCATTATGCCTCCTGGTGTGGCACTAATAGTAACCCTCCATGGCTCAAACTACCACTGTCTCGAACAAATTTTCATGTTCTCCAAGGGGTTTGAGCCATCGAAGTCTGACTGTATATGGCTTGGGCTAAAGGCATAAACATGTGCATATTTTGTTGGTCCAATGTGGTCCCAGGAAGATTTCGGGAAGAACCTAATTTCTGCAAGAAAAATGTGACAGCAGCAGCCAGATAGATAAATTAGTAGAAAATCAGAGCAGCAATCCAAATGCCCCAGATTCAAGGCCTGGTATGGCAGTATAAATTTCTCACCATGTGACATTACATCAGATCTCAACATGGCTCCCAATGCTTTTTTTGACCAAACAGTATGAGTATTTTTTATTTCTCCATAATAACATTGTGCGGTACTCACTTAAAGCCTTGGAATGCTTAACTAAGGGTCAGGAATATTTTTAGATATCATTTAACCTATATTCCATATTCCATGTTTTAGAACAAAATATAATGTACTGTAAGTAGAGTGAGAAAGGTAGAAAAATACTACAGGGCACAAGTTTCTGTAACCAAAATATTTTCTGCCATTAAAGTAACATTGTATTTGGTTGAAAGCATGTTCTTTTAACCCTTGTCATGCTGAATAAATTCAGATGCCACACCCATTTCCAATTTTCAGCCAATCAGATTACTTGATCCAGGATGTTGATATAAATTCACATACTGAATGACAAACGTTGCAGATCCAGATCAGCTGGCTTCTTCAGAAGCCAACTGATCTGGATCTACACTGCAAAGGCAGGGTATATCCGGGCTCAGCAGGCCAAGGATTAACACTTACCAAGCTATGGGCAAATTCAGCAGATGACAAACTAATGATATTTTTTTCTTATTTTTCCTAGAAAATAGGATCAGATACTTCAAGCAAACTGTCTCCTTTGGAGATGATTTGCATGAAATGTCAAATCTCGTTTTCTAGGAAAAATAAGTATAATATTTCAAAATGTCATTGGCTGAATTTTTTACCCAGCATGCTAAACATCAATAAAGTAGCAAGAAAAAAAAAATTACTTTGCCAAGCTTTTATTCATGACAAATAAATATTCGAAAATTTAAGAAACTGGGTCAGTAAAAATGTTATTGTTAAAAAAAGCTTTAACCCTTGCCATGCTGAATAAATTAAGATGCCACACCCACTTCCAATTGTAAGCCAGTCAGATTGCTTGATCTAGGTTGTTGATACAAATTCAAATACTGAATGGCAAACAGTCAGATCCAGATTAGTTGGCTTCTTCAGAAGCCAACTGATCTGGATCTACACTGTTTGCAATGGCAGGGTATATCCGGGTTCTGCAGGACAAGGGTTAATAGTAAGTTTATTTCACTAGAGCTTAGAAAATTCTAGTCCCTCTTTACCATGTGCAAACTCCATGGAGATACTTTCTTTTTTTTTGTGATTTAATAGGATATTAGTATATAGTCCCTAAAAATATTATTTTGAAATTTGAGACAAATAATGTTACTACATGTATGTCACATTACAAATTCTCTGGTGCCTAAAATGTATTTCATGTATACTGATTTTAATAAATATTGTACCACTGGAAAGAAAATTGGTGGTAAACGAAAAATAAAATTAAATTAACAGCCTATACTTCTTACTATTTGAGAAAAGCATGTAGTGAAAACATTGTAAAATTCTGAAAACCTTATTTATAGTTGATGTCATTGGTGATAATGCCAGAATATTATGTAAATGTATACTTCTCATTTTTATAAATTTCATTTTCTCAAGTCTATGAATGAAATTTTACAATAAACATGCACTGTATTGCGGTTTTAATCAACTTCCCACTGCTGCAAATTTTATCAAAATCGATTCAGTACATCACAAGGTATGTTTTCCCATAACTACAATGCATGTAAGTCTTTGGGAATTTTGGAAAAGTTGAGTAATTTTTGGCACCAGAAGGTATTAGGGAAATAAAGTTACTAGGTCAGATTACTTACTCTGAGAGAAATAAAGTTATTTCATGTTACATATGACAGAAGAAAAAAAAATAAGGACTTAAGCAAAATGTTAAAATTTTCATGTAATAATTCTTAAGGAAGTTACAAGAAATCTTACTATGTCTTCTGCCATAGAAACCTAAAATATACATTTGCAAATTATGCTAAATTAGTACTCACAGATGGTTAATGTTAACATGTAAATTTATCTAATACCGGTTACCGGTAGTATTTTTATGCATAAAGGAAATAATAGATAACCAGCATATCTGCAATGGGCTGCCGATTAATTGAGTAGTATTATCAATACAGAAATTATCAATATTAAAATTATCTTTTCTTAATCCTTAAAAGACTAATCACAACCACAACAGATGGCATGTTGTTTTTTTTTTTTGTTTTTTGTTTTTTTTTGTATTTTTTAATGAGAAAAACACTTGACATTTACATGTGAATCAGCTGTCTAACAGACAATTCAAACGAAATATCAAGTCTTATTTTCTCTGAACAAAATTAGAATGTTGCCTGCTGAAATTTTTCTTAGTGTTTGAAGGTTAAATTGGGGGTCACGTCATACTGCCTGTCAGTCCATCTGAACAGCTGGACCGTCAGCCAGGTTACAAACGTTTAACTTTAAGATGAGGTTAGGCTATTATATTTATAATAGATGTATTTAGAGCTGGGACAATACATAGCTATATCAATGTATCATGACAAGAACAGTGACAATATGGGTATTGATGTGCTTGTCACATATCATAATACTTTCAATGTGTTGAAAGGGCTGAGTATTTTTTTTGTATAGAATTTTGTCAGTACTGCAATCTAGCTTATTCCTGAAGCAAAACAGACAAACCTAGCTAATCAAATACCAAATATCTATATTACTGTACAGTAAAACCTTTGTAAGACAGCCACCTTTGAAATTGACCTTAGTGGTTGATGTGGAAAGGTGGTTGTCTTATAAAGGTACATGTCATGTAATTTTGCTAGCAAAATTACATGACATATACCTTTATAAGACAGACAACTTTTTCCACATCAACCATTATTAAAGTCAATCTCGAAGGTGGCTCTCTTATACAGGTTTTACTGTATTCACCCTAAGTATTGTGACACCTTAATTCCTTACCATACTTGTCCTAAAATTTAAAAAAAAGCCTATTTTACTACATGTTGATGATTCTAAAATTGTGCTAGATAAGTGGTATTCAGTGTAGACCTGATCAACTGCTGCATTCTGTGGCATCTGATCTGGATCTACACTGTTTGCTCAGGCCTGTGTGTCACAAGTTTTAAGGTTATTACAGTACTAGCACAATTAAGTGGTAGTTAGTTATTGTTGAAACATAATTCTTTGCTTTAATAAGGAATCTCCAGATTATAGTAAAAAAGTAAGTGAAGACATCCAAAAAATACCACAATCACGAAACACAAAAAGCCTTTTTCAAACAGAAAGTGATAAATATACATTTGCTGTAACTTCCATTGCAAGACATCTAGCTGCTATTGTAAAGTTTATATGAATGGCCATCTATATCATATCATAAGATTTGTATCATTATATGCATCATATTGCTCCAAACCTGTATCATCCTGGCCTTATGTTAAACTTTTGGTTTGATTCCTGGGGACATGGTTAGTGGGGTGATGGTGGGGTGTGTGTGTGTGTGTGTGTGTGTGTGTGTGTGTGGTGGGGGGGGGGTGGGGGGGGGGAGGGGATAAAAATTGTTTCTTTTTTGTTTTTCTTTTAGTAGTCAGTTGTTGTTTATTTTTTGTTGGCATTTTTTTTTTGTTTTTTTTTTCAGTACATAGTGATATAGGATAAAATTGAACAGGATGAAGAAAAGAATAAGTTTTTGATTGAAACTGCTCCGTAGAGTGAGTACACAAGCGCTGTAGTATGAGGATTAGTGATGGGGGACTATCACCAATGATTATACAAAGTGTTGAACTTGCTGACTAGAAATTTCAGTAAACATGACTGGAACATAAGACTTGTATTTCAGAAAATAAAACAAAATGATGTCCCCACATCACAAAAATTTGACACAAATATGACATTATTTGTCCTGTGCAGATTCTGAAAATTAGGTCAAGGTTACCAAAATCATATCACTTCTAAAACTTATTTCAATAATGTGTCCTTACAAGTTTGATAAAAACTTGCTTGCTGAATCAGAAAATATCAAGCAAACAAGACTCAATAAATCTGACACTATCTGTACTGTGCTGACCATAAAATTCAGATCAGATTTATCTGTATAAATGAAAACACAAACTGCACATTAGTGAAGGTATTTGACCAGAATTTCATATTTGATACGGTAAAATAATGTCCTAAAATTTCTAACACTTCACTCTATACCTTTTTAGATTAAATTTTGCTTTTTATACAATTATTTCTTAAAACAGTGGATAGGCAAACAGTGTAGACCCTGATCAGACTGTTCCTTCAGGAGCAGTCTGATCTGGGTCTGCACTGTCTGCATATGCCATTTTGTTGGCAACTTTGGTGTATGAAATTTTAGGACATTTACCATCGTCTGTTTAGTAGAACCGACTGGTCATTAACTAAAAGTCAACTTACAGAAAATATATTCATTCTTATTTTAGTTTTCTGCCAACTACTTATTCATAGCTGTAGTTAAGATGGGATAGCCACATAATATGTCTTATTTCTCCATGAAAATATATACTGTGGGTACTCATTTGAAGCACCTCACTATTTGCGTTGAGGTTTTATGGCCAAGTCAACCTAGTGGGGTCATGTCGAGCGCGGTCAGTTTACCTAACCACACGTTTACTGGGCAGGCATAGTCCTCTAAGTGGTTAACCAGTATTGTGCACATTCTTTCGCCAGAAACTGACAACTGCCCTTCTTGAATCAGCGGAAGGGAGGGAATGACCGTAGAAAATATATCATGATCAATCTCCACAAAAGAATGTTGCCAACCTCGGCTGGGGTTGAACCCACAACCTCCTGGTCTCCAGTCGGACGGCGCATCCAAGTGAGCCACCGAGGCCGGCAAAGCGCCTCACTGAATACCTACAACATATGTTTACATTGAGATATAAAACATCAGTAATTTTTGGTTGAAAAAAAAAAAAGTGCCTATGCTTATTTCAGGATACTTAAGCCACCACGAATTTAAATGACCCAAATAATCATTTATTATTTCATTTTTTTCAACTTGCCTATTCAAATAGAAGTGAGAAAAAATATCTTGCTATACTAGAATTTTCTAATTATTTGATTATGAAAATTCTCTCTGATCATCACATAAGAGGAAAAAGTGACTGATGATCGATTATAATCAATCTTCTAGACAATACTACTGCACATTGTACTCTGTATCTGTGACTCTGTGACTGAACCTGTAAGTGACTGCAAATAAGGAACAGGTGGCAGACAGACTCATGGATGACATCAAACACGAAACAATACACAGTCTCTGGTTTGAAGAGGGATGAATTAATACAACACTACAACATGTCAAAAAAACACAAGTGTAAAATTAACCTTTAACCTCTGGACTTAAATATCAGCAGTGGACATTTCAACTCTTAAAGCGCCAAAAAAAATTTGTAGCAGACCACATTCTATTTTTTTTTATTATTATTATTATTTTTCATAGAAAATAAGTATTTACATTTTCATTATATTGTCTGCTTGGCAGCCAATATAATAAAATGTCAAGACTTATTTTCTCTGAAAAATAAAACAAAACTAACTTTAAAAGTGTTGTCTACTGCAGTTGTGACTGGCATGTTATGGGTCAGTAATACTTTCACATTTTTCAGAAAATAGGGTTTGAAATTATGTGAAAAAAGTCTCCTACAGAAGGACCTTGCATGAAATATCAAACCTTTTTTCTGAGAGACATTAAGAAAATACTTCAATGACTCAAACATCTTTCAGACCATGGAAATTTGTTCTAGAAGAATAGTTCAAGCTGTTGAGGGATAGCACTAGGTCAGGAGGCAAAAATGGGGATAATTAGGGGATGTCTTTTTGATCTTATACAAAATAATGATATGTTGAGTGTACTCATTAGAACTGCCTCAATGAGTATACACAACATACATTTTCATAATAAAATAAGACAATGTCCCTAAATATCTCTACATATTTCTTTTCTTGAGAATTTTCTAGGGACTCAATAACAAGTTGAAATCATCCACAGTAAATGAGCCATCAAGTCATTGGAATTTTACTTTATATATCAATCATTTGTTAAGTAAGCCCAGAGAGCAATAAAGGTCAAGGAAAATATCAGAAATAGAAGCTACGTAATTTATCATGACTGCAGTGGCCGTGAATACAACATTTACAAATTACTACTCACAGACATCAGAAACTGAAGGTGATTCATCCGCATCAGAAAGTAGTCCTAAAATATGAGCATGAGTTCTCACCTGAACTTTACAAAATTTTTCAAAGTACACAAAAAATACACATACATGTACATGACTTTCACAATTCTTATTCCACTGAATCAAGCCAGCGAAATAATAAATCAAATAAATAAATGTATACAACTGTAGTATATCCAATTCAAACTTTATCATCATGCAAAGTTTCACACACTAAAACCGTGCAGTTATTTTTGATAATAATATAATGCCATCAAATATTCCTAGAACTCTTTAAAATGGCGATTACAAGTGCAATCAAAAAATAAAATACTTCATTCAAAAACAAAATTTAAAAGTAATTCAAAATTAAAAGCAATTAAACAAGTAACTGTAACCATAATTTCATGCAAAAATATAACACAAAACTGTTTTCTGAAGAAACTATCAAATACATGTAATACTGGTATGTGCCAGGTCATGTGTATAAATGCAGACCATCAAGCCTAATTTTCTGGGAAATATAATGAATTTGATTTTTGGAATGAATTTGATTTTTGAAGATATTAGCAATGTGTAAACACTGGCAATATACTAACAATCTGAGTAAAGCCTGAAGATCTTTTAAATTATGTTAAGTTTGAGAGTGATTTACTGACATTCACAGGTCAAAAAAAAAAAATCAAACAAAATCAAATTATTATTTGTTACAATTCCAACTCAGTCATTTTTACTTTGAAAACATCAGTTGTTCGAAACTAACGATGTCGTTAGTTAACGTATCGTTAAAACTTTGATCATTAAATATGGCACATATGCTAAAATTTTTTGCTGAAAAAATGTAAGTAGCTTTTGCAAAAGCTACTCACATTTTTTCAGCAAAAATACTTGTGAAATAGATATTGTACTAACTAGAACAGTTTACATTTTGACCACTAACGAGTGTGTTAAGCTAACGACGCTTTGAACAACTGAGCCCAGTTCTACAGTTTATTTATGGACTATACACACAAAAAATAGTTCCAAGATTCCTACTTGGTGGATTTGTTTAAGTGGAAATGCCATTTTAAACTGGCTCTCAACCAATCAAATTATGCTAAATTAGTGTAAGTCTGCTGAACTAAAATTACATGTATTTCAAAATGTCATCTGCTTAAGAAGAAGGGAGACAAGTGGTGGATGTTC
Source organism: Anodontia alba (assembly GCA_964016985.1). Lineage (NCBI taxonomy): Eukaryota > Metazoa > Mollusca > Bivalvia > Lucinida > Lucinidae > Anodontia > Anodontia alba. The sequence goes on from OZ024830.1 coordinate 34,453,949, forward strand.
TGCCATTTTTTACATGGGAGATCACATCTTTGATTTCCTTTTTCTTTTCCAACAAGCCCTTCTGAGAAGGGTTCTACTCTAAATAAAAAGAATTTGCTCCAATGAGGAGCAAATTCTTTACTTTTAGAAGAGACAGTTTACAGAAGAGTAGCAAACCTGTTGTCAAATCAATGTGGTTTAAGAAGAACTATGATAGGGTGGGATGTGTTGTAATATTAAGAGTTATAATGGCAATTCATATACCTTACATGTATTTACCCTTAGTATTTGGACAGACAAGCCTGAGCAAACAGTGTACACCCAGATCAGACAACACAGAATTTAACATCTGAAAATTACCTAAGCCGTCTGCCTCTCATTTAGCAGTTTAAAGACACAAGAACCGATAGAAAATGGACCCATTCAAAGTTTAGTACAAGTATGGTAAAGAATGAAAATGCAGGAACATTTACGATAAGTATGTTACAACTAAATATAGTTTTACATACACATGTACCTGGCACATTTTTCTCACTTGAGCCAAGGCACAGCATTTCATACAAAATTACATGTGCGCCCTGCAAAGACTCAGATCAGTCCGATCAGAGTCTTCAAAGGGCATTCTTTGGGTAACCAAGAATCCAAAACATTTTCATGCTGACAACAAAGACTGATCAGACTGTGCATATATGCAGGCTGATCTGTGTATTCCCTGGTGCACATGCAATCTTGTAAGAAATGCTGTGCTCCAGCTCATTTAACCCTATGTCCTGATGAATAAATTAAGATGGCACGCCCACTTCTAATTTTCGGCCAATCAAATTTCTTGATCTGGATTGTTGCTATAAATTCACATACTTAATGATGAACAGTGCAGATCCAGATCAGTTGGCTTCTTCAGAAGCCAACTGATCTGGATCTACACTGTTTGCAGTCAGGATATATCTGGGTTCAGCAGGACAGGGGTTAATATATAATATCATGTGACCCACAAAAAACACAAAGAGACAAAACATAAAACAAAATATTACCACTTAGGTGTTGCATAATAATTCTGCGATGAATTCCGTTCCTGACACCGCACTCTTCCTTCAGTTCTTCCTCGGACGTACTGGCCAGCAGCTGGCGATCCATTCCATGTCTCAGCATGATGTAAGTGTACTGTGAGAGTTCAGGTAAAACACTCATCAACCAGGGATCTATCTTTGTGGGATCATAAGAAGAATAATCTGCTGTGACTTTCAAATTGACTAGTTCTCTCTGAAACCTGAAATAAAAATGAGAATAGCTAATATACAGTTGACTCTCATTATCTTTAAGTCCAAGGGACTCTCTTAAATACTTTGAGATATCCGTACCTCAACATATCAGATTTTGCAGAACTGAAGAAAAATTAAATCAAACAACCACATTTCAAAAATGATTATGTAATTTGACTCCTGCAGTTAGAGAGATTTTGAAAATATTGATGAAAAGAAAAGAACTTGCTCCTAGCAATTTCTCCTCTTTTCCACAATATCTTGATACCGGATGTAAGATTTTCATGTTAAAACAGGGACCAAATTTTCACTGAGATAAGTGGTTATTTGAGATAAGCGAAGTGGAGATAATGAGTCGACTGTAGTTATAATTGTGGTGACAATTTGATACTTTTTGTTATTTTTTGTTGACTGTTCCATTGTGCATTTCCGTAGACATGCCACAGTAAGAAACCAATACACAACAACTTCTTTGTAACAATAATTCTGGGATCCAAAATAAAAACTGGCTTAGCTAAACAACTGTGTTATAGGCAAACAAAAAGATATATTTTATATAGAAAAATGACCATTTATGGTCATTTTTCTATATAATCTATACACTTTTGTTTGGATACATACTTCTGATGTCTACTTTTAAACAGTCTTATATCCGAAACCGTCTTCTATAGCGGTTCAATTGTATTTACAGACAGAAAATCTGATAGCAGATCAAGTAAGCTTTATCTAGAGCATCTGCTAGATAAGAAGTGCAGTGTTTGCTTACAAGCTGATGATTGATTAAAATACATATATCTACAACAGTTTTATCTATTTTTGCACTGAACTATACATATCAACAAATTTCCTACCCTTCTGATTGGTTAAATATACTTTACCTTGATACTCACTACTAGGCTTTATGACAAGCTGGAAGGCTTCAACTTTTTCCTATGGTTAACTTTCCATTTCTGAGCAGTAATATTCCTTCTCCATCTGCATACAGTGTTTACCTTTCACAGTTAATATATTATGCTAGAGATAGTCGACTGTAGTTATAATTATGGTGACAATTTGATACTTTTTGTTATTTTTTGTTGACTGTTCCATTGTGCATTTATGAAAATCCTGGAGAGGATTGTGGACGGCCTCATCAGACAGTTGGTGTCAATCGACGATTCCCAGTTTGGCGTCGTCCCAGGCAGAGGCACTACAGACGCAATCTTTGTTGTCAGGCAGCTGCAAGGGAAGTATCTAGCTGCCAATAAGAGACTCTACATGGCTTTTGTAGACCTGGAGAAGGCGTTTGATCGAGTGCCTCGGAAGGTCATCTGGTGGGCGCTGAGAAAACTTGGTGTGGAGGAGTGGATTGTGCGCCTGGTGCAGGGGATGTATGCAAATGCATGGAGCCGTGTCTGTGTTGGTGAGGGGTACAGTGAAGAGTTTGAAGTGAAGGTTGGTGTTCACCAAGGATCAGTACTCAGCCCACTGCTCTTCATCATTGTGCTTGAAGCCTTATCACGAGAGTTCCGCTCTGGGGTCCCCTGGGAGGACCTCTATGCCGATGACCTTGTTATCATCGCTGAATCACTTGAGGAATGTGTCAAGAGGCTCTTGACTTGGAAAGAAGCAATGGAGAAGAAAGGACTGAGAGTAAATGCAGGAAATGATCTGCGGTACGGGACTGGACCTCCTGCAGAGTTCAGGCGAGTTTCCATGCGCTGTCTGTCGCACTGGAGTGGGCAGCATCAGCATCTTCTGCAATGGCTGCAAGCACTGGGTGCACAAGAAATGCAGTGGGCTCAAGCGCTTGAAAAAGGACCCTCACTATAGATGTACACGGTGCCAGGGAACTGGACGCCCCTTGGATGGCAGACCACAGAAGGAAGTCCAGATCGGACCTGACAAGCTTGAGGTGGTAGCTTCCTTTTGCTACCTAGAAGACATGCTCTCAGCAGCAGGTGGCTGTGAACTTTCATCCACAACACATGAGAAAACCGCTTTGAAGAAGTTCAAGGATCTGCTACCAGTCCTCTCTTCACGCCATCTCTCTTTCAAAACACGTGGCCATGTGTACAGCTCTTGTGTGCAGAGCGCAATGCTCCATGCCAGCGAGACTTGGCCATTGACAAAGCCGAACCTCCAGCGTCTGCAGCGAAATGACAGGGCAATGATCAGACAGATCTGCAATGTCAGGCCGCAAGACATTGTCACCACCAGGTCCAATGATCTACTTGTGCGGCTTGGCATTGAGGATCTGGACCTCATTCTGAAGGAGAGAAGACTTCAATGGTATGGACATGTGGAACGCTCCAGTGGTGCAATCAAGACAGCCTTTGACATACAGGTTGATGGAAAGCGTGGGCCTGGGAGGCCCAAAATGACATGGAAGCAGCTGACAGAGAGGGATTGCAGAGAGTGGAAGCTCTCGGCTATCAACCCTCATGATAGACGTACCTGGTGATCTGGTGTGAGATCTGCCATGCGTGCAGCAAGCCAGCTATCTGGAAGGGGGCCCACTGATGTGGATGTTGCCCCTGTACCTGCACGTTAATCAAAAATCCGATTATGATATATGAGCCTGCTCTGAGAAACAGGACAAACGAGGAAGACTACTCACTAAAAGACTGTTGACTCAGGTATATCAAAGAACTAAACTGGTGCAAACACTTGAGAAATTCTATGGGAAGACTCATAACTTTGTCAGTCCCTACAACATGGCTGTTTCAAGACTAATTATTGCATAAAAGCAGTGTTGCACGTTATTAACAGCCGTGCATTAACCGGTGAAAAGCCGTGTATTAACAAGGCAATTCACGCGCTGTTAATGCACGGCTACACAACTTTCAATATGCTCGTACCGGGGCCACAGAATTGCTGCTGTCATGACTTGTACTGCCTGCCCTAGACGAGCATAATCCATGGAAATTACGTTCATAAGACATCAGTGAAAAGGCGAAACAAAAAAAAGTGCAAGAAATAACGCGAAATCTAGCAAATGTTTTCATCTTTTATGCAATAATAGCGATCGAACATGTTTTTTCAATGCATTAACATTCGCCAGGTCCCTTGGGAGGTGTTGAAAACCGCGGCCAAAGGCCGCGGTTTTCAACACCTCCCTCGGGACCTGGCGAATGTTAATGCATGAAAAACCATGTTTTATCCCTAATACTGCTGATGTTTTTTGCCACAGCCAAGCCATAAACAGACTTTCTAAACCCCATATATTACTATTGCCATATTTTCCTAAATCTCTGTTCAGGCTGATAGGCATGATGAATGTCTGATTACACCCCATTTATTTTGTGTCCATGACTGTTTGTCTGGACATTCCTAAACATTTTTGTCTTTGCGAATATCGACTATGATTTTCGGAAATGCGATTTTGGTATGTTGATCTCAGACTCATTATTTCTATATTCAACTTTTAACAACAATTAAATACTTGTGAAAACCTCTGTATGATGGATATAGCATTTAACCCTTCTCGTGCTGAACACGACATGCCCTGTCTTAGCAAACAGTGCAGATCCAGATCAGCTGGCTTCTGAAGAAGCCAACTGATCTGGATCTGCACTGTTTGCCATTCAGTATCTGAATTTATATCAACAATCAGGATCGGTTAATCTGATTGGCTGGCAATTAGAAGTGGGCATGGCATCTTAATTTATTCAGCATGACAAGGGTTAAGTAAACACACTGGCCAATGAATTCTTAAATGGGCTGTATTTCATGGCAGATCCTTACAGTCCTGAATCTTACTGACACAAATGAAGACTCTTATTTCTTGCAGCAAAACATGTCTAGCTTTTGTAGGTTATTGTAACTGCCCCAGCAAGTTCTTACAAGCATATCTCCAGGTAAGGCACTTTTTTCTTTAAGCGAAATGTACTACCATATTTACCATAAGTATTTGGACACCTTATCTACCTATCATACTTGTCCTAAAATTTGAAATGGTCCATTCTGTTACCCGTTGATATATGTGAAATATTGCTGTATGTATGGCAAACAATGTAGACCCTGATCAGATATTGCTTTCTGTGGCATCTGATCTGGGTGCACACTGTTTGCAAAGACCTATCTGTCCCAATACTTAAGGTTATTATTGTAACATTTTTCCTTCTCCCTTTGGATGCAATTTTAATAAAATATCAAACCTATATTTCTATGACAAAAATAAGGAAAATCTTTTAAAACATCTACTGTTATTTAAATTCAGGATGACAAAGAATATATGTTTATCTGGAATTTGCCTTATCCGGCAGCTTCTGTAGGTTGAGGAGGGTGGGGGTGGGGCTTGGGGGGAGGGTGGGGGTTGGGGGGAGGGTGGCCATTGTAGTCTGGAGACTAAGGGCAGGATAAACTGGTACACCGGAACTACAAGGACTCACCTCTTTCTGGTCATCCCCGGTGTCATGCCAATGCTCTCAATGAGATCATCCCCTTGCATCTGTAACAGGAGGTCCCCATCTATCTGACATTCCAGGAACTTGGAGGAATAATTGTGGAAGCCCACCTACAAAATTAACGCATGCTGGGCTAAAATTTCAGCAGACATATTGAAATATTTTTGTTACTTTCCCCCGGAAAACAGGTTTTGACATTTCATGCAAATTTATTCCTTAGGGGACCATTTGCATGGAATTTCAAAACCTATTTTCTGGAAAAATTAGAAAAATATCTTCAATTTGTTCTTTGCTGAATTAGCCCAGGGGGTGGTAAATATACACACTTATGACAATGTACACTTACAGCTCCTGATAATGGGTATGTAGTCTAGATAATATGAGCCAGCCCATGACAAAATCTACAATAAGACCTGTGTCACAGTGTGACCAGTAAACAGATCAGCCTGTACAACCACCCAGTATGGCAAAGATCATCCCTCTTGCAAGTTAGATGAAATCCAGCTAACAGTTATTTATAGCCACACTATTCTTGTCACTATGATGTCAGAGTACTGTTGATAGAAGGGTAGCTGTAAAACCTGGACTGGAACATTTGGGCAATTGGCAAACAGTGCAGACCCAGATCAGATGCTGCAGAGTGCTGTGTCTGATCACAGTCTGCACTGTTTGCTTAATTTAAAGGAAGTTAAGGGTTTAATGAAACTGTCTTAAGTCTCCATTCTGGACCATTTTCCCACACTCAGGGAAGATCAACCAAACAGTTCTCTCTTCAGGCCACCTCTTTTTCAAGACACGTGGCCATGTGTACAGCTCTTGTGTGCAGAGTGCAATGCTCCATGCCAGTGAGACTTGGCCATTGACAAAACCAAACCTCCAACATCTGCAGTGGAATGACAAGGCAATGATCAGACAGCTCTGCAATGTCAGGCCGCAAGACATTGTCACCACCAGGTCCAATGAACTACTTGCACGGCTTGGCATTGAGGATCTGGACCTCATTCTGAAAAAGAGAAGGCTCCGCTGGTATGGACATGTGGAACTCTGCAACGGTACAGTCAAGACAGCCTTTCACATACAAGTTGAGGGAAAGCGTGGGCCTGGGACGGAAGCAGCTGACAGAGAGGAATTGCAGAGAGTGGAAGCTCTCGGCTATCAACCCTCATGATAGAAATATGTGAAGATCTGGTGTGAGATCTGCCATGCGTGCAGCAAGCCAGCTATCTGGAAGGGGGCCCACTGATGTGGATGTTACCCCTGTACTTGCATGTTAATCACAAAATCCAATTATGATATGATGATGATGATGATGGGTGCCATCTGTGCTTTGATTTTTATATATTCTGTTTCATCAAAAAAGGGGTCTACTCTCCTTTTATAGATCCCATTTCAGAAATGAGGCAAACAGATTCAGTGAGAACAATGAACACATACATGTACACAAGAATGAAAATGACTGTCAAAGTTTTCTGGGACAGTCTAGCTAATTTTGGCCAATTAGACATCATCAAATACTTCATATAAAATTTCCAAAACCTCAGAATGCACTTAACATAATAAAGGACCAGAAAATATGTAAACTACATGACATTGCATACTTTTTGAGTTGCTCCCACTGCCCTTAAACTATTCAAATTAAACAGGATACGTTACATACCTCAGAAACCCAGTGTGCCACATCCTCCACAGTCCACAGTGGCACCTGTTGTGAGAGTTTATGTGGTACCTCCTCTCCTATCAACTTCAGAGCTTGACTAGCAAGACGGGAAGCAACGGAGTCTGGACTACTCGCAACTTTACGTAATGGTTCTATTACTTCTATATCATAAAACACCTGAAAATTAACATTAATGCATTTTAGACAGAATAAACTCTCCCCACACTGTATATTGGAAGAGTCCAAATTCAATTTTTGGTATATGTCAGGTTATGTGATTTAAATATTCCTAGAAACAAAATGGCTACACTATTTGCAAACAGTGCAGACCCAGATCAGAGGCTGCAGAATGCAGCCTCTGATCTGGGTCTGCACTGTTTGACAATTACCCTTTTGAGGTCTCCCGACAAAAATGGATTAATCATGCAGTGTGTGACAATTACAGCATAAGAGAGGATACCCATTTATTATTTTTCTTACTTCTCTGCAAAATCATTTGTGAGCGTACTCATAAGAAGTGCCTCAGTGATGCACTTCTGAAGAGTAACCACACACCAATCATTTTACAGGTTGGTTCTAATGAGTCTAAGGAACTCACATGGTTGAAATTCAAAGCATCTGATGGCAAAATTATGAGTTCCTAACCAATTTCATGTCAGTTTCCTTCTGTAGTTTGTGAATCCAGGGCTCACTTGTATAAAATAAATGAATCTCAGAAAAAATTATGAGTATTATGAAGCAGGACTTGCAGGTAAAATAGTCAATGCCCACAAGATACACATGAAAAGCAATGGCCTAAATCAGCCTGCAAATTAATGCAGTCTGACCAGGACATTCACGTTTCATGAGTAGATTCTACAATGTCCAGATTTCTAACTGGCAAACAGTGAAGACTGACCAGATAGTGGGAATATACAGGCTAAGCGGCTATCCTACTGTCCTTTCAACACCTTTCGGAAAGACACTGTTTGCTTGGCATATAGTATTTTAAATGAAAATATTTTGTTCTGACTTACCATATCATATCAGAGACCCTTTGTCTTTTCTGTTTTTGTATAAATGTTCTCAAATATTTACCCTAAAGTTAAATTTACAGCAAAACGTTGGCAAGGTCTTTGCAATTTCTATAAAGTAAAGTGATATTTTGGAATTTTTATCCAAGAAAATATTTCTTAGTTTTCTTTGGCAATTTTTAATTATTTATGTTTCATGACAATATTGCAAAAATTTCAGAAAATTTGAACAAGAGGAAGTTGTGGATAACCTGCCTCCAGTTTACCTACATGTACTCTACCGATTTCTGTATAATATGCAGCCATTTTTACTATGGGAAGAAAATTCTAATGGAAATATTTTTTTATTTTAAACCAATGACCATAGTAAAACTTTTTGTGTATAGGTAGTTACGAGAAATGGTTTTACATTAAATTATATAACACAAGTTTGCACATGTAATTTTGTGTAAAATGCCAGGCAAAAAAAAAAACAACTTTCCAAAAGATTTTGAAAGGAGAGAATAGTCTTGGCTGTTAAGAAATTATGTGATATGATATTGTATGCTAGATATTGCCCTCTTTAAGGAGACATTAATACACTTTCAACTTGGAAGTCAACTCTGTCAAATTGTTTAACATCACTTAAAAAAAGAGGTCTACCTAAAAGGAAAGAATTTGCCCCCAAGGGAAGCAAATTCTTTCCTTAAAGAGTAGACCCTTCTCAGAAGGGGATTGGTATGTTTGTGTTGAGGTTTTACAGCCCAGTCAACCCAATTGGGTCATGTCGAGCATGGTCAGTTCACCTAACCACACATTTACTGGGCAGGTTTAGTCCTCTAAGTGGTTTACCAGTATCGTGCATATTTTTTCGCCAGAAACTGACAACTGCTCTTCTTGAATCAGCAAAAGGAAGAGAATGATCACAGAAAATATTTCATGATCAAATCTCCACTAAAGAATGCAGTCAATCCGGCGAGGGTCGAACCCACAATATCCTGATCACCTGTCGGATGCGCATCCAACTGAGCCACCAAGGCTGGCAGAAGGGGAGAGCAGGTTACCAAACAGAAAGTCACAAAATTGTCTCCCTTCTAATACATAGTGGATTATCTACCAAATGCATCCAGCCCCCTTAAATAAAATGTAATACACATAGTTTGGTATTACTGGTTAAAATCACTGTACTCATACATGTCCAGTCAACCTGTTTTAAAGGCCACCTGTATATAGCAATCACCTCTATTAAGAGGCCAAATTTTTTGTTCCCTTTAAAGCCAACCGTGGAAATTTACGGTGTAAGCAAGCACCTGTCTTAAGCAACCACTTTCTGGCTCTCTCTTTAATGCTTGCCTAACACAGGTTTGACTGTATTATGAAAGTGGAACCAACATAAACAATCACCTGTCAACAACAGCCACCTACCTATTATAACAGCCACATTTCAGATTTCCAAAAGTGTTGTTTTCCTACATGAATGTATTTAACCCATTGTATACTGGATAGACTCTCTCACACTATATATTGGAAGAGTCCAATTTCAATTTTAGGGACTTCGGCTATGAGATTTACATATTCCTAGAGAAAAATGGCTGAACTATTTGCAAACAGTGGAGACCCTGATCAGACGCCACCTTCATCGGCGTGTGATCTGGGTCTGCACTGTTTGCCAATTACCCTTTTACGGGTCTCCCAACTACAATGGGTTAATCTCCCTACAACAGACATCTCCCTACAACAGCCAATTTTATGCCATCCCATTGGACACAACGGTGGCTATTGCAGAGAGGTTGCAGTGTTCTTACCCCACTCTTGCCTTGTTCCTTCTTAATAGTAGCTTCCATGGCAAAGTGGAAAGCTGCCAGTGCTTGAGCTTCTGGTCTCCGGCTGCTCAATAATGGTTTTAACCGCTTCAGCCACACCGGATCCCGGCCCTGTTTATGAGCATAATCACTTTTTGCAAATATATCAGGTTTTATACTTGATACAAATGGTATAACAAGTTCTAATGTCCCTGATTTCATCACAGCGGCCTCAAGTTCCTTGTTAGATGCCAGAAGAGTTATACATAAACATGCATAGTAGCGTACATGATTGTCTTCCACAAAAGCCAAGGGGAATAACCACTCAGGAGCTTTTTGTTGAGTCATGATTTCTTGATTTTCAGGACCACCGAAAAGTGACAAATTCGACAGAGCCTTTGCACATTTACGTAACACAGTGGTATCACTACTCCGACACCAGTATAAAAGGGCATCAAGGCCACCACAAGCAATCACTCTTGATGCTGTACTTTCGTTCACTTTGAATAGATTTTCTAAGATCCCTGTTGCATTTCTAGCCATTTCGTTATCACCAATGGCCTTTTTTGTCATGTTTATAACAGCTTCAAGCCCATGGTCTGCAATGTATTCACGATTTTTCGTTGACATGACTTGTTCCAACAAACTTGTTGATGCTAAAAGTAATTCCCTATTATCAGTACCAGTATTTTTCATAATGAGGCTCAGGACATGTTCACTTCGAATAATATCACATAAACAATATGCTAAATCTCTACCATAAACTGGAACATCCCATGCCTCTGTCATGATTGATAAAATATCATTTAACGGTTTCACTTCTTCCGAAGCTGTTGCACGCTTTAGAACAGATATATCATGTTCCATACAGGCACAAAGTTTCTGATATTTGAGCTTGAGGTTATTTTTACCCTGCCACAAATTATGTGAGTCACTGGATGAACCATGATGACTCTGACTAACCATCAATGGATATTTTGAATAAAAGCTGTTTGGATCACCATGATTCATTTCATTGACATGTTCAGGCTCAGGTTCAGGTGATTCATCTCTTTCATCAACCTCATCTAACGTTTCCGAGGATAATGACATGAAAGTAAAACTGCTGCTGCGCGCAGTCTTTGGCTGCGCGATATCTAGAACCTCGTCCTGGTGAATAGTCTCTAGCTGCTGATTTAAACGTAATTTTTTTCGGACTTCTTTCATTGCATTGCAGGCATTAGAAACAGCCTCTGCCTCCATTGTGTCTATTTTTGATAAATCAAAGTAAACTTTTGAACTTTCAGACACCCTGTTTCCAGAAAGAGGAGCATCGTCTAATCTTTCTATGGACTCAGCACTATTCAGTATACCCGGATGAATGTCTTTCAAACTCAGAGCCGCATCTGACTGAGATCTCTCGATCAATACGGTGGAATCAAAACTTTCCAGTTCATGCTTGCACTCTCGGTCATCCTCGAAGATGTGATTAACTTGTAACTTATTGTCTCCTTCATAATTGTTTTCATTAATCACAAGGCCAGGATCAGCTTCAGCCATGGTCTCTTATCTCTCAATGGCTGCATACATTCTTCATACCATCTGAGATCATCTGAAAGAATGAATAAAGCGATAAACTTAATGCAACTACATGTATCAATGTTTTCCCCAGAGGGGAGGATGGCAGAATTTATACCCCAGGGTTTTGGACAATTTTGAAAATTTATGTCTAATTCCTAAGTAACCACTGAGTTCTAATTTTGTGTCAAAAATCCTGTGGGTAGGCTTAGAATAGATGTTTCACTTATTTTCTTGGAGCCTAAGTGGAATGGACGGACTTTCAAGGGAGAGGCAGGCAACTGTCAAAACTGTTTTGCCCTGTCTGAAAAAGGAGTCTAAAAAGAAAGAATTTGCTCCCCTTTCCTTTTGGAGTAGACCCCTTTTCTGATGGGGATTGGTGTGCAGAAGGAATACAGAAAGTGACACATTAGTTGTCAATGCACAATGATGCACCACTTTGTTAATCATCAGCATACTTAGGAGCTACAAAAAAAAAAAAAAAAAAAAAAAAAAAAAACCTTGAAGGCTTATTGACTTAACTGACATTGCCATGAGATGCATAGACAACTAAAGGAGATATCAGGTGCCAATGCAGTTAATCTGAGCTCACTCATCAACCAACAACAATACTTCTTTAACCCTTAAAATGCCAAGAAAACCTGCATCTGAAAATGTCTTCTGTTTATGTCGTCTGCTGAATATTCTTGCAAACTTTTCAAACCTATATTTGCATACAGGCAAACAGTGTGGACCCAGATCAGACTGCTCCTAGAAGGAGCAGTAGCAGTCTGATCTGGGTCCACACTGTTTGCAGAAATGACTTTTAAAATCACAAGCAGATGACAAAGCAGACGACAATTGTTGCGATTGGCAGTTTAAGAGTTAAATGACTAGGTAAGTTCCCATGTACCTGTCCTATAATATATGTGGTGCTTACAATGTTACAAAATTAACCCTTGTCCTGCTGAACGCGGACATACCTTGCCTTTGCAAACAGTGTAGATCAAGATCAGTTGGCTTCTAGAAGCCAACTGATCTGGATCTGCACTGTTTGCCATTAAGTATGTGAATTTACATCAGCAATTTGGATCAAGTAGTCCGATTTGCTGAAAATTAGAAGTTGATGTGGCCTCATAATTTATTCAGCAGGACAAGGGTTAAAAGCCTAGGTAAGTTCCCATGTGCCTGTCATGTAATATGTGGTGCTTACAATGTTACAAAATTAATGGTGCAAGCTCATAGCTCTTCAAAAGATGCTTTTTCTTTTCAATTACCTGAAAGTATTAATATTTTCGTATTTCTCCACAAAAATATATGTTGTGGGTACCCATTAGAAGTGCCTCACTGAGGCATTTCTAATGAGTACCCACAATATATGTTTTGTGGAGAAATAAGAAAAATATTTCCCTGATACACACTCTTATCTAGACCTATGGGTGTTGAACTTGGGAGCTGAGGCTTTGCCAGTGACAGCTTTACAACATGAACTAAAATGTGAGAAAACATACCTTCTGATATGTACGCCCAATGAAGATCCTTACAGTGTGATCAGAGTCTTTGCTGTCCGCATGAGCCCTTGGCGATCCAAAATGCATCCAGTGAAGATTCTGATCAGATATGATCAGAATCTTCACGATCATCATGATCTGCAGTACAGGCCTGGACCTCCTGCAGAGTTCAGGCGAGTTTCCATGCGCTGTCTGTCGCACTGGAGTGGGCAGCAACAGCATCCGGCAATGGCTGCAAGCACTGGGTGCACAAGAAATGCATTGGGCTCAAGCGCTGGACAAAGGACTCTGACTGTAGATGTACACGGTGCTAGGGAACTGCACGCCCCTTGGACGGCAGACCACAGAGGGAAGTCGAAGTTGGAACTGACAAGCTGGAGGTGGTAGCTTCTTTTTGCTACATGTACCTAGGAGACATGCTCTCAGCAGCAGGTGGCTGTGAACTTACAACCACAACATGTGTGAAAACCGCCTGGAAGAAGTTCAGGGAGCTGCTACCAGTTCTCTCTTCAGGCCACCTCTCTTTCAAGACACGTGGCCGTGTGTACAGCTCTTGTGTGCAGAGCGCAATGCTCCATGCCAGCGAGACTTGGCCACTGACAAAACCAAGCCTTTCACATACAGGCTGAGGGGAAAGCATGGGCCTGGGAAGCCCAAGATGATATGGAAGCAGCTGACAGAGAGAGGGATTGCAGAGAGTGGATCCTCTTGGCTATCAACCCTCATGATAGAAATATGTGGAGATCTTAGTATGAGATCTGCCATGCGTGCAGCAAGCCAGCTATCTGGGAGGGGGCCTACTGATGTGGATGTTGCCCCTGTACCAGCATGTTAATCAGATATCCGATTATGATATTATGAAGATGAATATGCATATTGATCTAAATCTTTGCTGGACACATTTGTCCGTAGGTACATTTTCTGACATTGTGGCTTAAATGGCACTGCGTGTAGGGTGGTTAGTAGGAAGTCTAAAGGTGTAACGATACATCAACATGATGAATCACGATAGTGACTGCCATAATAATGCCACTGCTATAGTGATAGTGTTTTCAACTATCAATAACTATTGCCGCTAGTATCTTCAACTATAGATACTTCTGATAGTTTTGTTCCTGTACATTTTTACTTCTGTCATACCATTCTGAAGCTTTTTTGTCCAAACAAAGACTTAAGTATGATAACAGAAAGGACTTCTGCTTTGCAAAAATGTTTAAAATGGTGGCAAAGCTGATATTTGAGAGGGCAGTAATGTTAGGTATTTTTGCAGACAGTCCAGTCTTCATAAAATCAACATACATGTAATTCATTTGATTTGGAAATGCTGATAGTATCATGATGCATACAACAAGAGTATTTGAAAATATCATATGCTGCAATGTGATCGGCGCTTTAAGGTTAATGTTTTTACAACATATGTGTATTTACAGTGCTTGCATTAAGGGAAGTCTGGGAGTCAGAGACTCCCAAAAATTGCCCTGGGACTTCCAAAAATCAATGCCAGAAGTCTGGGACTCCCAACTTTTAAAGATATTTAGTCATTTATAACAAAAATTTAGAACGAATTTATGTGTTATTTAGCTTAAGAATGGTGGTTTTACTCCATAAATGAGAGTTTAAGAATACTGAGGTTGAATTTGTGAACGTGAGTGAAAAATTTTGATCACCAGGACTTCCAGATATTGGAGCTAGGAAGTCCTGGGACTTCCTGATTTTGACAGTTAGTGCAAGCACTGTATTTATAAAGAATAGGAGAAAATTATTTTATGACTAAGGTTATCACAGATAATGTTTGACTTTATTAGGGCTGACTATCATGCCAATTTATGACTATTATGATACTATCACTATCAGAGAAACACCTATCACGATACTGTTACTATCAAGGGTGACCTGGGTCTACATGTAATATTACGTCTCTGAAAAATAAAAAATAAAAGAATGTCATCAGCTACAAACTTTGCTTTGTGCTCTAAGGGTTAAAAGCACCTTAGTATCCTACCACAAGATATGTCTTGACTGAGAAAAAAAGAACACTTATCCAAAAATGATCATCAAAATTTAAGTACTCCCCTGAAAGTGTATATACCCACATTACCATATGTGTTTGGACAGACAGGCCAGAGTAATCAGTGTAGACCCAGATGAGATGCCGCATAATGTGGAGCAGACATCAGGGTCTACACTGTCTCCACTCATCCCGCTATATCTAGACACAATATCTGGTAGTAAATTGTACTTGTTCAAATTTTAGAACAAGTATGGTAAGGAGTTGAGGTGTCCGAATACTTGGGGTATATATGGTATTTCTCTCAACAAATCCTCTGGATATGAATAGATGCAACAGTTCTGCTCTCCACTGCATCCATCTTAATTACCCAGGGCCCAGTTGTTCAAAGTGTCGTTAGCTTAACGAGCTCGTTAATGGTCAAAATGTTAACTGTTCTAGTAAGTCCAATATCTAATTCACAGGTATTTTTGCTGAAAATATGTGAGTAGCTTTTGCAAATGCAAAAGCTACTCGCATTTCTTTCAGCAAAAATATTAGCGTATATGCCATATTTAATGATCAAAGTTTTAATGATACGTTAACTAATGGCATCGTTAGTTTTTAACAACTGGGCCCAGATAAATAAATCTATATTAGAGGGTGTATCCCATAGCTCCAGATAAGGTACTTTTTCAAATGAAAAGTATTGATATTTTCTTATTTCTCCATGAAAACATATGTTGTGGGTACTCATTAGAAGTGCCTGGCTGAGGCTCTTCTAATGAGTACCTATACAAAAAATGTTAATGGGTAGGGTATTTTTGTAAGGGAGAAAGCACATGCCAAGTTCATACATGCCATTAGCTGTTGACAGGAATCTGTGAGATTTTGCAATTTTTTAGGGGAGATTTGATGAAATTCTGTGAGATTTTTATGAAAGTCACTTTCAAGCTTACAATAGGAAGTTAAAAGCCATTATTTTAATGACTTAAGCTTGGGATAGCCATGCTAATGTGTGATTAATTTCTAGTTCTTCAAAAAATAGCTTATTAAATGGTATGAAAATTCTGTGAGATTTGAAAATCTTATGGGAAACAGGGTCCAGAAGGGCCAAAATTCTGTGAGATTTTGTCTCACAGTGTGAGGTATGGCATGTATGCAAGTTGGACGATTGGAGGTGTTACAATTAATCATAAATGGAGTAAACATTCATTAATGTTTATGTTGATGTAAAAAGGGAACAATCTTTAGAACAAGAAAAAATAGGTCATGGTCATAAAATGATACACCATTCTTTGAGTCCTTGCTAGGGAGAAAGTGTAAGCCATTTAAGATGACTGTTAGTGTATTTAGTTATTCAGAAATTGACTTGAACACTAGTGTGATTGCAGTATGAAGTAAAAAAAAAAAAAAGTCATTAGACTATAAAAAATAGCTCATGATCAAAAAAAATAATGCCTCATTGTTTTTAAAAGTCCTTGTTAGGGAGAAAGTGTATGCCAAGTAATATGATAGTAGGTGTACAATTACTCAGAGATGCATTTCAATATTAGGATGGTCGCAAATGTTGATGGACTGACAAATGGACAAATGGACAGAAGGACAAATTGGCAGAAAGAGAACTGAAAGCCTATTTTGTGCCTGTTTGCTTATGCAGATATTACCATAACAATGACTTTTCAGATTTCCCAATTCAGGAACATATGAAGAAGAAAGATTGCTCTCCTGTTAATTGCAACAAAGTATACTTACATTTCAGGACCAAAAAATAAATAATTTCCATTAAGAGGCTATAATATTGTTACAATGTGGTTTGGTTGTCTATCATATAGATTTCCCAATGAATGTCATGTCTTAGTCATGTGCTACAGATTTTATATGCTAAAATTCTTTAAACCTGGAATTTTAGAATCCAGACCAACTATTGCGCAATATTTGTTTTTATTCATCATATGGCTATTACAATAATAGAATTGGTTTTCTGTGTATTCTATTCATGATATAACCCAATACTGTTTACATTACAATATTTTGATTTCAAAATCTGATAAAAGATATGTTAATGTAAACAAACAACAAAAAAAAACTACACATAATGTATCTGTATAACTAGGATAGATCTATTACACAATTAGGGCTACACTACATTTCAAATACATTTAGGTAGTTTTTTTTTATTCTAACATTGTGTGTCCAGAACAATTACACACCAAAGACCAAACCTCAATGATACAACACTGGAATCTGAGAAGATCCAGGTCAGCCTAAGTATGAGTACCTGACCAATGATTCAATGTTTATAAGTTTTCTTGTTAAAATGGATTTATAAATATATTTAACTATGACTCTGACACAGAAAAGCCTGCTAAATCAGACATCAACTTTTATAAAAATACATTAATATACTGGTCTAAATGACAGTCATAGCCTCAAATGAGATGTTTATTTTAACAAACAAGTATGGCTAGCCTATTTTTCTTATTCCAAAATGAAAACATTATGTTGTGGGTACTTATCAGAAGCACCTCAGAGGCACTTCAAATGAGTAACCAAAACATACGTTCTTGTGCAGAAAAAAGAAAAACAATATTAATCTGATAGCCTATCTTATCTGGAGCTATGTAACAAACGTTTGTTTCAGCCATGATCGAGTCTTTTCAACAGTTTCCTTCGCTAACAAATGGATGTACACTTCCAAAACTTCAAGTAAAATTAGCAAGATGGTAATGGATAATACCTTTTGAAATAATTTGAACTGATACAGGATCTAAGAACTGACACTATCAAGAGCTGTAAAAGAGGTGAATGTTACAGACATCTTACAATGTACTTGACAAGATGTGTCTGGAATCTCTGACAAGTGGCTGGTTGCATCCGTTTTGTATGAAGTATTATGATCAGAATGAAAACTGTCTATGGTGAGATATATCGCCAGCAAATTCATATTTGCATAGTTACTTGATTGTTAAATTCTAAATAATCTATCTTTATAGAATTAACTGTAAATGAACTTGTTGACCCAATTTCTAAACGACTGAAAAAATATTAACAAATCAGGATAAAGACAAACGGGACAGCTTTCGATGTCTTTTTATCCTTTGCGTGCTGTCGTTACTTGTTAATTAAGCTTTTGTTCGGTGCGCATATCAAGGTCAATTTAACTACGTACCTGCGTTTTGGCAATTAACCAGCTCAACCACCTAAATTGGGAATTTTGACAGATTCCTCCATGTAGAAGAGTCTTAGATAGGGGTTGCTTCCCTTGGACCACAAAAATAATACCCACAAGTATTAGCTTTCATAATTATAAAGGTTGGAAATATTGACAGAATTCGTAATGTTTTGCTGGTACACTCTGCTTACTCTGCTTAAAATAACTAAAACCGAAAATCATAAGCTCAGATGAGGACTCGATCAATTTCTGCGTGAGCGGTCAAATTTAAAATTTATCAATACCATGCTTTTTTTCTTTGTTTTCTTCTGTATTATCCTCCTATCCTGTCAGGAGCACCGCCCGTCAGGACATTCAAGTTCAGTAAAAACCATAAAACAGTTAACTATGTACACAGCTGGAGTGGGTGTTGACAGCCATCATTCCCGATACTTACTTACATAACCGCAGACGTTTTAAGTGAATTTTATGAAAGAATGTCCTAGCAACTTTCTCAATACATTTGAGTGAAACTGACAGTATTTTGCTTATTTTGCTAAACTGCTTATTTCTGGTTTAAGGGATTCAAATGACGATATTAAACTCCTCGGTAGGACTTCTCTTCTGCGAGAACACAATGAAGTAGACTATTCCACTGTGATATAGTCCTAAGAAAGAATGAATACTTCAGGGCATCGCTATAGGGCAGGTAGGTACTGTGTGTGTACTATAAATTATGGGATGTCCTCCTGCTTGGGATCAGCTATTTAGATTTAACAATGGAAATTGCATCAATATAACCGCAGTCCTCTGTATTCCCTCTATTTGGCGAGGCTAAGTTTTGAAAGCGACTGCCAAATAAGTGCAACATATTTCACCTGGCGCTTTTATGATTTTGATTTGTGACCAGTTTTTGCATGGATACATTGCCATCCTGATGTGTACAATTTTACTGCAACGTATGGTCCGGACACGACTATTCATACGCTGATTCGCATCATCACGAAAACACGTCTAATTTTGACCCCCTTAAACCCCACTTTTATACAGTAAAACTGGGGTTTACAGGGATATACATTATTTTTCTAATTTCTGCTCCAAAACAGATTGTGGGTACCCGTTAGAACCGCCTCGTCGAGGCGGTTCTAACGAGTACCCACAATCTATGTTTTGAGCAGAAATATGAAAAATATCAGAATTTTTATCTGAAAATTTTTATGTTTTGGTGGTAAAATTTTCAGTATATTTGAATAGGCGTGTTTTCGTAATGTGGTAACTTTTGACGTGATCTATGTCGGGACTTATTCAGGAGGAATATATGATGATAATTCTATGATTTTTTTTCATATTTCTCCATAAAATACGTATATTGTGGGTATATTCATCAGAAGCGCCTCGTCGAACTTGAGTACCCACAGCATACGTTTTTAGGAACAACTGGAGAAAAGTAACAGAGTTATTATCAAATACACCACTTTAATCTGAATTCAAGTATTGCACACGAATTTTAGCTGATGACGATGGAATCCAGAAATCAGTTTAGCTACTGGTAGCTCAGCGACGTTCAACCGGAACATAGTAAAGCACAAGACCGATGGATACAGTCACCCCCATCCAGTAATTAGATCATCTAAGAGATCATTTCTATGGTTTTACTTCTGGCGTTCTTTTTTTTTCCCAGAATGTAGCCCTATCCCCGGCAGCTACACAATGTAGAACCAATGTCGTGTCAACGTTGATTCAATGTCATTGGTGTTGAATTAATGTTGAAACGACGTTTTTTCAACGTTGTGTATCTGCTGGGTCAGGACTAAGCCGAAGGAATGGGCTCTCGTAAAATAGGTTAATCTATCCACCCCTGTAGTTTTGCTGCTGATCGCTCCAATGCGTTTCTTTTGCAGTTCTCCTTCGTCATGTTTTCGAGGAAGCGCTGTTTTGTGATGTCATTCCATGTCGCATTGGGCCTTGGGAGTGCGTCGTGCGGAAATTGTGGCCCTCTCCTTTGTATCTCCATATTTTTTTTTCTTAACCCGAGTCTCACTTTATCCGTCCTATGCAGTACATTGCTCATCCCGACCGAACCCGGAACCTCTAGCACCAGAGGCCAATGCCAGCATTCTATCTGAGTTCGTATGCGGGCTGACTTAAACTTCGCCGAGCGCACATGCTTGAAAACCACTTTTAGCATATCGCGGCCAATTTGACATTCTGTAATCTTTTGACACCTGCTTAATCAGTACGCCCCGCCCCCCCACTCGACCCCACCCCCTGTGGACAAAGCTAGAATCGCACGATTGTTTAATCTCACTATATGCCTACCATCCGATGTTTTTTTTTGGTTAAACGCAAACATTGCAGACATAGATCAGACAATGCAGAGCGCTGCAATTGAAATTCTGTACACTGTATTTACAATTTTTACAAATTACATAGAAATGAACCTATCCATTGTTTTTAACTTATATAAGATACACCGATAATTTTCCACTCAATACCTTTGAACAGATCCATTTCAAATTTAAGGAGTGTCAGAGTTGTTTTATTTGTTGTAAGCTTTACAAAAAATTCTGTACATTAAGCAAACAGTGGTGACCTTGATCAGACACCGCAACCATTCTGCGGCGTCTGATCTGGATCTACACTGTTTGCCAATGTCCCCCAAATGCCTTTGAACAGATCCATTTCAAATTTAGGCGTGGAAATGCTGTTTTATTTATTGTAAGTTTTACAAAACAATTCTGTAGATTAAGCGAACAGTGGTGACCCTGATCAGACGACACAATCATTCTGCAACCTCTGATCTGGATCTACACTGTTTGCCAATGTCCCACAAGCGCCTTTGAATAGATCAATTTGTTGTAAGTTTTACAAAAGTTCTTATACCTTTTTGCTTTCTGCGTCGTCTAATCTAGGCCTACACTGTTTGCAAATGTACCAGAAAATGAGGAGCTAGGCATATGTATGGGTCACATGTTAGATTCCGGTATGTACTTGTATACATGTAGCCTCTCTCTCTCTCTCTCTCTCTCTCTCTCTCTCTCTCTCTCTCTGTGTGTGTGTGTGTGTGTGTGTGTGTGTGTGTGTTCCTTATGCATTTGCCTCAGCTCCCGACTGTCTTTTACTGAGCCATTTATGCCGAGTGGACTCTTCAACCATTACTCTTTGGACCGTGCGTTCATTTCAATCATGATAATGAGTGTCTGGTTAGTTTTTATTGTTACCATGTTTGATAGAAATTCCTGGCCTAAATGCAAACAGATAGGACCCTGATCAGACGCCAGGATCTATGACATCTGATCTGAGTCTACACTGTTTGCCAGTGTCACATTTATGGAACGGCGCTAGGCATAAATGGGTTCAGGTCGACTTGAAAAGTATAGGTTACAGTACGTAAACTGCTAGTAAATCTTATTTATATATATAGGGAAACGACTTGTGTGGTCGAACGACTAGGGTTAACGACAGAGATGGAAACGCCTTGGGAGCGAAACGTCTAGGGGAGGAAATGGTTGTGGGGCGAAACGACTTGGAACCGTCGGACAGCCGACTTACAGTTATAAATAGTCCCGGAATTAGTGTTGGTACATGCATTACACTTATCCTAATTTTAGACCATTCTCATTTTTTTGTAACGGTAGATTTTACTTATCCTGGTGTTTTTTTTTTTTTTTTTTTTTTTTCTTTATGTAAAAATCAACTTTAGATGTAACATTATAACTTGTTGGCATTTTGAAGTTCTCTTTTCTCGTAAGACAATATAAATATAATGCCTTAAATCTGCTAAAGCAGCTTACAAAATTATTTAACCTGCCACTCCTAGATTCGAAAATGAAAGTAAAAATTTTAGTCTGGTCTAGGTCTTCAAGACGATTGTTGCGCTAAAACCTATTGTTACTTTATTTCAGTAAAAGCGTCTACTAAAAGAAAATATAATGGCGCAAGGCGCTGGTAAATTAAAGTCAAATTCTCTCAAGAA
Source organism: Anodontia alba (assembly GCA_964016985.1). Classification (NCBI taxonomy): domain Eukaryota; kingdom Metazoa; phylum Mollusca; class Bivalvia; order Lucinida; family Lucinidae; genus Anodontia; species Anodontia alba. Next base: position 34,476,190 of record OZ024830.1, read on the forward strand.
AGAGAAAAATAGACACAAGAAACAACAGTTGAAGAAAGGAGGTATCTGCTACTGTTTCAGATCTCACTTTGTTTTTGTACTATGTCACTTGGACGTTCAGCGAGGCTGGATCACATTTTCGCGTCGTCCGATGGTCTTGCGCGTCCGATGACATTGCGCAGTATGATTTGTTACTCTTTGAAATACATTTTTTATTGAATTAACTATTAAGGGAAGGTTTCTTCACAGATATGTGATAAAAAGTATTTCTGCTGTATCAAACCATGAGTTTCACTTGTACATCTGTGTTGTCCCTTACACACAATATTGGACATTCTTACACCTATTTATTTTATCCACTTCCACATACAGTTTTCTAATGAACTCACTATGAACTCACTATCCTAGACGCCATAGCAAGCTGTTAGCTTCTAAAAGGTGCATCTTGACGATTCTGACTATATTCTCTGGTAAGGTGGCCTGGTTGGTAACATGCTGGTTCAAACTTGTAGGGGTGCCTGTGCCAATGATTATTGAGTCTGTTTTTAAGGCATTCATGGAGGGTGCATTTTCTATATTATCTGGGAGATCATTCCATGTGTTAATAACTCTATTACTAAAATGTTTGCATGAATGTTCAGTCTAAATCTTCTTTTATGTAACTTAAAGGAATGACCTCTTGTAGCTGTATATTGGGACCTTGTGAAGAGTTTCTCTTTATCCAATATATCGATGTCATTTAAGATTTTGTATACTTGGATAAGATCTGCTCTCTCTCTCTTGTATTCAAGGGTCAGAAGTCCTAGTTTACGCAGCCTATCTGGGTAAGAAATGGGTTTTTGCACGAAGCGACTAACTTTGTCACATGTCGCTGGATATTCTTGATAATACTTTTATCTTTTTTGTATAAGGGCAACCAGATTGGAGTAGCATATTCCACATGGGGCCTAACAATTGATTTATATAAGTTTAAAAATATTTCTTCATCAATGAATGTTAATGTCCTAAAGCTTATACCGAGATTCCTGTTAGCTATATTTACTTTGGAGTTTATATGGTCTCTAAAGCTAAGGTTTTGGTCTATTATTACTCCCAGATCTTTTTCACTATCTACTTTTTCAAGTTCAGTTTCTTGATTATTTGATGCCATGGTGTATTTGATTCCTCTGTCATGCTTACCAATGTGTAAGTGATGACACTTTATGATATTGAAGAGCATTCTCCAAATATTTGCCCAGTTGGCCGCAGGATTCAGGCTGTTTTGGACTCTGGTTTCCACAATCTGGTTGGATCCAGTTACTACAGCATATATCTTGGCATGGTCAGCAAACAACTTTATCAACACCTCAATAACATCTGGTAAGTCATTAATGAATACTAGAAATAATACTGGGCCAAGGACACTGCCTTGAGGAATACCACTGGTAACGTCTTTCCAAGATGACGGAACCATTTACCGTTAGGCTTACTCTTTGTTCTCTTGATGAGAGGAATTCTTTGATCCAATTGAGTATTTTACCCCTAATTCCATCATGCAATTTTTTAGGAGCCTTTTGTGTGGAACTTTATCAAAGGCTTTACAAAAGTCTAAATAGACTACATCGACGTCTTCCCCATTATCCATAGCTTGGGTTATATCTTCCAATCTTCCAATAAATAACTTATTTACTGTGATCTAATTTATCACAGTAAATACATTATGCAACAATTTAGCATAAGCTTGTATTGAGCTTTTGAACAGACATTTAATAACCAGTTTATACATCAAAGATTTGGGAATGACCATGTTTGGCAAACTAGATAAACTAGTTCAAATTGTTTTTATCAAATTTGTTACCAGAATAGTGCCTAACTCACAATGATCATAATGCTGTTTGGAGATTATGCTTATAAGAGAGTTCCAGTGGGTATTGCAGCTGAAATTTGTCAATAGAAAATGGCAGACCGGTTGAAAAATATTAATGTCATAATATATGATATTTAAGCGTTTGTCCTTATAATATTTAAGTGTATGTAAGGACATGGCATTTAAATATATGTCCTTATGATATTTATGTGTATGTAAGGACATGGCAGATCATAGTGCATTTGCAGGCTGTTCTAGAAAGTTAGATCAGACAGGCCTCACACTGATTGAGAAAAATGTTTGATTAGACAACCAAGGTTAGAATATTACGATAATGTCATAAGTGCCAAATACTTTTCTTCGATTATGTACATGTAAAAGGTACCTTCTGCAGATGTACTCAATTTGTCCTAGAAGTTCCATTATTCAGATTTACTATGTACGGTCTCTTCTCTCACTCACCACTGACCACTGTCCCTTCCTTTTCCAGTCTTTTCTCATTGTCTAGTTTAATTCTGACTGTAGAATGTGGGCGTGGGTTCGAATGTCACTTCTGACACCACTATTTGAATAGTATTTTATGAATTAAACAAGACAAAGCTGGTTATATGTTGATTCAATGAAGCAAACTTAAAACTCTCATTACTACATTTACATACATAATTATAAAGGTGTATGCTAGATCTATCTCAGTCATGTTTAGTGGAAGGAGCTGCTGATTAGGAAAACTCTTTCAGTCTGTTAGGAAAACTCTTTTAGTCTGTTGGTATATTCAAACATAATGTCGAGAGTCATTATACAAAATTCATCATAGAAATATGTGCTTTAACATTTAGCAATCATAACATATACAATGTACTTGGATTATGGGCACCCATGACAAACCTCCAGATTGGGTAGTGCCCTTATCTAACATGCAGGCTGAATCTCATATCCACTCTGTCAGTGTGTATGAAGCTGGAATAAAATTTCACCCAGTTGTTTAGGAAGAGATAGCATGATGGATGGATGGACAGACGGATGGTGGATGGAGGCAATTTTACAATATCCCTAATTGCTAAAGCATGAGGATAAAAAAAAAAAAAAAAAAATTAAAATGACTGTTTTTGTTTATAGTCAGCACATTAAAGTTCAAGCTTGCAACTTGGTAACCTCTGTAATGTACTTTCATAAATAAATTCTAAAAAGAGTGACCCTAGAGAACATCTTTGAAAATGGCGTTCTGCTCATGTATACGCGAGGGGGCGTAAGCAGTGTTGCAAACTTCATTCTGCTTATGGAGAGTCTCAGTAAAACCGAGACTCCCATTTTCTTATCTGTAGTATGTTCTTTGTTTCCAAAGGCAATCTTTTTGACGTTTATTTTACAACAGAAGGTATTACAAGCAATGTCTATGCTTCACCGGCCTGTCAGTGGCAAAAAAAAAAAAAAAAAGCCAAGCCTGTGTATGATATCAGCCTATTTGCATGTACATGCCCTGATTCTGGTCTTTACTTTTTGCCACTAGATTCCTAGATTCTACAATGTTTGTCTTTCTTTAGCCCATTTTATTCTGAATAGACTTCTTTCTCCCACACTATATATATTGGAAGAATCCCATTTCAATTTTAGGTATGTCAGGCTATATAAAGTATATATTTCTAGAGAAAAAGGCCAAACTATTTGCAAACAGTGGAAGCCCTGATCAGGTCTGCACTGTTTGCCAGTTACCTTTTAGTGGTATCCAGAATACAATGGGCTAGGCATACAATGTCACCAATGTTACTGGCTGACTGCAAGGATTGATTTACAGGAAGTCCATATTTGTTAATTCTCTTTATATGTGACAATTTCTCTTTTCTCTTTCAGCAAGGGTTATAGCTCCGAAAAAGACCAAGCATCTGGAAGCAGCAAAACTTAAAAAGGTTAGTTAGATGAACATACATACAGAAAAAAACAACAACAACTGATATTAAAGTTCTTAAAGTATGTTAGCATGAGAAAAAAGGCTTTGAAGACATATTTTAATATACGGAGCTTTTAGCAGGTCTGTATTTAGCTATGATTGCCATTAATAGCCAGGCCTATGTACAGTGTGCTATGCACCACTGTCACAATGTCTTCAAACACTTGCAGGGATCCAAAACAAAAACTGTGTTAGCTTAACAACTGTATTATATCCACAAAAATATATAGATTATACAGAAAAATGACTGTAAATGATCATGTTTTATATAATCTGTACATTTCTGTTGGGTACAACACTTCTGGGGTTAGGGGTCCACCATTAACACTTTCACTGCCACAAGCGATAATAATAGACTTTTGCAAACAGAATAGATCCAGATGAGACAGCTCATGAGTTCAGGATCTACTCTGTTTGACATTCAGTCCTTCAACTTTAGAATTAATTTTTTTCCAGTCATTGGTTTGTTAAAAAAAAGCAGATGACAAAAGTTAATGTAGTCTGAAATTTGGTGTTGAAAGTGTTAACCCTTCTCTTGCTAACACGACATGCCCTGTCTTAGCAAACAGTGTAGATCCAGATCAGTTGGCTTCTGAAGAAGCCAACTGATCTGGATCTGCATTGTTTGTCATTAAGTATGTGAATTTATATCAACAATCCGGATCAAGTAATCTGATTGGCTGAAAATTAGAAATGGGCATTGCATCTTAATTTATTCAGCATGACAAGAGTTAAACTGTCTTATATCCAAAAATCACTTATAATGAAGTGTCTTATAAAGAAGTTCCAATGTGAGTGTGGAACCCCCAAATTTAAGTAGAAAGAAGCAAAAGCTCAATGGCATAAAGAATGTTTACAGCAAAGGGGTTCAGTATCTGGTCCATGCCCCGCGGGCATTGATGGGGACATGCCACCTTCTGGGTGTATATAACAAGCCATACAGGCAGTTTTTATCACAATCCACAAGAAAAGCTGAACACTGCCACTCACTTAATCTTATCAGATCTTTTTTTCCGATTCAGCACATAATTTATTGCTTTTGTAAACTGTTCTATCTTCCACATGTAAAAAGCATTAACCCTTAAAACGTCAAGAAAAACTGCATCTGAAAATGTCGTCTGTTTATGTTGTCTGCTGAATATTCTAGCAAGCTTTTCAAACATATTTTTGCATAGAGGCAAACAGTGTGGATCTTGATCAGACGGCTCTAAGAGGAGCAGTATGATCTTGGTCCAAACTGTTTGCAAAAATGACTTTTAAAATCTCAAGCAGACGACATAGCAGACGACAATTGTTGTGATTGGCAGTTTAAGGGTTAAGGTCAAATTCCTAAATTTTGTTAAAAAATACATACATGTACATTCTTCAACTCATTATCTTGTAATTATATATCTGGGCCCAGTTGTTCAAAGTATCATTGGCTTAACGAGCTCGTTAGTTGTCACAGTGTTAACTGTTCTAGGAAGTACAATATGTAATTCACAGGTATTTTTGCTGAAAAAAAATATTAGCGTATATGAATGGCAAGCTGTTTTACTATTTATTATGCAAAGTTAATATCTTATATATTATATCAGATATCTTATATAGGATATAAGATATTTAATATAGGATGTAAGATTTCTGATATACTAATCCAGATATCTTATATCCAATATTAGATATCTTATATCCTATATTAGATATCTTATATCCTATGTATCTTACATAATATATCAGATATCTTATGTAATTTCACATATAAGATATTGTACCAGATTCCTAATTCCTAAAACTTGAAGTATTTTGTTGTATGAGACTGGGCACAGTGATTCCTGTGATTTGCATGGGTATCCGATGGTGACTCGGATTGGCCTGTGCATCCGCAGGTTTTGATTTTGGTATTCACTGGCCGCTTAAGAAGCTATGGGCCCTTAGCTACCCATAGAGTGCATGGTGAAAATTCTGATCAGACAGTGCGGATGCACAGGCTGGTCTAGGTCTTCACTGGCTGTACATGAGAGTTGTGGTGGTTGATGTGTTCGGCTCATATTGCAAAGTATGTGCATAAAAAATGTATATAAAAACTGTTTGTCACTATTTTAAAATTTTTAAGTTTTGCACTTGTGAAGTTTCATAGTGACAGATTGTATCATTGATCCAGTCTAATGTTTACATTATTTTGTGCATTTCTGCCATTTCATTAAAGGTCACAAGGAAACGTCATATAATTTGGCGTTTTTGCCATCAAATTATTTGGTGTTTTGATGTCACATAGTAACATCATAATCATTTCCTAGTAACATTCAGCCATTTTGTGCACTGAAGAAGGATTAAATTCTGAAACTAGTTTGCAGTAAAATTTCTTGAGTTGTGCTGATTTTTTCTCCCAAAACATATTAGATATCTAATTTACTATATAAGATATATTATTTGTTAAATTAGATATCTTATATATTAATATAGATATTTGATATACTAAGTAAGATATCTGATATACTAAATGAGATATCTTATTTGAATGAATAGATGAGGTAACCTTTAGTAAATAAGGTATCTTATATCCTATATAAGATATCTTATATGGCATTTCAGATATCTTATATAGCATATCAGATATCTTATATGTCAATTAAGATATCTTATATAGCATATAAGATATCTAATATAGCAAATTAGATATCTTAATTGACATATAAGATATTTATATGAGATATCTGACATAATATATCAGATAGCTTATATAAGCTATCTGATATATTTAATCACATATCTGATTTATAGAGTAAATAGTAAAACAGCTTGCTGGCAAGCCATTTTACCATTTATTATGCATTATATCAGATATCTTATATAGGAAATTAGATATCTTATATAAGATATCTGAATCTTACATAATTTTATATATCCTATATAAGATATCTGATATATCATATTAGATATCTTATTTAATTCCACATATAAGATATCTTATCTACCGTATAAGATGTCTTATTTGTTAAATAAGATATCTTATATCTTAATGTAAATATCTGATACACTAAATAAGATATCTGATATACTAAGTGAGATATCTTATTTAATTGAAAAAAGGAGATATCTTCTTCAGTAAATAAGATGTCTTATACCCCATATATCTTATATAGCATATCAGATATCTTATAAAGCAGATATCTTATAAAGCATATATTAAATAAGATATCTGATATATTAAATCAGATATCTGATTTATAGAATAAATAGTAAAATGGATTGCCATATTTAATGATCAAAGCTATAATGGTGCGTTAACTAATGACATCGTTAGTTTTGAACAATTGGGTCCAGAAATATAGGGATACCTTATATCCTTATCATACTTGTCCTAAAATTTCATGAGTTTCATGTTACTACCTGTTGTTTCGTCTAGATACAGTAGGATCTACACTTGTTTACTCAGGCCTGGCTGTCTTAAAGACTCCATATTCCTCAAAAATAGACATTTTTTACCCAAAGAAAGGTTTAATGGATTGACATATAGTATTAATATGATCATAAAAATGTGGCATCTGACAGCCTGTAAAATTTCAGTTAGCCTGACGTTTTTGAACTGGATCAAAAATGAAATGATTTTTTTTAATCGCATTTTTTTTATGAATTAATGTTGCAAAACATCATTTCATTTCAAGAATAAGAGACTAACTGAAATTTTACAGGCTGTCAAATGCCACATTTTATGATTGTATTAATATCATATATCAATTTATTAAACCTTTCTTGAATAATAAAATGAATATGGAGCCTTTAATACGTAGGGTCATTACTGTACATTTTTCAAAATGTCCATCTGCCTCACTTTTACTCAAGTCTTATTCAGATGCTAGTTGATGACAAGACTGCCGAAAATTCGAAATATACTTTGACCCTTGTCATGCTCAATAAATTTAGATGCCACTCCCACTTCTAATTTTCAGTCAGTCAGATTACTTGATCAGTTTACTTGATCCATATTGTTGATACAAATTCACATACTTAATGACAAACAGTGCAGCTCCAGATCAGTTGGCTTCTTCAGAAGCCAGCTGATCTGGATCTAAACTGTTTGTAAAGGCAGGTCATATCCGGGTTCAGCAGGACTAGGGTTAAAGTTTTAAACAGTCTTTTTCTTTTAAGCCTATTAACGCTTAGCATGCTGATTGAAATTTTCACTTGACAACATATTGGAATACTTTTCACAGAAAACAGGTTTGACATTTCATGCAAATGTCTCCTTAAAGCAATTGTTTCCTTTGCTGGAAAAAATGAAGAAAACTATTTCAGTATGTCATCTCCTGAAAATGGTTACCCACCAAGCAGTGCCTCAAATCGGTAAAGTCTCAGCGTAGAAAAAGGTACCTTCAGACACAAACGCCCAACAGACTCGGCTCCATTGATAGCAATCTTGGCTGGGCGCTTTGAGAATAGCCAAGGGTCCAAGGCTTCATTTGCCACACAGTGAAGACGATCATACTTTGTGGGTATGCATACTAGTCCCAAGTGCTTACTTGGCACATGTGAGTTGCAATGTCAGAAAACGTACCTTCGGACATGAGCCCAGCGAAGATTCAGATCAGCCTGTATATTCCCGCAGTCTGATCAGGATCTTCCCAGGGTATATTTTGGATAGTCTGGGATGCAACATTTTCTCCTGCGGACAAGGAAGGCTCTGATCAGACTTTGCGGATGTCCAGATTGATTAAAGTCTTCATTGGCTTTCTGACGTTCCGGAGCATGTCAAAAGATAACTGTGATTGTTCCTATAGAAAGGCTTGTTTTCTTTATTTTTGCAGGGCTTGGAGAAAGCTATCAAGAGCAACATTGAACAGGAAATAACAATGAAGGTGAAGTCGGTTGAAGCCAAATCTTTCAGTGTCGTACAAGCGCCATCTACATCAGACTTCAAATCCAAATCTTCCACTGAGTCTGTAAAGACGAAAAAGAAATAAATTGTATTTTTATCTATTTTTTTTCTTGTTGTTTCTGTGTTTTTTTGGCACATTTTAGAGAAAATAGACAACTGACAAATATGCCCAACGAAGGCTCAAATTAGCCTGCACATGGGTGCAGTCTGGTTAGAGTCCGCGTGTACTCCCCATGAAGATACTTTGCCGTAATGGCTATCCAAAATGCACCAAGTGAAGATTCTGATCAGACTACGCGAATGTGCAGGCTGATCTGAATGTTCGCTGGGCGCACATGTCCGACAGTGCATTTTTGTCACACCTGCTTTAGCAGGGCGGCTTAGGCGTGTAAGTTTCCGTCTCTCCGTCCGTTCATCCATCCATCAACATTTACCCTGGGTGTCTTTTGAGCGCAACTCCTCTTACATTTTTGTACTGATCGTTTTGAAACTTTGCATGTGCTTTCTTCGTGGTATGATGATGTGCATTTGGTTTGGATATAATTGCTAGATCGTTTTTGTCACTTTTTCCACATTGTGAACTTAGTCATTTGTCATCTTCAACATATAGGCAGTGTGTACCCCTTGTGAGTGCAACTCCACTAACAGTTTTGTATCAATCATTATGAAACTTTGCATGTGTTTTCATTATGGTATGAGGATGTGCATGTGGTTTGGATATAATTGTTAGATCATTTTTTTTTTTTTTTTTTTAACCTTTTCCACGTTGTGAACTTAGTCATTTTTCACTCTCAGTATATAGACAGTGGGTACATCGTGAGCACAACTCCTCATACAATTTCATACCAGTCCTTTTGAAACTTTGCACATGTTTTCTTCATAGTCTGAAGCTGTGCATGTGCTTTTGATATATTCCTTGCATTAATTTTGTCACTTTTTTCTACTTTGTGAACTTTTGTCATTTTCTGACCTCAGATGTATAGACAGTGGGTACCTTGTGATTGCAACTCATACAATTTTATACAGGTCTTTTTGATACTTTGCACATGTATTCTCAAGGGTCTGCAGATGTGCACTGATATGGTTTGGATAGAATTTTTAAATTTATTTTGTCACTCTTTTCACTTTGTTAACATTGTTATTGCACCTGCTTTAGCAGGCGCGACTTAGGCGTGCAAGTTTCTGTCTGTTCGTCCGTCTGTCCATCCGTCAATATCTACCCTGGGTGTCTTGTAAGTGCAACTCTTCTTACAGTTTTGTACCGATCATTTTGAAACTTTGCACGTGTTTTCTTCATGGTATGAGGATGTGCATGTGGTTTGGGTATATTGTTAGATTATTTTTTGTCACTTTTCCACATTGTGAACTTAGTCATTTTTCACCCTCAATATATGGACAGTGGATACCTCTTGTGAGCGCACCTCCTCTTACAGTTTTGTACCGATTGTTTTGAAACTTCGCTTGTGTTTTCTTCATGGTATGAGGATATGCCTGTGGTTTGGGTATAATTGTTAGAACGTTTTTTGTCATTTTTTCCACATTGTGAACTTAGTCATTTTACACCCTCAATATATAGACAATGGGTACCTCTTGTGAGCGCAACTCCTCTTACAGTTTTGTACAGATCGTTATGAAACTTCATTTATGTTTTTTTTTCATGGTATGAGGATGTGCATGTGGTTTGGATATAACTGTTAGATTATTTTTTGTCACTTTTTCCACATTGTGAACTTAGTTATTTTTCACCCTTTTTATATAAACAGTTGATACCTCTTGTGAGCGCAACTCCTCTTACAGTTTTATACCGATTATTATGAAACTTTGCATGCGTTTTCTTCATGGTATGATGATGTGCATGTAGTTTGTATATAATTGTTAGATCATTTTTTAACTTTTTTTCATATTGGGATTTTAGTCATTTTTCACCCTCAATATATAGACATTGGGTACTTCGTGAGCACAACTCCTCATACAATTTTACGCCAATCTTTTTGAAACTTTGCACATGTTTTCTCCATAGTCTGAAGATATGCATGTGCTTTTCATATAATCCTTGCCTTAATTTTTGTCACTTTTTTCTACTTTTTGAACTTTGTCATTTTCTGACCTCTGTATAGACAGTGGGTACCTTGTGATTGCAACTTCTCGTACAATTTTAAACCTGTCTTTTTGAAACTTAGCACGTTTTCTTCTGGGTCTGCAGAAGTGCACTTGGTTTAGATATGATTTTTAAACTTATTTTTGTCACTTTTTCCACTTTAACTTAATAATTTTCTTACCTCAGATTTACGAAATTGTACAGACTGTGGTTACTTTTTCTCATGCATCAAATGCTTTCGATGAAATTCCTATATTAATTTCTTCTACCTGAAATAAACATTACTTTATGGGGGTGGGAGTGGGGGGGGGGTGCAGGTGCGAAATCACCGAAGTTTGATCTCTTTTTATTTTCTTACATCAAATTTTATGAAAGTGTATAGACGGTGGGTAGCTTTTGGGCGCAACTTGTGCATCATATGAGAATATGCACGTGCTTTCGATGAAATTCCAATATTAATTTCTTCTACCTGAAATAAATATCACTATTTTGGGGGTGGGATGAAGACGGCAGGTGCGACATCAACTTTGCCGACATTCGATCTATATGTTATGTCCGTACGTTTATCCATCTGTACGTCCATTATGCCGTTTGTGAACACTTTTTGGGCCCAGTTTAAACGGAGGCTAAATAGCAAGTAACTTTCATGTGACTAGTCCGACCTGCCCAAAATAGAACTCGTCCAAGACTTTATGGCTGTCCTCGTTACCTGCAAGTCTGATGAAGATTTGATAAAAAATGAAATAGTCAACTCTCGTTATCTCGAACTCCAAGGGACTCTATAAAATACTTCGAGATATCCGTACTTCGACATATCAGATTTGCGGAACTGAGGAAAACAATTAATCGAACAACCACCTTTAACAGAATGAATATGTAATTTGACTCTTAAGTTAGAGATATATTGAAAATATTGTGGAAAAGAGGAGAAATTGCTCCTAAGGAGCAAGGAGCAATTTCTCCTCTTTTCCACAATATTTTGTTGTTTGTTGGTAGATCTCTGTATTAAAACAGGGACCAGATTTTCACTTCGAGATAAGCGGTTATTCGAGATAAGCGAGTTCGAGATAACGAGAGTCGACTGTAGTTATCGTCCTGACAACATTTTCCTAAGTGTATGAGGCCCACAAGGGGCAGATAACTCATGCCAATTGTCGAAACTGGGCTAAAATCGAATTTATTCTAATTTTTATGCCCATCCTCGTTATCTGCAAGTTTGATGAAGATTCGATAAATAATGAAGTCGCTACAACATTTGCCCGATTGCATGTCTATGGGAAACTAAAGGGCAAGTAACTCTAGTATGAATAGTTTGATCTGTCCAAAAATCGAACTTGTTCAAGATTTTTATGGCTTGAACTCGCCATCGTCCGAACAACAGTTTCCTAAGTCTATAAGGCACTCAAGGGCGGGTAACTCCCATGCCAATTGTCGAAACTGGGCCAAAATCGAACTTGTCAGATTTTATTTCTGTCCTCGTTATATGCATGTTTGCTGAAGATCTGATCAATAATGAAGTCACTATCGTCCGGACAACATTTTCCCCATTATATGTCTGTTGGAGATTAGAAGGCAAGTAACTCTCATGTGAATAGTCCGATCTGCCCCAAATCGAACTCGTCCAAGATTTTTTGGATTCCTCATTACCTGCAAGTCTGATGACGTTTCGACCAAAATTGAAACCGCTATTGTCCGGACAAAATTTCCGAAGTCTATAGGGCCCTCAAAGGCAGGTAACTCTCATGCTAATAGTCGAAACTGGGCCTAAATCAAACTTCTGATGCCTGTCCTCGTTCCCTGCACGGTTGATAAATATTCCATCAAAACTTGAGTAGCTATCGTCTGGACAACATTTTCCCCAGTATATGTCTATGGGAGACTGAAAGGTAAGTAACTCGCTTGTGAATCGTCCGATCTACCGCAAAATTGAACTCGTACAAGATTTTATTGCTGTCCTCATTACCTGCAAGTCTGATGAAAAGATTTGACAAAAAAAAAGAAAAAAAAGAAAGAAATCGCTATCGTCCGGACAATGTTTTCCTAAGGCTATGAGGCCCTCAAAAGTGGGTTACTTTCATGTCAATTTTAATAGTCGACAGTGGGCCAGAATCAAACGTATCCGAGAATTAATGCCTATCCTCGTTATCTGCAAGTTTGATGAAGTTCCGATAAAAAATGAAGTCACTATCGTCCAGACAACATTTTCCCTATTATATGTCTATAGGAGACTAAAGAGCAAGTAACTCTCATGTGCATCGTCCGATCTGCCGCAAAATCGAACTCGTCCAATATTTTATGGCTTTCCTCACTACCTGCAAGTTTGTTGAAAATTCGATCAAAAATGAAATCGCTATTGTCCGCACATTATTTTCCAAAGTTTATGAGGCCCTCAAGGGCGGGTAACTCGTGTCATTTGTCGAAACTCGGTCAAAATTAAACTTTTATGCCTGTCCTCGTTATCTGCAAGTTTGGTGAAGATTCCAGAAAAAATGAAGTCTCGATAAGACAATATTTTCTCCGGAGTCTAAAGGACACGTAGCCCTCATGTTAACAGTCCGATCTGCCCCAAATCGAACTCGTCCAAGAGTTTATCTGTCCTCATTTCCTGCAAGGCTGATGAAGATTTGATCAAAAATGAAATAGCTATACTTCGGACAGCATTTTCCTAAGTCAACGAGACTCTCAAGGGTAAATCTCATGCCAATAGTCGAAACTGGGCCAAAATCGAACTTGTCCTAGATTTTACGCCTCGATTGATGAAGAGTGGGTAACCCTTATGCCTCAAGGGCCGGTAACCCCCATGCAAACAGTTGAAAGTTGGCCAAAATCGAACTTGTTCGAGATTTTATGCCTGTCCTCAATATCTGCGTTTCATATAGATTCGATCAAAACTATTTCGCTATCGTCTGAACAACAGTTTTTCTCTCTCCTTGTGTCTATGGGACCTTTTGGTTGCCGTGGAAACCGTAGTTCTGACCAGATCTGCCCGGAAACCTTGTACAGTCAATTCCCCACCGCAATGATGGTACCAGAGAAATTTGATTAAGATTGGCCGTTCGAAAGTGTGGTCGCTCCTGACTACAACAATGGGCATGCCAAAATTCAAAAACGGGAGAATCCACTACAGAAGCTTAGGGGTGAAATAGTTAATCTACATAAACATTGGAATTTCATTCGATCAACTCTTATTAGAAGGCAACGCTCAACCCATCACGAAAACATACCTATATAATTTTGACCCATTAACCCCCACTTTTATATAGTAAAACTGGGGTTTTACAGGGGGTATACATTATTTTTTCTTATTTCTGCTCAAAAACATAGATTGTGGGTACTCGTTAGAACCGCCTCTGAGAGGCGGTTCTAACGAGTACCCACAATCTATGTTTTGAGCAGAAATATAAAAAATATCAGAATTTTTTCTGAAAACTTTCAATTTTTGGTGATGTAATTTTCAATATTTTTGAGTAGGCATGTTTTCGTAATGTAAAACGCCAAGCACAAGAAGGTATGGGGAATGTTTAGCCTACAGTCTTATGGGGCTATGATATGCAAAAATACATGTGTAAATACCCAGGAAATACTACATTCACGAAGCACAGCTTTCCCGGGGTTTCCAAAAGAAGGAGGGATGAGGAACAAGCAACGAGACAACAAACGCCACATATGAAACAACAGGCGCACAAACAAAGAAGAACTGAACCAGAGGAACGGCCTAGGAACGGCCAGTGCAAAAAACTATTGGAAGTAAGGTGGTTTGTCTCGCGAGAAACCTCACTCTTAATTCTGATGCAACTCCAAACTTTAAATACATGCACGTGTTCCCGCTACATAGAGGTCGTGTACACAGTGGGATGCGCGTCCTACTGAAGATCAGGAGGTTTCGGGCTCGACCCCCCCCCCCACCACCACCACCCTATACCCGGGTCGGCAACATTCTTTCGTGGAGATTTGATCAAGAAATATTTTCTACGGTCATTCTCTCCCTTCCGCTGATTCAAGGTCAGTTGTCAGTTTTTGGCAAAAGACTGTGCACAACACATTCCGGCTCACAAGGTTCAGAAAGCTCCAGAATCATTTGACCTCCTCATCATTCAGGGGTGTTATTATAACTGTACATTAATAGCTTCACTTTCTCATGATATCTTTGGAATACTTTAATGAGTTTTCTGCTCTACAACTATTAGCATATACTACCTTAAAGGATCATTATCAGATCTGCAGCGAAGCATTTGTTGACTAGAGGCTGTAATTGCCACTGTGTGAGGAAGACAGGAATAAAAAAAAAAAAAAAAAAAAAAAAAAAAATGTAAAGAAATTCATAGAATTTATTCCATATATTCTTATATCATCACATATATTTTACCTTTTGTTCTGTCTTTATGCACTTGGCAAACTGCTATATTCAACATGTACAGAAATACAGAAATATTTTTATGAAAAAAAAAAAAAAATGTTTCTAGTGTTTGAACCGATGCAAGAGAAAAGGATCAAATGCCTGATTTCCGGTTGAATACAAAACACCATAAAAATTTATGTTGATCCAATCTGTAAGGTGGATGAAAATTGAAGTACTCGGGGAAAGTCGCCGAAGAGTTTGGTGTGGGTCGCTCATAATTCGAAGAAATGATGAAATATGGCAAACAGCGTAGATCCTGATCAGACACTGCGTTCTGCGGCGTCCGATCTGACGCTGGGTTCTGCGGCGTCTGATCTGGGTCTACACAGTTTGCAAAGGGCTATCTATCCCAATACTTAGTGTTATTATTGTATACTTCTGAATACTTCTTGAGCAAACAGTGATTTTTATTCTAAAAATTGATCAGAATAAACAATATATAATTGTTATTTAGGACAATTTGGCATGTTACAGGTAATAAATAAATATAGGATATTTCGAGGGTTGAGCGCAAGACTGACGTAAGTCAGATGGTTGTTTTTCCCCAAACTTAATCTCTTCACCATGAAGGCGTAATGAAGATTACAACATTTCTTTCTGTAAACAATGAAAATTTAGGTGCCATTGCTCGTATGCCACCCTCGATTTACTCTTTTGCTGTGAATACCAAAAATATTTTCATCGAGTGTAATGAAAACATCAGTATTTTCACGAGTGCGAAGCACGGGTGAAAATGTAAATGTTTTCATTACACGAGATGAAAATGTTTTTGGTGTTCACTGAAAAAGAGTAAATTTTCTTTTTATTTATTGTTTACACGTCAATGCGCGTTTCTGACATAAATAACGTCACCAAACATAACAAGAACGTCATGGCGTCGACGCCCAGTGCTTAACATGTGAACCGCTGGAGAGACAAAAACTAAAAAGTTTCGGCGAATCAGAATAATTTTGATACCAAAATTTTCCTTACATTCAAACTAAGAAAATGCATACCAACACTTGATAGTTTAGTTCAGAAACAAAGAAGTTAGAGCTGTTCAAAAATCTGAAGTGGAAGTAACATCGACTTCTGAAACAGTGAAGAAAAGCGAAGTCGTCCAAAGCGAGGAGTGAAAATATAAATCGTATCAGTCACTATAGTGAAATGATAAGATATCAAATCACTAGTGATTGATACCACTTTTATTATCACCAGATATACACTGATTTCACCGCTGACAATAAAATAAATATATATATAGATAGATACCACTATGCTGAATGAGTATCATAATCATATTGTGTATTTCACTAACAGCCCACCATTTGGGCTATATCAGTCCTCCAGCTGTCTCAAAACTGCCCATGAGTGAGTACCTCTGCTCAGCAGCCACCTCCAATAAGCAGCCAAAATTGACCATTCCCCTGGGTGGCTGCTTAGTAGAGGTTCCACTGTATTTAGTTACATGTATATACATGTTAATCCTATTCACTGCAGTGTGGAAAAAATATGCTGCTTAAAACATTTGCACAGTTACACTTACACAAAAGCTTTTATTTTATTGTTAGCAGTGAAATCAATGTATATCTGGTGAAAATAAAAGTGGTATCAATCACTAGTGAAATGATATCGTATCATTTCACTATAGTGACTGATACGATTTATATTTTCACTCCTCGCTTTGGGCGACTTCGGTTTCTTCATTGTTTCAGATGTGGATCTTACCTCCACTTCAGATTTTTGAACACCTCTAACTTCTTTGTTTCTTAACTAAATATCAAGTGTTGGTATGCATTTTCTTAGTTAGAATGTAAGGAACATTTTGGTATCAATATTATTTTGATTTGCCGAAACTTTTTGATTTTGTCTCTCCAGCGTTTCGCATGTTAAGCACTGAACGTCGACGCCATGACGTTCATGTTTTGTTTGGTGGCGTTAGATATGACGTCAGAAACGTGCAGTGGTGTGTAAAAAATAAAATAAAAAGAAAATTTACTCTTTTTCAGTGAATACCATAAAATTTTCATCTCGTGTAATGAAAACATTCAAATTTTCACTCGTGCTTTGCACTCGTGAAAATACTGATGTTTTTCATTACACTCGATGACAATATTTATGGTATTCACAGCAAAAGAGTAAATATCCTCTAAGTATGCAATTATTCATAAGGCAAATAATCATTGAAATTGCCATGTGCAGAGATAAAGAATAACCATTCTGTGGCTATTACATAAATACATATCGTATACTGCCATTAAAAAAAAATGGGCAAAAACTGACCAAAGCGTGCTTTTTTAAAAAAAAATCTTTTTTTATCCTAAAATGTATATGGAATTAGTTATGTACAAGATAAAAATACAAATGCCATTTACTCTGCAAAAATTTCATTATATGTTTCTGAGATAATAAGGAAAATGTCATTTTATCATTAACTGCAGATTTTTTTTTTTTTTTTTTTTTTTTTTTTTTTTCATGCAATCAGTGATTACACGTCACATTTTGCTGCATATGATTTGGGCCTGCACTGTTTGCCTATGCCCCTTTTTGGGATGCTAGGCATAAAATGGTCAATTCCCCTTGTTACTCTTTAAAGTCAAAAATAAAAGGTTCAGTTTGGTGGGTTTGAACCTTCAGTGTTAAATGCAACTAGATTACTGAAATTTATGTGACATGTATATATCTGGGCAGTTTTTTTAAAGTATGGATTGCTAATATATACGAATCTATGCACAATAATATTTGCAACAGACTATTGCATGTAATACTGCAAGACCTGCAAAACCACATGACCTCTCAAATTCTATTAAACACTCAATAGAAAGGCTAGCCTTGCCCAAGGCTTAGAAATATACATATATATTTTTGGCTTATTGAGCTCTGTGGCTAATCTACAGATAATATGGTCTGGATTGCTAATATTTCAGAGACAACCACAGAAGAAAAGTTCACCCATAGACTAGCTAAACATTGAATCAAAAAGTAGAATGTAAATGAAAAAAAATAATTATAAGTAAACAAAAAGTGACAAACATACTTATATATTGGCCTAGTAGCTAGGCTATAGAAAGGCCAGCACATACTGAACACTAATTAATGTAAATACCTTGCATGATAAAATTATTTTCAATTCGCTTTTGAGAGGCGCCATGCAAAAGGGTCCTTGGGTATTGACTGTGCTTAAATGAGCTTGTGTAAAAGCGTAAAAGCCTGTGCACAATCTTTAATTGGGTGCATCTTTTAGGTAATTTCAAAAATGCTTAAACAAAATACCCTCCACCCCTTTCCCCCTTCGCCCCCTCCCTCCCCCACAAAAAAAAGTAAAAATAATCAAAACATAAAAACAAAAAAACAAAAATTGGATTTTGAGGCTAACTTTAGGGGTGTAAACTCAGTTCTGGTGAAAAAACTCCATGATTTTGAAATAACTTGCCCAACTAAGTGGATCCTAAATCAACACCAATCTCCACCCTTACAAAAATGCATCCGTGCACTGGCCTGCATTGCCAGTTACATGTTAAGTACGATGTCTGTTGATGACCATTTCTAGAATCATCATACGACTTTGAATAAGTAGTTTTTTTACCCAAATTTCGGAAATCCAAATGATCAAATTCTGTTTTGCCCAATCACAAGTCAAATTCTCAACAGAAAACATTATTTGTTTTTTACTGTATCGATGTACATTATCTTCAAGATTTGACCATTAAAACTGATGTATGTACTCTGAATGATTCTCTCTCTCTCTCTCTCTCTCCTAGCCAGATACTAGTTGCTCCACTTTACTTCACTTCATTCTCTTCTTAACCTTGTGGGTCGTTGGGTAACTTTGAGCTAGTTTCTCTCCATTTTAGCCTGTCTTTAACAGTTAAATGTTTTGTGGAGCGCTGTGGTGCAGTGGTAAGTGGAGCGCTGTGGTGCAGTGGTAAAGCGTCGGACTCGAGATCGAGAGGTACCGGGTTCGATCCCTACTAACATCAAGTGTTGGTTTCCTTGAGCAAGAAACTTTATCCACATTGCTTAGAACTGGTTTCTATCCAGGAAAAAAAGAGGATCACATGGAAGATTAGTACTAGTTAACTAAATGTGTTACCCTCTATAAATAAAGTTGATTATTATTATTATTATTAGTTATTTCTTCGCAGGTGTTGATGTTAAGGGTCGTTTCCTTCTGGCACCAGCCTGAGGAGTATCCTCATTTCCTCTCTTCTTTGATTCTACCATCTCGGAGACCACCGGTAAAGTCTCTATGGATGAAAAATGAGCATCTGGCCCGAAGTCATATTCAATGTGGCCATCTTTTTTCACCAGAGAGCCTTTGCCAAGGAAGTCTGGAACTGAGGTCTGGAAGCTCTTTCTCATGAAAACCTGCAATCAGCAGATAATCGATCTGCAGCTGAACAATGTCAGCCAACCGGCGAATAGCAGATTCTGGTGGAAGCCATCTTTTTGGGTCTTTTGTAGTCTGCCCAGTAATGGAAACTGAACTCTTCTTGCCAATTGTTAAGGCTCTGACCTGATCAAAGCTTAAAGTGTTTGGGTCAAACTTCTTTGGACAATACAAATCTTTCATGCAGCCTACAAAGCAGTCCTTATTGATAGTGATGGTGTCGTTGTCAAACATTAGTAATGAGTTCATCATTTTATTTTATACCTAGAAGAAGTGAAATCACGCTGAATATCAGTTAAATAAAACTGATATCAGTCACAAGTTACAAGATACTGTATACGGATGAATCGCATAAAATTCTCTGATTAAATAAGAGAAAAAATGAAATTGACATCAGTATTCTGTTACAGTCGTAGTATGCAATTTAAGGGTTAACATATCAACATACTTGTGTAATAATTAGCCTGCGCTGGACTAAAGACGTGGCGCGAGAAACTAGACCGTAAGCTACTGTTACCAGCAATATAAACACTGTCTAATCAGCGATTACTGTCCAAATTTAATATAGATTCTGAAGATTTTATACATGCGGCTATTTTATTATGAATTTTTGAAAAGTTTTGTAACTTTCATATCTAAAGGCCACTTGTTGGAGATTCTGATTACCATGACCTATTTTCTATGTGTAATAATTATTGGAGGAAACTTTGCTGAACATTGATTACATTTCACCTTGTGATATTGAGTAATTAACCCATTTACACCTAATAACACCCGCCCCCTTATAACTTTAACAAGATGTAACTTTTAAGTTTTCAAATTTTATATTTAGAGGTTTATTCTTTTTTTTTTTTTTATCAGAAATGACTATATATTACAATGAAAACAGTGCATACAAGCTTTGATCATACACTACGTTCTACCATTTATGATCAGGACCCACGCTCACTTGCAGGAAAGCGGGTAAAGTTATGATGTTACAGTTTAGAAATTAACTTTTTTCGCAAGTAGCAAGTAGTTGCTACCTGGTCTGAAAGTATGTAGCAAAATGCATCTACGTGGTAGCAAAAGGTGTAACAATGCTCCCGTGCCATGGGTTAATTAACCCTTAAAATGCCAAGAAAACCTGCATCTTAAAATGTTGTCTGTTTATGTCGTCTGCTGAATATTCTTGCACACTTTTCTAACCTATATTTGCGTACAGGCAAACAGTGTGGAGCAAGATCAGACTGCTCCTAAAGGAAGGAGCAGTCCGATCTGGGTCCACACTGTTTGCAGAAATGACTTTTAAAATCACAAGCAGATGACAAAGCAGACGACAATTGTTGTGATTGGCAGTTTAAGGGTTAAACCTTCAAGCACTAAGCATATTTAGCAGACATATTTTCAAAGTATTTTTTTCTTACTTCAGCAAAAATGAGGCTTGACATTACATGTGAATTGTCTGCTTGGCAGATGATTCATATGAAATGTCACGTCTAATTTGCACTGAAGACATTCACAACACAAAGTTGATAGTGTTCGGGGCACTATACCAGGTAGCACCTTTTTGCTACCAACAGTTTGACCAGGTAGCAAACTGAATTTTCAGGTAGCAAATTTGCTACTTGCTACTGTTAATTTCGAACCCTGTTAAGTGACAGTTAGCGAGTCTTTCATATCATGATAAGTGTTGCATTTCTGTCTGCTGAAATAAAGTAATAAAACAATAAGAAACTAACTTATCATTGCTTCTGTGTGTTTTGCATCATAGACTGCTATCCTGTGCTTTCAGAACAGTTCTAGTCACAGTGAAACATATAACAATTACAAAAAGTTAAATAAAAGTTTTTTTGTTTTTTTTGTTTGTTTTTATTTTTTTATTTATTTATTTATTTTTCAACTTAAAAGCATCAACAAGCAAATAAGAAGAACTACATGTATGAGAGTTGAAAATGAAATGAATAATGTACTCTGTAAATTCAGGACAAAGCAAGTATAAACAGCACTTCTCAATCTGAATGAAAGTTTGTTTATTTTACTGCAAGACTGGAAGGAGTTCTGAAACATAAACTGATAAAGGGACCATTATGGGAATCTGGCTTATGCTAGTAATGATTGATACCAAGATAGCTCTGGAAAGGTCATTGTGAAAATATTGCACACTCTCAGACCCTTGTGAGCCGGACTGCACTGGTTAACCGCTTAGAGAAATAAAGTGTGGTAAGGTAAACTGACCGCGCTCGACATGACCCCATTTGATTGACAGGGCCGTAAAACCGCAACACAAACAATAACACTGAGACACATATAATCACAAGCACTGTAATGGAACCAGGCTATGACTCAACGGCGATCTGAAGCCAAAACCTAAGAAAACCACAAACAGGACCACGATGGGCTCGACCACAGACATTGCAAATGCACAGATCAGCTGCATGTGCGTAGTGTCTGATCAGGGCTGTCACTTCCTGCTTGCGTTATTGTGGACACTCCATGATAAGTGAACCTGGATATACCCTGCCTTTGCATACAGTTTAGGTCCAGATCAGTTGAGGAAGACACCAATCCATCTGGATCTGCACTGTTTGCCGTTCAGTATGTGAATTTATATTAGCAATCTGGATCAAAGAATCTGATTGGTTGACAATTAGAAGTGGGCGTAGTATCTTAATTTATTCAGCATGACAAGGGTTAACACGCGGTAGGTTTCCACTATGTTTTACAAGGGAGACGAGTTTTGTACATGACCTGCTATTTGTGCACCTGCAGACCAGTTCCCTTCTGAAAAGGTGTCTACTTTAAAAGGAAAGCTTTTATTCCCAAGGGAAGCAAATTGTTGCAGTCTGTCAATCTCTTCATGGTATTTAAGAATCGTATTTACTGAGAAATATTCGAACACCTTACAATAGTAGTAATAATAATAATAATAATAATAATAATAATAATAATAATAATAATTCTGCCAACGTGTCAACGATTTTCTTTTAATATTTGCATGAGTCCCGCTAATATTTACCCATGCCTTTATTTTAGATTGCTATACGAGTATTTTCTAATGCCTTGGTAGCAGATTATTGTTGGTAATTTATTGAGATGCAGTCAACCAATTAAATTCAATGTTGATGAAAACAGAATATCGGAAAGACTTCTATTATATTAACTAATTATTCACCTGTTTACAGTGGAATGCTAATGAGCTACATTCCAGTTTATTTCAAGAGAGGTACGTAAATTTATTATTTGCGAACACAGGGTTGATAAAGGAAGCAAATAGTCAAACCTTTGATTTTATTGATCTGACAGTTGCTCAATCAAATGTCCATTTATCTGTTTATTGTTCTGTAATAGTTGGCTGAGATAGACGGGCAGTCAATTATATTTCATTGAAATCTAAGCCTGGAATATCCGAAATAATACAAATATGATAACAGAATAGCCAATGCAGTTTTTGATTTTCAGAGAAACCCAAATTTCTGGTATGCCAAGCATTTTTTTTTTTCCTCAGATGTGACAAGCCTCCCTATTTTTCAGTGAGGCTCACAAATATTTGCTCCATAAACACCATTTTACATTGGTTTTGCTGTCTTCCTTAAAAGATAAATAAGATTCCCTCTTTTAATGTACCATTTTTCCTCAGAACCTCCCTGATTTTAATGTCAGCAAAACTTACATTATTAAAAAAAGAATACTTGAACTTTTGTGTTTTTGTTGGAGGCATCTGCTTATTATTGTTCAGTCAATTTACTGGATGTCATTTCATTAGCCTACATAAACATGTATTCAATACTAGCTACTGGTATAGTCTTATTCATAATCTTTACCCTTGTCTTGTTGAATAAATTAATATATATGCCATGCCCACTTCTAATTTCCAGTAAATCAGATTACTTGATCCGGGTCTTTGTAGAAATTCACATATTTAATAATAACAAACAGTGCAGATCCAGATCATTTGGCTTCTTCAGAAGCCAACTGATCTGGATCTACACTGTTTGCTAAGTCAAGTTAAAGACAGGGCATGTCATGTTCAGCAAGAGAATGGTTAAATGTTAAGTACATGTATGAACTGTGTCAACAATAATATTAAAGCACTGGTGGGTAGATTGTCTCTTGAGTGCATGTAGGCTGGGAAAATGTTCCTGAATGGCGACTTTTAATATTGTTTCATTTAACCCTTAACTCTTTGTAATTTTAGCAAACAGTACAGACCCTGATCAGACACCATATTCTTGGCATTTGATCTGGGTCTGCACTATTTGCCAACACCCCAGTCCAGGTTTTATACAGCTATAAACCTTCTTTACACAGCACTCTGATGTCACAGTGATGAGTATAGTGTGGCTATAAAAAAAACGAACTTACAATGTAGCTGAATTTGGTACAAATATCCGATTTCACGTAACAGTATCTGCACTACCTTAAGCCCTTAAATTATGCACCCATACAATTTAGAAATAACTCATATTTATGCATTTATTGAATATTCTACTTTGAAATCTAAGAAAATGGGTATTTATACTATTACACAGATAAACAGTAGCATCTTACAAAACCTTTCCACAAACACTTTGATTTTGTAAATTCTAGGTCCCAGTTGTTCAAAGCTAAGTAACGATTCGTTAAAATTTACATCAAGTGATACGCAAATATGCCGAAATTTTTTGCTGAAAAAATGTGAGTAGCTTTTGCAGTGCAAAAGCTACTCACATTTTTTTCAGCAAAAAATATCAGCATCACGAAAA
Source organism: Anodontia alba (assembly GCA_964016985.1). Lineage (NCBI taxonomy): Eukaryota > Metazoa > Mollusca > Bivalvia > Lucinida > Lucinidae > Anodontia > Anodontia alba. The sequence goes on from OZ024830.1 coordinate 34,500,408, forward strand.
CATGCCTATATAATGTTGACCCCCTTAAACCCCACTTTTATATAGTAAAACTGGGGTTTACAGGGGAATACGTTATTTTCCTTTTTTTTTTTGCTAAGAAACATAGATTGTGGATACTCGTTAGAACCGCCTCATTGAGGCGGTTCTGACAAGTACCCACAATCTATGTTTTGAGCAGAAATATGAAAAATATCGGAGTATTTTTATCTGAAAATTTTCAGTTTTTGGAGGTGAAATTTTCCATATATTTGAATAGGCGTGTTTTCGTAATGATATTGTGTATTGAATCTTCTAAAACAGTTAACAAAATGACTCTTAACAAGCTCGTTAAGCTAATGACGTTGTGAACAACTGGACCCTGGACATTTACAGTTGCACTAAGGCTCAGCTGAAATTATTAAAAATTCATCTAAATTTGTGCCAAGAATGTTTGAATGACCTAAAACAACAAATAAATATATCATCACGTGCAGAGATGACTTTGTATACCGTATTTATTCTAATATATGCCCAGGGGATGTTGCAATTCATTGCTGCTAAAATGACAGTATTGAGTCCAAATATGGGCCAAAAATAAGATATTTTGATGGATTAAACTCAATTTTGCATGTGTTTAGTAATGCTTTTTTTCCTAGAAAAGTAGGAGGGGCATTTATTAGAGAGGGACTTATATGAGAATAAATATGGTGAAATTATGGTGAATTATCATGGTGAAAATTTTAATGCAAACATTTGATTATACAAAAGTTGTTGATGGTCAAAAACAAACCCAATAGAGTATGGGGTGTAAGTGTAAAAAGTGTAGTTTTAGCAAATTAAAACTGAAGATGAATTCTGAAAATTTGATGATTTATGATTGGTCTGTAGAATAGCTGCATAGAATCAGCAGTTCAAAAGTCTTCTAAACTGTTCAGAACATGGTAGGGCTGAGAACTTTTGAATGGCCCTTGTACATACGGGTACTAATAATTAGGCATTCATTGCTCTCTGTTTTATGAGAGTTTGGAAAGAAGTAATTATGATAGTAAGAAGAAATTAGATTGCGCAGTTGATGGCATGCCATCGCAAATCTCCACGCTTTCACCACTAAGCAGAGAGAGATGTGAAAAATAATGTTGCTCTGGCACACCCTTACCACAGGAGGAAGTCATGTAACAAGTTTGGTTAAATTTCCCCCAGTGGTCTTTAGAGAAGATAGCATGATAGATGGACATATTAACAGATGGACAGAAAAATAATGTTGCTATTGCAAACCCTTACCACCCGGGGATATAGCAAGTTTGGGGAAATCCTCCCAGTGGACCAGGAGGAGATAGTGTGACCAACAGATTGATGGACACCAGAAGGAAAAATAATGTTGCTCATGCACACCTTTACCTTGAAGGGAAGTCATGTAGCAAGTTTGGTTAAATTCCACCCAGTGGTTAATGGTAGGTGGTGATAATAGTCTTATAAACAAATTGCTATGTTAAGAGGAGATAGTGTAATGGACAGATCTGATGGAAAATAATCTTGCTCTCGCACACCATTACCATGAGGGGAAGTCATGCATAGCAACAGATAAGGCACTTTTTCATCTGAAAAATGCTGATATCTTTCTTATTTCTCAACAAAAACATATGTTGTGGGTACTCATTAGAAGCGCCACGGTGAGGCGCTTCTAATGCGTACCAACAAAATATGTTTTCGTTGAGAAATAAGAAAAATATTATGTGGCTACCCCCTCTTATCTGTGGCTATGGTCATGCAGGGGTGTAAATTCCATTAGCCCGCTCGCATTTGCGAGTAAATTTCAAGGCAGGGCGAGTGAGATTTTCAGAACTTTCTTCACTTTTTCTTCATTTGTAGCATCTTACGAAAAATTAAGACCATTAGGGCGAGTAAGTTCTGAGGGAATTTTATACCTCTGGGACTCATGTAGCAAGTTTGGTTTAATTCCACCAGGTGGTACTGGTTTATGGTAGGAGGAGCTAATAGGCTTATAAACAAATTGTTATGCTAGTAGGAGATAGTGTGATGACCTGATGGAAAATAATGTTGCTCTCACTCACACTTACCATGAGGGGAAGTCATGTCGCAAGTTTGATAAAATTCCACCCAGTGGTTTATGCTAGGAGGAGATAATATGATGGATGGAGGGAAAAATGATGTTGCCCTTGCACAGTCTTACTATTAGGGGAAGTTATGTAGCAAGTTTGGTTAAAGTCCACCCAGTGGTTTATGGGGAGGTACTGTGACAGATAGCCAGACAGTTGAAGCATACATTTACTTACCAATGTCCCCCACTTCACTAGTAGTATGAAACAAATTATTTGAGGAAGTAGGATACTGTTTGTCTGTGGTTCCGTTACACTTTGTGTCCAGCCTGTGATTCATTAAGACTTTGAAAAGCTTTCATGAAACTTCACATCCATACTAAGCTTGACGAGACAATGTACAATGTATCATGATCGAGAAAGACAACTTTTGTCCTCTTTATTCTTGAGTTATCTGCCTTTGCTACATGCAGTGGGGGACTTTGCCAAGTTTGGCTACTTTGTGACAATCTCTAAATTTGTTCTTTGTGTTTTTTCTTATTTTAATCTTGAAGTTTTGCTGGTCTATAAGTTTTGGAAAATTTACTGCACACAGTTTTAATTGTCTTGCTTTTTTATTCCCCCCCGCCATTTTCAGTGGTGGGGGTAAGGGGTGGCATAATTATAGTACCACTGCTGTCCATCCGTGTGTCCTGTCCATATGTACGAAAAATTGTTTCTATTCAATATCCTTTGAAAAGATTGGCATATTGGGTTCACATTTAAAACACAGTTATATAATCATAAAAATGGGTCAAGTTCAATGCAGGATAAAATACACCAATTATTATGGGAGCTATAACCCTTTTTCAACTTCATCGTCCTGTCTGTATGTACAAAAAATGGCTTCCCTTTAATATCTTTGATTCATATTTTATATATGTATAAAATCATAACATATACTGTATTCGATCTAATTACCGCTCGTACCCCTATAAGCGCACAATCAAGAAATTCCGTAGTCTTCAGATTACAGCCAGTGTACTTTTTCTTTACTTCTTTATAAAGGTATATGTTGTGGGTGCTCATTTGAATTACATCGACTTGTCGATGCAATTCAAATGAGTACTCACAACATATGTCTTTATAAAGAAAATCAGAAAAAAATTGCATTATAATCATCAAATAAATCCTATTCTGATTTTTTATAATGTACCATTAGTAGGTAGATTCATATTTTACCACATGAGTGTGCTTAGTAATTTTGAAAAACCTAAGCGCACAGTGCGATAATTAGGTCGAATACGGTAAGTTGTTTAATTTAGGGTAAAGTCTGCCAGATATTATTGGAGTAATTGTCCTTTTTCAGCTTCATTATTTGCAAAATGCTTGTTTCCTGTTTCCGTTCGATATCATATAAAAAGATTAGTGTATTGGACTCATATTTTATACGCAGGTATATAATCATAAAATATAGGTCAAGTTTGATTTAGGGTGAAGTTCACCAATTATTATGGGAGTTATGGCCCTTTTTCAACTTCGTCCCATCAGTATGTACGAATAATGGTTTCGATTCGATATCTTTTGGAAAGATTAGTGTATTGGATTAATATTCTATACACTGGTATATAATCATAAAATATAGGCCAAGTTCAATATAGGGTAAATCCACTAATATTTTTGGAAGTTATTGTCCTTTTTCAGCTTCATGATTTTGCAAAATACTCTTGTCCGGGTGATGATGGCTCCTGGAAGGGGGCTTCAGTGTCGTATTGACACATTTCTAGTTTCAGTCAGTAACATATACATGTAAATCAACGTTTATGAATGGAGTGGTCTGTTACATGTACATACTTTGATGAATAAAAAAATATTTTGAAGGTCATTCCAGAATAAATTCAAACACATAATCTGATTGTCCATTTAGTAAAAAACATTTTTGTAACCCTCTGTGTTTATAAAGTTAAAGGAAGGTTGACTGACTTTTCTAAAGCTGAAATTATGTATTTGCTATTCAACTGAAATCATTGGTAATTTTGTCTCTGTAAGATATTGATTTTTAACATAAAATTCCTTTTCTTTTTTTTTGTGTTCCTGTTACAGACTGTTACAGAAATAATATTGCTTTGGCTTGAATTACAGATGCCTGCATGCTAAACCAAAATAAACTGTCACACATTAGAGACAGGCTTCCACTGTAAAGAACTTGGTAAATTTTACCAACATTGCTATCTCAGTAAAATACAACAGTTCTTCAAAAGGTGTTCTTTTTTTTATCCAAAAAGTACCTATATTTTTCTTATTTCTCGATGAAAACATAATTTGTGGATAGTCTTTAGAAGTGCCTCGGTGAGATGCTTCTAATGAGTACCACAGTACATGTATATGGTTTCTGCCGAGGCACTTCTAATACATGTACATGTAGGTACGTACAACATATGTTTTAGTCGAGAAGTAAGAAAATTATTTACCTGCTACCCTCTCTTAACTAGACCTACAGTACAGCTCAGGTAGTTTTTCAAAGTCCCCCCCGAACCGGTGGGGTTGATTTTTTAGCCCACCGCGAATCTTCCTGATATCCCACTCAAATTCCCACCGAGACGGATTTTTCGTCCACCGTGTTTCCGCCGAGTTCCCGCCGCAAAACCACCCACTTACCTGTAGAACTCTGCGGTGGGCAAAAGTTTATCATGGCGAGCTCAAGTTCTCCTAAAACACACAGCAGGCTGTCTTGGCTGTTTAGAACTTTGATTCTGGCATGGTTGTGTGAGTATATGTGATATAATATTTCATAAGTTGTTCTCCAAAAATTAAATTTTCGGGTAACCAAAGCATTTTTTTGGAGATAAGAAATTTCTAAGAATATTGACCTTTTCATCTTGACCTTTACTTTAACCCATTGTAGTGGGGAGACTCGTAAAAGGGTAATGGCAAACAGTGCAGACCCAGATCAGACGCCGCATAATGCGACATCTGATCAGGGTCTCCACTGTTCCCAAATAGTTAAGTCATTTTTCTCTAGGAATATGTAAATCTCATAACCGGACGTACCTAAAATTGAAATTGGACTCTTCCAATATATAGTGTGGGAGAGTCTATTAAGTATACAATGGGTTATTGAACAAGTGTTGTACATATTATCCCCACACTTTTTGGGAAAGAAATACATGTATCATGACATACCGGAGGACTTGTTACTTGTAAATAGTAAGTATTTGGTGATGATTCTGGGATGTGAGGCATATCGAATGAGTACCCACAAGATATGTAATAATGCATACCGGGTAGTTTAGCTTCTGATTATTGTCTTTATATTTGTTTTTAACTACTGACATACTATTTTAACCATGCATTGTAGTCTGGGGATGCTTGCCTTGATGGCTCAGTTGGATGCTGCCCTGATTGGTGATCAGGAGGTTGCTGGTTGGATCCCAGCCGGGTTAGCATGCAACATTCTTTCGTGGAGATTCATTGTTCATAAAATATTTTCTACCCTCATTCTCTCCCTTCCGCTGATTCAAGAAGGGCAGTTGTCAGTTTCTGGTGAAAACATGCACAGTATTGGTTAACTGCTTAGAGGACTAATCCTGCCCAGTAAAAATTGTGGTTAGGTAAACCATGCTCAACATGAACCTGTTGTGTTGACTGGGTCGTAAAACCTCAACACAAACCAATTGTAGTCTGGAGACCTCTAAAAGGGTAATTGGCAAATAGTGCAGATCCTGCTGACCAGATGCCGCATTGCACGCAGAATGTGGCCTCTGATCAGGGTCTCCTCTGTTTGCAAACAGTTTAGCCATTTGTCTCTTAGGAATATCTAAATGACACAGCCTGACATACAATGTACCTAAAATTGAAATTGTACTCTTCTAGTATATAGTGGGGGAGAGTTTATTCAGTATAAAATGGGTTATCCTAACTTTTTAAAACATATTTAGCCAAACTCTTCAGCCACCTTTATTCTCCTTACCTTACTTGTCCTAAAATTTGAATGTCCATTCAAGTGCCTATTGATGTATCTAAAAACTGCTGAATGAGTGGCAAACAGTGTGGACCCTAATCAGACACCTCATTTTGTGACATCTGATCTAAACTGGGTCTATACTGTTTGCTCAGGCCTGCCTGTTCTTATTGTAATCCTAGTCCTGCTGAATCCGGATATGTCCTGTCTTTGCAAAGAGTGTAGATGCAGATCAGTTGGCTTCTCTGAAGAAGCCAACTGATCTGGATCTGCACTGTTTGCCATTAAGTATGTGAATTTATAGCAGCAATCCTGATCAAGTAATCTGATTGGCTGAAAAACTGAAGTGGGCACGGCATCTTAATTTATTCAGCAGGACAAGGGTTAAGGACAATATAAGTAGCTCATAAGATCTAGACTTCTGGCAAAGTAATTTGTGAGTCTTGCTCCACACCTGGCAAAGATTTAAAGAGAAAGAAAAAAAAAAGTCTGTTTTTTCCATCATAATATGCAGTATGCATCATGCAGTCAGTCACCCTTCCCTTTACACCATTATGCTGCATAGGTGAAAATTTTCAAAATAAAATATACTGAATTCAGTATTGAGACTTTCTTTCCATTGAAAAAATGGGGAAAAATCTGTTTCTGTATTGAAAACTATCAGATTTCAGTATTGAAAGTTTTTTTTTCTGGAGCTTTCTACCTATTATGCAGTTACATGTAGAAGCATGTCTGACTGCAGATCCAGGGGTCACAAGTTCAAATTCCAGCTTTGCAGCATAGGTTTAGTGGAGATTGATTGTGAAATAATTTCTGTGATCATTTCCCCCTTTTACTGATTCAAAATGGGCAGTTGTCAGTTACTGACAAGAGTGTGTGAAAGTGCCTTGATGGACCATTCAGATGCATGTCTGACTAGTGATCAGGAGATTTCGGGTTTCGATCCACGCTGAGTCTGGCAACATTCTTAGGTAGGTTATGATCATGAAATATTTTCTAGTCATTCTCTCTCATTCGCTGATTCAAGAAGGACAGTTGTCATTCTTAGGTGGAGCATGATCATGAAATATTTTCTAGTCATTACAAAAACACGCCTATTCAAATGTATTGAAAATTTCACCACCAAAAACTGAAAGTTTTCAGATAAAAAAAAAATCTGATATTTTTCATATTTCCGTTCAAAACATAGATTGTGGGTACTTGTTAGAACCGCCTCGGCGAGGCAGTTCTAACGAATACCCACAACCTATGTTTTTGAGCGGAAATAAGAAAAATAGTGTATACCCCTGTAAACCCCAGTTTTACTATATAAAAGTGGGGTTTAAGGGGGTTAAAATTACATAGGTATGTTTTTGTGATGCATTCTCTCCCATTCGCTGATTCAAGAAGGGCAGTTGTCAGTTTCTGGCAAAAGAATATTCACACACAAGTACTGGTTGACCGCTGGAAGGACTAAGCCTGCCCAGGAAAAGTGTGGTTAACCCTTGTCCTGCTGAGCCCAGATATACCCTGTCTTTACAAACAGTGTAGATCCAGATCAGTTGGCTTCTAAAGAAGCCAACTGATCTGGATCTGCACTGTTAGCCACTAAGTATATGAATTTGTATCAACAAACTGGATCAAGTAATCTGATTGGCTGAAAATTGGAAGTAGGCGTGGCATCTTAATTTATTCAGCAGGACAAGGGTTAAGGTAAATTGACTGTGCTTGACATAACCCTAATTGGGTGTCCAAGCCTTAAAACCTAAAATTGAACAAATTAAACAAATTTATTACCAGTTAACAGCTTAGAGGACTCAAGTCTGCAAAGGAAAAATGTGAATACCGTATTCGATCTAATTACCGCACATACTCCTATAAGCGCACAGTCAAGAAATTTCGTAGCCTTCAGATGGCAGTCAGTATACCTTTTGTTTACTTCTTTATAAAGGCTTATGGAGTGGGTACTCATTTAAATTGCATCGACAAGACATCATATGCCTTTATAAAGAAAATCAGAAAAAATGGCATAGTCATCATCAAATAAGTTCTTTACTGATCTTTTTTATAGTGTACCCTTAGTAGGTAGATACATATTTTACCACAAATGAGTGTTCTCAGTAATTTTGAAAAAAACCTGAGCGCACAGTGCGGTAATTAGGTCGAATACGGTAGGTTAACTGACTCAGGCTCACCATAATTTAGCAGGGCCTAAAAACCTCAACTAAAACATACAATGACCTATTACATTGTTATAGCACTAGATAAGCATGAAAAGTCGGCCTCGGTGGCTCAGTTGGATGCACCGTCCGACTGGAGACCAGGAGGTCGCGGGTTCAACCCCCGCCGAGGTCGGCAACATTCTTTTGTGGAGATTGATCATGAAATATTTTCTACGGTCATTCTCTCCCTTCCGCTGATCCAAGAAGGGCAGTTGTCAGTTTCTGGTGCAAGAATGTACACAATACTGGTAAACCGCTTAGAGGTCTAAACCTGTCCAGTAAACGTGTGGTTAGGTAAACTGACCGTGCTCGACATGACCCCATTGGGTTGACTGGGCCGTAAAACCTCAACACAAACAAACAAATGAGTACCCACATCATATGCCTTATTTCTCCACAATAAGATGATGTTGTGGATACTTACTGATTAGAAAAGCAAATTGCACAATTTAGTTTTATGGAGAACAAGATATAGACAAGTTGATGCTTTCAAAATAATTTGATATGGAATTTGCATGGAGCTGATTCTTAAAGCAAATTTTGAGGGGTATCTGTACTATTAACAAAGCTCCACTCACATCCGCAGCAGACTAAATAATATCTAACTATTTTATTTTTACACATAATAATGTACATTTACAGTTATATGAACAGAATTTCTGTTCCGTGCTGTTTTGTAGTTAGCTTGAATATGGTATCCTCCTATAGTTCCAGATAGGAGGCTATCTACATAATATTTTTCTTATTTCTCCACAAAAAGTATGTTGTGGGTGCTCGTTAGAAGCGCCTTAGAAGGCGCTTCTAATGAGTACCCACAGCATATATTTTTGTGGAGAAATAAGAAAAATATCAGTACTTTTCAAATGAAAAAAATACCACCTTATCTGGAGCTATGTTGCATAACTTCCTCATTCTCATTATTAGTGCATCATTTCTGCATGACAGAGTAATAATATTTTGAAAAAAAAAAAATACAGGTTTTTTGTTGTTTTTGCTGGAAAAAATAAAACAAATGACTAAATAAATAGCAGCACATGAAGCGAGGAATTCATAAGAATCAGATAGGACAAAAACATGACAAATTGGCAATCTGCAGTTACATGTAACTAAGACAACTGCTTTTTAAAAATAACAGTGTGAAGAAAGAAATACTTGGAAAATTGCCTCATAGTTGGCAGTGGCAAAGGATTTGAATGGAAATACTTTGTTAATAGAAAGAATTATCTTTCTGTCTGTTGGTGTCTTTCAAGCAGTATGTTTCAGAACAAGGAATGTGGAATATTAAGAGATGTTTTAGTATCTGACGTCATTCATGGAAAAATCTGGATAATCAGCGAGAGTAAGATTCTGCATAAAAAAATATTCATACATATTTATACAAAGAATAAGGACAGGCAGGCTTGAGCAAACTGTCCATGTAGATCCAGATCAGATGCTGCAGAATGTGGGTTTGGTCAGTCTGTGCTGTTTGCCACTCATCCAGCAGTTTCTTGGCACATCAGTAGGTAATAAAATCGATTTGTGGAAGTTTAGGCTTTAGTATGGTAAATAATTAACCCTTGTCCTGCTGAATAAATTAAAATGCCATGCCCACTTCCAGTTTACAGCCAATCAGATTACTTGATCCAGGTTGTTGATACAAATTCACCTACTTAATGGCAAACAGTGCAGATCGAGATCAGTTGGCTTCTTCAGAAGCCAACTGATCTGGATCTACACTGTTTGCAAAACAGGGTATATCCTGGTTTAGCAGGACAATGGTTAAGATGGTCAGATATTAAGAGTAAACATGGTAGGTATTTTCGAAGGTCTCTGTATTAGAAAAAATAGGCAGAAAAAGTCTTTATTTTGAGCAGTAGTTCTGTTTGAAAATGTCTTTGGTACCTGACATTAGTATTGCCTCAGTGAGATGTTTCTTTGATATGCCATAATTTGATTTTGTGGAGAAATTGGTAAACCAGCCCATAGCTCTAGACGAGAGGCCGGTATCAGGTAAATATGTTTCCTATTTCACCATGAAAACATGTTTTAGTACCCATTAGAAGTAAAGTGCTTCTAATGAGTACCCACAATATACATTTTGTGGAGAAGGGGGTTTGGTGGTTGCAAATTGATCTGATTTTCTGGGTCAGAATAGGAGTTTAAATGCATAGCTTTAGATAAAGGTGGCTGTCCAGAAAAAAAAGTTAAGTATAAAAATTTGACATAAATGTTAAGTTGTGAGAACTCTAATTAGTAGAATGTTTTGCCTTTTTTTAATCTTTAAATGTTTATATTTTTTCCTCTAAAAGCAGCGGGTGACAATTTTTTATACATGCATTTGAACATGATGAAAAAATGGGTCTGCCTTTTGAGTAATTTATTACTTAACCCATTATAGTCTGGAAATCCTAAAAAGGGTGATTGGCAAAAATGCGGTATCTGATCAAGGTCTTCCCACTGTTTGCAAGTAGTTAAGCTTTTTTTCTCTAGGAATATCTAAATCACATAGCCTGACAATTAACCCTAGTCCTGCTGAACCCGGATATGTCCTGCCTTTGCAAACTGTGTAGATCCAGATCAGTTGGCTTCTGAAGAAGCCAACTGATCTGGATCTGCACTGTTTGTCATTAATTATGTGAATTTATATCAATAATCGGAATCAAGTAATCTGATTGGCTGAAAATTAGAAAGGGGTGTGGCATCTTAATTTATTCAGCAGGACAAAAGTTAATACCAGTGTGGGGGAGTTTATTCAGTCTAAAATGGGTTAATTAAATGTTTTATTAGAAATTCTTCTGGAACTATAAATAAAGGCCAGTAAAGCAACGAACCTATGCATACTAGCATGTTGAGAAAACAAGATCTTATTAAATTTTGCAAGAAGAGCTGTTATTGATGTCCATTCAGATGGATCCAGAAATTGTTTTCATGCTGAACTGTAATGTTAAACCAAAAAGTGCTTAGCGGATTTGTAGCAGACGACATTCTTAAATTGATTTTGTATTTTTTTTTCAGAGAAAATAAGGCTTGGCATTTCATGTAAATCATCTGCCTAGCAGATGATTCACATGAAATGTTGTCTTATTTTCTCTGATTTTTTTTTTTTTTGAAGGGTCGTCTGCATCACATTTAAATAAAGGTTAGTGCTCAGTGCACACTACACTGAGAGTGATGGTTCGGATTTACTCACTGACTGTATTGCTAATTTTTCTTATCTTGATAAATTTAAAAAATACATGTAGATAATATTATTATGGCATGAAATATTGGGTCCTTTTTGGGGCAAATGAAACATCATTGGCTTATATTCATGACTCCAGATAAGCGAAGTGTAGCCAACCCCCTTTATACCGACACTCGATACAACAACACAATTCGTTATAATGACAGTTTCACTATCACGAAATCTTTGTTTAAGAGGTAACAATTAGTCACAAATAATGCAAGAATATTGTATTTTATACTTTAAAGAAACATGTGTTTTGGATATTTGTTAGAATTGCCTCAGTGAGGCAGTTCTAACAAATATCCAAAACACATGTTCTGTGAGGAAATGAGAACAAAACGAGACCTTTCTTACACATCAGTCTGCTCATTAAGTATTCTGTACAACAGCAAATTCATTTTAATGGCAAGTTGTTTTTGAGAACAAATGCTGTCGTTGTTATGAACAAGGGTTCACTGTACCAAGATAAATATTTTGTTATTTCACCATGAAAGCATTTTGTCTTCACAGAAAGGCACTTTTAACAAGTGTCTGCAACATATGTTTCTGTGAATAAAAATATGATAAAATACCAAGTTTTAGTTGATAAAACAACAACAACTCTTTACATATATCTAAAGCTATTTGTAATTATACCTTTCAATACAACAGACTAGGGCGAAAAGATTCATTGAAATTGTATCATTTCAAAATACTTTTTCTGACGATGTGTATATATATCATGGGGCTAGCTAGTATCGCGATTGTAATCTTACTATATGCCCAAAAATACAATTTCAAAAGAAAATGATAGCTTTAACATATTTCAAGACAATTTTTATAACAAATTACAAAAATCTCAAATGTTGCTGAAATTGATCACTTACATGACAAACAGGAGCATCTTACACAGGCATTATTACACAAGAATGATGATCGATCAATTAACATCTGAGATGATTTTGAACCTGTTTTCCAGGAGTATTAAAACTTTCAAGCTTGAAAATAGTATCGTGATATGTGTCTAATTGCTAGGCATTTAGTATGGATACATGTATGTATCATATCATGAGGTGACTGTTACGGTTACAGCCCTACAACAGACCTGAAATAAGGTATAAATTTGCAAACAGTGTAGGACCGTATGGGATTGATGGTATTTTGATGAGCTGTTTGATCAGGATCTTCGTTATTTAAATCTAGCTTTCAGTTTCAGGTTTCACAACACTAGCTGCCATATTGATTTCAGTTTTTGTCTAATACAACTATTTCAGACATACCACGGTAGTGAGGTCAATCATTTTTTAAAACATTAAAATATCACACAAAGATTTTCATATGACAATAAACTAGAGGTCATTAGAAAGACAGAACTGTTCGAATTTTGAAAATCTGTACAGAAGTAAAACAGTTATGTAGCTTTGAAAAATGCAGGGTCCTTAATTTTTCTGTCTTGAAATTTATTGAAAATGATCAGTAATGTGGCTGGTTCCTGGTGTGCCCTATAGTCAACAAAATGTTAGAGGGTGGGTAGGTTTAGGCTCTATGCACTTATGTGTGCTTGTGTCTAGAATGCATTTTTTAACACTTACATGTATGTGTAGTGTAAGAATAGATGTATCATCTGACACAGTTCTGGCTTTTTTGTTTCCAGTAATTTTTAGCATGAGAATTTCCTCTCTAAAAATAATCAATTTTCAGTCCAATAGCATCCATTTGAATACAGAAGCCCAGATGATACTTTGAATATCAGATGCAAGAGCAACCTTTCAACTTTACAGATATGCATTGGTTTGTGAAAAAGTTGCCTTTTATTGGATAAAAACCAACCCGAAATCATGGCACTGTTACCCTATCTTTACATAGATTTTCCACCGTCTTGGTAATTTTCGAAGTGGATCATCCATTCCATTTGGCTTTAAATATGCATCAGAACTTAATCTGTTGATTATTGTTGTAATGAAACAAATATTATAACATTATTGTTCCAATAAAATTAATTTTTGATGAAGTATAACTGTTTATTGATGAAAAAAACAAACAAAAAAAAACTGGCTTCAAAATCGGCTGATTTAACACTGTGTCGGATAGAGTATTCTGTTTTGCGTCATCCGCAGACCTTGCTAAGAGTTCATTTTTGCTACTCGGGGGTTGAAAGGGTTAGATTTAATTCTAAATATTAAGGGTTAAGCTTTTCCAGCTGTGAGTGCTCAGTAATATACAGGGCTGTAGATAAAATATGGATTTATTTTTATACCCCTCGGCACACGATATAGTTTTTGTCCGTTCTGTTAATCCGTTCGTCTATCCGTTCATCCGTCCGGGTGTGATTCCGTCCCTTAACCCTTTCTATAACCAAGTTTTACTTCGAAGTTTTTTGTTTACTTGTAACTCTGCAGCCCTGGTCAAATTGGTACGGGGGTACCTGGGAGGGTTCTCTTTCATTCTACTTCTTTGGACCCCTGGGTCATGCCCCAGGGCAGGGCTAGAGGTCAAAATCTAAGACACCCCAATAAAGTAGTATATTGCAGTTTGTTTATACTAACAACCTCTTATTAAAGAAGGATGGGCATCAGACATGTTTAGCACATCAACATTCAGTGTAATAAGGTCAAAGTCATTGTGACCTTATTTTCATGCTTCAGTGATTTTGACATATTTTGAAGCCTATTTCATGGATTAATGCCTCAATAAAGTAGTATGTTGCAGTTTGTTTATACAAACAACTTCTTAAAGAAGGATGGGCATCAGACATGTTTATCACATCAACATTCAATATAATAAGGTCAAGGTCATTGTGATCATATTTTCATGCTCCAGCGATTTTGCTTTATATCTTGAAGACTATTTCATGGATTAATGTGATACTTGGAATATTGGTTCTGTGTGACACCACAATTGACAGCATAACAAATGTAGGTCACCTTGACCTATATTTCATTGTCAAGTGATTTTGCCGCATATCTTGAATGTTAATTGATGTATGAACATCATTATTTGGGATTATGATTTGGTATGGTCCAACAGTTGACCTAAAAGTAAATACAATGTATAGGTCATTGTGACCTATATTTCATACTCCAGTGATTTTATGTTACATCTTGAAGACAATTTGATGTATTACTATCATATTTTTGGAATATGTGACCTATATTTCATAACTCTGTGATTTTGTCTTATATCTCACACTGTTTGATACCTAAATGTCATATTTACATATAATGACACAGTGTGACCCAAAGTTTCATTTCAAGTAAATATAAATCAGTATGACCTATATTTCATGGTCTAGAGATTTTGCTTAATATCTTTTAGATTATTAAATGGATTAACATCATAGTTGGTATAATGCATCAGTGTGACCATCAGATTAACTTCTCAAGTATATGAAGGTCAGTGACCTATATTTTATGACCCAGCAAATTTGCTTCATGCCTTGAAGACTTTACTCCAGGAAAGTTGTACTTCGGATGATAGGCCAGTGTCACTCAGAGACTGATAGTGTAAACTATATCTTGCCTTATGTCATTGTCATTAACTTTCAAATATTTTATCATTAAGAAATGGCGCCAGCCGGGGGTATTCGTGACCCTCTGGACACTTGCTCTAGTATGTGTTTTTTTAAACCAATATATTTAATGGGTGGTCTGTGGATTTCTATTGCTGAATCAATTCTAATGAGTTGCTAAGCCACAATATATTTAAAAGCATGTAAGAAAAATTTAAAAAAAAAAAAAATTGGCATATAATCACTAATTTATCTGACACTGATGTACAAAGTTTATTCTTTCATATTCCATCAGATACATATTGCTTGTTGAGAGGCAGTCTGTCAATATGTATCTAGTGATCCAGATTAATAGTTTGCACTCTGGGTAAAAAATTCAGCAGACAGCATTTTAAAATATTTTTCTTATTTTTGCCAACAAACAGATTCTGATATTTCATGCAAATTGTCTCCATTGGAGACAGTTTGCATGAAATGTCAGAACCTGTAATCAGGAAAAATTGAGAAAAATATCATCAATTTGTTGTCTGCAGAATTAGCCCAGAGAATGTTAAAGGTTAAAAATCCTTAAAGTACAAATCACAACTGCAGCAGACTGTTTTTTTGTTGTTTTTTTTTATTGTTTTTCAGAGAAAATAAGGCTTGACAATTGGTGTGAAAGACCAAGCCTTATTAGACCAAGCCTTATTTTCTTCAAAAAATATCACACTTCTCCAATAAACAATCTGAAAATGTCATCTGCTGTAGTTGTGATTAGCCCTTCGGTGTATTTTTCCTTATCAGTGCATGAAAACATATTGTGGATACTCTTTAGAATTGCCTCATACAGGTAGCTCTAAAATGTGTGTATCCACCATAATGTATTTGTGGACAGATAACATAAAGAAATATAAGAAAAATGGAGATAAATGCCTAATCACTGCAGTTTTAACCCATTGTAGTCGGGAGACGCGTAAAAGGGTAATTGGCAAACAGTGCAGACCCAGATCATATGACACAGAATGCTGCCTCTGATCAGAGTCTCCACTGTTTGCAAATAGTTTAGCCATTTTTCTGTAGGTATATGTAAATCTCATAGCTGGACATACCTAAAATTGAAATTGGACTCTTCCAATATATAGTGTGGGAGAGTCTATTCAGTATGCACAATGGGTTAATATACAGTTCAGCCCTAGATAACATGACAATATGACAATATAATCTATGAAAATGTATGTTGTGATATTCATTAGAAGTGTGAGGCATTTTGAATGAGTACAGTCCACTCCAAAAATTATTGTTTAAATTTGTGTAGAAATAAGAGAAATATTTGTGTGGACAACTCTCTTATCTGGAGCTGTGCTGATTGATTTCTTCTCTTGTCTTCCATTGATTCCAACAGGGTGGCTGTACCAAATAGCCAGCTAGCATTCTTCGTAAATCTACATCGGGCCGTCATCGGCCCGTCAGCTACCCTGACGGGCCGATGACGGCCCGATATAGACTTACGTAGAATGCTGACTGGGTAACATTACCATATTTAACCCATATTGAATACTGGTGACCCCTAAATGGGTAGCTGGCAAAAAGTGCAGACCCAGATCAGACTCTGCAGAATGAGTCATCTGATCAGGGTCTCCACTGTAAGCAAATAGTTCAACCATTTTTCTTTAGGAATATATGTATCATATAGCCTATACCTAAAATTGAAAAGGACTTTTCCAATATATAGTGTGAGAGGGTTTATTCAGTCTTTAATGGTTTAATATTAGTACACCTTAACTCCTTACCATACTTCTCCTAAAATCTGAACAAATTTATTTTGCTACCGGTTGATCTGTTTAACTCTTTCCCCGCTAGTGGTGACTTTTGTCATCTGCTGATAACCTTTGCAAACAGTTTTGACCTAGGACAGGCCTGACAAAATGTCGGTCCTGATCTGCCAATCCAAGCTGTTTGATACTCTGAATGTATTTCTGAAAGATGTTTTTTTTTTTAAAAAAGTTCATTTAAAAAGAATCCACAGACAATAACAACAACAATAACAAAAAAAAAAACATTCAAAATTACCCAGCATGCAAAGAGAATAGCAATCAGTGTAGACCCTTAGCCATATCACATGCTGTGTTTTGGGTCTACACTGTTTAAGCAGGCCTCTCTATCTCAGAACTTAACAAAATAAGTAAGAATATTATCTGCTTGGAGTTGTGCTTAGCATTCTAACTTTTACTCCAATGGAGACAGTTTGCTTGAAATGTCAAAACATGTTTCTGTGATTAATGAAAAACATATTTCAATATGTTGTCTGTTGAAAATTTTACACAGAGTGCTAATTAAGCATTATAAGGGTTAAACTATATATATTATTGTGAAAAACAACACCTTCATCCATGTACCTGTAAACAGCAAAATGATAGTAGGTCAGCCTGACCTTAACAGTCTGATGAGAGTCTTCTGTGTTTGGTAGCACAATATTATTAGACCCTTTATAACTTACACCACCAACAAGATGTCTTGCTTAGTCTGCAGGCTGACCTGGCTAACCTGGCTCTGTCCACAGATGGCAGAGCATTGGCTTGTGCATAACATGCTTTTTAACCCTTTTCCTGCTGAATAAATTAAGATGCCACACCCATGTCTAATTTTCAGCCAATCAGGTTACTTGATCCAGATTGTTGCTATAGATTTGCATCCTTGATGGCAAACTGTGCAGATCCAGATCAGTTGGTTTACTGATCTGGATCTACACTGTTTGCAAAACCGGGTTCAGCAGGACAAGGGTTAACCTTTATCACTCTATGAGCAAATTCAACAGACTACAAAAGGATGATTGTTTTCTTATTTTTCACAGTAAATACACTGTGATATTTCATGCAAACTGTCTTCTGTAGGAGACAGTTTGCATGAAGTATCAAAACTTATTTTCTGTGCAAAAAAATAAGAAAAGTATTTCAGAATGTTGTCTGCTGAAAGGGTAACCAGCGTTTTAAGCATTAACACTTAGTATGCTGAAAAAAAAATCACCAGACACCAGTTTGAAATATTTTTTTCGTATTTTTCCCCAGAAAATAGTGAAAATGATCCGATCAGGTTTGTGTGTTCAGACTGACAGGGTCCCTCATTGTAAATTTCATGTGTGCTTGAAGGCATCTTTTTGTTTGGCGTGGCTCCAGACGTTAAAAGCACTAGATGAGTAGTCTCTTTAGATGCCATTGTTTGATTCATATGATCATGTAAAAAAGATTCTTTCTAATGTTTATGCCATAGCTTAAGTAAGAGAAAGTATAGGTAAATATTTTATCTGATTTTTTCCATGAAAACATTATGTTGTGGGTTCTCATTAGAAGTGCCTCTGCGAGGCACTTCTAATGAGTACCCATAACATACATTTTGTGGAGAAATAAGAAAAATATCAATATTTTTGATTGAAAAAGCACCTTATCTGGAGCTACAGTCAAATCTGTCTTAAGCAGCCACCTATGGGAAGCTTAAAATGTGGCTGCTGAAGGCAGGTGGCTGCTTAATACAGTTCAGATATATAAGTATGAATTTTTGGGCAACTTTCCTCTGGCTGCTTAATACATTTTAGTTGGCTGCTTAATAGAGGTGACCACTAACACAGGTTTGACTGTATATAATTATAATGCCAACAGGAGAGGTCTTGGTCAGCCTACACAGCTGCATGAGCCTTAATGACCTTTGCTTCTTAGGTTATTGACTAGAAGATACTGCTGGCCTCGGTGGCTCAGTTGGATGCGCCGTCCGACTGGAGACCAGGAGGTCGCGGGTTCAACCCCCGCCGAGGTCGGCAACATTCTTTCGTGGAGATTGATCATGAAATATTTTCTATGGTCATTCTCTCCCTTCCGCTGATTCAAGAAGGGCAGTTGTCAGTTTCTGGCAAAAGAATGTGCACAATACTGGTTAACCGCTTAGGGGACTAAGCCAGCCCAGTAAACGTGTGGTTAGGTAAACTGACCGCGCTCGACATGACCCCATTGGGTTGACTGGGCCGTAAAACCTCAACACAAACAAACTAGAAGATACTAAAATTGTTACAGTTATATAAGTGTAGAAAAAGCAATGGCCTTGAATCAGTCTTAGACTGTATGAAAGTGCAAGCAAACTCATTTGTACAATCCTGTTTGCCTATATCTGTATTAAAGGTTAAATACCAGAGCTACTTTGATATAACAAAAATAACACCTTTTTCTGAACTGATTTTTTTTTCTGATTGTTGCTTGGTAATTATACTCCCTACAGGATTAATTAAAAAAGGTATTGACATACAGGAGGTCTACAATTTCAGAATGATGTAAATATATACATTGTATCTGTCTATCTTATAATACGACCCTTGCGGACAATCTAGGCAGATATGTTTGGCTTCTATTAGTATCAGACAGCTGAAAGCAAAAGCTACAGATTGGAGCAAAGTAAAAGAGTAAAAGGATAACAACAGTTGAGAGGGTAAAACAGAAAAGAATATATCTTTTTATCATGAAAATACATAAAAATATGAATACTGTACCACAAAGCATTTGAACCTTTAATATAATAACTAATATTTATTGTTAATAGTTATCTTTCTTGAACTAACTTGGCTACCTAGCTTCCTATTTCAAGCAGGCAATAACTCCAGCATCCATGCATTTCTGTCAAACTCAGAGTAACCACATCAGATATATAGAGGTTACTATATGGCAGTTTTCATTTCATACCCCACATCAACCCGAGACAGCAATATCAGCCCTCATGGGTCAAGGATTGATATGGTGTATGATACGAAAATTGCCATATCATAATCTGTTTATCATACATTTTTTCTATCTGACAAGTTTGCCTATTTGATATCATATGCGGAGTCAAAGGCAAGACTGCTGAGTGCTCCAAATGTGGTGATAGGGGTTTTTTGCCCGAGCAAAAAAGCCATATCACTCACGTGACCTGGTGATATGGGGTTTTAGCCCGGGCAAAAAAGCCGTATCACCCATGTGACCCATTATCACACCTTTTGTGCTGCACAAGAGTGATATGTGCTTGAAAGCCATTTAGTATTACATGTACATATATGAAATGAACATATTATTTTCTAGTAAATGTATGATAATAATAGAAAGTTATCTCATACAAACTTTAAGCCCAGTTAATACATTTTGTACATGTACTTAGCAGGGTTAAATTCTAAACAGACCATTTTGAAGTATATCTCTTATTTTTTCCAGAAAATAAGCTTTGACATTTTGTGCATTCTTGTGTACAAGAAATATCAGATCCTTTGTTTTTCTGGGAAAAATTATAAAAGTAATCCTCAATATGTCTTGTACTGAGTTATTCTTGAGAGTGCTAAAAGTTAGTTTGACTGTTACAATATTTGCCCCAGTAGTTGGACATCATAACTTCTTAATACTATATATACTTATCCTAAAATTTGAACAAGTCCATTTGACTGCCTGATGATGTGTCAGAAAAACTGCTCGATGAGTGGTAAACATTGTAGACTGTGATCAGATGCTAGATGCTGCATTCTGATCTGGGTCTACATTGTGCACAGGCCTGTCTGACCCAAGACTTAGGGTAAATATGATAGTCTTTGGTTGGTAGTACATTTGCATTGTGTATGGTAAATGTCCTAAAATTTTGAACACCAAAAGTGTCTGACAAAATGATATTGGCAAACAGTGCAGACCCAGATCAGACTGCTCCTGAAGGAGCAGTCTGATCAGGGTCTACACAGTTTGCCATTCCACTAAGTAGTATAAGCAACAGGTGCATAAAAAGCAAAATTTAGGCCAAAATATTATGGAATGATTTAAAATGTTAGAAATTTTAGGACATTTACCGTATGCTTCACACAGAATGTTTTAGGTATAAATCATCCATTCTAAAGATTTTCCTAGCAGAAAATGACAGTATGTGATTGTAAAGTTCAGCATCTGTCCCAGGGTAGATAGTAATTTGATCTTTCCATGAAAAAAGGGGTCATTCAACAAAAAACCAATATCAGCCTGTGAGTTCAGCATAGTCTTAAACCACACTACATGTATATACATGTATAGTGCATATGATTGGTTTGAGTGGCTCAGTTTGTAGAGATAGAGTCTACCCTCAGATCAGGAGGCTGTGGGTTCCATCCTTAGCCAGATGATACCAAAGACTTTCTAAAATCATTGCTTGCTGCGCAGGAAAAGGACACCAGTTTCCGCCAAAACATCCAGACACCATCACTACATGACTGAAAGATTATTGGCAGTTAAACTCAACTCAAATATAGTGGCAATAGGTAAAATAATCACTTCAGTTCAGCCAATTAAATTATCTCAGTAATCTTTAAACATTATTAACACTTTGCATGCTGGGTAAAAATTTCAGCAGTTTTTCTTATTTTTCCTAGAAAATAGATTTTAACACTTCATGCAAATTGTCTCCTTTTGGAGACAATTTGTAAAAAGTGTCAGCTCTTTTTTTTTTTCTAGGAAAAATAAGAAGAATCTGCCCTGTTTAAAGCCTGCTAAGAAGTGATGCCTGGTAAGTGTTGGTCTGCTGTGTGGACTTTGAAGACAGGTTTATGCAAACAGTATAGAATGTTAAGCATTTGATCAGGGTTTACTCTGTTTGCCAAACATTCCAGCAGGTTTGCATGCATCAACATTTAATAAAAAATGGACTTGTTGAAATGTTAGGACAAGTATACTAAGGGTTATGATGTATTATCCCTGATCTGGATCTGCACTATTTGTCATTTAGTATGTGAATTTATATCAACAACCTGGATCAAGTAATCTGATTGGCTGAAAATCAGAAGTGGGTGTGGCATCTTAATTTATTCAGCATGACAAGGGCTAATATTTAGGATTAATATGTTATATGTGAAAATGTTGAGTTCAAAATCGATAAAGTTTTCACTTGACTGGTTGAACTGCAGATTCTTACTCTGTATTTATCCTAAATACTTTAACCCTTGTCATGCTGAACCCGGATATACCGTGCCTTTGCAAACAGTGTAGATCCAGATCAGTTGGCTTCTCTGGATCTGCACTGTTTGCAATTAAGTGTGTCAGTTTATAGCAACAGATGGATCAAGCAATCTGATTGGCTGGAAATTAGAAGTGGGCGTGGCATCTTAATTTATTCAGCATGACAAGGGTTAATATTTTTAACTCCTTACCATAATAGTCCTAACATTTGAACAAGTCCATTTTACCAGCTGTTTCTAAAAACTGCTGAATTATTGGCAAACAGTGTATACCTTGGTCAGATCTGCAGTATCTGATCTAGTATACACTGTTTTCTCATGTGTGTTTGCCCCAGTAGCTAGGCTAAATACATTATATACCACTTGAATCAGGTCCTTTACCATCCTTCAAAAATATAGTGGCCTCGGTGGCTCAGTCTGATGTGCATTTGACTGGTGATCAGATCACGGGTTCCCTGCCAGCTCAGGCAACATTCTTTTATGGAGATTAATCAGGAAATATTTTCTATGGTCATTCTCTCCCTTCAGCTGATTCAAGAAGGGCAGACTTGTCTGTTTCTGGTGAAAGATTGTGCACTTCATAACCATTCCTATCTGGAGCTGTGTCTACATGAATGTTTATGATTGAGGACTTTATTGTTCATTGGTATTATAGAAACTTCCAACAAAAAGTGAAATTCCTGATCAGACAGGATGAATGTGGAGGCTGATCTAGACATTCACTATACTTATAGCACTGTGCCGCATGACTGACGCCTCAGTATTGCATAACATGGTTTATCTTTATATTTTCAGGAAACACTTGTTATGATGGTTGATGTGATAATTTGTTCATATTAAAAAGAGAAGTGGTTCCACGCACCATGGCTGAGGCTCCACCCACATCAAAGCATTCCAACCTTCCCGATCTCCTTATTGAAGATGGTATTGACCGTAATGACAACAAATCAGATGGCAAAGTGTTGGATGGTGCGGACATGTATAAATTCTTAGAAAGATCTCAGTCTGAGGCCACTCTTTTACAAAAGAAGCAGACAAAAGAGAAAGAAGAGCTATCAGGAAAGACTGAGAAAGCTGCCCATAATATATCAGAATGTTCAAAGGTTTATTTTGATCTTTCTAAAGGTGAAACATTTGAAGAGCATACTGGTTCAAATACAATTTTTGCCTATTCAAAGTCATCTTCAGGAAGATTTCTGGAGACTATTCGTCAGAATGAGGAGTTAAGGGTTAATGATTTGACATTGAATTATAAAGGTCAAAGATCTATATCAGTTGGAAGCACTTCAAGCATAGATAGTGCTGATGGAAAGATCATTAAAGGTGATTCAGATCAGTCGGATGCTTATCAGAGTATAGAAGGACCGAATCTGCAGGCCAGTCTTGAACAGTATTCAAAGAATTTGAAGAAGAAAATAAAATGTTTGTCATCTGTAGAGGGAGAAGGTGAACAAATTGAAGCCTTAAATGAAATAAATGTACTTATTGAACAAGCATGGGCAATGCCAGCCATTGGAAGGGACCTTGCTTATGGACTGAGTGCAATCGTTCATCAAGAAAAAGCTCTTGACACTGTGTTACAGAATTGTGAGTCCAAGTCTAGAAATCTGGTTCTAGCTTCTGCAAGAGTTCTTGAGCAAGTTTTGACAACACAAAACCGAGAGTATGTTGCAGATAATGCCCTGGAACCAATATTTTTCATGTGTCAAAATTACAAGGGTGATAAAGAACTGGCTGAAATGATAACTGGAATTTTAGAAAGTCTGTTCAAGACATCAGAAGAGGCTTGTATTAAGTTGATAAAGTTAGGAGGACTAGAAGTGATTTTACACTGGTGCAGGAGTCAAGAACGACTCACTTTACGTCACTGTGCAATTGCATTAGCTAACTTAGCTCTGTATGGAGGTCCTGAATGTCATGCTTTGATGATTCAGCATAAGGTTCCGGAGTGGTTGTTTCCACTCGCTTTTAACAAGGATGATATTGTACGATATTATGCTTGTCTTGCAATTTCGGTTTTAGTAGCTGATAAACATGATAAATGTGTGGAGACAGCAGTGGTAGATTCTGGTACCCTGGAGCTCGTTCTGCCATTTGTCTCGAGTCACAGTCCAATGGAGTTTGCTCGGATGGATCTGTGGCACCGACATGGGAGGTCACGTGATTGGCTGAAGCGGCTGGTACCTGTACTGTTAAGTAAAAGAGAGGAGCCACAAGCACTGGCTGCATTCCACTTTGCTATGGAAGCTGGAATCAAGTCTGAGCAGGGAAGAAAAGATGTAAGTTGATGCTTAGACTGGCTCTAGTCTCCAGTGACTAAATATTCCTCTCATTATCCTGTTTGATAATCCACTAAAATAAAACCAAAAAAATATCATGATTATAAAGGCTAGTCTAGTGACCAGCCTTTATAGTCATATTACTTTGGTTTTATTTTAGTGGATTATTAAACAGATTATAAGAAAAATATTTAGTCACTAGAGACTGGAGCCAGTCTAGTTAATGCTTGATTCAGTACCACACACTGTCAGATAAAATCTCATTTAATTTTGCCCTTCTGCAGAAGTCAGTTCCCTCAGCATTTTCAAATCTGATTACTTAACCATTACCACTCTCTGGTAGTACTGAAGGGATTTGTTCAAGTTATGGTAAGGTCAAGCAGGGTGTCCCAATATTTAGGGTAAATATGATAAAATAAGTGTTTGTCTTTTTCACCACAACCTAAAGTGTGAGAAGAGGTACCTTATGAAGTCTCCAGTGAAGACTCCTGTCAGTCTGCTCATTGGCATATCAGAATTGCTTTCTGTAGACCTGTAGATGGCCAAGGACTCAAACCTTCTTCATGGGGAGTGTAAAGACTGATCACTGTGTGAATGTACAGGCTGACCTGAGTGACTTGGTCTTTCATAGCTCAAGATTAGAGGAAACTCCAGATAAATGTACTTTTGTACACTTACAAACATGGGTACTCATTAATTTTTGTTGCCTCACTCCAGAGAAACATATGTTTAATGAGTATGTGATTTTTAATGCGTACCCACAACATATGTTTTCATTGAGAAATGAGGAAACTTTCAATACATATATGATAAATGTCCTAAAATTTCGAACACCAAGGTGTCTGACAAAATGGCATATGCAAACAGTGCAGACCCAGATAAGACTGCTCCATATGCAAACAGTGCAGACCCAGATCAGACTGCTCCAAAGGGAGCAGTCTGATCAGGGTATACACTATTTGCCATTCCACTAAGCATTTGAAGAGATGGCTACATAAAAAGCAAAATTTAAGCCAAAAACGCATGGAATAAAGTTTTCGAAATTTTTGGACATTTACCGTACATTTAAAAAAAGTGCCTTATCCGAAGTTTATGGCCTTTGTGATACTTTATCAATATCTGACATTGTGTTTTGTTTGTTGCTGATACTATTTTCTTCCTTTTTGTGTCAGGTGAGCCAGGTCATACAAAAGGAGGCCTTAGTACATAGGCATGGCCAATATCCCATAGGTCAAGATAAGGCATTTTTTTTTACCAAAAAGAATGATATTTTTTTCTGATTTCTATGGATATTTTATTTATTTCTGCATGAAAACATACTTATGGGTACTCATTAGAAGTGCCTCATTGAGGTGCTTCTAATGAGTACCCACAACATGTTTTTGTGGAGAAATTATGTAAGATAAGTATTTATCTACATGTAGATAATTCTTTTTTCTGGAGCTATGATGTCCAGCCCTCCTAGTCTGATCAGGGCCTTATTTTTCTCCAGTTTTAAGGTTCTTCAATTTCCCATCTTTCTGCAGATGAGCATAAAAGGCTCCAGACTGCATAACTCCGGAGAAATAATATCAGATATTTTTTCAACCAAACTATATTGATATTTTTTCTTATTTCTCCATGTGAAAATATCTATTGGATACTCGTTAGAAGTATGTTGATCGATAATGTGATCTAATGAGGACCCTCAAAATATGGTTTCATGCATAAAAAATGAAAAAAAAAAAATCTGAAAACACCTTATACATGTATCTGTAGCATTATGTGCACAGGCTGAAGTGCCTTGGCTGTAAGTCTGTATGCTGATTTAGGACCCTTGAAGTATAACAAGACTCAGGTTATTGATCGGTATAGACTTCCTGGTTTGTTTTATTTACTTTGTAGTTTAAACACCAAAATGAATTGATGAGTGTAACTCATAATGTAGCTCAAGATAAGAGGAGGTATCAGGGCCCAGTTGTTCAAAGCTAACGATGTCGTTAGTTAACGATTCGTTAAAATTTAAATCAAGTGATACGCAAATATGCTGAAATTTTTTGCTGAAAAAATGTGAGTAGCTTTTGCAGTGCAAAAGCTACTCACATTTTTTCAGCAAAAAAATATCAGAATATTGTGTATTGAATCCGCTAAAACAGTTAACGAAATGACCCTTAACGAGCTCGTTAAGCTAACGACGCTTTGAACAACTGGGCCCAGGTATTTTTTATTTATTTCTCCACAAAAAATGTAAGTTGTGGGCACTCAGTAGAAGCGCCTAGCTGAGAGGTGCTAATGAGTACCCAAAGCATATGTTTTAATTGAGAGGTTAGAAAAATATCAATACTTGTTTGTTGAAAAAAAAAATGTTGTTTGAGACTTTAAACATGCATTTTGGATACTTCCAGTACTGGTAAACCACTGCCATTTCGTTTAGCCAAACAAACCCAAATGTCCAAGAATGTACTCAACCGGAAAATAAAAGTAAAAATAAAAGGTCGCTCACACGCATCTGCGTGTAATTTACGAAAAAAGTGTCTGAGAATCTAATAACTTTTTTTTTTTTGCCTAAAATTCATCTTGTTCTTTAAGTGAATTTTATGATGCTAGTCCATAGCTTAAAATAAGATTTTTTTTTCAGCACAAAAGTGTTGCTGTTGGAGAAATAAAAAAAAAATTATCTGGATACCGGTCTTATCTAGAGCAATATAAATTACTATTTTCTGCCTACAGTCCAACATTTTTAACTTTTAAAGGTTAAAGTACAGGTTGGCTGGGGTCCAGATAACAGTTAAGTGCAGTATATATAAAAAAAAACAAAAAACACAAAAAATCACAAACTTGGTTATTTTTTACAAAAATTATGTGTTGTAGATGCTCATTAGAATTGCATCACGGAGAAAGCTATAATGAGTGTACTCAGCATATGCTTTGTTTAAAAAATAACAAAAAATATTCTTAATTATTATCGCCAAAATTATCATTCATATGGGGAACTAGGAATTACAGGAACAGTTTTGGCTTCCTTTGACAGTACCGCCATTTAATGTATTTACCTAAATATGGGATACCTCCCCTTCATACTAGAATCGTTCTAAAATTTGAACAATTCCATATTTACTACCGCTTGATGTGTCAAAAACTGCTGTATGATTGGCAAACAGTGGAGACCCAGATCAGATGCTGCAGAATGCAGCATCTGTTCTGGGTCTACACCGTTTGCTCATGCCTGTCTTTCTGAACACTAAGAGTTATTGTGGTATCTATATTGTAGGTGTTTCAAGAGATCGGTGCAGTAGAGCCATTGAAGGCTGTAGCTAGTCAGAGTGCAAGTGCCACTGCATCTAAATTAGCTGCTAAAGCTCTAGACATCATCGGAGAAGAGGTGCCACACAAGTTATCTCAGAGGGTTCCACTGTGGTCTGTGGAGGATGTTGTATTCTGGGTTTCATCAGTAAGTCACTTGTCTGTGGTCTAGAAAAGTGGGTATCAAGGTACACGTACACCCTTAACCTATTTACATCGAGTGGACTCTTCCACCGCAGCTCTTTGGATTGTTCACTTTCCAGTAGCAGGGTTTTATTATTACTATTTTTTTATTAAAATTCCTATAGCTGATGCAAACAGTGTAGACCCTGATCAGATGGCACATTCTGTGGCGTCTGATCTGGGGGGTCGGCGCTCTTTGTCAGTTACCCTTTTGATGGTCTCCTGACTAAAATGGGTTGAAGAGCTAATCACAACTGCAGCAGACAGCATTTTGAAGGCAGACGATTAACATTAAATATCAAGCCTTATTTTCATTGATAAAATAATGATAATAATTTTAGAATGTTGTCTGCTACACTTTGCTTGGCACTTTAAAGGTTAAGAGTTATTCTCCATGAAATGGTATAATGTGGTTATATATATTAATTAACCCTTGTCCTGCAGAATAAGTTAAGATGCCACACCCATTTCTGATTTTCAGCCAATCAGATTTCTCAATCCAGATTATTCTCAGAAGCCAACTGATCTGGATCTACACTGTTTGCAAAGCAGGACATATCCGGGTTCAGCAGGACTAGGGTTAAAAAAAATGCCTTGCAGAGGTAATTCCAATAGTAACACAATATTTATTGTCACTGTATATTAGTACGACAAATTAAATTTTAACTGTTGTCTTACAATAGAGTCAGCGCATGACAAAACCTGCAATAAGACTTGTGTAACCAGCAAAGACTCAGATCAGCCTGTACATCTACTCAGTATGGCAAGGGTTCTTGTTTATCCATGTTTGGATAACCTGGAGGCTGCAGAAGACACATGCGATCATCAAAGACTCTGATCAGACTGCGCAGTTGTGCAGGCTGATCTGAGTCTTCGTCCCACAAGTCTGATCGAAGGCTTTGTTGTGCGCTGGCTCAATTCATCACAAGGATTTTGAAAAAAGGACTCCGAGAAAAAATGCACAATACTGGTTAACCGCTTAGAGGACTAAGCCTGCCCAGTAAACGTGTGGTTAGGTAAACTGACTGCGCTCGACATGACCCCATTGGGTTGACTGGGCCGTAAAACCTCAACACAAACAAACAAAACTCCCAAAGCCATTGTCTTTCAAAAGTCCCAGAGTGTTTTTTTTTTTTTTTTTTTTCTGAATTTCTCTGAAAAAAAAAAAAAAAAAAGGAATACCAAATACAAAGTAGGAGTCCAGGATTCTGTCATCACTGCTACCTTAGTTGTATATAATAGTTATTCATTGAGAGTCAGAAAAATGATTACAAATACAGGGCCCAGTTGTTCAAAGCGTCGTTAGCTTAGCGAGCTCGTTAAGGGTCATTTCGTTAACTGTTTTAGCAGATTCAATACACAATATTCTGATATTTTTTGCTGAAAAAATGTGAGTAGCTTTTGCACTGCAAAAGCTACTCACATTTTTTCAGCAAAAAATTTCAGCATATTTGCGAATCACTCGATTAAAATTTTAACGAATCGTTAACTAACGACGTTGTTAGCTTTGAACAACTGGGCCCAGATTTTTAGGCAATTGATTCCCCTAAGAATGATTTTTCTGTCACTCGATTTATGCACATTTGCAGAAGTCTCTACAGCTTATCTTTATTCCCTAAAATTACGCATATATTTACCTGTCTTCTTTGAATCCTTCAGTCTCATTTGATCATTATGTTATTTGGATGGATGCACACCTAAATTTAGAAATTACCAAACAGTGTTTCTGAGTCCATTGATTTACCACTTTAACAATAATTTCTGTAGTATCTGTGTCAAAACATGGTGTGTGTCACATAAAAAAAGTATGACTGACCCATAACTTACAGGCAATTGTGGTCAGTTTTCCTAGCCATTAAGCATGTTTAGAGATTTTTGACAGGTGTTTTCCAGCTTACAAATGATATTGGCAAAATTTATCTTTAGGAAAATGCACTGTACTAATTTTGATTTTTCTCCATTATGTATAAAGTGTGAACCTCCACCATTCTCATTCCAAATTCATGTCCTTCAAAATTTATTATCGTTGTTATAGCTGGAACAGTAGAACCTCCACTAATTGTCACCTCTCAATAACAGCCATCTGTGAAAAAGAGCTGCTTTTCTGAATCCTCAAAGTGCAGTTTTGCTATGTATTTAACCTCTTAGCAACACTGTATATTGTAGCTCTTGCAATTACACAGTACTTGATACATTAGTTTATGATACTAATATTTCCTTCTGAATCACAAAAAACGGGGTTGATTGTGATAAAAATGACAAATAAAAATAAAGAAATAGCGATAGATAATAAAGGCACTTTTTTATAACCACAAAGTATGGATACATTTGTACTTTTCTTATTTCTCCAATGGTACTCATAAAAAGCGCCTCACCAAGGTGCTTCTAAAGAGTTTTCACAATGTTTGTTTTCATGGAGAAATAAGATATGTGTAATATTTACCTTGAGCTAGATGTTGGAGTGCTAGATTTTAAATCATTACACAAGCGGGCCCCCGTAGCCTAGTGGATAAGAGAGTTGACTCTTAATCCATTAGGTTTCTCACCGCTGTGGTTCGAGCCTAGCTCGGGTCATATGTGGGAAAGCCAAGTTCTGCTTACGGATGGTCAGGTGGTTTTTCTCCGGGTACTCCGGTTTTCGCCCACCTTCGATGAACGATCGGCTCGATATAAGTGAAATATTCTTGAAAGGGCCGTAAAACCCAAGTCAAAAAAAAAAAAAAAAAAAAAAAAAATAAATCATTACACAAATGCTGGGAATCTCATTTAGAAGATAACTATATGTCTAACAAACAGCCAGTTTTTCTATAAAAAATGGGTAAACAGTTTTATATTAACCCTAGTCCTGCTGAACCTGAACATACTCTCCCTTTGCAAACAGTGTAGATCCAGATCGGTGATCTGGATCTGCACTGTTTGCTATAAGTACATGTATGTGAATTTATAGCAACAATCAGCATTAAGTGATTTGATTGGCTGAAAATTAGAAGTGGGAGTGGCATCTAAATTTATTCAGAAGGACAAGGGTTAAAATTACAGATATTTAATATTACCATACTATTTGTGATATCTAATCAGTCATAGTAGAAAAAATGGAATAAGGTACATGTAAATGTCCTAAAATTTAGAACAGTTTATTCCAAACTTTTTTGGCCTAAAGTTTGCTTTACACATTACAGTTCTTACTTAACTTACTAAGAGGAATGCAAACAGTGTAGACCCTGATCAGACTGCTCCTTTAGGAGCAGTCTGATCTGGGTCTGCACTGTTTGCATGTGCCATTTTCTCAGAAATATTGGTGTAGGCTGACCTAATTGATGACTGGGATGCGCCTCTAACTGGTGATCAGGTCGTGGGTTCGCGGCCCTGGTTGGGCCTGCAACATTCTTTCGTGGAGATTGATCATGAAATATCTTCTACGGTCATTCTCTCCCTTTCGCTGAGTCAAGAAGGGCTGTTGTCAGTTTCTGGCAAAAGAATGTGCACAAGTACTAGTTAAATGCCAGGAGGACTAAGCCAACCCAGGAAAAAGTGTTGTAAGGGAAACTGACTGGCTCAGCATGACTCTAATGTGTTGACTGTGCCTTAAAGCCTTAATTAATAAAAAACATTGGTGTATGAAATTTTGGGACATTTACTGTAGCACCGGATAAGAGGAGTATCCAGGGCCCAGTTGTTCAAAGCATTGTTAGCTTAACAAGCTTGTTAAGGGTCATTTCATTAACTGTTTTAGAGGATTAAATATACAGTATTCTGATATTTTTTGCTGAAAAAATGTGCGTAGCTTTTGCACTGCAAAAGCTACTCATATTTTTCAACAAAAAAAATCAGCATATTTGTGTATCACTCAATGTAAATTTTAACAAATCGTTAACTAACGACATCATTAGCTTGAACAACTGGGCCCAGGTATATAAAAGAATGAAAATCTGAGTCTCGGCTTCAGTGAGACTCTTCATATGATGGCAATGTAGTTTGCAGGGCTGCATAAATTATGTTCCCCTTGCACTAGATAAAGTGGAACTTGATTTTCCAAGATACCAGAATGGGCTTAATTATCCCAAGGAAGATAAAAAATAAGAATTGCACCTTGATGAAGTATTGGCAGACTTAAAGCATGCAGGCCACATAGACAAGATCAGGTTGAAAATTCTGCATTTGCCAGAGTTCACTATACAGTTTAAACAGTGTTCTGTTGAAAAGGAATATTAGTAGGTGATATTTAAAATTGTTCCATACTTTTCCTGAAATTCCTTCAAGTCATCTTAACAGACTTGGTTCATATCATGTTTATTCAAAAACAGCACCCATGCCTTAGATAAGCTGCTTTTTGGGTTATTTACCCAATTAAAATTCCTGAAAAAGCAATTAAAATTAAATTTATGGGGTAAATACCCAAATACTAGTATTTCTTGCACCCATTAAGAAAACACGGTACCCAAAAGAAAAATCCTGGTACCCAATTCAATGAGAAATTAGTGGGTAAAAAAGACTCAAAATACCCAATTGTTTAAAATCTTACCTAAGGCGCTGGCACTAAATTATTATCTTACTGGAACAGTGGATGAATCTGTTTTATTCAAAATTGTCAGGCTTTTTGCTGTAGATTATCTTATTTGCCCTAAGTATTTGGACACCTTAACTCCTTATCATATTGTCCTAAACTTTGAACATATAGTATTCTTTATATTACCTGCCAGTGTGTCTAAAGACTGCTAGAGGAGTAGCAAACAGTTTAGACCCTGATCAGATGCCACATTCTGTGGCATCTGATCTGGGTCTACACTGATTGCTTACACCCCACTGTCCAAATGCTAATGGTAAATATGGTAGTGTATTTTGTAGAATGCATTAACGGTAATGCATTTTGTAGAGTATTTGGCAAACAAAGAGAATATTGACAAGACAGGTATGAATGTACTGCCTGGTCCTAACTTATGCTTTCAGTTACAATACATCTATAAACAGCTTAAACCAAGTCCTGCTGAACCTGGATATACCCTGCCTTTGCAAACAGTGTAGATCCAGATCAGTTGGCTTCTTCAGAAGCCAACTGATCTGGATCTGCACTGTTTGCCATTAAAGACACATATTCTCTGCCTCTTGGTTGGGATGGTCCATCATGATCGCATCCAATATACAGCCCTGATAGTGGTGGCTCACATCAAAGACTGGTCTTATCTAAGTGATTATGAAGGGATTATCACTGTCTAGGTGGGGCCAGAAAAGGGGAAATGAATATAATCTAATAAAGTGTTCATTGTATGAGAATTTATAGCAACTATCTGAATCAAGTAATCTGATTGGTTGAAAATTAGAAATGGGTGTGGCATCTCATTTTATTCAGCATGACAAGGCTTAAGGGGAAGGGATACATTACAGGGGAGGTAACTCTGCCTGAGTTGTGCTGGCCTAAGTGGCTCAGTTGAATGCACATCAGAGTGGTGATCAGAAGGTCGCAGGTTTGATCCCTGCTGGGTCAGGCAACATTCTTTCATGGAGATTGATTATGAAATAACATCTGCCGTCATTCTCTCCCTTCTGCTGATTCAAGAAGGACAGTTTCTGGTTTCTGGTAAAAGAATGTGCACAAGTACTGGTTAGCAGCTTAGAGGACTGTATTATAAGCCAGCGCAGGTAAAAGTGAGGTTATATAAATTGACTGTGCTCAACATGGTTTGATTGGGCAGGAAAACCTTAACACAATTAAACAAACTGTCTGAGTTATTTCTCTTTTATGAAAAGGAATCCACTCTAGAAGGAAAGACTTAGCTCCCGATGGGAACAAA
Organism: Anodontia alba; assembly: GCA_964016985.1. Taxonomy (NCBI): domain Eukaryota; kingdom Metazoa; phylum Mollusca; class Bivalvia; order Lucinida; family Lucinidae; genus Anodontia; species Anodontia alba. The sequence continues at coordinate 34,533,768 of OZ024830.1, forward strand.
TTCTTTTCTTTTATAGTAGACCCCTTTTCTGAAGGGTGTTAATGTGCATGAGCACAAAAGTTGTCTCCCATGATAACAATGGCAGAAAATCTACCATGTATGTCCAGTCATCTTAAATTCATTTCAGATAGGGTTTGGTAGTTACGTGGAGAAGTTCCGTCAATGCCAGGTGGATGGTGACCTACTCCTCAGAATAACCGATGAAGATCTCATAGATAGTATTAAAATAGAACCAACACTCTGGAGAAAGAGGTAACCAATATACTGGGCAATTAACTGTAACTATTTAACTGTAACCACCATCTGGGCAAATTCAGCAGATGACAGTTTGATTGTATGTTCCTTATTTTTCTCAGAAAATAGAATTAGGCAGTTGATGCAATTTACAATTTGCATGAAATGCCAAAGCCTATTTTCTGGAAAAAAAAATAAGAAAAATATTTCAAAATGTCAGCTTACATTTTCACCCAGCATTCTAAGTGTTAAGGAAAGTCGAATGGATGTTTCAAAAGGTAGACAACTTTTGTGAATTCCTGTTTCCATTTTATGCATACCAATCCCCTTCTTATAAAAGGGTCCATTTTATAAGGAAAGGATTTGCTCCCAATAGAGCAGATTCTTTCTTTTAGAATAGACCATTTGTCAAAAGGTGACTAAAACAATTGTGACAGACTTGCCTCCCCTGAAAGCGTTTCCATTCACCTTGAAGTTTTGGATTTTATTTATCGTACACCATAGTTTTCCTAGCAAATCGAAATATCCAGTACTGCCTTGAATTTTAAGACACTGCCCTTTTAAACAATTGAGACAGGCCTTAAAATCTGTTGTGGGTACTTATTACCAAGTGCCCGCAAAAGGTGCTTCTAATGATGAGTACCACAACATATATTTTTGTGAAGAAGTAAGAAAAATGTCAACACAGCTTTTTGATCAAAAATGTGTCTTAGGCAATAGAAAATTAATTACCAGATTCTCATCCCTGTCCAGCCCTAAAAAATCTGATCAAATAAAAATTTTTGTGTTGGAAAATTTTCAGAGACAGTTGGACTTATGTTGAAAACAGATTTTATAACACTTTAAGAACTGCAAACAAATTATTTATGTAAAGGTATTAATATAAGGTTTTCTTCTTTTTGCTTGTGATAGTTAGTGTCAGTTATCTTGATTTGCTATGATTTACCTCTTCACTTAGTGGCCCAGTAATGAAAATAAAAAATAAATTCCGCCCACTCCATTTTTTCTAGAATCTGGATGAGAATCCAATATTTAATTTTCCCTGGTCAATATCTTGAGCTCTGTATATCAGTCACTGCCCTCAAAATAAATGAGCTATTCATTAAATTTATTAGATAGCTACATGTACATGTATTTTATTCTCAGATTTATGAGAGAGTTAAAAGAACTAAAAGCAAGGTCAGACTACTCATCATGTGATCCAACCAAGATTGACCATTGGCTGAAGGAAATGTCACATGATATGGGCCAGTACACCTATCAGCTGTTACTGAGTGGAGTGGATACACATTTTCTGCCTCAGATATCAGAAGAAAACCTCAAGGATGACTGTGGAATTTTAAATGGTGTTCATAGGACTAAAATTTTACAGAAAATAAGAGGTAGATAATTATTATTTTTGAAAAGAAAAAGAAAACTGATTATATCTGAAACATCTTTCTAACCCTTCTGCTGGGAGCCAAAGCAAAATCATGTAAAGTAGAAAGCTATGTTGTATCTTAACAATGTTGTATAGATTCTAAATAGTGAGGTGTTCATTTCAGCCGAAAAAAGTGCCTTATCATGAGCCTTGAACAGCTCTGGTGTTGGCATGATCCAATTTATATCGCAACTTCAGACAACGTAGCTCTAGATAAGAGGAGGTATCTGATATTCTTGGTGAGATGCTTTTATTGAGAACCCACAACTTATATTTTCACGGAGATATAAGAAAAATCATCATCTTCATATCATAATCAGATTTTTGATTACTGTGCAGGTACAGGGGCAACATCCACACCAGTGGGCCCCCTTCCAGTAGCTGGCTTGCTGCACGCATGGCAGCAATGTCAGTACCTTTCTGCTGAAAAAAAAAGTGCCTTATCTGGAGATATGAAAAGCTCTGTTTTTGCCTGGTGCAGCTTATATCAAATCTTCAGATAATAAGATAATTGTGGCAATAATTGTTAATAGCTGTCGTTTGTTTTTGTTATTTTTGCACCAAATCATATCATGTGTGTACTCATTTGAATTACCTCCCTGAAGCCACAAGATACCGTAAAAATTCTAATTAACGCCCATGCTCTAATAAAACGCCCGTCCCCCAAATTTCAACTAAAAAAATGGCGGATTTTTGGTCCATTTCCGAGAAAGTTAGTGCCTCTATTAAACGCCCATTACAGACAAATGCGGGACAAAAGGCAAAAATCCTACCTTATGTGGTCAGTTTGCGTATCTGTTTTTTTATCACAGAACGAACGTGAACCTTTTTCTCTCTTAGCCCAAATAAACGGTATGTGCATGGAATTTCAAGCCCACTACCTTGTACAAATGTTCCTTCTTCTGCTGATCGTGGTTCCCCGGTTATAACACACTCAATGTCCACAATATTTCCGTCCTGGAATAACTGTGTCAGAGGCTGACATAGACCTTCCGGAATATGACCAACGGTAATGTTCCCTTTTTTCACAATAATGGCGCTGTCACTATGTTCATTCTCAGGCTCCAAATTACACACAAGTTCTGTGCCCGATGGATAAGATACCCTATACACGTGATATCCTTTGATAACAGACCTCACTGAAACGAGCATGCACACAGCCATGTCAGATTTCTTTTGAAGCGAGGCCGCAATGAGATCAAAAGATAGCGCCAAAGTATTTCCGGTCATACGAGGGGCGATCAATAATTATTGTACCTCAAAACTTAAAGGAAAAAAAAAAACAGACTCGTCATTCCAATTCCTGGTGACAATAAAACCTAAGAGAAATGATGGACGCTTTTTAATGCGACTTAACCCGTACCTGAAATATCCGCAAAAAAGGTTATATTCCGCATGGAAAATTGCGGACATTTACCTGCGGAGGTCTGCGGAGTATTGGGACGCTTTGTCCGCAAGTCTACGCAAGCTTGAAATTTTTTCTGTGCGGACGTCCGCAATATTTCCATATGCAGGTCCGCAGTTGTCCGCAGAGAGGTCCGCGGAAGTCTGCGGACGTCTGCGGACATCAGTGCAGACATCTGTGGACATCTTTGCGGACGTCTATGCGGACGTCCGCATGGATTGGTGCGGAGGTCCGCATGGATTGGTGCTGACGTCCGCATGGATGGGTGCGGATATCTGCGGAAGTCCGCATGGATGGGTGCGGACATCCGCAGGGCCAGAGGATCTGTTTGAGTTGCTCCCCCTGCTGTGTAATAACCTGTTGATCATATGTGGTATTACATGATCATATGCCGTGTGACTTAGTTTTTAATGTTTGCTCTACATAATTATTCATTATGCAAAAGCTATAGCTGTTCACAAAATTAGAACATGCAATTAAGATTTACTGCTGAAGACATCTCTGACTTCATGTAATAATTAGTTGTTTATAAACTTTACAGATTTCCAAGCAAATACAACTGATCATTTTGTATGTGGTTAAAGTTACTGGGAAGGGTCCCAAAATTTGAATAATGATGCAGTACAATTAAGATTTGGTGCAGTTAAAGTTTGGTTGAATAAGAAAGATTTGGTGTATTATAGCCAGTGTGTGTACTATAGCCACTTGCATATAAGTCAAAATAGCTGAATGAATTCATTGAAACTGTAAGAATAATAAAGCAAGATATTCTACCATTATTCTTCTTTAATAATGTACCATTTTATCAATCAATGTCTTTTACAAGTAGTGAGTTTATTTTTACAATTAAGAAAAAAACAAAACCGACTTACTTTGCTTTCAAAATATATCCTGACTGTTACAGTGTTTGGAATCCTAATTTCAAATTTTATAGCGTATTGATACATTTTTTGCAATTTATGAAACTGAGTCAAAACAATGTTACATTTGTGTACCATAACACTTTTCTGGTAAATTAATTTGAACCAAATAAAAGTGCAGGCCTAAATTTCATTACTGTTGGTTAATTGTTTACAATTTAAAATGGTACTATTTTGTGTGTGTGTAAGGTTACTGTGTGTACATTGCCTGACATTCTTACCCATTTATTGTTCAAAATGTGTATGACAATATTTCAGAAGTCCGCAGATGTCCCCAAGAATTTTTGCGGACATATGCAGTTTACTTCAATGCCTAATCTTTTCTAAGTCCAAAATGTCCGCACAAGTCCACAACAAAAAAATACAAAGTCAGAATTTTACACAAGCTTTTGCGGACGTCCGCAGGCTAACTTGCATAGAGCTGCGGACGTCCGCAAAAAGATAGCCCCAGCTGATATGGAAAAATGTCCGCAAAAGTCCGCAGGCTTTGACAGAGGCACGGACATCTGCGGATTTGTAGCGGACATCTGCGGACATACGCCAACTTCCGCAATGATTTACGCGGAAGTCCGCATATGTCCGCAGCATATGCCAGACCTGTTGCGGACATTTCAGGTACGGGTATAACAGGGACTGACCAAAATTAAATGAAAACAACAGCGGCACTTTCGTACTTCCTGAATAATTCATTGACCATAAAATTGTTGAGTAATCCTTGCAATCAACGAGTACAATTAAATGGAATTTGGCACCAATGGGGAGGATGAGCAAACAGACGACTCGTATGCCACAGACAATGAGTGATTAATGAAGAAAAAAAGAGAGAAAACCCGATGACATTTTCTGTGACTCTTTTATTTCTAAGCCCCACTCATGCAATTCTTTTGATTTGTTTCCATTTGTGTTTCCAGTTTTTAAAAGCCGAAAAACATGATGGACGATAAGTAAACATAAACAAAGAGTTTAAATAGTGTCTGGTGCCCTTTGTGGTGCGCGGTATTTGATACTGTAAAACGTCTTGTCCTTCTGTTGAGACATATTTATACCTTCATGTCTCTGCTCTAAACGTAGATTGCAGGTGATCCGGAGAACGTTCGCCCAGAATTTATGTTTTTGAGCAGAAATAAGAAAAAAAAGTAATGCCGTCCAATGCATTTCTAACCTTCTCACATAAAAGTGGGATTATCGGGAGCGTTTGCACCCTGTAATCTCAACATGAGCATCAGCTACCTATTTATAAGGTTGATAAAAAGAAAACAGAACATGTTAAATCGTAGCGTTTTATTTCAAAGCCATGAACATATTTATCAAGATCAATGTGAGTATATACATCGTTTTAAGTGTTAACAATTGATTATAATCCATGATACCCGGTATACTATGACGTCATTCAATAATAGGTAGTTCTACCGGACACGGAGGAACTTGAGACACGGAGGTCGTAATACTACCTCGTTGAGAAGATGGCGGTGCACTTCCGAGAAAATATGGTCTCTTGCTATTCCCATGAAACTGCAGCTTCCAATAAGCGCCCATCCCCTTCTCTCAGACTGGCCATGATTCTAATAAACGCCCAGGGCGTTAATTAGAATTTTTACGGTACATTTTGTGCAAAAAAAAACAAAACAAAAAAATTAGCAAACATTATCTTCCATATTTAAGTATTTAGACAGACATGCTGTACACAGATCAGATGCCACAGAATGTGGCATCTGATCAAGATCTACCACTGTTTACCACTCACCCAGCAATGTTTTAGACTCATGAGCAGATGGTTAAAGGGACTTTCAAATTTTAGAACAAAACAGTCTTGTCAGTTGCAAGTATTGTGAGGAGTTAAGGTGTACAAATACTTACAGTAAGTATGGTATGCTCCTTGTGAAGTATTTTCTATGGTTACATTTACTTTCAGAAAACCAAATCCGTAGAGGAAAATCCCTTACTAGTCAGGACCTAACAGATGCACCAGATACCTACACTGATGAGAAGAGGATAGATGCTTTTATCAGTTACAGAAGAATAAATGGTGCACAACTAGCCAGGTGAGGGATTATTAGAAGTGTTTGTTTCTTTTATCAGTCAGGTTTGAACTGACATTGATCTTTTATTCTGTGTCTATGTCTAGAAAAAGTGAGTCTAAAGGTATATGGAGATAGGTCTTAAAAAAATGTCTATAGTCATTCTCCCCCTTCCACTGAAGGTTGTCAGTTTCAAGATTTGTTGTCAGTTTTAACTTTTATATTCTCACTAGTTGTGCAAATCATGTCTTATCATGTTAATAGGAAAAGCTGGATATAGCAGCTAGATGAATAATTGTAAGAGTTATTTCCATTATATCGATGCTCTACGTCACTGCCGTATCAGTTGATAAAACTCTTTGGTAGAAAAATTAACCTTTATCACTTTTCATACTGGTACTCACAATAAATGTTTTCATGGAGAAATTAGAAAAAAATATTTGATTGTATTCCCTCGATTTAGAGTTATTTTATGGATTGTTATGAAAGTTTAAAAGCAGTATCATATGATTTTTTTTTATTGCAAAGTTTATTATTGGCTATATCAATGGATTATTTGGTTTTGTTTCAGCCTGTTGAAAGTTCACCTTCAGCTAAGAGGGTTTTCTGTGTTTCTTGACATAGAGAGACTAAATGCTGGCAAGTTTGATGAAGGTCTGTTAACGAGTATAGCCCAGTCCAAAAACTTTATTCTTGTCCTCACACAAGATGCTTTAGAGAGGTGTAAGGGGGACACGCAGAAGAAAGATTGGGTCCATAGGGTAAGAGTACTACCATAATAAGCCTAAGTATTGGGACAAATAGACCTTTGCAAACAGGGAGTAGAAGGACTGTTTTAGATTATAGGACAAGTATGGTAAGCAGATAAGGTGTCCCACTACTTTGGGTAAATATGGTATATTGTTTCCTGTAGTTAAGGGTCCACATTGAAAACAACACCTACAGAAAATATACTTTTTGTCCCATGGCTAGGGTGACTTACGCAATGCAAGTTTCCATCCATTCTTTCAGCCGGCCTTGGTGGCTCAGTTGGATGTGCCGTCGGACTGGAGACCAGGAGGTCAAGGGTTCAGCCCCCGCCAAGGTCGGCAACATTCTTTCGTGGAGATTGATCATGAAATATTTTCTACGGTCATTCTCTCCCTTCCGCTGATTCAAGAAGGGCAGTTGTCAGTTTCTGGCGAAAGAATGTGCACAATACTGGTTAACCGTTTAGAGGACTAAGCCTGCCCAGTAAACGTGTGGTAAGGTAAACTGACCGCGCTCGACATGACCCCATTGGGTTGACTGGGCCGTAAAACCTCAACACAAACAAACAAACATCCATTCTTTCATCCTACTGTCCATCCATTTATCAACATTTACCCTGGGTGTTTTGTGAGGGCAACTCCTCATACAGTTTTGTATTGATGCATGTGTTTTGTTCATGGTATGAGGATGTGCAAGCGGTTTGGATATGATTGTTATTTATTTTATTTTTTACTTTTTCCACATGGAGAACTTCGTCATTTTTCACGCTCAATACATAGACAGTGGGTACCTCTTGTGAGCAAAACTCCTCCTACAGTTTTGTATGGATCTTTTTGAAACTTTGCATATGTTTTCTTCATGGTATGAGGATGTGCATGTGGTTTGGATATAATTGTTAGATCATATTTTGTTACTTTTTCCACCTTGTGAACCTAGTCATTTTTCACCCTCGGTATATTGACATTGGGTACCTCTTGTTTGTACAACTCCTTTTTCAGTTTTGTACCGTTTCGAAACTTTGCATGTGTTTTCTTCATGGTATTAGGATATGCATGAGGTTTGGATATAATTGTTTGATCATTTTTGTTACTTTTTCCACATGGTGAACTTAGTCATTTTTCACTCTCAGTATACAGAAAGTGGGTACTTTGTGAGCACAACTCCTGATACAATTTTATACCAATCTTTTTCAAACTTTGCACATGTTTTCTCCATAGTCTGAAGATGTGCATGTGCTTTTGATATACTTTGATATATTTATTGCATTAATATTTGTCACTTTTTTCTGCTTTATGAATTTTGTCATTTTATGACCTCAGCTGTATAGACAATGGATATCTTGTGATTGCAACTCCTCATACAATTTTATACCGGTCTTTTTGAAAGTTTGCACAACTTGTCTTCAGGGTCTGCAGATATGCATGTGCTTTGGATATAATTTTTAGATGTGTTTTTGTCACTTTTTCCACTTTGTTAACTTCGTCATTTTCTTACCTCAGATTTTATGAAAGTGTATAGACACTGGGTACCTTTTGAGCACAACCTCATGCATCATATGAGAATATGTGTGTGCTTATTTGATCAGATTTCTATATTAATTTCTTCTACCTTAAATAAACATACCTTTTGTGAGGGGTAGGTGCAGCATCAACTTCACCAAAGTTTGATCTCTATTTTTTTTCTAACTTGTTTACCATGCACATCAATTATAAAGATGAATCTGTGATGTAAATGTACTGAAATGTTAGAAATGCTTTATCTTTGATTTTAGATTTTTTTGATGGAACTGTAAAGTCAGTTTCATTATAGATTTCAAGCATTTTCCTTAGAAAAAAGGCACTTTATATCATACACCATCATCAAAGAACTGCTCCATAAAGCATTGTCATGGAGAGAAAACACTTTTATTGTTGAAAAATGTGCTTTACCTGGAGTTATGTCTTTTGGTTGTTAAAAGAACTTCTTATCTATAGCTATAGACCAGAGAGATACTGATCCTGATCTTCGTCTAAATCCTTCTAACCTGTACCATGTCACGACAAAAGCTGTCTTTATGCATATGTAAACTATGCGTGACTGTATCAGCCTGCAGATTTGTGCAGCCTGATCAGGGCATGTGTTGCCCGCTTGCTGAATCACAGGATATGAACGCAGCAAACACACAACATCGCAACAACGTTTACAACGTAGCTGCAGTGTCGTGACGTTGCAGGTACTTTGTAATGACGTTCCTGAGACGTGTGTTTGCTGGTAAGTCAGTCTTTGAAGCTGGTAGATTTAAAAGAAAACAGTTCAGTAATTGTGTATGCCCTGGTTGGATTGCAGATGCACAAGATCTGGTCTGGACATACATACTTCATATATGCTAAAGACATTCTCATCATGTATGTAATAAGATACCATATTGTTTGTTGTTCTCTGTTAAAGCCATGTCTTGGATAAATGGGTTTGATGCATATGGGAACAATGCTGACCCTGGCCAATCCATCCGTTCTGCTCAGGGCTTTCTTTGTTAACTTGTAGATTCTCTAATTGCTACATGTAGGACCTATTGGCAAAATAATAATAGTGTGTATATAGCTGTAGATAAAGAAGTTTTTTTTATGTCAAAAAAGTGTTGGTTGATATTTTCTATGAAAACATATGTTTTAAGTATGCTACAGATTGCTACTTTCTCAGAAAAGTAAGAAATAATAATTATCTAAAACTATGTACAGGTAATGTAATATGCACGCTTGCTGTCTGACATGGTTCCTTTATGTAAAAGCTATTGGAGATTATTTTTGGCTTTTGTATTATCAATTATTTGTAGTGTCGGTTTTTAATAGATTTTCAGTGAAGGGTTTCCAGAATTATTGCTTGTTACCCTATTTATCTCTGAGTATTATAACAGATATGCCTGAGCAAACAGTGTAGACCCAGATCAGACATTGCATTTTGCAACATCTGATCTGGGTCTACACTGTTTACCAGTTTTAGGAACATCAACAGGTTTGCCAGTTTCAGGCACATTAACCCTAATCCTGCTGATCCCGGATTTACCCTGCCTTTGCAAACAGTATAGATCCATATCAATTGGCTTCTGAAGAAGTCAACTGGTCTGGATCTGCACTGTTTGTCATTGAGAATATGAATTTGTATCAACAACCTGGATTAAGTGATCTGATTGGCTGAAAATTAGTGGGTGTGGCATTTTAATTTATTCAGCATGACAAAGATAAACATGTAGTCAATTAGATTTATTCTGCAGTAAGAATTAAGGGGCCTGAATACTCAGAGCAAATCAAAGAAGTAGTTCAATCATTCCATACAAGTAATTGTATTAGTAGCTTGTCTCATTTGAAATTAGCCCTTGTCCTGCTGAACCTGGATATACCCTGCCTTTGCAAACAGTGTAGATCCAGATCAGTTGGCTTCTGAAGAAGCCAACTGATCTGAATCTCCACTGTTTGCCATTAAGTATGTGAATTTATAGCAACAATGCGGATCAAGCAATCTGACTGGCTGAAAATTAGAAGTGGGCATGGCATCTTGATTTATTCAGCATGACAAGGGTTAAGCTGCTAATAAACATAATATTCAGATGACTATATTTTATTACTGTATTTACCCTAGATATTGGAACACCTTACCGTATTTACCATATGTATTCGGACAGACAGGCCTGAGCAAACAGTATAGACCCAGATGAGACGCCGCAGAACGCTGCGCCTCATCTGGGTCTACACTGTTTGCCACTCATCCAGCAATTTTTAGACACAACATCGGGTAGTGAATTGTACTGGTTCAAATTTTAGAACATATATGGTAAGGAATTGAGGTGTCCGAATACTTAGGGTAAATACGGTAACTCTTTAGCATACTTTTAGCATACTTTATAAAATTTGAACTAGTCTATTTTACTACCACTTAATATACCTTAAAACAGCAGGATGTATGACAAACAATGAAGACTCAGAATATGGGAACAACAGTGATGGTAGTGCACAGATGCACAGACTGTAATTGTATTCATACACTCCACCCCACCTCCAAAACAAAGTTTTAGTGGGATTATACTGTTTTCAACTTGTCCATGATTCTGTGTTTCTGTTATTCAATGAACAATTGTTTGCTCTATAACTGCACTAGCCTTTCTCTGATTTTGATCAAATTTTCACATCTTGATCATCAGACAATGCACATGTGCATCAAGGCCCAGCACATCCAACTTTCGCAGGTTCATGTTAAAGTTACGATGAAGCACATAAATCCGAGCTTTTAAAATTAAATAAACAAATTAACAACAGCGAGATAAAAACGTCTTTTATTGTTATAATGTGCAACCAAGCAGGTATGAAGCACACCATTTTATACTTACTGTATGACCCCAAGTTTTGGGGCAGACAGGCCTGAGCAAACAATGTAGACCTAGATCAGACCCTGCAACTCTCATCCAGCAGTAATGCAAAAGATGCATCAAGCTGTACATGTGGTAAAATAGACTTGTTCAAATTTTAGGACCAGTACGGTAAGACTTTAAGGATAACTTGTTCAAAAGTTTGAATAAACATTCAAATATATATGGGTGAGCAAATAGTGTAGACCCTGACCAAACTGCTTCTAGGAGCAGATTGATCAGGGTCTGCATTGTCTGTCATTCAGTAGTACATCTCAGGATTTTTGGATAAGCATAGTAAGGAGTTAAATGTGAAAATTCAGGTAATTATGATGTTCTATTTCAGGAGATTGTAGCAGCTTTAGAAAGTAAATGTAATATTATTCCACTGACTGACAACTTCGAATGGCCATCAGCTGACAGCCTGCCAGACGATATTAAACAGATACTAGTATTCAATGGTATCAAGTAAGTATTAACAGATTCAAGTAACCCCTATTACAGTAAAACCTCAATAGCTCGAACACCAATGACTTGTTTACCATGGATCATTCGAACTCGTTTTTGAGTCCCTATGAAATTCGTCCGATAGGTCCAGAAAACAAATGTTTACGTAAATGTTCTGATTTTATCATGTTGTTAGTACTCATTAGAATTGCCTTATCGAGGCAATTCTAATTAGAATTGCCTCATCGAGGCAATTCTAATAAGTACACTCAATGTACAATTATTGTATAGAAGATCAAAAACAATTCCCTAATTTATCACCATTTGCTTCCTGACCTTGCGCCGTAATTAACCCTCAGTGGCTCGAACTACCCATATCTCGAACAAATTTCCATGGTCTCAATGATGTTCGAGCCATTGAAGTTTGACTGTACTTAGTAGACCTGGGACAGAGCAAATAAAAGAAAAGCTGAATTCCTTCCCTTTTGATAGTTCTGCTGAATAAAGATCCTTCCATGATTGTTAGTTATATGGCTCACCTCACAAAAAGATCGATGTTGAATAGTTTGCCACCATCATTTCCATTACAATAAGTGACTACACCAGCTGTATTTTAAAAGCTTACAAAAACATTTTTGTTCTGTGCTGCTTCTCTCTGTATTCTGTAAGCCTAATTACGCAATCTCTAACTCTGAGCAATTGAATACAATGCTATCAATAAGCTCCATGATGAGACATCTGAATATTTTTTTACCTTAAAAGTATCTTGACACATAATGCATTGAACTATCTGTATTGTGAATCTCATAGCTCTTGATAAGATGCTTTTTTTTTCAATCCACAAGTATTGATATTGTACTTATTTCTCAACTAAAACATATTTTGTGGATACTTATTCGAAGAGCCTCAGCAAGGCTTTTCTAATGAGTACCCACAACATGTTTTCATGGAGAAATAAGAAAAGTATAAAATGATGAGACTAGGGTGATCTTTGACCTTTTTATTTTATGGTCAATTTTGTGTCCCAGTTGCTGTGGCAATACTGGAAGCGTGTTGCATGGCATTTGCAAATATGCAGGTGAGAGAATTGTGGCCTATGGGCCTCTTGTTTCTGTTTATTTCTCCATATAAACATATGAGAACTCACAACATGTGTTCTCAGAGAATAAAGAAATAATATTTCTCCTAAAACATCATGTTGGTACTTGTTAGAAAGAGCCCATTGAGGTGCTTCAGATGAGTTCCCCATATGTATATCTTCATGTAGAAATAAGAAAAATATATTTTGTTTGTAAAACAGCACTTTATTTGGACTGTGGGAAATGGAGGCAAGTTAAAACCTGTATCACAATTTTTCTTGTATTTTCAGATGGATCCATGACTACCAAGATGCCTGTGTGGATAAGTTGGAGAGGTTCCTCAGGGGAGAAAAGAAAGGTAGTTTAGTTAATATGGGTTCATCCATGGAAGACACATCCCCTCATGGAACCCCGCATGGAACAGAACCTGTTTGTAAACCCAAAAAGGGCCACATGTTTGGTTTGGGGTCATCTTTTGATGAATGTCTTTGACAAATAAGTACAGCATTTAAATGCTGTTTTAGACAATTTCTTTCCATAAAGAAATTTAAAAAGTGAATCCTAGAACAGTCTGTTTGATTCAAATTAAGGAGCTGATATTATTGTGTGTATAAATTAAGTTTGAGATTAGAATGTTTAGAGCCTTTACTGCCATATTGTGTGCAATATAGATTATCCCTCATCATTCTCTGGGCTAATTCATCAGACAACAGATTCATTATATTTGTTCTTTTTTTTTCCAGAAAATAGCCTTTGACAGTTTGCATGACATGTAAAGGCCTATTTTCTGGGAAAACTAAGAAAAAATGTATCAAAATATGGTCAGCTGAAATTTTTTCCCAGCATGCTAAGTGTTTAAGAATCTCTTCATCTTTGCAGTATTAATATTTTATAGTTTGATTTTACATATAGCTAGAGATACAAAATGTCCAATTATAGTTTGATTTTACATATAGCTAGAGATACAAAATGTCCCAATTATATATTACTAATGTTTTATATGTAATTCGGAGAGGTCCACATTAAAGGTGACTCCGTCCAACTAGAAAATTTGACAGCTGCAGCTTAAGAAATGTATCTTTAAAAGTCTGTGCCCAGCAAAGACTCTGACTGGCCTGTGTTGTATCTGTGCAGTATGATCAGTCTTTGCTGAACACTTGAATAGACCTTGGGTCCTTGGAACTGAAAAATACATGCTATATGGTTGGTTTTGCTTTGGCCATTTTCATAACAACTTTGGGGGTACTACAAAGATACGACAGATGGTATATTTGTGCATCAGTGTCTCTTCTAAAACATTTTGAAGCTAATGTGCTGTAACTGTTCTGAAAATTTAAAACAATGTATAGATTACCTGTCAATACATCCAGACAAATTATTTGTCTTATTGTTCCACAAAAGCTGGGCTCAGTTGTTCAAAGTGTTAGCTTAACAAGCTCGTTAAGGGCATTTAGTTAACTGTTTTAGCAGATTCAAAATATAATATTCTGATATTTTTTTCTGAATTTGCTACTCACATTTTTTCAGCAAAAATTTCAGCTTATTCGCGTATCACTCAATGTAAATTTTAATGAATCATTAACTAACGATGTCATTAGCCTTGAACAACTGGGCCCAGATGTTTTAGATATTCATTTGAAGTGCCTCTATGAGGCACTTCTAATGAGTACCCATATCATGTTTCTTTGAAGTAATACAAAACTGTCAGCACAGTTTGCATGAGGAATAAACACAACCAGAGCTATGACTTCTCTTCTTGACATTGGTAGACTTGAATACCATATTTACTCAAAGTATTCAGACAGACAGACCTGAGCAAACACTGTAGACCCAGAATGTGGCATCTGATCAGGGTTTACACTGCCACTCATCAACTCATGGGAGTTTGTAGACACTTAAGTACTGGTAAAATGTGCTTACTCAAATTTTATAAGTATGGTTAGCAGTTACCCTTGTCCTGCTGAATAAATTAAGATGCCACACCCACTTCTAATTTTTAGCCAATCAGATTACTTGATCCAGATTGTTGCTATAAATTCACATACTTAATGGCAAACAGTGCAGATCCAGATCAGTTGGCTTCTGAAGAAGCCAACTGATCTGGATCTGCACTGTTTGCAAATGCAGGGTATATCCGGGTTCAGCAGGACAAGGGTTAAAATGTCCTAATTCTTAGGGTAAATATGGTTTATAATAAACTGATATTGTTTGTCCCATTACTATTTTTACTGTCCAGATTGTAGGTATATAGGGTAGGATGTTTTAATGCTGTGATTACAGTTCATGAAATTCTTGATACTTACTGAATTTTCTTGCTCATTTCAGATGTCAGTCCTGTACATGTAGTGGATGATTATCATCCCTCACATGGAACATAGTTCTAGTTAAACAATGGTTTATCAGGAGTAAGTGAGTGCTGGGTTTTAAATTGGGAGGTCTTGCTTAAATAGTCTTTGAGCCATCCCAGATGGAAGATCTGCTTGATGTCTTAAATACTTTTTCATTTTGCATTTCAGACAAAAAGCAGATTTTCTCATCAGAGCTTGTTACGAGTCATTTGAGAAACTGTATATTCGGATGTGCGCTGATTGAAGACTCAGATCACACTGCACAGTCTGATCAGTCTTTGCTGGTACTTGGTGGATAGGCATGGATCCATGGTTTAATCAGATGGACAGTGAAGACTGCCTAGACTGTGCAGGTGTGCAGACTGATCTGAATCTGCTGTGCACACAGGTCCGAAGGTATATTTTCTCACATTTTGGCTCATATATAATGACCAAAAAACTTATAACTATTCACTTTATTTGGATGCATCAAGTTTTAGTACAGTTACTGATAATAACTGCGTATTTTATGCCATTACTGTACTTACAGTGAATAATTAAAATGACATGCCTGAGCAACCCTATTAACCCTACTTATTCCAACAGGGGCCTGAGCAAACAGTGTAGATTCTAATCAGACTGCAGCATCTGATCAGGGTCTACACTCACATATCTAGCAGAAAATTACACTGAAACTGGACTTGAAGGTTATACTGAAACAGCTTTGGAAAGTGAATAGTTATGTTTTGATAGATGACTTATATCAGAATGGTGATGGCTGCTAACCTATAGCATATTCTAGACACTCTCTCAGCAGATGACAAATTCATGATTTTTCTTATTCTTTTCCCAGGGAATAGAGATTGACAATGCATGCAAATTGTCTCTTGGAAGTAGGGTTGACATTGCATGCAAATTGTCTCCCCTGGAGATAATTTGCATGCCATGTCAAACCATATTTTCCAGGAATAATAAGAAAAAAATATATTAAACTGTTGTCTGTTGAAGTTTTTTCCCAGCATGCAAAGCGCCAAGCATTAATAACAAATACATGCAATGCCTTGCTTTATGTATCTAGAGAGTAAGTGAGGGCTGGGTAATAACGACAATATACACATGCTTTATACTCTGTAGATGAGGACTGGTTAATAACAAGTTGCATCCAACATTGCCTAATAAAGTTTATCTCATACATGTATATCAGATATCTTCAATGCTTCAAAATTTTATTTTAAGTTTTTCTGCTTCAGAGCTTAATATGTATATGCAATGGCTACCTAAAGCTAAAATTATTGTTAACTTGTGATGTGTTCAAGCCAAAATCTTGGTCTTGTTACCATAGTTGTCACAATGAACCAAAGTGCATTGATTCATACATGTATGTAAAATGTGCTAGAAACCTTTTGTTATACTATTATATCAAATTGTTACTATCATAATTATGTTTGTAACTCCAGATAAGAGGTGTTTTTCAAATATATCTTATTTCTCAACAAAGACATATTTCTGGTGATCATTAGAATGGATTGGTTGAGTCAGTTATTATAAGTACACATAGTATTTGATTTTACAAAGACATAAGAAAAAGTTTATAGACAATATTTATCCTAAGTATTGGGACAAACAGGCCTGATTAAATAGTGTAGACCCAGTCCAGATGCCACAGAACACAGAATCTATTCAGTGTTTACATTTTGCCACTCATCTAATATTTCTTTAGACAAATAAACAGGTAATTAAATAAATGTGTTCAACTTTTTGGCATATAGGATAATGAGTTAAAGTGTCTGTCTTTCCAAATATGAAGGGGAAATAAATTATATGGTTCTTACTTTCTAAATCCTTCCTTTCTTAGATGATAAGTCAAAAATATATTTCATCAGCATTCTCTACCTTCTGCTGATTAAAGCATTAATGGCAAAAATATGTGCACAAGTACTTGCTAACTGCTTAGAGGACTAAGCCTGTCAATGAACATTGTGAGTAGGTTAACTGACTCAGCTCAATATGACCCCCATGGGTTGACTGGGCTGTAAAACTCATCTCAAACAAACAAACAAAATCACCAACACCTAATCTCACCTTCAAATTTTCAAGAGTCTGTGTTGTACTGTCATATATTTTCCACTTAATTTGTAACTCTAGTTTAGTAAGGAGACTTTGAATTTCTAAGAATACACACAAATGAATAGATCAGTCCATTAATACACCAGTAACTTAGTGTATTGGCTTATGCATATGCCATGATTTTGCTTATATGTATGGCCATCTATATGTATACTTAACTAATCTGTGTAAACTATTATTTCATTTTGTTTTAATTATGGTAAATGAGTACACCTGGGCCCAGTTGTTCAAAACTAACAATGTCATTAGTTAACGTATCCTTAAAACTTTTAAATATCGCATATACGCTAATATTTTTTGCTGAAAAAATGTGAGTAGCTTTTGCATTTGCAAAAGCTACTCACATTTTTTCTGCAAAAATACACGTACCTGTGAATAAGATATTGTACTTACCAGAACAGTTAACAGTTAACATTTTGACCATTAATGAGCTCATTAAGCTAACAATGCTTTGAACAACTGGGCCCTGGAGTTTATAAAGGAAGACAATATTTGCAGATAGGACATTTAGCTTCCCTAGTATATAGATCCTTTGAACATGGAGGCTACTCTTAAAAGAAACTACATAAGGTCACGTTAAATCTTAAAAAAAAGTGAAAAAAAAAAAAAAAAAAAAAAAAAGACAAAAAAGAAAACAAAAAAAAAAGCAACAACCTTGTTTACACATTAGAGGCCACATTTTTAGCATGAAATAACTTGATCAGAATATTGGTCTCAATAAAAAAAATGTCAGATTCAAAATTGAGCCATATGGGGTAAAACACTACATCACAAGATCATTTCTCACTGCTGTGGTTAGAGCCTTGCTCGGGTCACATGTGGGAAAGCCAAGTTCTGCTTACGGATGGTCAGGTGGTTTTTCCCCGCGTTCTCCAGTTTTCACCCAGCTTTGATGAATGATCAGCTCCATTGGTGAAATATTCTTAAAAGGGCTGTAAAACCCAAATAAGAAATAAAAAAAAAAACATCACCGCAATCTGGAGACTACTCCGCAATCTGGAGACTACTCCGCAATCAGGAGACTACTACACAATATAGAAACCACAGACACCAAAGATACCTAGCTACACAAAGTGGGGACTACTCCACAATATAGAAACCCATTGAGATTTTACCTACCCAATATAGAGGCTACTACACAATACAGAAACCCACCAACACCAAAAGAGACCTACCTACACAATATGAAGATTACTGCACAATATAGAAACCCACCAACACCAAAAGAAATCTACCTACACATGGAAACCCACCGACACAGATTCACCTACAAAATATGAAGATTGCTACTCTGTATAGAAAACACACCCACTCTGAAAGAGAATCACCTGCACAATATGGAGGTTGCTACACAATATATTACTGGCTAGACATGATCTTAATATTGTTGACTGCGCCATTAAACTCCAAACCAGAGCTACTTAATATAGAAACCCACCTACACTGAAAGAGATCCACCTGCACAAAACCCACCTCTACAATATAGAAACTACCTTTAAACTATTAGACTACTACACAATATAGAGACTGGCCTACGCAGTATTAGAGACCAACATACACAATGATTACATTGACTGAAGGATGCTGATCAGACTGGATGCATCTGCAAGCTGGTCTTAATTCAGCAGATGACAAATTAGTAGTATTTTTTTTTTTTTTTTCAGAAAATAAGGTTTGACAATTCATGCAATTTGTCTCATTTGGAGACAAAAACAATACATTTGTACTATCAGTGACCTATAAATGCTAAAGGTCACTGGTGTAACAGTATGTTGCCTGCTGAAATGTTTTTATGCTCCCCGAAGAATTTCGGGGGAGCATATAGTCGCCGCTTCGTCCGTGCGTCCATGCGTCCGTGTGTCCGTGCGTCCGTACGTCCGTGTGTCCGTGCGTCCGTGCGTCCGTCCCGCTCTTGTCCACGCAAATTCTCGGAAACTGCTTGTCGGATTTCAATGAAACTTCATGGGAATATTAAGTATCAAAGGTGGATGCGCATATCACCTGCGTGTTCTGGTTCGATGATTTTTCCAAGAGTTATTGCCCTTTGATGAGTTCTGCATGAATATATAGGGTACTGTTCGTGTCCACGCGAATTCTCGGAAACTACTAGTCGGATTTCATTGAAACTTCATGGGAATATTAAGTATGGAAGGTGGATGTGCATATCACCTGCGTGTTCTGGTTCGATGATTTTTCCAAGAGTTATTGCCCTTTGATGAGTTCTGCATGAATATATAGGGTACTGTTCGTGTCCACGCAAATTCTTAGCAAATACTGGCAGAAATTCAACGAAATTTTAATGGAATCTTAAGCAGCAATAGGGGATGCGCATATTGTTCAATCTTTCTGGTTAGATGATTTGTCACAGAGTCATGCTACTTTGTTTAAAGCTGCAGTGTAAGGTCACTGGCTATTTTTAGAAAAGAATTTGTCAACACTCTAGTGCCTACATTTATTGATGGATTTTGATATAACTTCAAACAAATGTTGGGTATGATAATATCTTGAGCATGTTTGACATTCAGGGTCCTGGGCTCAAGGTCAAGGTCACTGTGGCTATTTTTAGAAAAACTTTGTTTTTGCTCTAGTGCCTAGATTTATTGATGGATTTTAATATAATTTCACAAAAATGTTGAGTATGATAACATCTCAAGCAATTTCAATTTCCAGTGTCCTGGGCTCAATGTCAAGGTCACTGCAGCTTTTAAATATCTTGAGCATGTTCGACATTCAGGGTCCTGGGCTCAAGGTCAAGGTCACTGTGGCTATTTTTAGAAAAACTTTGTTTTTGCTCTAGTGCCTTGATTTATTGATGGATTTTAATATAATTTCACAAAAATGTTAAGTATGATAACATCTCAAGCATATTCAATTTCCAGTGTCCTTGGCTCAATGTCAAGGTCACTGCAGCTATTTTTAGAAAAAATCTTTGTCATCGCTCTAGCATCGTCATTTGCTGATGGATTTTAATATAACTTCACACAAATATTGGGTGTAATAATATCTCGAGCAAGTTTAACTTTCAGGATCCTGGGGTTAAGGTCAAGGTCACTGGTTATTTTTAGAAATATAAATTGTCATCCCTCTAGTGCCTACATGTATTGATGGATTTTAATATAATTTCATACAAATGTTGGGAAGATAATATCTCTAGCAAGTTTAAATATAACTTCACACAAATGTTGGAGCATGTTTGACTTTCAGGGACCTGGGCTCAAGGTCAAGGTCACTGTGGCTGTTTTTAGAAAAAAATATTGTTTTTGCTCTAGTGCCTACATTTATTTTAATATAACTTCACACAAATGTTGGAGCATGTTTGACTTTCAGGGTCCTGGGCTCAAGGTCAAGGTCACTGTGGCTATTTTTAGAAAAAAATATTGTTTTCACTCTAGTGCCTACATTTATTTATGGATTTTACTATAATTTCACACAAATGTTGTGTATGATAATATCTCTAAGAAGACCCAACTTTCAGGGTCCTGGGCTCAAGGTCAAGGTCACTGTAGCTATTTTTAGAAAAAATTGTCATCGCTATAGCGTCATCATTTGCTGTACCGTCTACCTTTGCTGATGGATTTTAATATGATTTCAAACAACAGCTAGCAGCAGTCTTCAAGCATTTGCTGATGGATTGACTTTCAGGGTCCTTGGCTCAAGGTCAAGGTCACTACGGCAATTTTTAGAAATTTTTAGAAAAATTTCACACATACATTTTGTTTGAAAATGTGGAGATGACTAAATAACAGCTAGCAGCAGTCTTCAAACAAGTTTCCAACAAATAAAAATGATACTCCATTTTGAAGTACAGTGAGTATACACAGTATACCGCTCTTTATCTAGGATAATGTTTCCTGTTCCGACTATTGCATGTTCGGGGAGCATCCATCGGTTTCACCGATATTCTTGTTTGCAGCATGCTAAGTACTAAGTTTCATAAGAGCTTGATTGCTTAAAGTTTGGCTGTCAGATCACAAAAGAAGGACATTTTTATCATTTCCGTTGAAATTAGGACTTAAAAGTTCACTTGACTGATCACCTTTGTGATTTTTTTTTCTGATATTCTGAGAAAAATAAGGCTTGGCATTTGATTCAATTCATCTTAAAACAACCATCTATAAGATGAACTTGTAAATTTTTATACTGGATAAAAGCATTTATATATAAGCCATGTTAATGGAAAAGGTGTCTTCTAGTGATACTGTACTTAAAAACTTAGCATTAAAAGGAAAGACCCACTAAATAAAGGGCATGCCATAAAATATTCATCTTTAGAAATCAAGCATCTTGGCACATATTTGATCAAAAGTGGTTGATAAATAAGAAAAATATTATAGTTTATAAGTTTTATATAAAAGTGAACACGGGTGCCACCATCTTGAATATTGTTTTAATCAGATATATAGTTGTTTTGTTAGAGACAAATAAAAGCTGCCTGTAGAAAGTAATATACATGTACTACTTGTATGAGCTAGTTGCTAGTATACACAGTATTTGAAATGAACAGTTACAGATGTGTTGTTGTTTTTTTTGTTGTTTTTTTTTTTCATATTTAACCCTTGTCCTACCGAGCCCGGATAGACCCTGCTCTTGCAAACAGTGTAGATCCAGACCAGTTGGCTTCTTCAGAAGCCAACTGATCTGGATCTGCACTGTTTGCCAGTCAGTATATGAATTGATGTCAACAATCTGGATCAAGTTACTTGATTAGCTGAAAATTAGATGTGGGTGTAACATCTAAATTTATTCAGCAGGACAAGGGTTAAGGAGTAGGTTATGGTATCATTTACCAATATGGTACCTTCTATGACAGCATTTTCTAGAACAAAAGTCAAGTAACTTTCTTGTTTCTCAGCAGATTTTCATAAATTTTCACTGAACTGTTCAGCTTGATAGGTTATTTTATAATTGTTTATTTATTTGATGTGCATTTTGTTTTCAAGTAACACAATTTAAATAAAATTACTTTTTAGTAACACAGTACAAATAAAATAACAATTAAGTAATGTACATGTCAGTAGTAAAACAGATACAGATATATTTTTCCAGCTGTGAATTATGCAAGCATGTCTCGGTAAGCTTGCCAGGGTCTTTTATGTTTGCCAGCTCTTGATAGGGATCTGGTAAAAATATTGGTAAGCACAGATCATGGCAGTGATGTGTAAGTGTGATCTGAGTCTTTGATGTTTATGCAAAAAAACTTGAATTTTACTCAGCATGCCTCATGTCAAGTCTGAAAATAATTCAGTGTGTTTGGAGAACTTCTTTGTAAACACTAAGCATGTTCTGGACACACTAAACAGGTGACAAATGAATGATAATTTACATTATTGCATAAAAAGCAGTGTCGCACGTTATTAACAGCCGTGAATTAACCGGCAAAAAGCCGTGTATTAACAAGTCAATTCATGCGCTGTGAATGCACTGCTACGCAACTTTCAGTATGCACGTACCGGGGTCCCAGAATTGATGCCATCACGAGATGCATACTCTCCTGCCCTAGAACGAGCATAGTCCGTGGAAATAGTGTTCGCGCGACATCGGGGAAAAGGCGAAACAAAATAGTGCAAGAAATAACTTGAAATGTAGCAAATGTTTCCAGTTTTTATGCAATAATAGTGATCAAACATGATTTTTCAATGCATTAACATTCGCCAGGTCCCTTGGGAGGTATTGAAAACCGTGGCCTTCGGCCTCGGTTTTCAACACCTCCCACGGGACCTGGCGAATGTTAATGCATGAAAAACCATGTTTGATCCCTATATTATACCATGCCCCACAAAGCAAAGTTTTAGGCGGATATACTGTTTTCAGCATGTCTATGTTTCCATCATTCTCTCATTCCTTTAACATTTAAGATTTTTTCTCTATAACTTCATTGGCCTTTGTCCAATTTTGTTTAAATTTTCACCACACCTTGACCATTAGACAATGCACATGTGATAGGAAAATAGGGGCAGAAGGGCCAGTACTACAAGATTTATGCCTCATTGTAATTCTCTATTTAGATGTTTGTATTATGACTGATAGTGCATACTTTGTGAAAGTAAGTCCTCTTACAGCTTTTGTTGGATCTTTTCAAAACTTTACACACACACATATTGAAGATGTTCATGTGAAACTTAAATGCTGAAAATTTCTTCAAAAATGACAGCATTTTTAACTTAGCCATTTTAGGACAACTGCAACAATCAATGATGGTAAATAGTGTATACTTTGTGAAATTAACTCCTCTGACACCTTTCTATGGAGCTTTCCAAAATATTGACATTACAGACATATAAAAGAAGTGTATGTGCAACAGCTGCACCCAGTTTTAGTCACAAAATGTACCATTTGTACAAATTCTCGTCTGTCCATTCATTACATTTTGGTTTCTGATTGGAGGTTTCTAACAAGCACTGCTTATTGGCATTTCTTGTTTTTCCATTAAAATACAATTTGACATTTCATGCAAATCATCACTTGAGGAGATGATTTGCTTGAAATGGCATATCCCTATTTAATAGGAAAGATTGGTATTTTTTTCTATATTTTCCACATAAAATCTGTAATATCATACAAATTGTCTCTTTAGGAAAGAGACAATTTGCCTGAAATGTCAAATCAAATTTTATGGGAAAAATAAGAAAAAAAAAATCAAAATGTCATCTGCTGTAGTTTGTACCCGGCATGCTAAGAGTTAAAAGGAAACACAGTATTGATTCTAAGTGTATCTCAAATATAAAGTAGTGTAAGAGTTGATGTGTTGATTTTGTACATGTACTTTTCTGTGTTAGTATGATAGGATCATATCATAATTATGTTAAAGACATTTTTAGGCTCTGGTTACTATTTTTAACCTAAACATTCAGACAAATAGGCCTGAGGAAACAGTGTAGACCTAGATTGAACACCACAGAACATGGCATGTGAACATCCATTTTTTTGGCAGATTTAGACACATTAACATGTTGTACAGTTGACTTGATCAAATTCTAGGAAAGGTTTGGTAAGGAGTTAAGTTGTCTGAATATTTAGGGTAAATGCATTATGTTACACTTACAGTCGACTCTCATTATCTCGAATTCCAAGGGACTCTTTGAAATACTTCGAGATATCCATACCTCGACATATCAGATTTGCAGAATTGAGGGAAAAAATTCACACAACCACATTAACAAATATATACGTAATTGGACTCTTGAAGTTAGAGATATATTGAAAATATTGTGGAAAAGAGGAGAAATTGCTCCTTATTTTTGCCTGTTGTTAGATTTTCATGTTTAGGCAGGGACCAGATTTTCACTTCGAGATAAGCGATTATTCGAGATAAGCAAGGTCGAGATAACAAGAGTTGACTGTATATTATAATTTATGTTCTAATTCATGATTAATGTGCTCTGTTATATAATGTGCTCAGTATATACAAGTCATAGCTTTTATTGATGATCATATTTTTTTTTTTCAATTAATTGCATTGAAGTTATAATGACTATTTGTATTGTTTGCATATCTGAATGTTGATGGTACAGTGATACAAAATAGTTTTGTTTTGAATGACACTTTCTAAATTGTTAAGTTGATGATATGCACTGCTATTCACAGTAACAATGTATTTTGTTGTAACAATAACAGAATATGAATTATTCCAGGGAACTGCATTGCAGTATTTCATGGAAACTGTGTGAGTTTATGATGTATTGAAATTGAATTATTACTTTATGTATTAGTAGATGAAAGGCATGTTGTTGTTTTTTATTTCCAGAGAGTGAAAGAATGTACATAACCGGACAAATGATAGAAATTTATAGATCTAGTGCAGTTTACCCAGGGTTTCTCTGACATATTTTTACTTATTATCACCCTTCTAAAATATTCATATTCAGACTTCTGGATCAAATCTAAAGCTATTTTGCCTTCTGCTTTCTCTAGGTATATTAATGTTTTCATGCTGGCTTTTTAGGTCATCTGCCATCCATCCGTCAATCCTCTATCTGTTCACAACTTTAGATGACTAGTAAAACTAAAAATAAATGTAGCAACTCCAAGTTTTAACCCTTTCTCCCCAGTAGACCAAAATCAATACCTGTGCAAACAGTGTAGATCCAGATGAGACAATTCATAAGGAATTGTCTCATCAGGATCTACACTGTTTGCCATTCTGTTTTTGATTTTAGACTGAAACCTCTATATGCATCAAGAATGGAAGAATCTGTTTCAGAAAGTCAGGCATGAAAGGGTTAAGGCACTTTATTGATTCTTTGCTTTAGTGTTCGAAGGGACAATGACTTCATCAATTTTGCTTCTTGTTGATATTTGGTCAGCTTGTGCTTATATGAGCTCACTCTGGGGCCTCTTTGTGTCAGTTGCATTTTGCCAGATATAACAATAGTTTTAGAGATCATTATTTAACCCAAAAAGTGCCAAGCAAATTTGAAGCATACAGCAGTCTATTATTCAGAGAAAATAGGTTTAAAATTTAATATAAAAAGTTTTTGTCTGTTATATACATTTTACAATTTTTTATTAACATGACATTTAGTAAACACAATTTTTTGACATGCAGTGATAAAAGTGTGAAAATACATTGTACACCATAGCTTCTTTATAACACGGTTCGTTATAACACGGTTTTGGATGTAACACAGTTCGAAGATGGATCCCAAAAATGTATAGATTATATTGAAAAATGACCATAACATGGTTGTTTAACTAACACGGTTTATGCTGTGGACCCCAACAAAAGTGTTATAAAGAGGTTGTGATGTATTTACAAAAGAAAAATCAAAAACAAACAAAGCAACAACAACAATAATAAAACAAAAAATGATTGTAATGTAGGTATGCCATATTGTCAGTACTGTTATGAAGCTATCTAAATCAGGCTTTAAAGTCATGTAGTTTTAAAATGTTTATTAATGTGTAATGTTTTGTTTTCAGTTTTTCTAGTCTTTGCTTAAAGTATTCTGTATAAGTAGTTTGTTTATATTGAAGTTCTTGTTTTCTGGGTAAGCAACAATATACATGTCCAATTTTCCATCTGTTTGTCCTTGTTTTTACATCAGCCCTAGCTTTAGGTCCATTTAAGATTAACTATAAGGCTTACAGTCATCAAAATTGGCTTGCACTTCCATAACTATAAGGCATACAGTCATCAAAGCTGGCTTGCACTATCTTAACTATAAGGCATAGAGTCGTCAAACCTGGCTTACACTTCCTCCATAACATGGTCTACAAAGTCTTATCATGGCCTTCTCTCTTTGTCAGTATATTCTGCAGTCTAACATAATTCTGTTAGTGGTAACAAATGTCTTGATAGGACGTCACTGGCTAGTCTTAGCCTTAAGGAGACATTATATGCTTTCAGGGGAGGTAATGCTGATAAAATTGTTTTTGATATCCTGCACTTCAGAGAGCAGGGCTCAGTTGTTCAAAACATAGTTAGATTAACAAGCTCATTAGTGGTCAAAATGTTAACTTTTCTAGAAATTACAATATCTAATTCACAGGTATTTTTTTTTTTTGCTGAAAAAAAGAAAAACTGCTCACATTTTTTTCAGCAAAAATATTAGCGAATATGCCATATTTATGATAAAAGATTTAACAATAGATTAACTAACGACATTGTTACCTTTGAACAACTGGGCCCAGATCTTCTTTGAAAGTAAATTTGCTGTTCTCATTCTTCAGCATATGAGTACAACATATCATATTTTAAAACTTATTGCTCTCTGTGCAAAATCAAGACAATGATGATGAAATATTTTCTTTTTTCTTTCCAGAAACTAGGGCTTGATAATACATGTGAATTGTCTCCTGTAGGAGGTCAAACCCTATTAACAGGGGAAATATGATATCTTATCTGCATCATTCTGGTTTCCTGTATAATTTGCTGAATGTTTACTGACCATGACATATCATGGAATTCCAGTCTTTAGATGTAATGTAATAGTAAACATTCATCTGTTTATAGCCTGATTGTTAAAACCTACCTGATTTATATTTTGCATTTTTTGTTATTGCTTTTGTATTTTATTGCACTGTGCCATTAGTATGAAATTTACTTTTTTGACAGTATTATGATTTAGTAGTGTTTAGATATGACAATTTTTAGTACTCTATAGGAAACAGCTTGAAACCTGACCTGACTGTATAGTAAAATATAGGGCAGTCCATTTATAATACTAAAGTTGGTCCATAGAACCATAGGTTTATGCCATAATAACCCTAAGTATTGGAACGGAGATGCCTGAGCAAATAGTGTAGACCCAGTCTGCAGAATGCAGCATCTGATCAGGGTCTGCCCTGTTTGCACAGTCCAGCACATTAATAGACAGATCAGTAGGTAGCAAAATGGACTTGTTCAAAATTTAGGTCAAGTAAGGTAAGGTGTCTCAATGTTTAAGGTTAATGTGGTAACTAGATAGTGTTATAAGGACATTATAATTTTAAGCATTTGAAGACTAAATGAGCTTCCCCACTCTATATATTAGAAGATTCTAATTATGATTTTAGGTATGTCAGGCCATATGATTTAAATATTCCTAAAGAAAAATGGTTGAACTATATGCAAATAGTGGAGACCCTGATCAGATGCCGCAGAATGCAGCATCTGATCTGGTTCTGCTCTGTTTGCTTATTACCCTTTTAGGGGTCGCCAGACAACCATGGTTAAAGCAAATTGTATTGACTTTTTTCTTATTTCTCCATGAAAACATGTGAATACTCGCTAGAAGTGCCTCATAGAGGTGCTTTTGTGTACCCCCAACATACAATTTTTATGGAAAAATGAGAAAAAAATGTTTACCTGGATATTCCACCTATCTGTAGTTTTGTGTACAGAAATCATGGTTATAAGCATTTAGAAGCATAAGTATATTTACCAAAGTATTTGGACCTACAGGCCTGAGCAAACAGTGTAAGTTTCAGATCAGATATCACAAAACATTGTGTCTGTTCATGATCTACACTGCTTTCTGCTCAGCAAGCAGTTTTTATATACATCAAAGGGTAGTAAAATATGACTTGTTCAAATTTTGTTGGGAGTGTGGCAATGGGTTAAGATGTCTAAATATAGTATATCCATACTAATGTCTGATAAATAGTATTATAATGAGACATCAGTGTACTGCAGTGCACTCGTTATCTCGACTTCGCTTATCTAGAATAACTGCTTATCTCGAAGTGAAAATCTGGTCCCTGTTTAAACATGAAAATCTAACACCAGGCATCAACATATTGTGGAAAAGAGGAGAAATTAATCTTAACAACAGGTATCAAAATATTGTGGAAAAGAGGAGAAATTGCTCATAAGGAGCAATTTCTCCTCTTTTCCACAATATTTTCAATATACTGCTAGCTTCGGGAGTCAAATTACATAATCATTTATGGAATGTGGTTGTTTGATTCATTTTTTCCTCAATTCTGCAAATCTAGTATGTCAAGTTTTGGATATCTCGAAGTATTTCAGAGAGTCCCTTGGACTTTGAGATAACTAGAGTCGACTGTAAATATTAATTATAGTCCCTTAACTTTGGGTTGTCTGAGTTTTTCAGAATCTTGTTCAATCCATCTATTTGTTAGCATATCTGTCAAAATCTGGCTGCTGCAATAACAAAACGTTTTTATACTATATTTATGGTAAAGAATGGACAAGTCCTTCAACTTGTCATAAAACTTGAAGAAGTCCGTTTCACTATCTGTTGTTGTTGTCTAAACACAGCTGGATAAGTGACAAACAGTATAGACCCTGACATTCCTAGTTACAGTACATATCTTTGGTGTGGTCTAACACTGTGCCAAGCAGTGCTTTTATTCAATTTTACAATGAATAATGTGAATACAAAATTTGTTGTGAGGACTAACGGGTATTAGTTATAAACAGTTCTGACTAAAATCCTGATTAAGAGCTCAACCAATGTTTGTGGCATATATAGCCATGTGATAACATTTTACAACATTTTTCTGTCAACACACAAAAGAATGGAAAACTAAATTGCTTAATGTATTATTGCCTCATAAACTTTCATGTTATGAATCTGAAGTGTCATGAAATGATTGTCTTGTTTTACTTCTGCATACATTACGAAAACACACCTATTCAAATATATTGAAAATTTCATCACCAAAAACTGAAAGTTTTCAGATAAAAATTCTGATATTTTTCACATTTCTGCTAAAAAAAATACATTGTGGGTACTTGTTAGAACCGCCTTGGTGAGGCGGTTCTAACGAGTATGCACACTCTATGTTTTTAAGCAGAATTAAGAAAAATAATGTGTACCCCTGTAAACTCCAGTTTTACTATATAAAAGTGGGGTTTAAGGGGGTCAAACTATATAGGCCTGTTTTCGTGATGATTGTGATATTTATAAGCATGAGCGGTTCTGTATGCCAAAGGACTTCAGTTTTTATATATATAGCATAATGCAGGCTTTCTTTTGACTATAAACCTATCAAGTTCAAATATTTGAAGAAGCCTTTTACATTTTTGTTTTTCTTGATTTTGCCTTGAAGATAAGACTTGACATTTTATGTGAATTGCCTCTCAAGAGAATTCACATGAAATAAACCATATTTTTTGAGAAAAAAAAAAAATAAGAATTAGCCATCATATGTAATTTGTTAATTAAATTATGGATTAATATGTTAGCATAGTGATTGTTTAATTATCATCATTATTACTGAATGTTGATTATATATGTATTATGTTTTAATAAGAAGTAACAGCTCTCCAAGAAAAATTTTACCTTACAATGCGTATACAAGCATCTGCTTATGATAGCTGTTAGCCTAAACTCAGATAAGAATGCACAGATTCACAGTCTTGGTCTGCACTGGCTATATCTAAACACATGTTCTGACACACTGTGTCACTTCAAGTGGATGTTTCCCAGATCACAGGCTCAAAAGAGACACATCATCTGTGATCAAGAGATCTGGGAACATATACAAGATTGATACAAAGCATTAGGGGGAGATTGATCATGAAACATTTTCTACGGTCATTCTCTCCCTTCCGCTGATTCAAGAAGGCCAGTTGTCAGTTTCTGGCGAATGAATGTGCACAATACTGGTTAACCGCTTAGAGGACTAAGCCTGCCCAGTAAATGTGTGGTTAGGTAAACTGACCTCGCTCGACATGACCCCATTGGGTTGACTGGGCCGTAAAACCTCAACACAAACAAACAAAGCATTAGGGCCCAGTTGTTCAAAGCTAACGATGTCGTTAGTTAACGATTCGTTAAAATTTACATCCAGTGATACGCAAATATGCTGAAATTTTTTGCTGAAAAAATGTGAATAGCTTTTGCAATGCAAAAGCTACTCACAGTTTTTCAGCAAAAAATATCAGAATATTGTACATTAAATCCGCTAAAACAGTTAACGAAATGACCCTTAATGAGCTGGTTAAGCTAACGATGCTTTGAACAACTGGGCCCTGATCACCATACCACAGTAATAGTGTGTTATAATACACCTTGACAATACACCTTAACCTTTACCACTCTCTGGGCTAAGTCAGCAGACGACAATTTGAGTTAGTGATATTTTCTAATTTTTTCCAGAAAATAGGCTTTGACATTTCATGCAAATTGTGTCCATTAGAGACAATTTGCATGAAATATCAAATCTTGATTTCTAGGAAAATAAGAGAAATATTTCAAAATGCCGTCTGCTGCAAATTTTACCCAGAGTGCTAAGCATTAAACCACCATCTACAACAGCAGCAGAAAACATTCTATTTCATTTTTTTTTTTTTTTTTTTTTTTTTCATATTTTCCAAGGAAATAGCAGACGATCCACATGAAGTAGTAAACCTTGTTTGGAAAAAATATGAAAAAAGAGAGATAAAATAGAATGTTATCTGTTGAAATTTGGAATGGTGTTTTAACCCATTGTGGACTGAATGAACTCCCCCTCACTACAATTGGAAGATTCTAATTTCGATTTTAGGTATGTCAGGCTATATAATTTAGATATTCCTAGAGAAAAATGGTTGACCTATTTGCAAACAGTGGAGACCCTGATCAGATGCCACATTCTGTGGCATCTGATCTGGGTGTGCACTGTTTGCCAATTACCCTTTTAGGGGTCTCCAGACTACAATGGGTTAATGGTTGCTTGGAGCCATTGAAGATGTGGGAATGTTAGAAGCATGTAACTTAGAACAAGTATTGAGATCAATATAAACAAACCTCATTTTAGAGGATGTCATATTTTCAGATTATCACATGATGTCTGTCTTATCACCCGATGTTTCAACCCAAGACCCCTTTATTTATCCTCAGGCTTTAGGCTGCCCTTAGGCTTTGTTCTTTGCCTGGCACGCCTCATCCCTAGCATACCTCAGATATCATATTTATATCAAAAATTATGTGTTATACTTGTATCAAAAGTTAAAATGAAAAAGGTGGTTAATGTACAGGAGGTACAGCTGTCTAAATGATAAATAACGTTCAGCTAATCTGTTCATTTTATTTATAATCATATATATCATGCTTATGTCATGTTTGCATAAAAAAATATTGTATTATGCTTGTTTCAAAAGTTAAAATGCAAAAGATAGCGCTAATGTACTGGTACAGCTGTCTAAATGATAAATTAAGTTCAACTAATCTGTGTTATTTATAATTATAGTTGACTCTCGTTATCTCGAACTCGCTTATCTCGAAGTGAAAATCTGGTCCCTGCCTAAACATGAAACTCTAACAACAGGTAAAAAAATTGTGGAAAAGAGGAGAAATTGCTCCTTTTCCCCAATATTTTCAGTATATCTCGAACTTCAAGAGTCCAGTTACATATATAACGTATTCGTATTTGTTAAATGTGGTTGTTTGAATTATTTTTTCCTCAATTCTGCAAATCTGATATGTCGAGGTATGGATATCTTGAAGTATTTCAGAGAGTTCCTTGGAATTCGAGATAACGAGAGTCGACTGTATATACATTTGTATACAGCTGAAACAACTAAACCTTTCTAAAGGGAACTGTATATGCATAGTAGAATTTTGCCATTTCTGTTAAGGGAGACAGTTTTTGTGACTTCCGGTTTGCTTTACTGCATGCCAGTCCCCTTCTGAAAAGGAGTCAGTTGAAAAAAAGGGCCAGCAAAGGACTTATTTGATGATGTTTATGGGATTTTTTTTTTCTGATTTTCTTTATAATAGCATATGTTGTGGGTTCTCATTTGAATGGCATCGACAAGTTGATGCAATTCAAATACGTACCCACAACATATGCCTTTATAAAAAATGACAAAGTACACTGGCTGTATTCTGAAGAATACGGAATTGCTTAACTGTGCGCTTATAGGGGTATGTGCGGTTATTAGGTCAAAACGGTAATCCAGTCCCTCTAGACCACTTTTCAGAAGGAAAGCAAAACAGTTTGGACAGAGTTGTCTCCCCCGTAAGTATATCAGTTCCCCTTTATAAGAACTTCAGCATTACTCACTGCCTGTGTGGGTGGCTTTAGAACTGCCAGCAAACAGTGTAGACCCAATCTAGGTCAGATACAGCAGAAAGAGATCGGGTACAGCAGAAAGCAGCCTCTTAATCAGAATCTGCACTGTTTTATTGTCATCTAAGACTTGTTAGATGCATCATTAAGTAGTTAAATGGACGCGGCAGTTTTAGGACAAGTATGGTAAGGAGTCTAGGTGCCCAATAGATAGGGTAAATATGGTCTGGTGAATGCCTTCCTGCCTGGGAAGCATACAGTTTTGCATTTAATGTGCAAATTGTGAGGAAATGGGTTTTATATACTGTCTATTAAATGGGTAGACCTTGATCAGCCTGCACATTTGTGCAATCTGACCAGGCCATCCCATTGTGTGGATATATACTGCAGTGTCAATTGATTATTTGCTGGTTATAAAGGCTCTGATCAGACTGCTAATCAACATGCTAACCTGGACTATGAAGGCTCTAATGAGACTGTGCTAATGCACATACTAACCTGGGGCATTGGTTCCTGCATATATATTTTAAGCACTGTTTACATTTTGTGCCATCTGCACTGTGTATACAAAAGGCAAAGGCCCTGCGCAGAAGCTGTGGATGCAAAATGCTTCTCATGTCCTCTGTTGTCTAGAGATTTGCAGTCAGTGGACACTATTCATAGCTGCAGATAAAATGCCTTTCAACCCAAAAAAGTTCATAGTTTTCTTATTTCTCCACAAAAAATGTTGCGGGTACTCATTAGAAGTGCCTCACTGAGGTGCAGTAAGGCACTTCTAATGAGTGCCTACAACATGTAGTTGTGCCAATATAAAAAAAAAATAATTTTCTGGCCCAGTTGGCCAAAGCATTGTTAGCTTAACGAGCTCATTAGTGGCAAACTCTTTAACTGTTGTAGCTAAGGTATTTTCAAATTTATTGATATTTTTGCTGCAAAAATGTAAGTAGCTTTTACAATGCAAAATCTACTCACATTTTTTTCAGCAAAAATATCAATGTATTTGACATATTTCAAGATAGAAATTTTAATGTCACGTTAGCTAACAACTCTGTTAAGTTTTTAACAACCGAGCCAAGGTTTCTTATAGCAGTAGCTATAATTATTGTTTGCTCACTGCTTTAAATTGATGCAGTTAAACATTATTTACACAGACACACACACACACACACGCACACATGATTTGGCAGTAAGCATAATGTGTATATGCAAGTCATCTGCATTGTTTTGAAAATCACTATTGTAAAACATTGTAAAAAAAATGAACAAAATTATATCAGTGGCTTAAAGAAACGTTTACTTGACGAAATAATGCTGTTTGAATTCATCCTGTATGTCAGTGTTGTAACTGTCTTGTGTCACTATGTATTTTGATCATACTGGCTTCATTTGACATCATTGTGTCTACCCAACGGAGGGGAATGGGCTATATTTTTGTTGTGGTGCAGATTGTCAGTGTCGATGTTGGCATGACATTTTCCTCTCTGTGCTATATCTTGTGAACCAGTAAGAGGATTCCTACCAAATTTGCATAGAAAAATCATTTGGACTATTTGATGGACTGATTAGGTTTTGATTACCTTGGCTTAATTTTCGTGGTCACTACTGGACTAATACTGTTAAATTTAAGTATTACTAACATTTTCTACATGATACCTCAAACACTGTACCTGTTTTTATTATATTTATTATTCATCACGAAAACATGCCTATATAATTTTGACCCCCTTAAACCCCACTTCTATATAGTAAAACTGGGGTTTACAGGGGTATACATTATTTTTCTTATTTCTGCTCAAAAACATAGATTGTGGGTACTCGTTAGAACCGCCTCGTCGAGGCGGTTCTAACGAGTACCCACAATCTATGTTTTGAGCAGAAATAGGAAAAAATTAGAATTTTTCATCTGAAAACTTTCATTTTTTTGGTGGTAAAATTTTCAGTATATTTGAATAGGCTTGTTCTCGTAATGATTTGCTCTAGCTCTTGAAAAAAGGGATATGTGTTAAAAACACTTGTTTTTTTATGTTCCCTGTGCATGTATTTAATATGTATAAAATGTGCATGTGGAATCAAACACCATTTGGAATTTTTATACCAACTGTTTTTAATGTTTCAAAGAAATTCAAGTTTATAGTTTTCAGAAATTTACCTTTAGAAATGAAAAGAAAGCAGTACTTTCCCATTAACTTTGTTTAGGTTTTCAGTGAAGCAGTCTACAAAAATAATTTTAGTTTTAATTTCTGAAGTAGGGGTGTTATATAAGTACATGTGCGTAGATTTAAAAATTATATTATTGTTTGTCACTATAATAGACACAAAATATATATATTATGGTTTGTCACTAAATGAATATTTACCCTAAGAATTCAGACAGATAGGACAGAAGCCCTGAGCCAACAGTGTAGACTGCGGCATCTGATCAGAGTCTATACTGTTCGTCACTCATCTGGCAAGTTTTTAGACACGTCAGCAGGTGATAAAATGCTTTCGCACTTGTTCAGTTTTTAGGACAAATTTGGTAAGGAGTCTAGGTGTTTGAGTACTTAAGGTAAATTCAGTACAATACATAAATATGGTTTGTCATTAAAATAGATAATTGGGCTGCACCAAGTAAAAGAGGTATTTAGGCACATTTTTGCAGTCTGGTCTCGGCCTTTGCTATCTGCTTACAGAAACAGTGGATACTGTAGAATGTGCCAGTGGGGATAAAAGGCTCTGTTGAGACCTGTTGAGTAGGTTGCTTTGAATCTGCACTGTTTATGCTAAGAGATGTCTTTTCACTTGCTGCGGCCATGAATATAAACTATCTGTCATGGATTGTTTAAAATCAGTTATCATTGCTTGCAAAATTGAGGGGGGGGGGGGGGTGGGGGGGTGGCTACGCTTGGTAAATGCCATTTTTTTTCCCAAGGGAGACCTTTTTGTTGAATCGTTGTTTGCTTCCCTGAACACAAGCCCTTCTGAAAAGGGGTCTACTCTAAAAGGCAAAATTTTGCACCAGACCCATTTTCAGAAGGGAGGCAAAAGCAATTTAACAGAGTTGTCTCCCTGAACGTGTACCAGTTCCCCTAAAAGATCATAATATATTCTATTCACTGAATGTCAAAGATATGTTTACAAGAGAAAAAAAACACCGTAAATTAAACAGACTGAGTGTTGTTTTTTATGTTTGAAATACTCATCTTTATCACAATTTAGCTGTCTTAGCTGAAGATTAAAAATGAGTATTATGATCATTGATCAGTCCTCCATTAACCCATAAAGTGACAGTCACAACTGGAACTGACGTCATTTTGATTTTATTTTTATTATCATAGAAAATATGGCTAGACATTTCATGTGAATTGTCTGCCTAGCATACGATTCACGTGATGTGTCAAGAATTATTTTCTCTGAATTATAGTACATGTACATAAAATAGAATGCTCTATGTAACAAATCTGCTTGGCGCTTTAAGGATTAATTTCATCAGAAATCTCCAAATTTTATGTGCTCATTTTATTGAAATTTTATATGGAAGATTTGACCAATGGAGAGTTGAAAATTATGTCATTTTATTATAACCATTCTATAGATTAGACTCTCATGGTAACTTTCAAGTGAACAGTTATCCGCCATTGTTACTCTGCCATGTTGTTGTTGTTGTTGTTTTTTTGTTGTTGTTTTTTTCACGACAAGCTCTTCAATGATTGTTTAAAAAATCCCGATTTGTATCTTTGTAATACTGATTTATCTGTATCTTTTTAAATTTCGAACGAAAGAAACTGTGTCTATGATGAAAGTATTACAGCAGGACCCCACAAGCTTCTGGTCTGTTGCCTACTTAGGGATACATGTCCACTGTTGTCACTTTCTGAATATACACTATTTTACGATATATCAATATTTGAAGTGTAAATACTCGTATATGAACAGGCGAATGCACATGTTAATATGAGATTTCGCTGTTGCAGTTGTCCTTTTACTGCGTTTTATCATTCAAGTTATTGCGTGTAAATGTGCCTAATGGAAAAATACATGTATCGTATTTACTCTACGTATTCAGACAGAAAGGCTTAAGCAAACAATGCGGACCCAGATCAGACGCTGCAGAACGCGGTGTCTGTGGCGTCTGATCAATTGGTGTAAGGTGTAGACCCTGCTCAGACGCTGCGTTCTGTTGCGTTTGATCTTGGTCAGCCTGTACACTGTTTGTTCATATCCGTCCCAAAAGGGTAAACATGGTATGGTCTCATCAGCTGTATTTTAGCTCACCTGAGCTGCAGTTCTATGGTGAGCTATAGTTTCTGTCCGCCCGTCGCCCATTAAAATATTTACACTTCTCTGAAAGCGCTTGGCAAGTTTTAAATAAACGACCACGCTCTGTTAACCAAGATGACATTCATGACCATATATGGTAAAACCTACTTAAAGGAAGAAAGCTTAGAGACTGAGTCTTGGTGTGTAGCATTTGGTATATAGATTTGAACAAATCTGATAGACCTCACAAACCCAGTCTTTAATTAGGTTTGTGAGGTCTATCAATTTTGTTCAAATTATAGTCCTAGTTTACGGCAAAAGCAAATTGCGGCAAAAGCAAATTGCATCCCTAATTATTTGCATAGGGAAAATGTTGAAAAGTTATTTTCATAATATTCTGCTTAAGTGACATGGTATTATACAAATAAGAATAAATGAAGTAGCGACT
Organism: Anodontia alba; assembly: GCA_964016985.1. Classification (NCBI taxonomy): domain Eukaryota; kingdom Metazoa; phylum Mollusca; class Bivalvia; order Lucinida; family Lucinidae; genus Anodontia; species Anodontia alba. Next base: position 34,571,001 of record OZ024830.1, read on the forward strand.
GCGGTACCAATAAATCACGACTGTCAATACTTTTGTCTGGAACATTAACGCTTTGCATGCTGAAACAAAAATTTTTAGCAGACGACATTTTGAAATATTTCCTTATTTTTCCAATACAATAGTCTTTGGCATTTCATGCGAATTGTCTCTTAAGAGACAATTTGCATGAAATGTCAAAGCCTATTTTTGGGCGTAAAAACAGTACGAAAAATAAAATGTGATCAATTTGTCGTCTGTTATTTCGCCGGAAGAGGGTGGTTAATAACTGGTCCACAGGACAGAAGATGTACAGCAACATTACATGTCATCAGTAGAAATGGCTATTGTAATTATTGAACGATCCCCAAGGTATGAACAAAATACAAGAGTTTGTTTCAATTTGAATAAATCAATACGCGATTCACTGACAAAACTATCAAATAATTACATGAGCAATAAAACTCATACATTATAGCGCATACCAAATGAACTTCCTTGACAGGAAAAACAGCCGGTTATGAAAATAAAAGACCACACTTCTAATAAAAATGTATTGAACAAGAAGGTACCAGTAAAGGTACCAGTTTTTTGCGGGGTATCTGCACTTTAACGCTTAGCATGTTGGATAAAAAATTCATCAGACGACATGTTGAATTTTATTTTATTTTTCAGAAAATAGGATTGACATTTCTTAAGAGACAATTTGCATGAGTTATCAAGTCCTATTTTCTGAAAAAAAAAAAAAAAACAACAAAAAAACAACAACAAAAAAACATCGAGTTGTCGTCTGCAGAATGTGCATATTTTTTCCCAGTAAGCCTTCTTAAAACTAGACATGTTAGTAAGCCATTGTCAGTAACCAGGGCTTACTAAACTCTCTACCCGTGACAATACATATACAATTTTATCAGACGACTTATTGAGGATGAGTCGGCTCTCGACTTCGCTTACCTCGAATAACTGCTTATCTCGAAGTGAAAATCTGGTCTGTTTTCAACATGGAAATCTAACAACAGGCAACAAAATATTGTGGAAAAGAGGAGAAATTCTCAAAGGAGCGATTGCTTCTCCTTTTTCCACAATATTTTCAGTATCTCTAATTTCAGGAGTCAAATTACCTAGTCATTTGTGAAATGTAGTAGTCAGATTTATTTTTCCTCAGTTCTGCAAATCTGATAAGTCGGGGTACGGATATCCATTGAATTGGACTTCGAGATAACGAGAGTCGACCGTGTACTTGATTATAAGTCTGGACAGTTTTCTTCAGTTCTCTATAGAAATATGTTGTGGGTACTCATAAGAAGCGCCTCGCAGAGGTGCTTCTAATGAGTACCTACAACATATGTTTTATTGAAGAATAAGATAAAAAAATATCCCAGAATCATCTTCAAAATATTTCTCCTTTACAAATTTTCTTATATTATAAATAATAAGGAATGTATGAATAATTAGGGAATTCAATTAACCTTTACCAGTTTCTGGACAAATACAGCAGACAACAAACTGGAGCTATTTTTCTTATTTCCCCCATACCATAGGCTTTTTCATTTCTTTTAAATTGTCTCATTTTGCAAATTATCTCCAAATGTAGACAATTTGCATGAAATATCAAGGTCTATTTTCTGAGAAAACATAAGAAACAACATTTCAAAATGTCCGTCTGTTGACTGCCAACGCAATCGTAGTTAGACGTATCCGCTAAGCGAAGTCAGACTGAAGTGAGGAATTCGTGTAAATTCAACAGTAAACACTATTCCATAAATTCTAATGCTCGTTTTATCGTGTTTTCGCAACACTTTCACCTTATTAGCAATAATGATACTTAAATATTTATGAGATTCAATTTCCGCGATTTGTTGATTTAGCATTAAAAACAAGAGGGCGCGCACAGGTGTTTGTTTTGCGTGAGATTAGTAATGATTCTGTTTTTAGCCTTTACCATTCTCTGGGCTAATTCAGCAGTTGGGAAATTGATGACATTTTTCTATTCCCCACCCCCCCCCCATACAGAAATTAGATTTGCGTGCAGATTGTCTCCCGAAGAAGCCACAAAAAATGTTTTCCTTGTACAGAATGGCGAAAAACTACCAAGTGTATAAGTACCCTTAATATAGTATGTCTTTCTCAATACGAAAACAAGCCTGAAAATTTACTGAAAATTTTACCACACCCCCCCAAAAAATGAAAAATTTCAGATAAAAATTCTGATATTTTTCATATTTCTGCTCAAAACATAGATTGTGGGTACTCGTTAGAACCGCCTTGATGAGACGGTTCTAACGATTACCCACAATTTATGTTTTTTGGGCAGAAATAAGACAATAATGTGTAGTTTTACTATATAAAAGTGGGGTTTAAGGACTCAACATTGTATAGGCATGTTTTCGTGATGTGACGCGGATTTTCCTTGCGGTTGTTTACGGCCCTTTCAATAGTATTTCAATTACATTGGGACGCATAGTATGTGTTAGTAGTAAGTGTACTTTCATAGATATACCACGGGTATTCAGTGCTGCTGTATGTCACCAAGTGCCTCCCTGTCACCTTTATACACCACAATCTCTGTAACACTATTGCTGAAATCCAAAGTAAAAACCGGTTTAGCTCAACAAACGTGCTAAATGGTCATTTTCTATGTAATCTATACATTCTTGGGGTCCATATTTGAATTAAAATACAGTCGACTCTCGTTATCTCGCCTTCGTTTATCTCGAATAGCCGTGAAAATCTGGTCCCTGCTTTCAACTTGGAAATCTAACAACAGGTAACAAAATGTAGGAAAGAGATATTGCTCCTTAAGGAGCAATTTCTCCTCTTTTCCACAATATTTTCTATATATCTAACTTCAGGAGTCAATATTACATATTTGTGAAATGTGATCAGTCGATTTATTTTTTTTTCCTGAATTTTGCAAATCTAATATGTCGAGGTACGATATCTCGAAGTACAGTCGAACCTCAATGGCTCGAACATCTTTGGGACCATGGAAATTTGTTCGAGACATGGGTAGTTCGAGCCACTGAGGGTTAATCATGGCACCAGTTCAGGAAGCAAATAGCGATAATTTAGGGAAATCTTTTCGATTTTTCTACACAACGATTGTATGTTGAGTGTACTCATTCTAATGAGATTATACTGTATAGGACATCAAGATAACGAGAGTCGTCTGCATTACATACAGAATTTGTCTCTTTTGAAAGTGCATCCGTTCCCCTGAAACTAAGACGCACCGAAGAAGCAGACGGTTCCAGTTGGACAAGGCCTGCTATCCTTGTTGCAGTTAAGGGTAGAAAAGGTGAATGTTTTTCTTCTGTTTCTTCATTTTCATTCCTGTTCCTCTTTCTTCCCTGTCCCTCTCTTTCATCTCCTCTTCTATCTCTTTTCTCCCTTTCTCTGGGAGACGACACAAAATGACCCACAAGGGTTGACATGTCGTTAAACCACAACACAATCCAGTGCCCACGTTCACAATCATTCATTACAGTTAAGGCTTACCTTATCTGCCTGTCTTAACCCTGGTTCTTATGAACCCGGATATGCCCTGCCTTTACAAGCAGTGAAGATTCAGATCAGTTGGCTTCTGATCTGTATTTACACTGTTATTTAATATGTGAATTTGTATCAACATCCTAGAACAAGTAATCTGATTGGCTGAAAATTAGAAGTGGACGTAGCATTTTAATTTATTCAGCATGGCAAGGGTTAAGGCTTCATTTACCTCGACTTAACCCTTGTCATGCTGAATAAATTAAGATACTACGCCCACTTCAAATTTCCAGCCAATCAGATTACTTGATCCGGTTTTGTTTTTAATACAAATTCACATATTTAATGACAAATAGTGCAGATCTAGATCAGTTGGCTTCTTCAGAAGCCAACTGATCTGAATCTACACTATTTGCTAAGACAGGGCATGTCGTTTTCAGCAAGAGAAGGGTTAATGTCTAAAATTTGAAAGTATGAAAGGAGGCATATAAATGTAATTAAATTTTACAGTTTCATGTTTGTTTAGTTAACAACATCTAATGAGCCGCAACGTTGGAACATATTTTCGGACATGTGCGCCCAGCGAAGATTCAGATCAGCCTGCGCATTCACGCAGTCTGATCAGACTCTTCATTGAGCGCTTTTTGGATAGCCAAGGACGCAAAGTTTCATCTAGCGGACAGCGAAGAATCTGATCAGACAGCGCGGATGCGCAGGCTGATTTGAGTCTTCGCTGGGCGCACCTATCAGAAGGTATGTTTCCTCACGTTGAGGTTGCAGCAGGATAAAAGGGCAAAAGGTGTGTAAAATCTTAGTCATTAAGTTTAAGGCCGAACTTAAGAAATGAGTGTCATGTTAGACCCGGGTGAACTAAACATTTAGGGGTTAAGTGCGAATTTAAAATACTCCTCTTATCTTGAGCCCTACTAAGGAGCCGGTATTATTTTGGTCACAACATCAGAAAAGGGGGGTATGGGCGGAGCTTATCGCATAACCAGATTGATCTGGGCCTACCCTATCCTTAGATAAATTCTGCAGTACCTAATGATTTTGTTAAAGGATAGCGTGGTTCTGATCGACTGCGTAATCTGACCAGGGACTTCGCCCACCCCTCCCCCTTCCCGTATATACATTCAGGGAACTTTTCATATGATATTGGCCGCGTCAAGCGATAAAATGCCCTTCCAACATAAGCCAAATTCGCAGATTCAGATCATCCTGCTCGTGCGCAAAGTATTATCCGGGCCTTTGCTCTCCATTCATACATTCCGTAGTATAGCCAATGATTCTGCTAGCGGACAGTGAAGGTCCGGATCAGACCGCGCGGATGCGCAGGCTGATCTGGGTCTTCGCTGTCCGCATGTGCCCGAAGAAACGTTTCCGCATGACGCGGTCCATAAAGCTGATTTATTTTATGCCTTACTTTGTATACTTTATAAGTATTTATTCAAGGAAACAGTCAACAAAAATATGTTTACAACCTTAAAGTCGACTTCATGAAAAAATATCGCACACAATAAAATATTAAAATGCTCTTAAAATTGATACAAGTCCACTAACGTGCCATATTGTAAAGTTCAGAATATTTGTTGTTTTTGGTTATTTGAGTGTCTAATGGTCTACATTATAATAAAAACTGCATTAAAATGTTCCTTTTATCATTAGATAAAACCCCATAGAAATAACGGCAAATGACGATATGACCCATTGTATTAATGCTCATCTCTTTAAACCAGTACTGAAATGAACTTTCCATGACCATATCATCACGAAAACATACCTATAATATTTTGACCCCCTTAAACCCCACTTTTATATAGTAAAACTGGGGTTTACAGGGGTATACATTATTTTTCTTATTTCTGCTCAAAAACATAGATTATGGGTACTCGTTAGAACCGCCTCGGCGAGGCGGTTCTAACGAGTACCCACAATCTATGTTTTGAGCAGAAATATAAAAAAAATATCAGAGTTTTTTATCTGGAAATTTTCAGTTTTTGGAGGTGCAATTTTCTATATATTTGAATAGGCTTGTTTTCGTAATGTTGTCATGAGAGGGTTGTTCTTTCTGGTCTATTTTTCAATTAATACTGGTAAATGAAAACGCACAGGCTACAGCACAGACGTACATGGCTTCGGATTTTGGACGTTCGCGTATGCCAAAGCACAAAATCGAGGAACCGAATGGACCTATACAGGCTGACTGATTTTAACCCTTTCCCCAGCAGACAAAACCAGATACCTTTGCAAACAGTGCAGATCAAGATAAGATGGCTCATAATGAGCCGTCTCATTAGGATCTACACTGTCTGCCATTCTGTTTTGATTGACATCCCTATTTGCACGAATGGACATGTCCAAATTCACGTCGATTTCATAAACTCAGGGTGAAAATGGTTAACCGGGTGTTGTAATAGTTTCACTGTTGACATTAGCCTAAACGGAAGGAAGAAATTATTCACAAATACAATGTATTTATACGAGGAATAGCCATGCCGTGAATTTATAAACACTCTAACGCCGGAATGTCGTTATTTTGTATGATTTTGACACAAGACGGTTTACTTGTTTTCATTTTGGAGACATACGCGTTTTAAATCAAGCAGTTGTGCTTATAACGTGATAAAATTAAACTCGAAATTCCCCGCCCCTTGGGCCGCCATTTCCATTGCCCATTGCCGATGAAAAAATCTTATTTTCAGTTTCATTACAATGCACTTGGCTTATGAGAAACTACGATTTTTTTTTTTTTTTTTTTTTTTTTTTTTTTGAGTGACGAATGGCCATCATTCATACAATCTATGCTTATTACAAAATCATTCATTCAGCACGAAAACACGCCTATATAATTTTGACCCCCATAAACCCCACTTTTATATAGTAAAACTGGGGTTTACAGGGGTATACATTATTTTTCTTATTTCTGTTCAAAAACATAGATTGTGGTACTCGTTAGAACTCTCCGAGGCGGTTCTAACGAGTACCCACAATCTATGTTTTGAGCAGAAATAAGAAAAATATTAGAGTTTTTCAGCTGAATATTAGAGTTTTTCATTTTTTTGGTGGTAAAATTCTCAATATATTTGAATAGGCGTGTTTTCGTTATGGTAGGCGTTTTCTTTGATGGCCAGAGCTATTAAATACTGTTCATATATAATAAGACAGTATGCACAATGCATCTGCACCTTCGATGAAATTTTATGGGGCTCACAACAGGTAGAGAGATGAAACTCGAACTAAGGTTCTCACATAGTGTATGTTGAAAGCAGCATTATCTACATAAATGAACGGATACACTGTTAGGGAAAAAAACTATCAAAATTGCTTTTGTCTCCCTTCTGAAAGGAGTATAGCCTAAAAGGAAAGCTCAGTACTCGAATACTGAGGTAAATGTCGTTGCAAATATTATTTATTTACGTTCTACATATTTATTAAAAAGCTTATTAAACGGTTATTGACATCACGAAAACACCCCTATATAATTTTGACCCCCTTAAACCCCACCTTTATATAGCAAAACTGGGATTTACAGGAATATACATTATTTTTCTTATTTCTGCTCAAAAACATAGATTGTGGGTATTCGTTAGAACCGCCTCTGCGAGGCGGTTCAGTTCTAACGAGTACCGTAGCTAAATCTATGTTTTGAGCAGGAATATGAAAAATATCAGATTTTTTTTTTATCTGAAAACTTTCCTTTTTGGATTTTAAAATTTTCAATATATTTGAATAGGCGTGTTTTCGTAATGTTATTTGGAAAGAGCAGGACTGAACTACGTGTATTTCTGGATGTGTTATGATGTCACAAATTCATATTACATGTAACTATTCAAAACACCGTCGCCTATAAGAGCAATCTAGTAATCTTCAAACCTCGATAATTCTCTTATGGTTTCACTCGGGTTTGATCAAATTTGCATTAATACACAAAGACTATCAACATCTTTCTTTAACATGCGTTTCTTGCAACCATTATCATCTCTTTAACCCTTTTGAACCTAGTGGACTCTTCTAACATAACTTGGAATTTTGATTGTGTTGGGGTTTAACGACACGTCAACCCTTGTGGGTCATTTTGTGTCGTCTACCAGAGAAAGGGAGAAAAGAGATAAAAGATAGTAGAGGAGATGAAAGAGAGGGACAGAGAAGAAAGAGGAGCAGGAATGAAAGTGAAGAAAGAGAAGATATAAAAACACCCCCTCCACCTCTACAGTCTGGCATACAACGCCATGGATTAGAACAAAATTTGTTCAACCAGCTGCTTTGGCTTATCCTGTTATTAATCTTTATCAAAACAACTCTCTATAGCATAGCTGACCATGTTTCCACTTTCTCTCTCCAACACTTCAAATGTAACATAAACATTGTATATACTGCCCAGACAGAAAGTTCTAAAACCAAAATCTCTCTAATTTGGAATGAAAAACTTACCATTGGTTATAATTTTTATCAGTTGGTATAAATGATCTTCTCACATTTGAAATGTACTTGTAAATTTTAAACTGTCTTCACCAAGAATTTTACTGCATGAACCAATTACCAGGTAATACAGATACCGTTAAAAAAATAATCACATGGAGCAGTCAGTTTTCAGAAAATTTCTTGGAAGTTGGGGTTATATTCTTGAGTGTCTACCCTTACCTGTTACAAGGATAGCAGACCTTGCCCAACTGTAAGCCAATATCAGTTGGACGCCCCAGTGACGTAAGGTACACGACACCTTCGCCACACCATCTCTTTAAGCCTAGTGGACTCTTCTACCATAACTCTTTGGACGTCCATTTCCTGTAAGGGTGTATGGTTAGTTTTTATTATCACCACGTTTTATAGAAACTTCTGACTTAATGTAAAACGTGTAGACCCTGATCAGACGCCGCGTTCTGCGGCGTCTTATCTGGGTCTGCACTATTTTGCCAATGTCCCTTTTATGGGACGCTAGGCTTAAATGGGTTAAGACCCTTTAACCGTCTACTGTAACTCAAATATATCCAGTAAAGCATATCGTTGTAATAAACTCATTTGGTGTCGCCGCTATGTGATGGTGATGTGTTTGCTGGGTATGGAATAATGCACAGAATAATTTCTTAACAACCCTCAACTGACAGTGAAATTCCTCCAGCTTAAACTATATCCTCATACAACAATAATTGATAAGGAATGGCAATCCTTAGAAATAACACAACAGCTCAATTATGGAAGGGTCTCTTTTTTCAATATAAACAGAATAACCGAAGTTTTGAATAGTCGATCAATAGTAGCCTGATAACTTATTTTAACAAGTCAGAAAATGTAAAGGTAATGGTTTTTATATAGGAAATGTTAAAGGAAAAGAAATTTACTTAAAGGTAAGAAACATATTTTTCAAACTGAATTATAAATTTTGGTTGTCGCATGTTTGGAGCGTCAACATTCATCTTATTATTTCACGCGCCAGGATTGCTTTAACCCCTGAAGTGCTAATCACAACTGCAGCGGACGACACTTTGAACCAATTATTTTTTGTTTTGTTAGAAAAAAAACAAGACGTCATTTTGTGTGAATCGTCTGCTAGGCGGACGATTCACATGAAATGTCAAATCCTGTTCACTGAAAACAAAAAATCAATTTTAGAATGTCGTCTGCTCAACATTTGTTTGGCGCTTTCGTGGTTTAAATTTGAGCGATTTCGGGGTCATCACGAAAACATACCTATATAATTTTGACCCCTTAAACCCCACTTTTATATAGTAAAACTGGGGTTTCCAGGGGTATACATTATTTTTGTTATTTCTGCTCAAAAACATAGATTGTGGGTACTCGTTAGAACCGCCTCGACGAGGCGGTTCTAACGAGTACCCACAACATATGTTTTGAGCAGAAACATGAAAAATATCAGAATTTTTTTTTGTGAAAAAATTGCCATTTTTTGGTGGTAAAATGTTCAGTGTATTTGAATAGGCGTGTTTTCGTAATGTTAAAAGGCTCTATATTCTTAAAAAAAAATAGACATATATTTTATTCAAGAAAGGTTTAATAAATTAATATATGGTATTTATACTAATCATAATATGTGGCACCTGACAGCCTGTAAAATTTCACACAGGCCTTAAATGAATAATGTCCTGGAGCTTTGCACAACGAAAACTCAAATAAGCCTCCGTTGTCCGCATAAAGAAACCTTGTTTCCTTAGCTATCCAAAATTCACCCAGTGAAGATTCTGATCAGACTTCGCGAATGAGCAGGCTGATCTGAAACTTTGCTGGGCGCACATTTCTGAATGTACGTTTTATGATTGCGTCGCATACCGGTTCTGTAGAGACATGAGACAATATCAATATTTTGGTTAAAAATGATTTGTCTAGAATTATATTGCTAATTAGTACACATTTTACATAGGTTAAGTCTCTAATCACACTATATGGCTTTACTAGCTGGTCATAACATTCACTGTTAGGATAATAGGCCCCCTTTTACATTGCTCGGCTTTTTGTTTTTTACATACATATCACTTTAAAATCTGTTCTGACCCTAATTACACAAACCCTTGCTTAAAATCACGTTTTCCCATAACAGCATATAAAAAGTTAACTTTTCAGCCTAAAATCACGTTTTCCCATAACAGCATATAAAAAGTTAACTTTTCAGCCAGAAACAGTTTCAAAGTTCACGTGCACTTTTGTACGTCTTAGTCTTGTGCTACTCCGAATCTGACGGGAAACGTTATACACGTCTTCTGTCGAGACAGTCATTGTCAGTTATATTTTGTCTCCAATCTGAACATTCTTGTTAAAGTAAAATAATAATAATAATAATAATAATAATAACTGAAGCTATAACGTCCCATAGTAGTCTGGAGACCCTAAAAGGGTATTTGGCAAACAGTGCAGACCCAGATCAGACGCCGCTTAACGCGGCGTCTGATCTGGGTCTCCACTGCGTGCAAACAGTTCATCCATTTTTCCCTCGGAACATCGCAGTCATGCACAAAGCCTGACATACCTAAAATCAAAATTAGAATCTTCCAATATATTGTGTTGGGGAATTCATTCAGTCTACAATGGGTTAAATAATGATCATACTATAAATTGAACAGCCCATTTTACTACCTGTTAAAGTTTCTAAACTCTGATGGATAAGGGGCAAACAATGTAGATCCTGATCTCCTTCTACACTGTTTGCACAGGTCTGTCTGTTTGTCTGTCTGTCTGTCCGAATACTAGGGTAAACTTGGTAATAGTGAGACGCGCGTTAATTAATTTACACCGGGCTGGCCGGCGTATCTCTTTGAGGTTGTTTTTGTAAAATGTGTATGCATTCGGAGAACATAGGTTTTCTTCCAGTTTTATGGGGTTCTTAGTGGGGTTGTATATAATTATTCACCCCACATTTTTTTTTAATTAATAAGGAATTGATCCCGTTCTGGACATTGGCGGAGTACCACTTCACCAGTCTCATTACGAAAACACGCCTATTCATATATATATTGAAAATTTTACCGCCAAAAACGGGAAAATTTCCAGATAAAAATTATGATATTTTTACTTATTTCTGTTCAAAACATAGATTGTGGGTACTCGTTAGAACCGCCTCGATGTGGGTACTCGTTAGAACCGCCTCGATGTGGTACTCGTTAGAACCGCCTCGTCGAGGCGGTTCTAACGAGTACCCACAATCTATGTTATGAGCAGAAATAAGAAAAATAATGTACACCCCTGTAATCCCCAGTTTTACTATATAAAAGTGGGGTTTCAGTGGGTCAAAATTATAAAGGCGTGTTTTCGTGATGGGACTTCATAGTGCAGTCAGTAGCAAGACTGGTCAACTGCAGATCTAGGTATCGCAAGTTCGAATCCAAGCTCAGCCACACAACTTTCGTAGAGCTTTATCATGAAATTATTCCTACAGTCATTCTCCACACTCCGCTTATTCATGAAGGGCAGTTGTCAGTAAGTGGCGAAAGTGTGTACACAAGTGCTGCTTATGTCTGCCCAGGAAAACGTGTGAGTAGGTTAACATGACCTTAAACGTATTGGTTGGGCCGTAAAAAAGTCATACTCAGATAAAACCAATCCACCAGAAGATTTTGTTTTTGTTTCTTGTTTCAAAAATTAGGATTTGGCATTTTTGCAGAATTTCTGTAGGAGACAATTTGCATGAAAAGTAAAATCCTATTTTCTGGAACTAATTAAAAAAAAAAAAAAAAAATCAAAATGGGAGTTGAAATTCATTTCATCCAGCATGCTTAAGCGCTAATATGAGTATTCTATGGGGTTATGACAGAGGTCTACTTGTTTAGTATAATTTACGCTAGTTATCTAAAATCCCTTGTGGCGTGTCCTATACCGTTTGTTGTTCATGTATTCTAGTGTAACTGTGAATTATTATAAGTCATTATCTTCTATTTTATATCACACCACTTTATTGACAACTGAAATATAATATATGCGGAAAATAAATTAACATTTTGAAAATCAATCAATGTATGTATCGGGTATCTAAACATTTTTGATCCGCGCTGGTTAGTCTGTTTATTCTTGTTTAATTAATATCCAAATAAAGTTTATAATGGGAAGCTTCAAATATCAGGTAAAAATATTTACCCGGATTTAGCCACTGACTTAACCTTTACCACTGTCTGGCCAAATTCAGAAGACGACAAATTGATATGTTTTGTATAAACTGTCAAAGCATAGTTTCTGTGAAGACATAATAGAACAATATTTTAAAATGGCTGCTGAAATTTTTACCCAGCATGCTAAATTTTAAACTCATTTGGTGCTCCGTCTCATATTAAGCTTGAGCTTTAGCACGCTTTAAGCTAATCATCGCATTAAAATTGATGATAACTTTCACAGAAAATAAGACTTGATATTTCAGTCAAAGAAATAAATCTTGACCTTTCATTCAAATTTAGAGACAATTTGAAAGAAATATCAAGCCTTATCTTCAATGAAAAATAAAAGTAAGAAAATTAGGCTATTTTACTTTTCAGTGGACAATCTAATAAACTTTTTTCCTTAATTATTTCTGAGTTTTAAACTCCGCATTTAAAGGAAATGTTTTATTTATTTAGAACTGTGCCAACCCGCTCACATTTTTCTACTTTATATAGAAAAACTGGTAAAACGGGGGATCGCGGGGTTAAGAAATTATAAGTTTCACGTGCTCCTGGTTTATTAAATGTAGCAAGAAGCATCCAAGGCAGAGATTATGTCAGCTAGCTTATTTTATCAAATTCGAGACTGGCCACTGCCTTCTTGTTTCAGCAAGAAAATGTATCAATTTGTCAAACCACTATAGGTTGGTTGGCTGTTCATGCAAAAAAACAAAACAAAACAAAAAAATGTATTTTGCAACCTTATACTTTCTTTCTGTTAAAGGTTGAACTTCGTAAAGTGAGCGACCAACTTCTAACATGCATTGTAATAATAATAACATTAAAAATAACAACAACAACAACAACAATAATAATAATAATAATAAATAAATATTGGATTTATTAACATATTTTTTGATGAACTTTATTCTGGAGAGCGCCCACCTAATTCTTTTGAATATGTTTTCATACGTCTGTACTTTTTGCTCTAATTGGATGATTTCTTAAAGTAGCACTTTTTGAGCATAATCTTTTCGATTCTTGTTAACCAGTTAAATGTAAATATATGAACAGCCTACTTCAGATCTTGTCCAAATATGAAAAAGTACAATTGTACTTCAGGCTCATCTGTAGGGTCATACGAACCTTTTTCTTGTATTAGTGTTTCAATCTGCTGCTTATGAATAAACCGTTTAATTTAACAGTTTGGACACAGACCAGATTCCTACAGTACTGCAGACAAGGTTTAAGTTGATGCTAAATAGAAAAAAAAAATAAAATAAAATAAACCACAAAGTGAGAAAACGTACCTTTTTACATGTGCGCTCTACTAAAAGTCAAATCAGCCTGCGCATTCGCACAGTCTGATACTTGTCTTTGTGTGAGTGTCATTTATTTTGCATCCTTGGCTATCCAAAACGCAACAAGCGAAAATTCTGATCAGGGCTCAGTTGTTCAAAGCGTCGTTAGCTTTACGAACTCGTTAAGGGTCATTTCGTTAACTGTTTTAGCGGATTCAATACACAATATTCTGACATTTTTTGCTGAACAAATGTGATTAGCTTTTGCACTGCAAAAGCTACTCACATTTTTTCAGCAAAAAATTTCAGCATATTTGCATATCACTCGATGTAAATTTTAACGAATCGTTAACTAACTAATGATGTCGTTAGCTTTGAACAACTGGGCCCAGATTGCGGAAAAGCGAAGACTGACCTTAATCTTTGCTGGGCGCACATGTCCCAAGGTACTCTTCTGACGTTGCATCTAGATAGTTACATGATAATTGTTTATATCTTATTTTCACAGTGCAGCTTGCATGTATACATATGTACATGGGATATTTTAAAGGATCCCCATACAGTTCCTGCGTTGAGCTGACGTCGAACTGTCACCACAATCCGTCAGGATGGGACATACGGAAATTAATATTTTCAGGCAAACTGGGATTCGCTGAAATTCTCATCGGATCACCGCTTCACTCAGACACGGCTGGAGGCTGAAACTTTTGTTGTTGTTGTTTTTTTTTTTTTTGAAAAAAAAAAAAAAAAAAAAAAGAAAAAAAATCAAATCGATGTTTCTCCTGAATACTTCATCAGGGGCAAATTATTCTCTACGGGGCGTAGAGAGCATACGGTTTAGTTGGGAAACGGAAGTGAATCATTTACCAATTAATCTTATTCGTGTTGTGTACAAGTAAAACGTGAAACTAGATATAGCACTGAATAAAATAGAATAGAATAATATTTATTGAAACACCTACATATACAGAAACACCTACATATACAGAAACCCTACATATAGAGAAGGTGTTCTGCATTCGCGTGCACTCACAGCAAGCGTTTTTTATTTATTTATTTTTTTTTTGTGCGTCTTGTGTTCTTATCTTGATGCTAGCATTGCGGTCACCTCACTTCAATGCTTTCTGTTTCTTTCTGAGTATGCTTTGTTTGTCTCTGTGCGAGCCGAATAGTTATTATTATTATTATTATTATTTGAGCCAGCGAAAAATGGCATGTGCGCCCAGCGAAGCCTCAGATCAGCCTGGGCGTCCGCCCAGTCTGTTTAGAGTATTCGCTGTGCGCTCACTTGGTAGTTAAGGACCAAAGCTTTAAGCTTTCTTCTGTTGACAGCGAAGACTCTTTTCAGGGTGGGTGGATGCCCAAGCTGACCTGAGTCTTCGTTGGGTGCACATGTTATTTTGTTGGTTTTGTCATGCACTGGCTTATTTTATTATTATTATTATTGTTATTATTGTTATTATTATTATTATTATACAACATTTGAACCGTGTGTGAAGGTCTTTTTATACAACATTTGAACCTTGTGTGAAGGTTTGGTACATGTAACCCCCCACCACCCCATCTGTAGAAGATTTTAATTGTCCATTCTGAGGCGGTGGTAATAGTGTTGTTGTTGTTTTTTTGTTTTTTTTTGTGGCATTGCGGTTACTCGCTGCGGGGCTTTCTTCTGGTTTGTTCTGTTCATTGTATTTAGTGGATCCTGTTTAGCTTCGCGATCATCTTGTTTAGCGAGAGGGAACTGGTTGTTTTGCTTTTCATTGATCTGTGGCTTGTATACGATCTCTTATGGTAAGTTTGCTTTTCCTGTTGGTGTCATTGGCAGGCTTTTATGTGTGATTCTGGCTATTCTTGGACATTTTCCATACAGTTGTATAGAAAGTCATCTTGCAATAAGTACAAGCTTCGGGTCTAGGATGAACACAAACACAAACACACACAAATGTACGTATGCGTGCACTATCTGTATCTGTCTGCTCCTGTCGTACGCACGCACGCACTATCTGTATCTCTGTCTGCTCCTGTGTCAGGATCTCCAATAGGCGATCGGTACATGGGAGTGCAAAATAGGACTTAATACGACCTTTCTACACAAATGTACACCATACCTTAAATTGAAGCCATATATGCTTACTTTCAGATGATGTATGATGTAGGCTTCTGGGGAGGTGCAGATGCCTGAAAAAGGTACCTTATGTACAGTACCCGGAATTTCATATTGTTATTTTATATTTTAGTTTTGAAGCCATCTGTTACAATAATGAATGTGTAAATACATTTATTTCTCTTACAGGGAGTTATATAAAAGTATAGAAACATAATTTCTACCATTTTAATGAATTTTAGAACAATAAAACAAAAACTACATAAGTTAGTGCACGAAAAAAGGTACCTTTTTACAAAAAATGTGTTTTTCGTCAGTGCAGTATAAATTTTGTTACCATTAACTTGTATCGAAGACAGTTTCAACATATTTAATATCTAACAATTAACCCTTGATTATTTGGTAACTAATTAGGCATGTTGAGGGCATCGGTTGTGGTAATAATGCATAGAATCCAAAATATCCGCTACACAAACACTACAGTTAGTTTTAGATCATAGTATGGATCCTGGCCATCTAAATAGGATACCTGATTAGTGAATTTGCAAATACATATAACTTTACTTAAACATATCAAAATAAAAGGATTAAACCAATGAAATATGTGAAATAAAATAAGTTACTGTCAGGAAAAAAAGGTGCCTTTTCAGAAACCATATAGATGACCAATAATTTTTCAGTTAGAATGCCATATGTATATACACAATTATTAAGCTATCATAATACACCAAAGTTTCAACTGAAAAAATTTAACTTCTTTCATTGAAAGAAAATAAAAAAAACAACAAAAAGAAAAATGATATAAAAAAAGACATCTGTCATTGGTCTAAAATAGCCTTTTCTAACAGGTTGTGAGCTGACATTTGCAACGTGTATACCCAGTTACTTGCAACTGCATGTCATCATTCAAATGAGCTGCTCTGAAAACCCTGTATCAATATGTTCTAAAATTAACTTCTTATAACCTGTAATATTCTTTTAGTCATTGTCCACCTTATATGATGTGTCAAAGGCTGTTATGGCATTTGTCTTTTCCTTCACAATGGTATATACTGGTGCTCGTTAATCAATTTGATTCACACATGCAATTTTCTGAATACATTGTATCACAAGTGCATTCACTTGACACCCTGAAAGAGTTCCCTTGATGAAATAATATCTTAAATAAAACTTCTTTAGATTCTTCAATATCTTCTACCAACGTCTTATTCAGTTCATTTTGGCATTTGTCATCACCTTGGCAAGGACAAATTTCAGTATACAGTAAACTATAAGTTCCACATACACAGTTGCTGGCGCAGATGTTACGACCTCTGCAAGAGCAAATAAGTTCTCTCAGCACTGACTGGACCATCCATTAAAACAGGTATAATAGTACCGTTTTCTACCTTCCATCCATGACCCACAGGAGTGGAAATGTTTGGCACAGACTGATAGGCATGTATCCACATTTTGGCTTGCTAAGATGCTCTGCGAAGATGTTGTTCAAAACTTGGTTCCGAAGGGGATAGTTTTGAAAGTGTTGTTTCCTTTGTAGTAGCTAATCTGAAATGCAGATCATTTAGACAGCTATGATATTTTCCCTCTTTGTGTTTTGGGTCATATAGATTTGCAATATATTTTCCTCCAGCACGCAGAGCTCCCTGTTCATCACTGCCGTACGGCTCCGAGAGATCTGTTAATTCATCTATTCCTATGTCTTGAACCATTTTCAATACTGGCTTCTTTCCTATTCCAAACAATGCTGAGGTAGAATCACAACCTGTAAAGGCATGCATAGCAGGACAGTTCAAACAGAACAACGGCCCTAGAGACTTGGAAATAGTGTTAATGGGAATGAAACGTCTCTGATCAGTTGTCTTTGTGACTCTTCCTTTTTCTATCCAAAATTCTGAAATATGTTTGGGAAAAATAATATAAAGCAAGCACAAAAACATCTGTATCTGGTGTTTTGATGACTATTCTACCATTATCACCTGTGAATTTCGAGTCTGCATCCACTGCATGCAATATTATTCGTGTATTGACCTCTTCATGTGTGGATGCTAAGGACTGTGACGTCCTTCCTACTGAGTCTAGACATACAGCAGTTTTACCTTCCGCAAAACCACCTGCTATCACCAGCTTTCTCTCAGGGAGGGATTGTGATTCACATGCTGTTTCTGTGTTATACTGAGAGAGGAACTGGTTGAGTGCTGCCTTATTTTCAGGTGAAGCCATATTTCTTTTTCCAAGGCGGTGTTGATCTTCGGGCTATCACTTGATACTGTCTTCCCGTTGGACCTGCACTTTGACGTCTTTCCCTTTTCGGCAGATTTTACAGACACTTTATTGTCATAGCTATCAAATACATCAACAACAGTGTCCGCATCTCTCAAGCAGGGAAGAAGTGTATCGATGTAAATATTTGCTAGTTGCTGAAATGAGGCGTGTTTATCACCTGACATCATTTGCAAAACGGCCATTGCATCACGTATATAGACAGTGGATGATACTACATGCTTTGGAAGCAGCTTTACACCAAGCCCATTTCTTCCAGCTTATATAGCAATTCAGCCTTTGTGGTTTTCCTCAGAATCATCTTCGTGGAAAAGGGAAATTGGAACAGATGTTACAGGCTGTGTGAGCACACTCTTCATCGACACTTCCTCTCTGGTCTTTGATAGTGAAAGAGCTCTTCGAAAACAAGTTCTGAGCTTATTGCCAAATCACTTGCCTTTCCCTCTGTGATGACAGATGTTTTCTTCTTCACATCAGAGAATGCCTTCAGGCTGGATCATGTTATAGGAGCATAAAAACTTGTTTTGTCTTCCGTTGATAGTGTGTCTTTCACAAAAGCACCAAACCTGTTTTCTCCAGTTTCGACTGCTGATAGAAGAGATTGTGGAGCATGTAATCCTGATGAAATGTTCAGCAAGATTCCTTCTGGATGTAAATCAGCATCAAACAGGTTTGTTGTGTTGTTATTTATGTTGTTAATAATATCCAGGAACAGAATGTGGACCTCTACATGACCTTTACCAAAGCATTTGACACAGTCGGTCGTGAGGGACTTCGGAAAATTATGGCAAAGTTCGGCTGTCCTGCCGAATTCATAGCAATGGTGCGGCAGTTCCACGATGGTATGCTTGCAAGGGTCCAAAATGATGGCGAGTTTTCTGATCCATTTCCTGTGAAAAATGAAGTTCAGCAAGGCTGTGCACTAACTTCAACACTGTTCAGCATGATTTTTTCTACCATGCTTACAGATGCTTTCCAGGATGGTGAAAATGGTATATATTTTAGGTATCGCTTTGATGGGAAACTTTTCAACCTAAGAAGGTTGCAAGCTAAATCCAAGGTGCAGACAGAGGTGCTAGATGAGTTCCTCTTTGCTGATGACATGGCAAAGGGTGCTCCAACAGAAGAAAAAATGCAAAAAAGTGTGGATCAAGTATCCGATTCATGTGACCCCTATGATCTCACAATCAGCATCAAAAAGACTGAGGTAGTATATCAGCCAGCACCTGGAAAGCCTTACAAAGAGCCTACCATCACATTGAAAGGTCAACGATTGCAAGTGGTGGACAATTTCTCGTACCTTGGAAGCACATTGTCTAGAGTTGTGCGCATTAATGATGAAGTCAATGCCAGGATTGGCAAAGCTAGTGGAAGGTTGTTGGATCGACGTGCATCAGACTTGACACAAAGCTGAAAATATACATATCCGTGGTGCTGCCAACACTATTATACGCATGCGAAACTTGAACAGTTTACCAACGGCATGCCAAACGACTGAACCGCTTCCATACAAGCTGTCTTAGAAAACTTCTAAAGATCAAGTGGCAAGACAGGAATCCAGACACAGAAATCCTGAAAAGGGCAGGGATGCAGAGTGTACATACTCTTCTGAAATTGGCATAGTTAAGATAGACAGGCCATGTTACCAGAATGCCTGATGAAAGTTTGTCAAAGAAACTCCTGTATGGAGAACTACAAATAGGTGGTCTGAAGAAGCGATACAAGGATACCCTCATAGCCTCCCTTAAAGACTTTAACATACCAACAGAGAAGTGGGGCTGGCGAATACGAAGCAAAAAAAAAAAATCAACGAAGCCGAGCAGAAACGTGCAAAGCGGAAAGCCAGAGCTGAGGCATCACCAACGGAGCTTTCTTCCTCAGCCTTCTCTTGTGCTATCTGCAACATGCAGTTTAGAGCTAAGGTTGGTCTCATCAGCCATCTTAGAACACACAAATAATAACACTTCACGCATTTGATTAGGATTGGTCATTGTCAGTAATGACAGACGAACTTACATAACATTACAATATCTTGGACATGATTTTCATCTCTTTTCATGGCTGCTGGTGGTGCCTGCTCATGTATTTCCGAACATAGTCTGGAAGCTACAACATATCTAGGAGGTATAGTGGGGATCATCGGGAATAGTTATTCCTGTTAGCCACCAAAAAGTGTAGCATCATCTTGAAGATGGGGATCCCATAACCCATCTCGTTCTGCGGCGTCAAATCTGGGTCTGCACTGTTTGCCAACGTCCCTTCTTTGGGACGCCAGGCTTAAATGAGTTTGAATTAAGGAAATATACTTTCAAGGGAGACAATTCTGTCGAAACTATTTTGCTTCCTTCTGAAAAGGAAAGATTTGCTCCCCTTGGGAGCAGTTGCTTCCCTTTATGAGTAAATCCATTTTCAGAATAGGGCTTTTGTTGTCCGGAAAAGCAAACATCTTGTCATCAAAGTTGTCTTCCTTGTGAAAAATGGCGGAATACCAATTGTACAATGTATTCAGATATTTGCCTCCATTCTTTATGGATGATATACAGTCGAACCTCAATAACTCGAACATCTTTGAGACCATGTTATTTTGTTCTAGATATGGGTAGTTCGAGGCGATTCTTATGAGTACATTCAAATACCATTATTACATAGAAGATTGAAAATACATCCATACATTATATACATTTGCTTCTTGGCCTGGCGTTATGATTAACCCTCAGTGGCTCGAACTACCTATATCTAGAACAAAATAACATGGTCTCAAAGATGTTCGAGTTATTGAGGTTCGACTGTATATCATCCATAAAGAATGGAGGCAAATATCTGAATACATTGTACAATTGGTATTCCGCCATTTTTCACAAGGAAGACAACTTTGATGACAAGATGTTTGTTCTAGATATAGGTAGTTCGAGCCACTGAGGGTTAATCATAATGCCAGGCCAAGAAGCAAATGGGTATAATGTATGGATGTATTTTCAGTCTTCTATGTAATAATGGTATGTTGAATGTACTCATTAGAATCGCCTCGACGAGGCAATTCTAATGAGTACACACAACATACTTTTCAAGATAAAGTAAGAACATTTCCCTAAAATATCCATACATATTTGCTTTCTTGGATTATTAAGAAAATTTCCTAGGGACTCAAAAACGAGTTCGAATTAGCCATGGAAAACGAGCTATCGCTGTTCGAGTCATTGAAGTTTTTACTGTTCACATATAAAAGAATCTGCACCCTCAGGCAGATTCGTTTTCATTAAGAGTGGCCTAGAAAGTTTTATCAAAGTTGAAACAACGTTGTTTAAAGGTTGTGTGCCCACTATCATTGCTTCACCGTGTTTGTTATTATTGTTTTATTATTAGTTATGATCAATACACAATCGAACTTCAATGGCTCGAACACCTTTGGAACCATGGAAATTTGTTCTAGACATAGATAGTTGGAGCCACGGAGGGCTATCACAGCCTCAGTTCAGGAGGCATATGCCCAGAAGGCACGTGACGTTTAGACAACGTCGTCTCAACGTCGATGCAACGTCATGACGTTGCATCGACGTTGAGGCGACGTTGTATAGACGTCATGTGTCTGCTGGGTATCTTTTCTATCTTCTATCAAATAATGATATGCTGAGTGTACTCGTTAAATAACCTCACTGAGGCGATCATAATGAGTACACACAACATACATTTAAATTATAAATAAGAAAATTCCCCTAACATATTCCTAAATGTTTGTTTTCTTGAGCTACCGAAACAGTTTCCTAGGGACTCGAAAACAAGTTCGAATCAGACACTGTAAACGGGCCATCGATGTTAGAGTCGTTTGTTTTATTATATGTTGTGCGCCCGCTGTTATTGCTTCTGCTTAGTTATGTCCCCGCTATCAAAGTGTGTGTGTATGTGTGTGTGTGTGTGGGGGGGTGGGGGGGTGGGGGAGGGGGAGAGGGGGGGGGGGGGGCGAGCGGACATATTGTTTTTGGGACTGATCCCGTTGGCGTCGGCGTCAGCGTCGATGTCGGCGTCGGCGTAAAACTTCTTGTCTGCTCTGCAACTTGAATACCCTTTGGAACATTGTGATGATACTTGGTAGAAATGTAGATCAGGACCAGATGACGTGTCGCATACAAGAATGACAACTCTGGCTTTCTTACTTTTGGAGTTATCACCCTTTGTTTTATTTGAAAAAGATTTCGTGTCCGCTCTGTAACTCGAATACCCTTTGGAATATTTCGATGGTACTTGCAGAAATATAGAACAGGACTAGACGACGTGTCGCATACAAGAATGACAACTCTGCCTTTCTTACTTTTGGCGTTATCTCCCTTTTGTTATATTTGACAGTGATAATCCATTGATTTCGTGTCCACTCTGTAAGTCAAAGACCCTTTGGAATATTTTTATGACACTTGGTAGGAATGTAGAACAGGACCAGACGACGTGTCGCATACAAGAATGACAACTCTGACCTTCTTACTTTTGGCGTTATCTCCCTTTGTTATGTCTGACAGTGATTATCCATTGATTTCGTGTCCGCTCTGTAAGTCAAAGACCCTTTGGAATATTTTTATGATACTTGGTAGAAGTGTAGAACAGGACAAGACGTCGTGTCGCGTACAAGAATGACAACTCTGGTTTTCTTACTTTTGGCGTTATCTCTCTTTGTTATATTTGACAGTGATTATCCATTCATATTGTGCCCGCTCTGTAAGTCAAAGACACTTTGGAATATTTTTTATAATACATGTTAGAACTGTAGAACAGAACCAGACAACGGGTCGCGTATTACAATGACAACTCTGGCTTTCTTACTTTTGGAGTTATCTCCCTTTGTTTTGTTTGAAATAGATTTCGCCACTGTTCTGTAACTCGAATACTCTTTGGAATTTTTCGACGGTACTTGGCAGAAATGTAGAATAGGACCAGTTGACGTGTCGCATACAAGAATGACAACTCTGCCTTTCTTACTTTTGGCGTTATCTCCTTTTTTATATTTGACAGTGATGATCCATTGATTTCGTGTCCGCTCTGTAAGTCAAAGACCCTTTGGAATATTTTTATGATACTTGGTAGAAATGTACAACAGGACCAGACTACGTGCCGCATACAAGAATGACAACTCTGACTTTCTTACTTTTGGCGTTATCTCCCTTTGTTATATTTGACAGTGATTATCCATTGATATTGTGCCCGCTCTGTAAGTCAAAGACCCTTTGGAATATTTTTATGATACACGGTAGAAATGTAGAACAGAACCAGACAACGTGTCGCGTATTACAACGACAACTCTGGCTTTCTTACTTTTGGAGTTATCTCCCTTTGTTTTGTTTGAAATAGATTTCGCCACTGTTCTGTAACTCGAATACACTTTGGAATTTTTCGATGGTACTTGGCAAAAATGTAGAACAGGACCAGTCGACGTGTCGCATGCAAGAATGACAACTCTGTTTTTCTTACTTTTGGCGTTATCTCATTTTGTTATGTCTGGCAGTGATTATCCATTGATTTCGTGTCCGCTCTATAAGTCAAAGACCCTTTAGAACATTTTTATGATACTTGGTAGAAATGTAGAACAGGACTAGACGACGTGTCACGTACAGGAATGACAACTCTGTTTTTCTTACTTTTGGCGTTCTCCGCTTGTTATGTCTGGCCGTGATTATCCATTGATTTCATGTCCGCTCTGTCAGTCAAGAACCCTTTGGAATATTTTTATGTTACTTGGTAGAAATGTAGAACAGGACCAGGCGACGTATCACATACAAGAATGACAACTCCGTTTTTCTTACTTTTGGCGTTATCTCCCTTTGTTATACCTGACAGTGATTATCCATTGATTTCGTGTCCGCTCTATAAGTCAAAGACCCTTTGGATTATTTTTATGATACTTGGTAAAAATGTAGAACAAGACCAGATGACATGTCGCGTACAAGAATGTCAACACTGGCGTTCTGACTTTTGGAGTTATTTCCCTTTGTTTGGTTTGAAATAGATTTCTCGTCTGCTCTGTAACTGGAATTCTCTTCAGAATATTTTGATGGTACCTGGTAGAACTGTAGAATAGGACAAGACGACATGTTCCTTACAAGAATGACAACTCTGCCTTCCTTACTTTTGCTGTTATCTCCCTTTGTATATTTGACACTGTTTATGCATTGATTTAGTGTCCGCTATGTAAGTCGAATACTCTTTGGAATATTTTGATGAAACTTGGTAGTAATGAAGAACAGGACCAGAAGACATGTCACATACAAGAATGGCATCTATGGCTTTTTTTTTTACTTTTGGGGTTATCTCCCGTTCTTGTGTTTGAATTTGATTTCTTGTCTCTGCTCTGTAACACGAATACCCTACGGAATATTTTGATGATGCTTAGTACAAATGTAGAACTGGACGAGATGACGTGTTGCGTACAAGAATGACAACTCCGGCGGGATTGGGGTGGGGTGGGGTGGGGGTGGGGGTGGCATTTTTTTTTCTAAAAAAACTTTTCTAGTTTGTTATTATTTTTGTTATTACTACTCATGATAATAGTTAGTATTATTGTCTAATTATCCTTATATTATTCAGTGACTGACCGGCCATGTGCGGATCAACAGTGTAAATAAATATAGTAATAGGTTCCGTATTTTTTTTTATACGATTATCGTGCTAATAGCATTTAAAATCTTTCCGCTTTGACAGCAGTTTAATAAATCACGATAAAAGAAAGCCTCTGTTACAGTGGAATTACAGAAAAATAAGAGTTCTGGCAGGTTACCTCTTGACCAGTGTCTAAAACCGGCCACTGTCCTTTGACCGCGGTTTTAAATAAACATGGAGTGACTAGTTCTACAAAAAGAAAAGAAAATCCTTTAATTCTACTACCAATAATGTGTATGACAAAAATCAAGAGAATTATCCTAGTAAGTTTTGGCAACGGCCGAAGGATATACAGGAGCCGTTCCAGAAGAAAATGTAACATATATAGCGAAAACTTCTAAATACAATCGACTCTCGTAATCTCGAAGTCCAAGGGGCTCTCTGAAATACTTCGAGATATTCCGTACCTACCTTATACGTGCCCCTTAAGTCAGGTTTCTCCATAAACAGTAAAGTCAGTCCCAGCGCAACAAAAGGTTGAAACAACGTCGATTCAACGTCGTTCAATCGACGTTGTTTCAACGTTGTGTGCCTGCTGGGGTATGTATGCGAGTATTAATCCTTTAAGCGCAAAGTAAAATTGTAGCAGACGACAATCTCTTTTATTTTTTCTATATTATTTTAAGAACGACTCGCATGAAAACTCTGAAAAATAAAACATATAAAGCTATTTCTATATGTCGTCTGGTGCAGCTGTCATTAGGGTTAGCGCTTTAAGGGTTAATACGGGTTTTGCTATTCATTATCCTGGTGTCAGTATTGAGATAAGTGAAATAAATATTGATTTTGGAGAAAAATTATGCTTTTTATATAAACAAAACATATCTACACTTCAAAGATGGCAACTTATGTTAACGATAGAAGTTCCGATAACAATTTCGATTGTTTTGTATATGTTTTTACAGCTTTGTTTGAAGTTTAAAGTTTTAAGATAATGCAAGGATTTATTGCGTAACTTAAAATGTAAAATTTTATAATTACTTAAGGTGAATGAATGCACTTTCAGGGGAGGTAACTTGTCAAAATTGATTTTCCCCCTTCTGAAAAGGGGTCTACTCTAAAAGGAAAGAATTTGCTCCCAGGGGGAGCAAATTCTTTCCTTTTAGAGTAGACCCCGTTTTAGAAGGGGATTGAAATGCAGGAAAGCAAACAGGAAGTCATAAAAGTTGCATCCCTTGTAAAATGGCGGAATATCTTTCAGGTGTATCCATATCCCTTAAAATTCAACATATTTACCATCCAGTTCCGCTCTAACCTTTAATATAAAGTGTATATATTTTGATCAAACTTGTACACCCAAATCAATCAATTTTGATCGAAGACATCACCGTGTGTTCCAGTCAGCACATAGACATATCACTATAATGTCAGATGGACTTGTTCATATTTTAGAAAATGTATGGTAATGGGTTATAGTATACGAATATTTAGTAAAATACGGTAGGTAGTTTTAGTTTTGTTCTCGTTTGGTAAAAGTGCAATTTTAGATTTCAAACGCGACGATTTAAATTGGAATGTTTGCTTTGCGCTTGTGAAAGAAATGGAATTGCTTTGAACTTTAACTTGTTCAGTATTTATAATGTTTTACTGACAATAGGGAGATTTATATTTTCTCTGTTCTGTTTTACTGTGTTTTCTATAAATATTTCGACACCTTACCTTACTTGCCCTGAAATGTGACTACGTTCATCTCCCAGCGGGCACACGACGTTGAAACAACGCCGATTCAACGTTGATTATTGCATAAAAAGCAGTATCGCACGTTATTAACAGCAGTGCATTAACCGGCGAAAAGCCGTGTATTAACAAGGCAATTCACGCGCTGTTCATGCACGGCTACGTAACTTTCAATATGATCGTACTGGGGCCACAGAGTTGCTGCCGTTACGAGATGTGTACTGCCCGGCCCTAGAACGAGCGTAGTCCGTGGAAATTGCGTTCGCGAGACATCGGTGAAACGGCGAAACAAAATAGTGCAAGAAATAACGCAAAATGTAGCAAATGTTTTCACGTTTTATGCAATAATAGCGATCGATCATGGTTTTTAAATGCATTAACATTCGCCAGGTCCCTTGGGAGGTGTTGAAAACCGAGGCCGGAGGCCTCCCTAGGGACCTGGCGAATATTAATGCATGAATAACCATGTTTGATCCCTATATTCAACGTCAGTTGAATCAACGTGGAACCGACATTGTTTCCTCAACGTTGATTCAATTTTATGTGCCTTCTGGGTTATAACGAATTAATAGATGTGTCTAAAATTGCTGGATAGAAGGCAAACAATTTGGACCCTGATAAGACGCCGCCGCCTGAGTCTACATTGTTTGTTCAGCTCTGTCTGTCCAAATACTTAGGGTAAATACGGTATCTGGTTAGCAGGTACATACCAAATCAGATTGTTACGTATTGTTTTAATACTATTTGAAGAGACATATAAGTTATACGAAAACGAGAATGCTTTAGAATGTCTCCTGGTTAAAAAATCAGAAGACGGTATGTTGAAACAATTTTCTCAGTTTCTTACCTTACATCACGAAAATATACCTATATAATTTTAACCCCATTAAACCCCACCTTTATATAGTAAAACTGGGGTTTACAGGGATATATATTATTGTTCTTATTTCTGCTCAAAAACATAGATCGTGAGTACTCGTTAGAACCGCATCGGCGAGGCGGTTCTAACGAGTACCCACAATCTATGCTTTAAGCAGAAATATGAAAAATATCAGAATTTTTATCTGAAAACGTTCAGTTTTTGGGGGTGAAATTTTCAAATATATTTGAATAGGCGTGTTTTCATAATGGGCGCAATTTGCATGACACGTGGAACCATACTTTCTGAAACAATAACAAAAACAAAACAATACATAACGAGAAAAACAAAAACAATAACAAAGCAAAGAAAAAAACAAAACAAAAAACAAACAAACAAAAAAACAAACAAACAAACAAACAAACATGTTTGTATGTCCTAAATCGTACGACATCAGAAATTGTTCATGTACGAGTAGATTAAGACTTATTCACACGAATATGGTAAACATATTTTCTGTTGATATAACTTCTCTCCCATTTTTTTTTACAGAACATTAGTTAATGTGAAGAGGATTTTTTCCACTGGTGAGAGCGACACAGTTTAATCTGACATGTACAGCCGATATAAGAGGGCCAGCATAACTCCTGGGTGAGTTAATCTTTAAATCCAAATCTTGTTTCTGGCGACACGAGGAAGTCAAGAGACCTTTCGCACCCGTAACTATCAAAATCGCAGACTAGTATGCGTATCCGCAGTCCAAACAGTGCTTGTTTAGTCCGCCAATATATTTCGTAACATGAAGGATTCATGTATGCGAACTACAAAGGAAGTGCTTAGACTGCAACGGAACCGCAGTTTGTCTGGGCTTTGGAATCCTGTACGACCTTTGTGCTGGACACTGTTTGATAAAACCTCTGTTAATCCAATTTATAAAGTCTGATTTCTGTGTTTGCTATTTCAGACCAGGGCCCAGTTGTTCAAAACTAACGATGTCGTTAGTTAACGATTCGTTAAAAATTTAATCGAGTGATACGCAAATATGCTGAAATTTTTTGCTGAAAAAATGTGAGTAGCTTTTGCAGTGCAAAAGCTACTCACATTTTTTCAGCAAAAAATATCAGAATATTGTATATTGAATCCGCTAAAACAGTTAACGAAATGACCCTTAACGAGCTCGTTAAGCTAACGACGCTTTGAACAACTGGGCCCAGAATATTACAGGAAAGGAAAATCAGTTGGCATTGTACACTGGAAGTACATGTATTTAGAATGAAAATTATAAATACGTTCATGCTTAAGGAGTTTCGGATAGTGCATATGTGAGAAAAAGAAGCATTTGTACTGTTCAGTGACAGAAGTTGGTTTAATAGTTGCTTAAAATGAGGTAAAGTACTTGCTGAAAAGCCTTGTTTAATACTTTGTTAAAATGTTAATATGTACTGTTATGCATAAAATCTAAATTACATTATATCGGTCGGTCCTAAAAAAAAACAACAAAAAAAACACAAAAAAAAACAAAACAAAAAAAAAAACACTGTCACTAATGTCCACGATCCACCCATTGTTAATATTAATGTGGACACAAAATGTTATCAAAATATCCCATAGGGCTGAAGACCTACCGCGATATCCATATTTTTAAATATTTAGCCTCGGCGTTGCCTCGATTATCGATTATTGAAAGTGGCATTTGGCCATTCCTTTGTCTATATCGTCTACAAAATTTGATCAAAATATCCCATATATGGTTGAAGATTTATGGCGATTTTCATGTTTTACATTTTTGTGCCTCGGCATTGCCTAGGTCAATGAAAAGTAGCAACTTCATGCCCGTTGGTTAGATCTTGTAGGTATCAATCTATGTGTGAAACGGTATCAAAATATTCCACACAGTACAAACGGTACAAAAGTTACGGCCATTTGTTTGCTGTCACATTTTTTGCTTCGGCATTGCCTCGGTCAATGAAAAGTGGCATTTGGCGAGATCTTGTCAATATTAATGTGTATTCAAAATATCACGTTTGGCTGAAGACGGAGATTTCCATATTTTAACAGGTTGGCTTCAGCGTTGCCTTTGTCAATTAAAAGTGACATTTGCTAGGCGTATTGGCTAGGTATTGTCAGTATCAATCTATGTGCGAAACATTACCAAAAATATTTTTTACGACTCAAGAGTTATGCCCATTTTCGCTAATTGTCCACAGACAAGTTTAGACGGTTCACAAACTGTGCAAGGACGGATAGACAAGTCGATAATAAGACACTCTTCGAAAATCGACCTTATAGTCTGTCGACTTTTCTGCGGGTCCTGCAATTTCTAATTTGCTAAATCTAAAAATGCTTAATCTTAGTATACACTGATTTTGTACTTTTTACAATGAAGAATAATTTGTGCAATGTATTACCCTGCAATTGATGTACAAGTAGCGAGACTGAAGTGGAGTAGACCGTAGCCCGATTTGGCAATACACGCCTATATAATTTTGACCCCCTGAAACCCCACTTTTATATAGTAAAATTGGGGTTTACAGGGGTAAACATTATTTTTCTTATTTCTACTCAAAACATAGATTGTGGGTACTCGTTAGAACCGCCTCGACGAGGCGGTTCTGAGTACCCACAAGCTATGTTTTGAGCAGAAATATGAAAAATATTAGAATTTTTTATTTGGAAATTTTCCCGTTTTTGGTTGTAAAATTTTCAATATATTTGAATAGGCGTGTTTTCGTAATGTTTGAAGCTTTTTGCAACAACATCATCAACAACAAGAAAACCGCTATTAAGTTGTTGTGCCTATAGTTAAGATTTGGTTAAGCATGTCAAATATCTACAAAACGGCCATTTTGGGCCACCCCGACCCTATTTTACCACTTATAGCAATACAGTAGATAACTAGAATGCACAATGCAATCATGGGGATGTTTTGTGAAATTTCTCCGCGGACACCGGCAAGAAGGTCTGGCAGATTACATAAGGGTCAGGAAATTGTCACTCAACGGTTCGGCGAAGAAAACAATCTATCATGTAACTGACTGTGTGATTTCACTTGAACACGACTTGTTGTTCTGAAAATAAGTAGCGAGACTTTTGTCATATGGCAGCTTCTGTTTATCTGCCTTTGTTAACACTTAAAACGCCAAGAAAACCTGCATCTGAAAATGTCGTCTGTTTATGTCGTCTGCTGAATATTCTTGCAAACTTTTCAAACCTATTTTTGCATACAGGCAAACAGTGCGGACCCAGATCAAAGGAGCAGTCTGATCTGGGTTCACACTGTTTGCAAAAAATTTTAAAATCACAAGCAGATGACAAAGCAGACGGCAATTGTTGTGATTGGCAGTTTAAGGGTTAAGTTTTACTGGAGCCTTTGGAGGGGGTCCTTCTACCTCACCAGACATAATTTCCTACGCAGCCGAGCTGGAAAAATCTAAAAGTGCCGTAAATCACACGACACCACATTACCTTATTCTGTGGTAAAATAAAACGCAATAAGCGTCCTTCCTGGCGAAAAATCCTTTTACGGACAGGATACAGTAAAACCTCAATGGCTCGAACATCTTTGGGACCATGAAAATTTATTCGAGATATGGGTAGTTCGAGCCAATCATGGCGCCAGGTAAGGAAGCAAATGGTGATAATCTAAGGAAATCCTTTTGATCTTCTGTACAATATAATGGTATGTTTAGTGTACTCATTAGAATCGCCTCGATGAGGCGATTCTAATAAGTACACACAACATATAATTTAATGATAAAATTTTAAGAAAAAATCCGTAATTTGTTTTCTCGATCTATCGGAAGAAATTCGTAGGGGCTCAAAAACGAGTTCGAATAATCCAAGGTAACGAGCCATCGGTATTCGAGTCATCGAGGTTTTACTGTATGAAATCCTATTTACTTGTACTTCTGTCTTAATTAAAGGGAACTGATACATTTGCAAGAGAGGCAACTATTTCAAAATCATTTTGAGATCCCTTCTCAATTGGGAGCGAATTCTTTCCTTTTAAAGTAGGCCCCATTTCAGAGAGGCAAATGCGTAGAAAAGCAAACAGGAAGTCACAAAAGTTGTCTCCATTGTAAAATGAAAGAAAACTTGCCAGGCGTATTTTTTCCCCTGTAACTTGTTTTTTTTTTTATAATATCATTACGTGCAATCAGAGACTGGAATCGGTAGAGTTAGTCGTATCTATACAAACGAAGGCCTGCCTGCATTAGGAACTGATACATTCCTTATCAGTGCATATTTAATATTACTCTCGTAGTCTGAAGGACTTCCTGGAGCTTTTGATTTGGTCTTGAACAGTTGACTTTTACGCTTAGCACTGGGTAAAATTTTCAACAGACGACTTATTGATATATTTTTCTTATTTTTTTCTTTTATTTATTTATTTTATTTTATTTTTTTTTTTGCAGGCACAGGATTTGGAATTTCCACTGGAGACCATTTACATGAAATGTCAAATCTGGTTTTCTAGGAAAAATAAGAAAATATTACAATATGTCGTCTGCTGAAAATTTTATCCAGAGTGCTAAGCGTTAAGAAATGTGATATTCCTTGTCCATGCATATTTAATATTAATCTCGTAGTCTGACAGACTTCCTGGAGTTTTAAATTTTGTCTTGAAATGTTGACTTTTATATTCGATTTTTTCTTGTAGATGATTTAGTTGACAGGTTATTCATTGATAAGACAGTTAATGTATTATGCGATTGTTTTAACCTCACCCACCGTTCTATGGACAAATCAGCAGACGGCATATTGATGATATTTTCTTATTTTCCACAGAAAAAAATGATATGACTTTTTATGCAAACTGTCAGAGACTGTTTGCATGAAATGTCAAATCCAATTTTCTAAGAAGAATAAGTAAATATTTCAAAATACTGTCTACTGACATTTTATCCCAGCACGCTATCAAAGCGTTTAAAAAAGTACTTAGTGGTTTAAGTAACAATAAAATATATTTACTTCTGCCATAGTTGCGAAACATACCAATAAGAAAAATGCCTTATCGCATATGTAAACGCGTAGAAACCAATCCCAGTGGGCACATCACATCAAAATGTTGTCGTATCAACGTCGATGCGACGTGATCACGTCGCATCGACGTTGATACGACGTCATTTTAACGTTGTGTCGCCACTGGGATGGTACCACACACTGCACATTCTACAGAGACAAAAACTATATCAATTTAGCGAAATACAGAGTGTAGGCCCTGAACAGACTGTGCTAATGGGCGTACTGATCGTGGGTCTGCGCATTGCATGAATGCAGCCATGCCCATCATTTAATTATATGGTCGAAGCCGAGTTATATTAAAAGGAAAACTAGAAAAATGAATGGCAAGTTATTCACTTAAGGGCTGTATGTATCTAACCAAAAGAAGCCAATACATTACGAAAACACATTCAAATGTATTGAAAATTTTACAACCAAAAAAAGGAAAATTTTCAGATAAAATATTCTGATATTTTTCATATTTCTTCTCAAAACATAGATTGTGGGTACTCGTTAGAACCGCCTCGCCTAAGCGATTCTAACTAGTACCCACAATATAAACCCCTGTGAACCCCAGTTTTACTGTATAATAGTGGGGTTTAAGGGGGTCAAAATTATATAGGCGTGTTTTCGTGATGAGTAGGAATCCCAAACATAGAATGCTTAGCATTAACAGGGTTTACAGTTTTTAACGTCTACTCAGGAATGAGCAGTAAAAAAACTCACAAGGTGTCTCTTCAATGTGACTCGTCTCATTATTTACACGTTGTACACCACTCTTACCCTAAATATATTCGGACATCTTGACTCTTTACCATAACTGTCCTAAAATATGAACAAGTCCATTTTAAAACCGGTTGATGTGTCTATAACTACTGTGAATGAACGGCAAATAGTGTAGACCCTGATCAGACGCCGCGCGTCGCGGCGTCTGATCTGGGTCTATACTATTTGCTCAGGTCTGTCTGTCCGAAAACTTAGAGTCAATACGGTAGTATTTTCCCAGTACTTGAAAGCCTAAGTCGGATTATAAGCACTTATGAAACGCGTCTTAAAATAGTCTAAAGCTTAAAAAATTGTTACAACCGAAAGGGTTTAGTGTCAAGGTATTAGATTCAATTAAAGCACTATCCCAACTTAAATGTTTTGAAAAAATAAATTTAGGACAGGTTTTAAAGAATTAGTGCATTAAATTCCCAACAGCGGTAACCCAAATAGGAAAGTGACAGCTTGAGTATTTGTTTTTCGTAGACAACAATAGACCTATAATCTGGAGTGAAGCCACTCGCTTCATAATCGCCATCTTTAGATGACCCTCAACAGTATTTAAGAATCCTGCATGTAACACGGCGAAGAAGACCAGGGCCAATCTGATTTTTCACTTAGTCATCATGTCACATACTGAACAGAAAACAGTAAACAAAACGTTAATTTAAGTACCGTATGTACCCCAAAATATTGAGACACCTTAACTTCTTGACAGTTATCAAGTCAATTGTCTCAAAACAAGCACTGACGATTAACTCTTTCACTGCCACAGGCGATAATAACAGGCTTTTTGCAAACAGAATAGATCCAGATGAGACGGCTCAATAAGCCGTCTCATCTGGATCTACGCTGCTTGACATTCAGTCTTTCAACGTTACATATAAACTTCTTTTCAAGCGATAGTTTGTTAAAAAAGAAAAGCAGACGACAAATGTCGTCTGAAATTTGGCACCAAAAGAGTTAATCAGACAGCACGGAAATGAAGACTGAACTGATTTTTCCGAGTTCAACTATTCGATCATGTCATACACAAAACAAGAATGTTTACACTGAAGTACAGTATTTTCCCTAAATACTGAGTCACCTAACTTGTCCTAAAAATGATCAAGTCCATTTTACTACCTGTTTGTGTGTCCAAAATGATGATTTTGTTTTGGAAAACAATGTGACCCTGGTCAGACGCCGCATTCTAGGTCTACACTGTTTGCCTAGACCTGTCTGTTCTATTACTTAGCATAAATGTGGTAGCTTGTCTATCCTTATATTTTAATAGGATAAATATATGGCAATGACAATCAATGTATTTTGATGTCGTACTGTGCTTGAATCAATACTGAAAGATTCAATATTTAGAGTGCAGATTCATTCTGGATTTAGATGAAATCTTAGTTATATGCACAGAGCATTTCAGACGATTATAATTAAACTGGAGCAAGATTACACAACACCGTTACGCATTTCATAAACAATTTCTTATCTTCATGTTTAGGTCTAAACACCACTGGCTGCCGTGGAAAACTCTAGATATTAAGGTATTAAAGTTCATTTATATACAGACAACCCTCTTTAAACCGACACTCGATACAACGACAGAATTCGTTATAATGACAATTTGACTGTCGCGAAACCTTCGCTTAAGAGGTAACAGCTGGTCACAAATTAGGCAAGAATATTGTATTTACTTGTTCGTCTGTCATTACTGACAATGGCCAATCCTAATCAACTGTGTGATGTGTTATTATTTGTGTGTTCTAAGATGGCTGATGAGACCAATCTTAGCTCTAAACTGCCTGTTGCAGATAGAACAAGGGAGGTCTGAGGAAGAAAGCTCTGTTGGTGATGCCTTAGCTCTGGCTTTCCGTTGTGCACGTTTCTGCTCGGCTTCGCTGATTCTTTTTGCTTCGTATTCACCAGCTTCCCTTTTTATGAGGCTTCGCCACTTTGTACGATCTTGTGCAATCTGTTCCCATGACTGTTGGTATGTTGAAGTCTTTAAGGGAGGCTTTGATGGTGTCCTTGTATCGCTTCTTCTGACCACCATGGGAGCGTTTTCCTACTTGAAGTTCTCCATAGAGGATTTTCTTTGGCAAACGTTCATCAGGCATTCTGGTAACATGGCCTGTCCATCTTAACTGTGCCAATTTCAGAAGAGTATGTATACTCTGCATCCCTGCCCTTTTCAGGACTTCTGTGTCTGGAATCCTGTCTTGCCACTTGATCTTTAGAAGTTTCTAAGACAGCTTGTATGGAAGTGGTTCAGTCTTTTGGCATGCCGTTGGTACAAGTTTCGCATGCGTATAATAGTGTTGGCAGCACTACCGAACTATATACTTTCAGCTTTGTGTCAAGTCTGATTCCACTTCGGTCCAAAATACTTCCACGTAGCCGGCCAAATGCTGCACTAGCTTTGGCAATTCTAGCATTGACTTCATCATCAATGTGCACAACTCTAGACAATGTGCTTCCAAGGTAGGTGAACTTGTCTACCACTTGCAGTCGTTGACCTTTCACTTTGATGGTAGGCTCCTTGTAAGGCTTTCCAGGTGCTGGCTGATATACTACCTCAGTCTTTTTGATGCTGATTGTGAGATCATAGCTGTCACATGAATCAGATACTTGATCCACACCTTTTTGCATTTTCTCTTCTGTTGGAGCACCCTTTGCCATGTCATCAGCAAAAAGGAACTGGTCTAGCACCTCGGTCTGCACCTTAGATTTAGCTTGCAACCTTCTTAGGTTGAAAAGTTTCCCGTCAAAGCGATACCTAATAGGTATACCATTGTCACCATCCTGGAAAGCATCTGTAAGCATGGCAGAAAACATCATGCTGAACAGTGTTGAAGCTAGTACACAGCCTTGCTTAACCCCATTTGTCGCAGAAAATGGATCAGAAAACTCGCCAACAGTTTGGACCCTTGCAAGCATACCATCATGGAACTGCCGCACCATTGCTATGAATTTGGCAGGACAACCAAACTTTGCCATAATTTTCCAAAATCCCTCACGACTGACTGTGTCAAATGCTTTGGTAAGGTCAATAAAGGTCATGTAGAGGTTCACATTCTGTTCCTGGCATTTTTCTTGAAGCTGTCGTGCTGTGAAGATCATGTCTATTGTTCCTTTGTTTTTCCTGAATCCACACTAGCTTTCTGGTAGAAGCCCTGACCGTTCCAAGTGTTCATTCAATCGGTTCAGTAGGACCTTAGCAAGAATCTTCCTAGCAATTGACAATAAAGAGATGCCTCGATGATTGTATCAGACTTGAGGATTCCCTTTCCTTTTGAGTAGGTGAATAATTGTTGCATCCTTGAGGGATGGCTTCTCTTCTCCACATAATGTGAAATAACTCTGTCAGTTTCTTTGCAACTGGAGGACCTCCTGTTTTGTAGATCTCTGCAGATATTGCATCTGATCCTGGAGCCTTGTCAGATGACAGGTATTTTATTGCTTTCACTGTTTCAGAGACGGTTGGGAGCTCATCAAGCAGCGGATTACATTCCACCTGTGGTAGTATGTTAATAGCTTCATCATTGATAGATGATGGCCGATTAAGGACACCATCAAAGTATTCAGCCCATCTTTTCAATATAGCTTCTTTATCAGTCAGAAGACTAGTTCCATCTGCACTAAGGAGTGGGGTGGTTCTGGGGACCATATACTGTCTTGAGTGCATCAAAGAACTTTTTCATGTCCTTTCTGTCTGCAAAGGACTGGATTTCATCAGCCTTTTTTCTCAGCCAGGAGTCTTGCATGTCTCTGAGCCTCGTCTGAACTGTCTTGCATATGTTTGAATAGGCAGTCTTGCTAGATACTGAGCTGGAATTTCTGAGGTAAAAGTTGTGTTTTTGGTGTTTCTCTTCAAGTAGTCCCTGAATTTCTTTGTCATTGTCATCAAACCACTCTTGGTGTTTGCGAGATACGGGTCCTAGGGAATCCATCAGCTTGGAGACATCTAATTTCTTTGGCACCGTCTTGCCTTGTGGTCGTCGTACAGGCTGAATGCACAGGTTGAGTTTGCTGACAACAAGCCTGTGATCTGTCCAACAGTCTGCACCACACATAGTTTTAGTCACTCTGACACCCTGTCTGTCCTTCTTTCGCACTATGACATAGTCAATGAGATGCCAGTGTTTGGAGCGGGGGTGCATCCATGTTGTCTTTCTGCGAGTTGGTAGACGGAAGACTGTGTTGGTGATCAGTAATTCATGCTCTGCACACTTCCTTAAAAGGAGGAGTCCATTGCTGTTGCACTTTCCTACACCTTCCGATCCAATCACCCCTTCCCAGGTCTGGTGGTCTGCGCCCACTCTGGCATTGAAGTCCCCGAGGAGGATGAGTTTGTCTGTCCGGGGTGCTGCAGAAATCACAGAATCCAAATCATCATAGAACTTGTCTTTAACCTCATCTGGGTTGGTCATTGTGGGTGCATAGGCACTTACAATTGTTGCATGCCTCTTGCCAGATAAAGGAAGTCTCAGCGTCATCAGGCGGTCATTTATGCCTTCGGGAAGTCCTGAAAGCTTGCTGATGAGGTGATGGCGAATCCTACTCCTGCACGCCGCTCTTCTTTCTTGCATCCACTCCAGAAGAAAGTGTAGCCAGCACACTTCTTTTAAAAGCCCTTCTTCTGCAAGGCGAATCTCACTCAGAGCTGCAATCTCGAATTTGTATCGGTCAAGTTCTCTGCCAACTAGAGCTGTTCTTCGCTCAGGTCTGTCAGAACTAGAACTGTCCATCAGGGCGCGCATATTCCAAGCGCCGATGGTAAGAGGTATCACCTTCACCTTCTTTTTTCTTGTTTGACCGCTAAGTAGGATTCCCGCTGATCGCGGTTAACCAGCCAGGAGTTTTGAAGCAGGCAATTGTTTAGGGCACCTTTTCTAGCCCCTTCCCCATGCTACGGGGGTGAGCAGTGCGATCCTATAAAGGTCTGCTCAGTCGCTCAGTTCGGCTGCCGAATTCCCCATACTGTTTCACTCTTAAGGAAAGTGACCATATAGAACAAAGCCGCCTGTGTACAGGTCCGCAACTACAGCTGTATTTAATACTTTAAAGAAACACATATTTTGGATATTTGTTAGAATCGCCTCGGTGAGGCGATTCTAACAAATATCCAAAACATATGTCCTATGAGAAAATAAGAACAAAAATATTCATTTCTCCTTCTTCTGGTGCCCCGGTGGCGGTGAGGGGTGGGGTGCTTCGTGATAACTGCATTTCCTGGGTATATTCACATATCTATGTATCTGTTATACAGCAGTGAAGCCAGCACAGTGAAACCGGCAACAGAATTTGCCATTAAAGCTACCAAGCTATTTATAGAGAGCCTAAAAAGAAAAGAAACACCAGAAAAGGCAGCGCGTCACCTTGGTAACACGACCAAGGAAGATGTTATGAGATGGGTGGATGACAAGGAACTAGACCTTCTTCACCATACTATAATACTGAACAACCCTGAGGCAGTGCAGTACCTTTTCACGCATGGCTTTTTTCAGGTAGGCTCGCAAACAAATCTTTTTCCTTCTTTTCTCCTCCGACGAGAGGGTCTGGGCCCAGTTGTTCAAAACTAACGATGTCGTTAGTTAACGATTCGTTAAAATTTACATTGAGTGATACGCAAATATGCTGAAATTTTTTGCTGAAAAAATGTGAGTAGCTTTTGCAGTGCAAAAGCTACTCACATTTTTTCAGCAATAAATATCAGGATTTTGTATATTGAATCCGTAAAAACAGTTAACGAAATGACCCTTAACGTGCTCGTTCAGCTAACGACGCTTTGAACAACTGGGCCTGATATTTAATTCAAATTGTCTGTTAGAGACACGTTTAAATTAAGCGAACTGTGTATGACATTCAGTGCTATTATTTGTTCTGTCGTATTTCAATACGAGAAAAACAAAGTTAAATACGCTTTTACAGCAATTATTAAATGTTAAAAATAGGAACTGCTTAGTACAGTGTACCGGTAGTATTATGGCTCAAGGATCCACGGCGAAAATGGAACAGATAATACTGTGGTTCAACTTAAGCTAAATACACTGAAGTAAGAAATTCAGAACTATTTCATACATACCATACAGATCAATCACGTTAAAGTTAAAAGCAAATTGTTCCTAGTTTGTTCCTATATAGAACTAGAGAGATTATAAGACTATGTCAACAAGCATTCTGGGTGCACTAGTGAAGTCACAAACTGTCAATTTGATATAAGTAAGACAATAGTAGTATTTAGTGCGGTTATGTTTCAGTGAAATGCATTTCGGGTTTTCCTTTCGCAAATAGACACTATTCTAGCCGAGAATCAACCAGTATGTACAGCTGGCCTGTTTCCTTGATCATCGTACAATACTTAACGTTATTGTACAGCACCGCATGAAATATATCTTAATTTGTTTTTCTTTTACAAATAGGCGCCATTCGAGCCGAAAACCAACCTGTATGCACATCTGGCCTGCTTCCTTGGTCATCGTACATTCTTTAACATTATTCTACAGCCCCGACGGAAATCTCTTTAATTTGTTTTTTCTTTTCACAAACAGACACTATTCGTGCCAAGAACCAATCAGTATGTAAATTTGGCCTTTCTTGACCATCGTACAGTCCTTAACGTAATTTTAAGTACTGCACCAAGTGAAAGTTATTTTAAATTTGTTTTTCTTTCACAAACAGGTGTCATTTGAGCCGAGAACCAACCAGTATGCACAACTGGCCTGCTTCCTTGGTCATCGCATAGTACTATCCTTGGAGGATAAGTTGACAGTGACGTCACTGATTGTTTATAATGTTAGACCAAGTCCATTTTAATAAATAGGTAAACGTTACTCGAATAGCTACTTTCAATTAATATTGTAGATGCCGTGACGTCACTGTCAAATTATCCTATATATTATTAATATACTTAATATTATACTACAGCAGCGAGTGAAATATCTCTTAGATTTGTTTTTCTGTCACAAACAGGCGCCATTCGAACCGAGAACCAACCAGTATGCACATTTGGCCTGCTTCCTTGGTCATCGTACAGTCCTTAACATTATTCTACAGTACCGGAAGGACGACAATCGGGCCACGAAGAAACTGAACTACTGTCCCAATGGTAACGCAACAGTGGAAAGACGGCGAGAGGTGAGAACCAACATTGCATAGTATACTAGGTGAAACAAAATCAGCTGATAACATTTTGTAATATTATAGTTTCTAAAAAATGTAGATGGCTTTTTATACAATTTTATTTTGCATAAAATATGCTCGAAAATATGAAATCCTATTATTTAGGAAAGCTAAGACAAAATATCACCAGTTTTCGTTTGCTGAATATACCCAGACAGTGCTAAAACCATATGATGCGCAACACACGAAAATGGCCCTTATAAAATTTGCGGACAACCAAGGCCCTAATCAGCCTGCGCATTTGCACAGACTGATTTGAGACTTCGTTGTCCGCTTACAAAGTCAGTGGATACTGTAGTACATGTATATGTCGGTGAACAGAAAATTCCCAGATTAGACTGCAAGGACGCGCACGCTGATCTGGACCTACGTTGTCCGCAAATTGCATAAGGGCCATTTTCGTGCGTTGAGCATCATTTACCATATGTACACTAAGTATTCTGACAGGCCTGATACAGAACGAATACTTAGGGAGAATACAATAGGCATACCGTATACAGTGTTCTAGAGCGAATTGAAATGCAATATGAGAAAAAAAAGAGAGTGATAAACCCATTGTAGACTGAATAGACTCCCCACACGCTATACATCGCAAGAGACCAATTTCAATTTTAGGTACGTCGGGCAATGAGATTTAGATAATCCAAGAGAAAAATGGCTAAAATATGGAAAGTGGAGACCTTGATCAGAACCGCGTTCTGCGGCGTCTGAACTGGGTCTGCACTGTTTGCCAGTTACCCTTTTAGGGGTCTCCAGATTTTAATGGCTTAACAAAAACTCCATGATCGGCCTGTGCACCTTTGCAGTTTGAACAGACCTCTGTCTTTCACCCTACAATATCACTCAGAACAGTACCCAGTGATTCTGTGGGAGAACACTAGTCAGATATTGGCCTATGTTAGCCTCCTATTGTTAATGCCAGTTTCTCTTGCTATAATTTGAGCCACGAAAAGAGAAAACGTACCATTTGACATATGCGCTGAACGAAGACTCAAATCGGCCTGTGCATCCGTGCAGTCAGTCTTTGTTGTCCGCGTGAAGAAAAATGCTTTCTTGACTTTTCAAAATGCGCCCAGTGAAGATTCTGATCAGATTGTACGTTCTCATTTATTTCCTCAGCCTATGCGACAAAGATAAAACGTGGAATACTGTATTTACCCTAAAATTTGGACACCTTAACTGCTTACCAAACTCGTCCTTAAATTGCAACAAGCCCTGTAGACCCTGATCAGACGCCGTGTTTTGCGGCGCCCGATCTGTGTTTACATTGTTTGCTCTGAATATATTACTCGACTGACCCTGTTACACATGACAATGTTAATTCCTGACTGGCTGTTAACTCGCAACGTTCT
The DNA here is from genome assembly GCA_964016985.1 of Anodontia alba. Taxonomy (NCBI): domain Eukaryota; kingdom Metazoa; phylum Mollusca; class Bivalvia; order Lucinida; family Lucinidae; genus Anodontia; species Anodontia alba. The sequence goes on from OZ024830.1 coordinate 34,612,196, forward strand.
CATTAGTAATTAAGCTAGGGAGTTATCACCCTTCAATTCCGAGACTGACATGGGCTGCATGCAATGTGGTTGTCTGTCTTCATCTGAAGTCGCTGGGCCGATTTCATGTGGAGCCTCCATTGATCGTGGAAATGATAATGATCGTGGCATTTCTAATTAGTACCCACATTATGTTTTTTTTTTTTTTTTTTTTCTGGAGAAAGAAGAAACTGGAATCGGTAGATTTAGTCGTATCTATACAAACGTAGGCCTGCATTAAGAACTGATACATTCCTTATCAATGCATATTTAATATCTCGTAGTTTGAAGGACTTCAGGGAGCTTTTGATATTATCTTGAACAATTGCTTTTACGCTTACCACTCTGGGTAAAACTTTCAGCAGACGACATATTGAAATATTTTTCTTATTTTTTTTTTCAGAAATAGGATTTGACATTTCAGGCAAATTGTCTCCACTGGAGACAATTTGAATGAAATGTCGGATCCTGTTGACCGTCATGCCCTAGATGACCGTCATGTCCATATATGGTAAAATTCATATAACCTTTTAGAACCAAGAAAGCTTTGATGCTGAATCGTTGCATGTATAGGGTCGGGATGTACGGTCTACAAAGTTAGCTAAAATGATGGTTTCAACTCAAAAAATGCTGATTTTACAGAAATATAATAAAGAAGACTTCTGTACAACTGCCCTACAGGCGTTGAAAACCCAAATACTCTAATTGGTGATATCTCCTTTATAATGATCGACCTGGTTAAAAAAAAAAAAAAAAAAAAAGCAAAACAAAATAAACAAAAGCAAAAGATCAGTAATAAGGAGGCAATTTTCTTTTATGCAAACTCAAATTTTCTGGATCTAATGTTCATTATTTCTTAGACAGGCATTGTTAAATTGGAATTTACCTGTTTTCTCCGAGTGCGTAAAGCGCCGCAATGATCCAGAAGCGGCTGAAACGTTGGACAAAATTGGGTCTGCACGGCTGAAAACGGCATTGTTTTTACGCACACTAAAACAATCTTCAAAAGTATGCCTAGAAAACGCTTCGAAACTACGGGCTGCGCTTACGAGAAAGAATTCGCTCCGAGAGGGAGCAAATTGTTTTTCTCTAAGAGCAGCCCTATGTTAAAGAAGCAAAAAAAAAAAAATAAAAAAATAAATAAATAAATTATGTTACTGTCACTTTATTGAAAATAATTTTCTTACGCATGTTATGCACATGCGTACTGTGCGTAATGAGCGCTACGCTGTGGAGAAATGTTGCTATTGTTTGGTTGTTAAAATACCACTTGCAGCTTGAAACCACTAGCTAGGATCAGTTCCTTTTCCTAGCATTTTACAATAAACTATAGTATATTGTTTTTGGTGGTCAACGTAGAAAAAGACAGTTATGGCATATGCGGACAGAAAATGCTCGCTCTGTCTTATAAGGGTTTTCTACACCCATCGATATACCGTATTTACTCTAAATATTTGGACACCGTAACACCTTATCGTAATTGAACTAAACTTTGAACGCATCCATTTTCGCCATGTTGATCAACTAAGAGGAGTGTCAACCATTTTAGATCCTGATACCTAGCCTTTTTTATTTTTCAGATTTGGCCGATAGATGTCGCTGCCGAGTCTGGTCATTTGCCTTGTGTGAAACAAATCCTAGACCAAATAATCATTAAAGAAAACCCAGACTTTGCTAAATTTCCATACGTTGCCCTGGCCTGTATTCCAGGGTCGGTAGCCTCACTAAATCTCATCATGAAGAAAGATAAACCCAAAGAAGCGGACATCAAAAAAGCGATTAAATTAGCTCTTAGAAGTGCAAACGCTCAATGTCTGGACATTCTGTTGAAGGAGAAAGTCAAGACAGGTGACATGTTTGACAAAATGAATTTCTTCCACATGTTGTATACGTACAGTGGTGCGTCCGCCTTCAGTCAAACTGGTGGCTACCGGCGATTACCTGACGTCACTCAAGTCTTGGTGAAACACAAGCACAACGTTAACGCGAAGAACCCGCCGAACACTTACCCTCTTTATAGCTTGATTAAAAACTCATTGTGCATCCATGATTTTGTGAATACACGTCACTACATCATGTGTTTGCGGATCCTGCTGGAGGAAGGTGCTGATCCCAATTTCGACGAAGTTGAGCATGAGGTCAAACAGAATCAGCGAGGAGTGAAGTCAATTCAAGGTCGACCAGCATATTCGTCAGCTATGCATTGTTTGTTAGAAACCCTCGAATTCTTTGCGGAATATCTTGAATCAAAAGCTTTGGGAGTTCGATTCATAACACAAATGGCGGATGTCTTGCTTCAGAACCACGGGAAGATTAATTGTATTGGGCGACTCGGAGATAAAACCAGCAAAATGTATGGTACAGTTCTCCACCAGTTTGCGAAAAGCAGTGTGAAACTTGGCGTGGACAGTGGCGTGTTCAAATTTCTGTTACGTCAAGGGGCGGACCCTGATGCGAAATGGGACGACAGATACGTTATAAACACATATTTCGACACGATGTTTCCATCTTTGAAGGAAATAAACATCAATGTTAAAGCGCCGGATCACACCGAAGAAGTACGGAAAATGCTAGGATTGTCTCTGTATATGAAACGCGCATGCGTACAAGAAACCTTACGTATATTCAAAGAAACCTGGTCGAAGGCGACTAACCCACAAGTCAAGAAATATATCAAAATCGTGATACCGGAATTAGAGGCGCGAATAAAAGAGGTCTGGCCTTTGAAGAGATTGTGTAGGACCCTTATATGGGATCTGTGTTCAAGAAATGCTTCAATCGTCCACAAACTCCCAACAGATATCGAATCCAGAACTTATATTCTACCACTTGTTTAAGGATAAGAATAGCTAGACATCCGCTGAATAGTTCCCAAGTATTCATTCACTAAACGTTATAATACATGTATATATTTGCTGTATTTACCCTAAATATTTGGACATATTCATTCCCTATCATATTTGTTCTATAATTAAACAAGTCCATTGCTGTCCATTTATGCAGACTGGACTCTTCTATCTTAACTCTTTGGACTGGTCCATTTTCAATACAAAGAGTGTCTGGTTAATTTTTCAATATACCATGTTTTATAGATTTTTTTTTGTATTTAATGCAAACAGTGTAGACCCAGATCAGACGCCGCGTTCTGCGGCGTCTGATCTGGGTCTAGACTGTTTGCCTATGTCCCTTTTATGAGACGCTAGACACAAATGAATTAACTAACTGTTCATGTGCCTAACATTGCTGGGTTTGTGGCAAACGTGTAGAACTAGATCAGACGCTGCGTTCCGCGGCGTTTGATCTAGCTCTACACTGTTTGCTCAGGCCTGTCTGTCTGAATACTTAGGGTAAATAAAATAAGGAATTTTTTAAAGTTAAAACACATTTTAAGTTTGTCTTCGGTAATAGTCATTTCTAGAAAGGTGACAAACTAGATGCCAACCAGGACCCAGTTGTTCAAAACTAACCATATCGTTAGTTAACGTATCGTTAAAACTTCGTTCATTAAATATGACATATGTGCTAATATTTTTGCTGAAAAAAATGTGAGTAGCTTTTGCATTTGCATTTGCAAAAGCTACTCACATTTTTTCAGCAAAAATACTTATGAATTAGATATTGTACTTACTAAAACAGTTAACATTTTGGCCACTAACGAGCTCGTTAAGCTAACGACGCTTTGAACAACTGGGCCCAGGCAGTTACTCGTTTAATTCTGAAGTTAGCCACACGAAGAAATGCCTCAAACATCCACAAACTGTCCATAGATATTGAATACAAAACATATATGTGGCAAAAAAGTTAGGGATATTTGTGTCTACAGTGGAATAAAAGGAAACCAAGACATCCCTTAAATCTTAAATTGATATATTCAATTACATCATTTCATTTCCAGACAAAAGTCCATCCGTTTGAGTCTGTAGCCCTAGATTTGTATGAACAAATTGTATGGAAGATCACTGGGGTCACCAATAAAACCTCACAAATGTAACTGTCAATATTGCGTTTGTCCAGCTGTTGCAGCTATGCAGGTCAAACAACGACAACGCTTACTCCTGATCAGTCTGGCAATCTGTAGCTGGGGTATCCTTCTCCATTCCTCCTGTAAGGCTGCGCCCAAAGCTTGGTATGTTCTTGGTTGAGGAACTCTCTGTCATACACGCCGGCCGAAAGGTCCCAAACATGCTCGATTGGCGGCAAGCAGGGGATCAAGCAGGCCAATCAAGACGATCCGCATTGGTCTGCTTCAGAAACTGCAGTACTATCCTCGCTTGATGTGGTCACGTGATGTCATCCTGCAGCACGACGTGGCGATGTTGAATGAAACGCAGAACAACTGGCTGTAACACTTCATGGATGAAGCTTTGGGCAAGCAGCTGATCACACTGAGTGAAACACCCCAACGTCTAGTAACTTGAACTTGCCTCAAGCCAGCTTCGAGCATTCCAATAGCGCGTAAGCGCACGTCGTTTGACGACAGGGTGGACAGGGGGGATACAGGGATAAGGGGGGCGGGGACGAGGGTATAGGGGGCGGGGGACGGGGGTAAAGGGTGCGGGGGACGGGAGAAGAGGGGGCGAGGGACGTGGGGAAGAGGGGGCGGGGGTAGGGAGATTTTTGGGGAGGGGGTTATACCAAAATTTGTTGTATTTTACTGATTTTACTCTAGTTATATGTACTTCTATGCAATAACTGGATGTCAGAAGTATCTAATTGACGTATTGAAGTAAATGCAGGTATATTTACAATGATTCCGGCGTTGATTTTACTTCATCAACGAGGAGTGTTCCGCCAACCGTGGTTTGCATTCACTTCTTTTACGTCCGATTTCGGTAATTCTCCGTTTCGGTTTATCTCTAGTTGATTACTTCCCTTAGATTCCGAAAAGTTTACGAAATAGCCGTTGTTTCGGTGGCAATATCCATATTTTTAGAAATAATTATCCGTCTGCCGTAGACAATTATTTTATTTGCTTATTGTTGGATAATGACTTTTGCGCTGTTCAAAAAGAACTTCAAGATCCAACATGAATTTTGTGATAGGTGTTCCAAACACGGAATACACACGTTGCCAGTTGACAAAACACGCACCATTCACGGAAATGCGAACCAATAAAAATTCCGTGTCCGTGGCACGTGAATAGTCTGACAGTGTATTAATTGCAAACTATAGTAAACTTAACCGCTAATTAGTCCGTGAGTAGTCCGTGGTCTGTGAACTGTCCGTAATTAATCCCTAATTGGTACATCGTACATCGGTCCGTTACAGCAATCAGATCGTCTGTGAAAAGTCCTTGGTCCGTGAATGGTCAGTTATGGTCCAAAAATTGGTCCTTAAATGGTCCGTAGCAGCAATAACATGGTCAGTTAATTGAAAACTACAAAATAACTAAATGATAAATCATAATTTTATTTGATTAAGACCTGTAATCTAAACATTTGATTTTTTGTTTTATAATTTGATTTGTCGTATTGACTGTGTGATATTTTGGCACCATTTTTGGCATTTTGAACATGTGAACATAAAGCCAAAATTCGGCATGCGTCAGATTCAAAACAGTGGAATTCCGGTCACTTAAAGCAAAGTAAATAAGTGAACTCAGGAACTGATACAGTCAGATCCACATCTAGCCCCCAACGCCAAAGAAAAAGACAGAAAAATACAATTAAGCAGCCACAAAATGAACAGATGGCAAGTAGAGTTGGCAACTTTTTCCTAAAATGATAGCAACTCAGTTACTGAACTTAAAATTACTAAACTGAATTATCTTAAACATACACAATTATTAAAAGTAAAACATTAGAAACTACACTACATAACAATGAACAAAAAGTACCACAATGGAAGTACCGCCTCGGAACGGTCAGTAATGAATTACTGGGGGGAGAGGGTGGGTGGGCAGAGCCTTGGAGGCGGGTTTAAGCTAGCTTTACGGGATCCCAACCCTATCCCTCAGCTTCCAAAGTGGTAAAAATATATATTTGTTCGGTCCGTGCGGGGGTCTTCTAACTTATCCATTAATCATTACAGACAACAAACAAATCACAGATAAAGCCTATAATGAAGCACAACTGATAATTTTCTGTGTGGGAAAACTTATGTTTTGATTCTCAAGTCCTTTGATTAGATGATCTCTAATTTTAGAGATAGTATATTTTATGCCACTAGGATCAATTGTGTAAAACCAGTCATTTGTGTTCGTTTGTACAGAGCATTTAAAGTGTCTAACAAAGATTTTCGGAGTAGGGCTAAACATCATGTTTGCAATTGCCATTTCAGCGGTGCTTGAAATGTAAGTTCCGCCTGCACTATCATACAAGTTGACAACAGCATCGTTGCAGTTGAATTTTGAGAAACAAATCCAGTGCAGACCTACATCATTAGGATGGGTATAAAAAATCTGTACAATTGGATTACTTCAACGTACATGTAGGTATCTATGACAATGTAACGTCACGTTATCTATAACGATTTTGATATTACTCCTAGTTTTTCACATATCATAAGTGGTGTCCGTAATTTAAATGACAGTCCCTGCTTTGTCAAATCCGTGAATAATAGGTCCGTGGTTTGTCGTCCGTGAATTGTAGGTCCGTGGTTTGTCAATAGGTCTGTGAATAAATGGTCCGTATTTTGCTATGCAGTCCGTGTATTGTTAAAATGTCCGTTAGTTCATGAGTCCGTTTCCGTAATTGGTCCGTGTTTTGTCAACCACCACACACGTTCGACATCTCAGTTTTTGAGAAAACCACGAAAAAGATGATTGTTCTCATGGACCCCCAAGTATGGGACCATGTTTATCAAACAATATAAAAAAGAAGCCGCAGATTTACATGATATTTTTGAGTTTTGATTTCAATAATTAATACGACTGTTTTTGTGCCAATGTGGATCAGTGTAGGCCCGGATCCAGGCCCACCACATTTTTTTTCTTGACCACTTAAGAACCGGATCAAGGCCCACTACCTTGTGATACCTGTTTTCCATATGGCTCATATACATGCCCTTACGCAGACTTTTGAAAAGGAGTGTGCAAATCTTTAGCTATTCTTAAGGGGGTGCAAATGCTAAGGAAATGCCGATTTGGGGGCAACTTTAGGGGGTAAAGTGAGTTTGGGGTCAAAATCTGCATAAATGTATATTGCATAGTTATGCTTGAATTTAATAAAGTTTTGATTTAGGGGAGAGAATAGTTTGCTTGGGGGAGGGAAGTGTGGGTAAGGGGGAGGGAAGTGGGAGAAAGAGGGGAGGGAAGTGGGGGCAAGGGGGAGGGAAGTGGGGAATGCCTACCCCCCCTTTCCAACCCCTCTTTGACAGATGTCGACGTTGTGGCATTTTAATCCCAGTAGCACAGATGTTGTCATTAGTAAAGCAATATTGTGATCTGATTTGTCAACCACAAAACTGTTTTCTTAAAAAAGGACTAGCGCTCATGTCATTTTTCAGGTGATAAGTAAAGCTCAAAGGTGAAACTTGAGCATTGCATATTTTGTGACAGTTGTCACTCAATCCTACTTGTTGGATGTTTATTCTGTACAAGAGAGTGAATCCGATTCCAACCGATTCCAGTGCTACAGAAACTTATTGTTATTGAATAGACTTTATACACATCATAATATAATAGATCGGATTACTACCGTTTTATACATTTCACTCAACGAATAAAAAAATATCCCCAACTTTTTTGCCACGTATATCTTCTACCACTTGTTTAAGGATATGGACATATAGACATATTGTAAATATTTCCTTAGTATTTATTCATCAAACAACAAAACTCTGTCATAATACATGTATAAATGAACAGAAGTATATTTATGATGACTTATGATAATATCATCGGTAACCCATTTATGCCTAGGGTCCCATAAAAAGGGACAATGGAAAACTGTGTAGACCGAGATCAGACGCCGCAGAATGCGACGTCTGATCAGGATCTACACTGTTTGTATTACACCTAGAAATTTCTATAAAATATAATAAAAAACTAGCCAGACATCCTCTTTTTTGAAATAGACCAGTCTAAATAGTTATGGAAGAAGAATCCACTCGGCGTAAATGGGTTAAAATAAGATATGGAAACATGGATCCCAGTGTCAGAAAACGTAATTTCGGACATGTGCGCCAAAGGAAAACTCAAATGAGCCTGCACATCTACGCAGCCTGCTTAGAGTCTCCGTTTTCCGCATGAAGAAACTTTGCATCATTGGCTGTAAAAAATATGCCCAGTGAGGATTCTGATCATGCCCGAAGGTAGGTCTTGTGACGCTGCGAGTCTTGTAATAGTATCATCCAGTAAGCATTCTTTATAAATCTATAGCGGGCCGTTATCGGCCCGTCAGGGTAGCTGACGGGCCGATAACGGCCCGCTATAGATTTATAAAGAATGCTAGCTGGGCAATTATATGTCATACAAATGTCACCAATAATAATTTGCTTGTAGAAGTGAAGCGTGTTTACTATACCTTTAGGACTCTCTGGGCAAATTCATTAGATGGACTGTTGGTTTATGTTTCTTAAATTTCTCAGAAAACAGAGGGAACGATTCGATTCGCATGAAATGTCAAGCCATTTTTTTTTCTGGAAGAAAAAAAAAAAATAAAATAATTTCAAATTGTCCTTGCTGAAAATTTATTAAGCGTGCTATGTGTTCCAAAGGTTAGTGCACTGAAATATTTATTTGCAAATGTCATGGAAATACTCAGTATGGCTGACGATTTAACCCTACACTTTAAACCAAAAAACGTTAACGCCAAACATTGCGTGTTTTCCGAAACTACAGTAAAACCTCAATAGCCATGGAAATGTATTCGAGATATGGGTAATTCGAGCCACTGAGGGTTAATCATGGCGCCAGGTCAGAAAGCAAATGGTGATAATTTAGGAAGTCTTTTAGATCTTCTATACATTACTGGGATGTTGAGTGTACTCATTAGAATCGCCTCGATGAGGCGATTCTAATGAGTACACACAACATACAGTTTCATGATAAATTAACAAAAAACCCTAAATATTTGTTTTCTTACAGTTTCATGATAAATTAAAAAAAAAAATCCTAAATATTTGTTTTCTTAAGTTATCGGAAGAATTTCATAGGGACTCAAAAAATGATTCCGAATCATCCAAGGTAATTACTGTATGTCTTTTCGATGCAAATCAGTATATAAAGTGAGCCCTCGTTACAACCACAATACTTGACGTTGCCATTAAAATGAATCTGATGGCGGCAAGCATCCTCTATAAGCAGACAGCTATGTAAGAATGGCCTCGTTTATAACAGTTTTGATTGTTTATATTGCCACAGTTGTCAAGACGAAAGACAAACTATGTAATAAAACAATTATTGACTATTGAGGTATTGGATATGCCGTTGATATCCACCAGTAAATACCAATATTGACCTCGGCTATTGCCTCGGACAATACTGATATTCTCTGGTGGACAATTTCCTCAATAGTCAATAACGGTAAAAGAACAGATGAAATAATATGAGCCGGAACGTGAGCTATTTTCCTTCTGACATGTGCTCCCAACGAAAACTCAAATCAGCCTGTGCATCCGCGCAGTCTGAACAGAGTATTCATTGTCCACATGAAGAAACTTTGCGTCACTGGCCATCCAAAATGCGCCCAGTGAGGATTCTGATCAGACTGCGCGAATGCGCAGGCTGATCTGAATCTTCGCAGGGCACACATTTCCAAAGGTAAGAATTTTGACGTTGAGGCTTGTGAGTTCTGTTTTGCAACAGGTTACAGATATCCATCCTAAAATCTTAATCTTTAGCTGTTTCTAGCTTTTGTACCAATATTTAAATCATATGACATCTTTATCAGTAAAACAGAATCATCGAGAAACTAGATCCTGGAGAAGCACAAAGCGACTAGACTTGTTTCTTCACCCTTAAATCACAGCTGCAGCAGACAACATTTTTATAGTTTTGCTTTTGGCAGACGATTCATATGAAATGTCAAGCCTTATTTTCTCTAAAGAAACAACAACAAAACAAACAAAAACAACAACAACAAAAACCCCAACAACAACATGGAAATTTTACAGTTTGTTTAGCGCTTTAAGAATTAACAGTTTACGCCCTCACAAATTTTCTCTTCCAAATCACCGTTTCTACAGTGCTTGGTATTATAACAAAGCCTCTTTCTGAACTGCCGTCCTATTCCACAGTTGGTGCTACACCCGGACCACTCACTCCAGCTGCCATAACCTGAAACAATAACATATTTTACTTAAATTATTGGGCGCTTTTAACTCCTTATTATACTTGCCCCAATATTTGAATACGACCATTTCACCGCTTCTAAATGTGTCTAAGTCTGAGCTGGATGAGTGACAAATAGTGTAGACCCTGATCAGACGCAGCAATTTGCAGCGTCTGTTCAGGGTCAACACTGTTTGTTCAGGCCTACGTAAGATAATATTGGTACAATGTCTAGAATGACAAGCAATTGGACAAGCTTGGTGTAATGTCCAATAGACAGTCAAATGTTACCCAAATTCTTGCAGGAAAGGTAGAAATACTGAGACATACCTCGAGGAAAGGTATCTTTGGCGCATATTCAAAGATCCAGATCAGCTAGTGAAACCGAACATTACGAAAACGTGCCTATTCAAATATACTGAAAATTTTACGACCAAAAAATGAAAAATTTCAGATATTTTTATTGTTTTTTTATTTTTATATATTTCTGCTTAAAACATAGTTTGTGGGTACTCGTTAGAACTGCCTCGTCGAGGCGGTTCTAACGAGTACCACAATCTATGTTTTGAGCAGAAATGAGAAAATAATGTATGTCCCTGTAAACCCCAGTTTTACTGTATAAAAGTGGGATAAAGGGGGTCAAAATTATATAGGCGTGTTTTCGTGATGAAAACTGTGATAAAGACTTTGCCATAGCGACGCCCTGTACTACTTCCGTATATTCTACGGTAGCCAGTGATTATGTTATGTTACAAAACCACGTCAGTGTGTGCAGATTCACAGGCAGATCAGGGTCGTCGCTGTCCTTATATGTCTCGAAGACACATTATTACATGACGCGGCTCAATATGTATTAAAGGGGAGCGAAACCTTAAAATGTATTGTGCTTTAAAGTAAAGAACTTTACAATGAATTTTGACACAAATTTCATCAAAATCGGTGGAAAATTAAGTAAGTTATAAACAATTGAAGATTTAAACATTGATGGAATGGGTGCCGCCATTTTGACTGTTTAATGAGGTGTCATAAAAAATAAAATTCATTTTATAAAGGTAGTTATTCTCATAAAGTTCATTTATTTTGGGGGAAATGATTGTTTGTCACTAGAATTAAAAGATCATAAAACAACTGTAGCAAAATTATTCTTAAAAGCCCTTTGTAAATTGGTTTTGCATATTTAATTTGGGCTGTGTGACGTCACAAAGCCTACAATATGGCAGCATCCATGACAACCATTTTCAATGTATTCAAACCACCATAACTTTCTTATTTCCAGGCCGATTTTGAGAACTCTTGCATCAAAAGAAATGGCTTGTTAAGGCTTTTACTCCAAGATATACTTACAACTTATATTGCGTTCTCCTTTAAGTATATCAACATGAATTTTGCCAAACTTAACTTAAACCTTAAAGTACTACTTATAACTGCAGCGTACAACATTTTGATTGTTTTCTTTTTATGTTGTGTTTTGAAGTTGCATAGATAAAAGCAAACGAAAAGTAGTAAAGTCACGTTAAAGCCAACACAACTATACAACGCTAAACATAAACAGGAATGTCTGCAAGCAAGCTGTGGAAAGCAAAACGACAAAATCTATAATAAGACCAATGTGACCAGCAAACTACTCAGATCAGCCTGTATATCCATCCGGTATGGTGAGGGTTCTCGCTTATCCCTCTTTGCATAGCCCGGAGTTTGCAGAAGATACAAGTATGCGATCATCGAATACTCTGATCAGACTGCGCGGATGCGCAGGCTGATCTGAGTCTTCGCTGGTCGCACGTCTTATTGTAGGTTTTGTCGTGCGCTGCGTCCAATCATACACTAAGAAAAATCGGGTCTTGGTGTTTAACTATCAAAGAAACAGGAACCGCCTGCGGACGGACGAATAGATGATACGAGATTGAGAACATATACCTAATGGCTTTTACATCCAACAAACTTTAAGAAATCCAACAAGGATTCAGATTACTCTGTGCATTTCGCAAGTCTAACATTACGAAAACACACCTATTCAAATATGTAAAAAATTTCACCTCCAAAAAATGGAAAATATGTAGATAAAAATTCTGATATTTTTCATATTTCTGCTCAAAACATAGATTGTGGGTACTCGTTAGAACCGCCTCGCCGAGGCGGTTCTAACGAGTGCCCACAATCTATGGTTTTGAGCAGAAATAAGAAAAATAATGTATACCCGAGGAAACCCAAGTTTTACTATATAAAGGTGGGGTTTAAGGGGGTCAAATTTATATAGGCATGTTTTCGTGATGTAAGCGCCTTCTCTGTTCATCAATATCTTAAAGGCTCCATATTCCTCAAAAGTAGACATTTTATTATTTAAGAAAGGTTTAATAAATTGATATATGGTAATAATACAATCATAAAATGTGGCACCCGACAGCCTGTAAAATTTCACTTAGTCTCTCGTTCTTGAAATAAAATGATTTTTTTATCGTATCTCTGAATTAATGTTGACAACATTAAAAACATAAAAAATCATTTCATTTATGATCCAGTTCAAAAACGAGAGACTAACCGAAATATTAAAGGCAGTCAGATGCCACATTTTATGATCATATTAATAATATATATGAATTTATTAAAAAAAAGTAAGAGAAAAGTCCAGGGAGCGCCACAATCACAAACCGATATTAATACTATATATCAATTTATTAAAAAAAAAGTAAGAGAAAAGTCCAGGGAGCGCCACAATCACAAACCGCAGCCCTTCCCAGACACCAAGAGGAAAAGGAAACCGACAAAACCAAACAAGCACAAATTGAACAAACGTACGAAAAGCACTAAGATAGCACTCTTCCCTAAACGAGGTAATCGCAATGCTAAAAGGACTGAAAAACACAAGAACAAAATAACACAAGTTAAGACATAAAACAAATCGCCTCGTAGAATAAACCACAACGAAGAGTAAGACTAACACCGGGAAGAGGAAACCGACAAAACCAAACAAGCACAAATTGAACAAACGTACGAAAAGCACTAAGATAGCACTCTTCCCCAAACGAGGTAATCGCAATGCTAAAAGGACTGAAAAACACAAGAACAAAATAACACAAGTTAAGACATAAAACAAATCGCCTCGTAGAATAAACCACAACGAAGAGTAAGACTAACACCGGGACCACCGCCTTAGAACGGTTTCTTGGATAAAATATGTCTATTTTTTGAGATTATGGAGCCTTTAATCAGTACAAGAATTACTCTATAAGCGGACAACGAAGGTTCTGATCAGAGTCACTGGACTGTGCAATCTTATCCGGACTTTCTTGTCCGTACATGCGACATTGGAGTTTCTTATGTAGGAGCCCATATATATTTGTCTCCTCACGGGAAAAAGGCCCTTTGGGCCATATGTAGCCAGCAAATGCCCTGCGCAGTCTGATCAGGACATTTGCTTCTGCTTACAAAATTATTTAACTAGAATGTATCGGTATATATAGCAAAAAGCCCCTATCAGACTGTGCGGCTTAGCTGGCTGGTCTGATCGTATAACACCGGAGACCCCATTACGAAACACGCTTATTCAAGTATATAGAAAATTTCACCTCAAAAAATGAAAATTTTCAGATAAAAATTCTGATATTTTTCATATTTCTGCTCAAAACATAGATTGTGGGTACTCGTTAGAACCGCGTCGCGGTACTCGTTAGAACCGCGTATTTTTTTGAGCAGAAATATGAAAAATAATTAAACCCCAGTTTTACTATTTCTGCTCAAAAACATAGATTGTGGGTACTCGTTAGAACCGCCTCAGGCGGTTCTAACGAGTACCCACAATCTATTTGTTTGAGCAGAAATATGAAAAATAATGTATACCCCTGTAAACCCCAGTTTTACTATTAAAAGTGGCGTTTAAGGGGGTCAAAATTATATAGGTATGTTTTCGTGATGATTATCTCATGGCGTGGCAAATTTGTACCTTCATTTGGATTCTGGTCTATTTCAGTGTACGCAAAATTAGATCTTTTGTTTCTCAGCTTGGCGTCGCCCACACGTACCTGAATAATAATAAGAAACAGATAAAATTCACCGTGACACGTGATGATGATTTGGTACTTTACGTCTCTTTCAACAATGTTAAAGTCATATGGAGAGGATGAGGGATGATAGTGAATGGCTTTTGCAATCTCTGTGCTATACAGTCATAAGTCAATTCCGCCTCTGGCGGTATACGAACCCGGGATTTCGGGAACCGCTGCCAGGAAAGCTAACCACTTTGCCACGTGGACGCTTCCCCTGAACATATGTCCCTTTAGCAAAATTTTGAAAACATCTTTACTGTTCGTATATTCTCGCCGACATCTTTTTTCCTTTTTTTTGTAGAAAGGCCTGGGTGGCCAAGCGGTTGTCTTCGAATCACCAATTATCGGGTTCGAATCCCGGCGGAGTTCAACTCGTGATGGTGCGACACTTCATTGCGCAGAGCCGTCCGTTACCCTCCCCCCTCCCCCCACTTCATCGTCGGCATAACTTACATATTGAAAGAGACATAAAACACTCAATCGTTGTCATCCTTTTGTCGCATTCTTCCTGTCAAAGATCAGCTTACAATCTCTGCTTTTCTATTGGGAACAGCAATCCATAACTATTATTTCATAGTCTTGGCTGAATTATGACCCCTTCTCTTTTCTTTTCTGGCTTACCGTATTTAATGGGAATGAGAACACTTTTAAGGGAGGCAACTGTCTAAACTGAGTTTGCCTCCCTTCTGAAGAGGTCTACTCAAAAAGGAAAGACTAAGCGCCCCTTCTCTTGCTAATCACGTCATGCCCTGTCATCAAACAGTGTAGATCCAGATCAGTTGGCTTCTGAAGATCTGCACTGTTTGTCATTAAGTATGTGAATTTATATAAAAAAAACTCGGATCAAGTAATCTGACTGGCTGGAAATTAGAATTGGGCGTGGCATCTTAATTTATTCAGTATGAGAAATGAGAAGGGTTTAGAGTAGACACTTTTTCAGATGGGGACTGGCGTGCAGAAACGCAAACCAGAAGTCACATAAGTTGTCCCCTTTGTAAAACGTGGCTGAAAATCTATCGTTTATAAAGTGCCCTCGACATTAGATTGCAAAAACATCACGATAACATGCCTATATAATTTTGATCCCCTTAAACCCCACTTTTATACAGTAAAACTGGGGTTTACAGGGGTATATATTATTTTTCTTATTTCTGCTCAAAAACATAGATTGTAGGTACTCGTTAGAACCGCCTCGTCGAGGTGGTTCTAAGGAGTACCCACAATCGATGTTTTTAGCAGAAATAAAAAATATCAGAATTTTTTATCTGAAAATTTTCATTTTTTGGTCATAAAATTTTCAGTGTATTTGAATAGGCATGTTTTCGTAATGTAAATGCGGTTTAGAAAATGCATATCTACATACTTTGACACTTCCATCATTGCAAAAACCTTCATTTTGGTGAAAATACAATACCTGAGTATATGTAATGTGTAGCCTAAGTCCCCACCCCATAATATATAATGAAAACAGGAGTATATGTTAGGGTAGAGTATATGTTAGGGTATACATTATTGCAGTTATTAAACCAGCTTTTCAATGTGCTTTTACTTGTAGCCATCATTTTTATTGCATACATAAGTCTTTGGTTGCTTGATATCAACTGTTCAATGTCACGTATCATATGCTGAAAAAACCAGGGTCCACAAAGAGCTAGATAAGGCCAAATAAAAACAAAATATTTGTGTTTAGGGCATCATGAAAACACGCCTATATAATATTTACCCCCTGAAACCCCACTTTTATACAGTAAAATTGGGGTTTAAAGGGGTATACATTATTTTTCTTATTTCTGCTCAAAACATAGATTGTGGGTACTCGTTAGAACCGCCTCGCCGAGGCGGTTCTAACGAGTACCCACAATCTATGTTTTGATCAGAAATATTAAAATTTATCAGAGTTTTTTTATCTGAAAATTTTCAGTTTTTAGAGGTGAAATTTTCTATATATTTGAATAGGCGTGTTTACGTAATGGTAACCCTACCCTACATAATTTTCCTGGTGAAACCTAGCAATTTTTTCATGTTTTCTCAAAAAGAAAAGAAAATTAAATTATACTGGGATAAAATATTTATGCTAGATATTCTGACAAGGAGGTCTGAGCAAATAGTGTAGACCAAAATCAAACTGTTCCTTGATCAGGGTCTGCACTGTTTGGCCATCCTATCAGTAATGTTAGATATATCAAAGGATGTCAAACAGGCTTGGTAAAATTTTATGTTAATTATGGCGCTAAGTCCAAAGACATCTGGTTATAATGGCATAATTCTACATAAAAATGTAAAAAAAAAAAGAGTTTCTAACTACCCTTTTTTAACATGTTGCCTAAACACACATATTTTTGTATTTTGCCGAAGAGGGATATCACATGAAAGTTATTTTTTTTCGGATTTTGTCCATAAAAACAGAGGCGCTTTTAATGCGTACCTAGAACGTATGTTTTACCGGAAAATATGCTTAAAATGGCTTATATCTTGAAAAATGGCTGCGGTGCACATTTTACACAGGTGTGCTAACATAATGAAACGACACATTAATAGAACGTCCATTTTTCGCTTTTTATTGCATTCACATGTTTATTCTTACTTACACTTTTCAATATGTCTTCTGTAGGTATTGCTTCATCTCTTCTCACAAATCGTCCAACCGCATCATCGACAGACTCTTTTTCGCTCGTGTCTTTTCATGCAATAATACAGAAAATAAATAAAATGTAATGTATATAAGACTAGCAGAGAACCTCACTAAGACGTTCATCTAGCAGGATGATCATGAGTTTCTTTTTTGGTATGTACAGTTTCACTTTCAAAAACGCATACCCTTATTAACTAAGTATTTCATCACGAAAACATGCCTATATAATTTTGACCCCCTTAAACCCCACCTTTATATAGTAAAACTGGGGTTTACAGGGGTATACATTATTTTTCTTGTTTCTTGCTTAAAAACATAGATTGGAGTACTCGTTAGAACCGCCTCGCTGAGGCGGTTCTAACGAGTACCGACAATTTATGTTTTGAGCAGAAAAATGAAAACTATCAGAGTTTTTTTTTATCTGAAAATTTTCAGTTTCTGGAGGTGAAATTTTCTATAAATAGGCGTGTTTTCGTAATGAGACACTTTAACTACTTATCATACTTGTCTTAAATCTCTGAAGACGCCGATTTGATTACCTAAACACACTGAACGAAATGGCAAACAGTGTAGAGCCTGATCAAACTCCTCCAATGCATTTTTGTTCTGGCCTAACTGTCCGAAATTTTGGCCTGCCGTTATTAGTTTAAATATTCAGACACCTGACATCTTTACAATACTTATGCTAAACTATAACCCTATTTGACTACCTGGTAATATATGTTTAGTGTATTGATGAATACAACAAACAGTACAGACCTGTCTCAAACTGTTTCTTTATATCACTTGCCCAGGCTAAGCTTGCCCAAAATATTCGAACACTTAATCTCCTTACCAGGAAGCCAGGGCCCAGTTATTCAAAGCATCGTTAGCTCAACGAGCTCGTTAATGGTCAAAATGTTAACTGTCGTAGAAAATACACCATCTAATTTACAGGTACTTTTGCTAAAAAATGCAAAAGCTACTCACATTTTTCCAGAAAAATATTAGCGTATATGCCATATTTAATGATTAAAGTTTTAACGATTAACTAACGATAGGGTTAGTTTTGAACAACTGTGCCCAGAAGCTTAACAGCCCTACTTGAGTACCTGGTGGTGTGTCTAAACATTGCCTACTGAATGGCAATCAGAATGCACACTGATCAGTGTGCATTCTGATTGCCATTCAGTAGGCAATGTTTAGACACACACCACCAGGTACTCAAGTAGGGTTGTTAAGCTTCTGGGCACAATTGTTCAAAACCCATTTACAATTATGTGCTCAGGCCTAGCTGTCTGAATTCTAAGACCATCGTTATTACTCAAAATATTCGGACAACTAATCTCCAAAATATTCGGGCAATTATTAAAACTACCAGACTGATCCTCAAATCTATACAATCCTGTTTCGCCCATTGTCTAGCCGTATCAGTCCGAATATTTAGGGACAAACTAGGTGGCAAACAACAAAGACTGATTAGATGGCCCTTATTCCCACTTTTCAGGTTGCATTAGTGGATCTTAATTTCGCGAAGAATTTTGAACTATATTATACAAGCAAAGGCTTTTTACAGCTTACAAAATATAAAGACTAAAATTAATATTTTTTTTTGATATTTTAGCACAACTAAGTACAATAATATTAAAGGCACACATGGTCACTATACCCTAAATCTCAACAAAACAGAGAAAGCCCCGAATGGACTGCGAAGATGGCATTACGAAAACACGCCTATTTTAAATATATTGGAATTTTCACCACCAAAGACTGGAAGTTTTCAGACAAAAATTCTGATATTTTTCATATTTCTGCTCAAAACATAAACTGTGGGTACTCGTTAGAACCGTGAGGACCGGGTTCGAATCCCACGATAGGCGGGAAAAGTTTTCAGCTATGCTTCATTCCTTTGTTACGGCTTTTATGTCGTAAGATGGGGGCTCGTCCGGGATAGGACTTTATACGCCGAAA
Source organism: Anodontia alba (assembly GCA_964016985.1). Classification (NCBI taxonomy): domain Eukaryota; kingdom Metazoa; phylum Mollusca; class Bivalvia; order Lucinida; family Lucinidae; genus Anodontia; species Anodontia alba. The sequence continues at coordinate 34,631,052 of OZ024830.1, forward strand.
ATGGCTTCACGGTTCTAGAACCATTTTGCCGAGGAGGTTATATCGAGTATACCCATAATCTCTGTTTTTGAGCAGAAATAAGAAAAATAATGTATACCCCTGTAAACCCCATTTTTACTATATAAAAGTGGGGTTCAAGGGGGTCAAATTAATATAAGTACGTTTTTGCATAGGAACGAGAGACCTTTTAACACGTTGCGTACAAATGTTCATTCGAGTCATAGATGATATATCTTTTCTCATTTAAAAAATATATGAAAGCAGCTATACATACCTTGCTCATGTGTCCAGAAAGCGTTTATTGGTCGTAAGCATAAGACAAAACACAGCCCGAACGCCAGGACTTTTAAAATATGGCCGCAGCCCATTCTTGTTTTAATGTTCTGAAATACGGTTTGGTATTCAGTGGCTAAAATATTCAAAAGTCTGCTCAGGGCGTTTGTTGTTTTCATCAAGGGCGGGAAGAACTTTGAATAGTCCGTTTATATGTGCTTATAATGAACTAAGAAAGTTCGCGAGATTGATATACAGTATTTTTCTTCAGCCAATATGCAATAAAACTATTTAATACTCTTTGAAAAAGAGGCAACTTTGTCAAATTAGGAATTACCTCCCTTCTGAACGGGACTACTTTAAAAGGATAAAAAATGCTACTCCTTTTAGGGTATACTGTTTTTTTCAGAAGTTTTTTTTTTTTTTTTTTTTTTTGCTTCAAGAGGATACAGATGATATCTCCCTTATTGAAAACTGCAGAAAAATCTTGAGTTGCATCAAGTCCGCTATAGCTAAGCTGTCATTATTGAAGTGGAGTCCCCAAAATACGTTCCTTTTATATTATATAAAATGCCGACACTGTGCATTCATTTATGATTATCTGACCAGGACATGTGGACTATTCGCTGCACACACACACACACACACACACACACACACACACACACACACACATATATATATATATATATATATATATATATATATATATATATATATATATATGTGATGCATGTTAAGTTGTAACCGAGCTAATAAATATTAACCCATCTATGATCATATGTTTGTCCATAAGAAGGTAATTGAAGCTATTGAAGGGATTATAATCAAAACAGAAATATATTCACTTAGAAATATATTCACTTGAAAAAGCGCTCGCGAATACCATAGCTGTACTTTAATTTTCGGTGTCCATGACACAAATGTGCTTTCATAATTTTAAAGACGCGAACATACCATTATTTTGTATTTCATTTTTTCAAGCATGTCTACGTTATTTTTGGTTACAAACCACTTCTTTGATACGTTAAGAATTTTAGTAATTAGCAAGGCTGAGCAAATTCACAAATCAAAAGTAATGCGCTGAATCAAGTTCGCGAAAATATATGACTATTGATACCTGACGTCTGCATGAAAGCGTATTTCCTGATCTTATGTCTTACTACATACGGCGTTTCTTGTGTACTATTTATTATACAGTTCTGAAATGCAATCGTATTCATAGACGACTTGGAAACTATTACATATCAACCCAATTATATCGAAAACGGATAATCATCTCAAACATTCTGGTCAAAATTTACGTGAAACATTTACCTCATCACCCATTACACCGCATCAAAATAATAAATACGGTAGCATTGAAGAACCAACGCATAGTGCTTTTGGATGCAAATCAGAGCTGAAATAGATTAATTTCCCAGAGAATACTCTTGAAGAATTTGGTTGTGTCAATTGTAATATTTATAAACTTAAGGTGATAACACTGTTTCTAATGTATTGTGTCTTACCCTAAAACTTGAATTGACCAGCGGCAAGTCACCAGTCGATCAAAAGTTAAATATTATGAGTATGTGGATAAATAGAAAGCATAAAATGCTTGGACGTTTTGACTACTGACATCAAGATGTTGTTCTCCGAGGAAGTGGGACAGATGCTGATGCGCATGCATCACAAATACCGGATACAGGGTCATTTCAGGTAAACTCGGACAGTTTTTGGAGGGTCGTTACATTTGTTGCTGTCGTCCCTTACTCCGACTCGTTAGCACTGTGACAGTATTGCATGATGACAGAGAGATTCCAAATGCGTTATTGTTTATAAGGCCAGGCCCTTGAGTCGGACAGGGAGGAGGTAAACTCGGACACCGATGTATTTAAAAAAAAAAAAAAAAAAAAAAAATATATATATATATATATATATATATATATATATATATATATATATATATATATATATATATATATATATATATATATATATATATATATATATATATATATATTCAAACAAAAAAACAAACAAACAAACAACAAACAAACAAAAAACAAAAAAAACATATACCCATAGCAAAATGAGACAAAAACTTCTATGACAGATTGGTCTCCCTTAATTGTGTATCAGTTCACCTTAAATTCAAGTTTTATATGATATAAGAAAGCATTACAGACTAGTCATCCCTTGGGCGTAGCAGATCAATTTTAGAACAGTTAAAGTTAAACTCACAATCATGACATTTAAATTTATATCGTTAAGTATCACATTTGAAATTTAATTGTATAACTTAGTAACAATTAAGATAAGCAATGTAAAATAAATACCAATCACTTAGTTTAATTAGGATATGATCAGAAGTACTTACTATCCGAGTTTACCTTTCCCTAAATTTTGGCGTAAGGTAAACTCGGACAGTTCATAATTTGGCACATTTATCGTTGATTTATCGATTAATGTAGCAAATAAACACCTACAAATATGTAATTAAGGCAATGCCTTTTTCACCACACAGCATTCTGAACAATTCAGAGTAACTACAGTAACAATATTGGATTAAAATCATCATGGTTCTGAATCCTTTTTAACCACACTTTTATGTAATTTTAACATGTTTTTTTTTATTGTTATCAGTTAGATAACATATTTTTTCAAGTAAAGATTATTGTTTCTATTTCCATCACGAAAACATACCTATATAATTTTGACCCCCTTAAACCCCACTTTTATATAGTAAAACTGGGGTTTACAGGGGTATACATTATTTTTGTTATTTCTGCTCAAAACACAGATTTTGGGTACTCGTTAGAACCGCCTCGACGAGGCGGTTCTAACGAGTACCCACAATCTATGTTTTGAGCAGAAATAACAAATATATCTGTTTATCTGAAAAATTGCCATTTTTTGGTGGTAAAATTTTCAGTGTATTTGAATAGGCGTGTTTTCGTAATGCTCTTAAGAATATATGTTGCGGATAGTCATTGAAAGTGCCCTATCAATGCCCTTATAATAAATACAAACTACATATGTTTTTGCGTTGAAATTATAATTGAAAATATATATCTGGATAATCATCTACAGCGCTTAAATGTTCACAGTTCTGACCATGTTTCATTTGAGGATTCATTCCCAGTAGACATATGACGTCTAAACAACGTCGCCTGAACGTCGATGCAACGTCATGACGTTGCATCGACGTTGAGACGACGTTGTATAATTTATGTGCCCGCTGGGTTATATCCATTCTATTTTAAAAGGTAAATACCGGTATATTGTATCTAGAAACAAATAAACAGTTAAAACAGTAGTGAGCTTAATCTAAAAATATTTGTGGCTAAAATGCGGATACACCAGAGAACACATTTAGCCATTAATTACAAAATGCATAATTTTGGTTAATATTTGCAAGATATCTCATCCAGTTTTTGATTCTACCTATTCAGTGCATTTACATTTAGTTTTTGTTATGTTTCTAACAAGAAAGATGAACAAACCAGTAGGCCTAATTAAAACCTTGCCCTAAAGGGCAATGATCGCTCACCTCAGACCTGAGTCCAGCATACCCAGAAGATCAAATACTGGTTTCATACAAAATACTGGTAAGCAGCACCAAATGGTCCAGTCTGGCCAAATTTTGAACCGATGCAAAGTGTTATGCCTGCTCAAATTATCTACAAGTTTCATAAAGATCTCATGAAAAGACTATGTCTTGAACAATGTCAGCAACAGTTTTTTTTTTTTTTGCAGCGATCAAGAGCAAGTACCTCCAAAACCAAGTTTCGAATTCAACTGTGGATTTTGTCTGTCCCGGTTATCTGTATCGTGACAGATTAAAAATAGCCATCAGAAAAGATGGTGGATCGCCCGACTAATATGGTTGTGCATACACAGATAGCACATACACGTAAATTTAATTCTAAATACATCACACAGACATGTGCAAGGATATATCTCAAAGGGTGTTGGAGTTATAGCTAAGGTTCCTATTATCAAATACTGCGCCGGCCTCGGTGGCTCAGTTGGATGCGCCGTCTGACTGGAGACCAGGAGGTCGCGGGTTCAACCCCCCAACGTGGTCGGCAACATTCTTTCGTGAAGATTGATCATGAAATATTTTCTACGGCCATTCTCCCCCTTCCGCTGATTCAAGAAGGACAGTTGTCAGTTTCTGGAGAAAGAATGTGCACAATACTGGTTAACCGCTTAGAGGACTAAGCCTGCCCAGTAAACGTGTGGTTAGGTAAACTGACCACGCTCGACATGACCCCATTGGGTTGACTGGGCCGTAAAACCTCAACACAAACAAATCAAATACTGTCCCGAGATAACACACACGCACACGCACACACACACACACACACACACACACACACACACACACACACACACACACATAACCAAAAAAAAAAAAACAAAAAAAAAAAACACCGCAGTATCCAGAGTTGTAGTTCTTATATGCAACACGCCTTTTTAACCTTGTGTACAATTCTACCAAATATCATCAACATATCTTCCAGGGTGCTGGAGTCAAAGCGATCACATATGGTTTCTGTTGATAAATACTGTCATGGGAGTTAGCTTAAAAACTGCAGCATTCTGAATTGCGGCTTTTGCATGCAACTAACCTTCTCGACCTCATGAACAATCCTATCAATTATTTTCAATATATCTTGAAGGGTGTTGGAGTTACAGCGATTACAGGGCTTCTATTAACGATTTCTGTCAGGGGAGCTAACTGAAATAATGAAGCACTTACAGTTGTGGTTCTTGTACATGACGCACCTTTTCAACCTCATATACAATTTTACCAAGTATTATTGATATGTTTAAAGGGTGTTGAAGTTAAAGCAATCGCATGGTTTCCATTACCAAATATTGTCAGGGGAGACAAATAAAAAATATGGCACCTAATGTAGTGTTTTGTTTTTTTTACGCTAAACGCCTTATCAATCCTACTTGTGTACAATTCTACCAAATATCATCAATATATCTGAAAGGGAGTTATCATGACCAGATGTTTCTATTACCCAATACTGCCAGGGGAGATAAATCAAAACCACGACACCAAGAGTTGTTGTTTTGTATGCAAAACATCTTCTCAACCTCGTGTACTTAGTATCATCAACTTATCTGAAAGGATGTTGGCGTCATCAGGAGAATAAGGTTTCTAGTAAAAAATACTGTCAGGGATGATGATAACCAAAACAAAACTCTGGGACCTAGAGTTATAGTTCTTAGACACGACACGCCTTTTAAGCCTCGTATACAGTATTGCCAATATATTTGAAAGTGTTTGGAGTTACGGTGATCACATGGTTATGTCTACAGACGGACGGATGCAGGCCAGGCTGATTGCTTCATGTATATGCCCCAAACCTATTCAATCAGTGGATTACAAATGGACTGTGACCAGGATATGATCTAATATGGATTATTTTTTCAGCTTTTAATGACAAGAAAATCTAAGTATAATAGTCCTCTGTACAAACTTGTCCAAGTTTTCATACCTGTCAAGTGTCCTGCAAGTCTCATTATGATCTGACTCCAAATAACTGATCAATTCCCAGGACAAGTTCAAATTAGGGCTTGTAAACGACAAGGACCTCTAAGATGAAAAGTTCAGATTTTTTCTTTTTGTATCCATTTCAAAAGGTATCAATTATGTGTGTAGCAAGAGAAACCTACTGGGCCAAAAAAAAAAAAAAAAAAAAAACCAACAAAAAAACAAAACAAAAAAAAAAAAAAAAACAGATATAAATTGCAACTTAAATCAGTCCAAAAAAATTTAATCAATACTTCAATAAGAATATGTTCTGAGTAATGTTTGTCAGATAGCTCATCTATCTGTTCCTTGCTTTTATTTGCTAGTTTTGTGGTACAAGAAATAGAAACGAAACACTGAGCCCATTTAAACAACAACAACAACAACAACAACACACACACACACACACACACACACACACACACACACACTGGATAGCTTAAGCATGTTAAGTGAATAGACATCAAAAGACAAATGTAGCCTTTTCTTGAAAAACGCAACTATGGGGAATAGTCTTCATTAGATAATCCTTTCATCTTAAGATTCTTGGTATTTACAGTCAAACCTGTGTTAAGCAAGCACCTTTAGGAAAGCTAAAACGCAGTCGCTTAAGACAGGTGCTTGTTTAATACAGATAGATTTCCACTACTTTGCATTTATTTGGATCCGAAATAGTGGCCTTTTAAGACAGGCGATTGTAATTCATTTAATAATGTAACTCTTATATAACTTGCAAAACATAAGAACAGAATAGTGGGTTTGCTTTATAAAGTTACACTATTCCTGGTTTTATAAATGTGTTAAAATCGGATGACAAAAATGTCAAAAACTACAGCTGTGTTGCATATTTCCACAAAACAAACAGTATATTTAAGGGTTGATCTGTTGTGTTCATTTCGTTTGGAGAGTTAAATGCTGTATACATATGAACAAATGAAAATCAAAATATAGCTTTACTCTTAAAATGTACGCTTAATTTAGCTCAAACAAGTGGACAGTGTCACCCATATTGATATGACTGGACAAACATTATAAATTGTGACATATTCACTTATAAGTTATCCATTTGAAAAGTTAAACTTTATTATACTTCAATTGCACAGCTCAGCGAACTTATAGATGCGTTCTCTAAGGCGCAGATGTTGGTGTTTTGTGGACATGTGTGGGAAGAAACTAGAATACCCAGGGAAAACCACTGACCATGTATGGGCGACAATAAATCTGTCACATGGAAGCGCTGGGAATCGCACCTGAGCCGCAGCAGTGACAAGCCAGAGATCTACCTCTGCGCTATCCAGGCCCCACTTCTGGACTATCCATTTTCATTTCTGCATGATTATTTCTTTGGAATTCAAGTTAACCATTATATAGATTCCGATAAGTAAAACGAAATGTAATGCACCTTTTCAAACCTCAAGGTTTGGTGACCTCAAATAAGTGAGTAGAGTATTCATACTGGAAAAAGTCAGAAATAAAGACAAATAGATTTGACTTAGGGGCCCCGACTACTAAACTGAATATTTTACATTAGGGGTTTAAATATTTTCTCCGAAAAGTTAGGGGACCAGCGAAAAGTTTTGGAGCCATCGGCAACTGGGCCTCTGTTGGTCTTTTGCCCTTTTAAAAGCGGATATAAAATTATAAATGTTAATTTATTCAACTGCACAAATTATCCACAATTGGATTCTGTATGGTTATTTCTTTAGAAAAGATAACACAAATAAATAAATTTAGTCTTGGCATCTACCTCAGTGTTTCTAAAGTTAATGCAGTTAAGTTATCAGACTGGTGGTCAGTGATAAACAACAATTGTCAGGGGTTTCAAGTTCAAATGATCATTTACAAAAATAAACAGGCACTTCAGACTCTTTCTCTATATACTGCTTACTGTTAATAAACTAAAAACGTTTCAAGATAAGTATAAGGCAAAAAAAGGTAAGAAAAAATAACTGGACTTTGAAATTTAGCTACGATCTACATTTATTTTTAGGTCAAAGTTTACCTACATTTGTTTTGAGGTCAAATTTGGGTCATAATAATTCATAATCCTAAAGGTTGATGTGTTTTCATCAAATACTCTTCTAGATATAAGACAAAGTCACTGGACCATGAAATGTAGATTATTGTGACCTAAATTTATTTTGAGGTCAAACTTCTGATCATACTGACTCATAATATATAAGTATGACATTTCTACATCAAATACTCTTCAAGATAAACGGCAAAATTTCTGGTCAATGAAATGTAGGTCACTGTGACCAATACTTATTTTGATTTCAAACTTCTGAGCATACTGCCTCATACTCTAATTGTATGATGTTTATACATCAAATCGCTTCAAGATATAAGGCAAAATTATTGGACCATGAAATTTAGGTCATTGTGACCTACATTTATTTTGAAGTCAAACTTCAGGTCATACTGATTCATAATCAGAATGTATGTATTTATACAACACCTACTCTTCAAGAGATAAGGCAAAACACTGTAACATAAAAAAAATTCTCTAGGATATAAGGCAAACTTACTAGACCGTACAATATAGGCCATGCTGACCTTTACGTTATGATCTACAAGTCAATGTCACAGGGTTGACTGATGTCTGACCATATTCTGTCTAAGTTGTTTTCATAACAGAAAAATAAATACATATATATATATATATAAAAGAAACCGAGAAAAAACAACAACACGTTTTACAGATGTTCTAGATTTTGACTTTAGTCCCATCCCTAAGGTACCAATGGTATTAAGAATGCTTTCTGATGAGAGGTTGTTGAGATATTAACTAAAAACAAATCTTGAACATACCAGACATGTGTCCAAAGTATAAAAAATAGCTTGCCCTATGGAGTCACAGCTCTACCCCTGCGCATGATCCAGCACATTGTTTATTATGGCAATACACCTATTCAAAATGTATTGAAAATTTCACCACCAAAAAATGAAAATTTTCAGACAACTAATTCTAACACTTTTCTTATTTTGCTCAAAAACACAGATTGTGGTACTCATTAGAACCGCCTCGGCGAGGCGGTTCTAATGAGTACCCACAATCTATGTTTTTGAACAAAATAAGACAAATAATGTATACCCCTGTTAACCCCAGTTTTACTATATAAAAGTGGGGTTTAAGGGTGTCAAAATTATATAGGTGTGTTTTCGTGATGTGAAGGCTTAGGTCTGGGTAAGAAGTATACCGAATTATAACTTAGTAGCATTAAAGGTGCCTAAGTTATGACCCCCAAAAGAAAATCGAACGTAAATATTAATGTAAAATCTGGCCCGTTATACATTTAGGCCCCTAGCCCCACCCCGGGGCAATAGCATATAACTAAAGGTTTAGGTCTGGTTATGAGTAGCATACCAAATTCAACATCCTAGCATAAAAGGTATCTAAATTTGACCTGCTATACATTGTGTCCCTTAACCCCACCCGAGGGCATAACCTGGGGGCAGCTATAGCACAGAGTTGAAGGCTTAGGTCTGGGTAAGTAGCATACCAAATTTTAAGTTCCTAGCATAAATCGATACCAATTTATTACCTTAGTAGCATACCAAATTTAACTTCCTAGTATACAACGTACCCAAGCTTGACCCGCTATATATTTTTACCTCTAGCCCTACCCAAGGCATGGCCCAAGTGCAACTCTAGCACAGAGTACAGAGTTGTAGGTTTAGGTCTGGGTAAGTAGCATACCAAATTTCAACTTCGGCTTTAGTCTTACTCTTTGTTGCGTTGTAGTTTATTCTACTAGGCGGTTTGTTTTAAGACTTGCTTGTGTTATTTTGTTCTTGTGTGTTTTCAGTCCTTTTAGCATTGCGATTACCTCGCATGGGGAAGAGAGAGAGAGAGAGAGAGAGAGAGAGAGAGAGAGAGAGAGAGAGAGCTAATCTTAGTGCTTTTCGTATGTTTGTTCGATTTGCGCTTGTTTGGTTTTGTATGTTTCCTCTTCCTCTTGGTGTCTGGGATAAGCTGCAGCTTATGATTGTGGCACTCACTCTCTGAATTTTTCTCTTACCTTTTTACCTAGCATAAAAGATACTCAAGTTATGACCTACAAAAGAAGCGCAGACGCAAATGTCAATGTAAAACCTGAATGTAAAAAAAAAAAAAAAAAAAAAAAAAAAAAAAAAAAACTGCTAAATTTGCTCATTTTACATCTAAAATATTGCAACTTTAGTGCTGGTTTAGCCCTGTATTGTGCGAATATTCAGTTTTGTGTCTGTTACATGGTTTGCGTCAATTACTGGCAACCAGGGACCAGTTGTTCAAAACGTCGTTAGCTTAACGAGCTCATCAAGGGTCATTTCGTTATCTGTTTTAGCGGATTCAATATACAATAAAAAAATCTCAGCATATTTGCGTATCATCGATGTAAATTTTAACGAATCGTTAACTAATGACGTCGTTAGCTTTGAATAACTGGGCCCAGATAATCAGCAGTTTCAGATCAAATGGTCAATATATTTAAACAGAATAGGAAATATTCTATTTTACTGGGTGATTTCTCCAATCATATGGGTGGTACCTAGTCTACATTTTTATTTCGTTGAAGGTCTACGAACACTAAATACAATCTGCTTTTGATATATGGAGAAACATCCATGAAAAATACTACATATGTAATTTTTAAATGAAATTTCATCACGAAAACATACCTATATAATTTTGACCCCCTTAAACCCCAATTTTATATAGTAAAACTGGGGTTTACAGGGGTATACATTATTTTTCTTATTTCTGCTGAAAAACATAGATTGTGGGTACTCGTTAGAACCGCCTCGCTGAGGCGGTTCTAACGAGTACCCACAATCTATGTTTTTCAGCAGAAATATGAAAATTATCAGAAATTTTTATCAGAAATTTTTCATTTTTTGGTGGTAAAATTTTCAGTATATTTAAATAGGCATGTTTTCGTAATGGTTTTCTGCAAACAATAGTATGATCGACAACCCAACAAGTAACAAAGCTTATCATTCCCTATTATCTTGGCAGGTCACGTGCTTGCCACAGAATGACTTTTGAAAGCCACCTTTCAATAGGGAATCGAATGCCTTCTAGTATAGGCTTTTAACAACAAAATGCTCGTGGGTCATTTGATCGATCTATAATAAAATAATAATAATTCCTACTGATTCGCAATTTCACAATTCGATTTTTCTCTATACCCGTTGCAATAAAACTTTAAAAATGTGAAGAATGGAAAATCTTGCATGATTCTATTCAAAAATATGTATTAAACGCTGTGTTACGGACAGTGTTTTTGTAGGAACTTTTTAAAACGGCATTTTTTTCTTTGTCCCAGATCAATCTGCATATCCGTGCTGCCTCACCAGAGTTTATTGGGCTCTATATGGGTAGTCAATGATCCAAAGCGTCTTCAGGCGCTCACGCTGTGTTGTGGGAAATACCGTGCCCTGTCTCAGCTGCAAGTTGTATATCACAGACACTGAGAGTTGCCTTAATAGTTCAATAACAGACATACAGACGACAAAATCGATCTACGTGATAGCCTTGCAAATGCGATGTGCGCATTTATATTAAACTGCCTTTTGAAAGGGTTTCCACGTTGTTATACCTCAAATTCGAAACAATGGGAGAGGGATATTGTTTTTGAGTCGTTCGTCCATTCGTTTGTTTATTCGTCATGCTACATGCCATGTCAGCAGTATATATCGACAACAGTCTGAGTTAGGGTCTTGAAACTTAATGAGCTTATTGGGGCTGAGAAGTACATTACCTGATTAACGTTTGAGAAAAAAAAGGTTGATATTTTTGTTACAGTCATATCCCTTTTAAAACTTGGCATTTTATTAGGGCAAGCATATAGGTCAAGGCATAGTGTTTTTTCAAACATACATTCCTAGTTCAACACTAAGACTGGCACAGATAAGGTAGGTCAGTATTACTGAAATATAGTAAGAGAAACCTCCATAAAAAATCTGATCAGTTTTTACTTTAAAGCCAATATTTCACATATTCAATTTATTCGTGTTCGAATTACCATAAGATAATTATACTTGGTACCTGTACCCATCAAATGTTCGACCTAAATATCTTCTTTCAGTTTGCAACCAAACGGGCGAATTCAACAGGCGACAAATTTTTGTCATTTTTATCTATTTTTTCCTAGAAAATAGTTTTTGGCATTTCATACTAATTGTTTCCTTAAGAGATAATTTGCATCAAACACCACAGCCTATTTTCTAGGAAAAATGAGAAAACTACAGTCGACTCCCGTTATCTCGAATTCCAAGGGACTCTCTTAAATACTTCGAGATATCCGTACCTCGCCATATCAGATTTGCAGAATTGAGGAAAAATTAATTCAAACAACCACATTTAACAAATACGAGGGCGAGTCAATAAAAAAAAGCCTTACTTATTTCTGGGTGAGATCGATCTCTTCTTTTTCGATGTAATTTCCCTCTAGAATGATGCACTTGGACCAACGGTGTTCCAGTGCCATCAGCCCAGAACTGAAGAAGCCAGGGTCCTTGTCTCTGACCCACTCCACAATTGCAGCCACGACTTCTTCGTTGGACCGGAAATGACGTCCACAGATATCCTTTTTTAAGTTTGGGAATAGGAAATAATCACTAGGAGCTAAGTCCGGAGAATAGGCGGGTGCGGTATTTGCTCGTACCCATTCCGCTCAACAGCATCCATTGCAATTTTGCAAGTGTGGACTCTCGCTTCGTCCTGTTGGAGCAGAATCCCTTTAGAGAATTTACCTCGGCGTTTTCACGGATCACAATTCTCATTTAGTCGAGCAAATTTGCATAATACGCACCTGTTATTGTACTTTTCTTTGCTAGAAAGTCCAACATAATAATGCCTTGTGCATCCCAAAATACAGTTGCCATCACCTTGCCATCAGAGGGTTGCGTTTTGAACTTCTTTGGCCTCGGAGACCCCGGCCCTATACTCTGCCGACTTTGAGCTTTATTCTCTGGCTCATAATAATGGACCCAGGTCTCATCTACAGTTACCAGACGTGAGAGGAAATCATCTTCCTTTCACCTAAACTGCTTCAACAATGCGCTGTATACTGATGCTCTGGTTTCCATTTGCTCGTCGCTAAGGGATTTTGGGACCCAACGGGCTGTTAGCTTGTGCATACCCAAGCGATCATGTAAAGTTGTTGAAACGCTACCATGTGAAATGTGTAATGCATTTGCTATTTCTTCCACCTTAATTCGCCTATCAGAGTACATCAGATCCCGTACTTTGGTACAAATTTCTTCATCGGTGGCATCTGATGGGCGTCCAGACCTGGTTTCATCTTCTAAAGACGTTCTACTGCGTTTGAATTCCCCAACCCAGAATTTAACTTGTGCATACGATGGTGCAGAAAACCCATAAACATTGGTCAACTCGCAATATATTTCCTGACCTGTTTTCCCTTTCAAATACAAGTACCGAATTACAGCACGGTACTCAGCTTTGGACGAAAAGCTTACTTTTGCATCGCTAGCCATGTTTGACATTCAATATCTTATGAGTGAATGACACGATAACGGTGCAATTTTACCCTCAGACCTAAAACATATATTAAAACAAGGCATGAAAATCTTGGGTGTCTCGGTCAAGTGGAAAGGGGATAGGCTGGTTACTTATTGACTTGCCCTCGTATATATGTAATGGGACTCTTGTTGAAAATATTGTGGAAAAGTGGAGAAATTTCTCCTCTTTTCCATATTTGTTTACCTGTTGTTAGATTTTCATGTTTAGGCAGGGACCAGATTTTCACTTCGAGATAAGCGGTTATACGAGATAAGCGAGGTCGAGATAACGAGAGTCAACTGTATTACAAAATGTCGTCTGTTGATTTGTACCATGCATGCAAAGCGTTTAATGACTCGACCATGTTTAATAGTTATGTCATTAGGGTGCGCGGCTTATTGTTATTTCCAACAATTTGTGATAAAATTGATGAGCTAATTCTTCACGGAGCTTTCTACTCTTGTTTCAGAAACACAGAAACACTAGAGGGAATATATATATTTAAAGAGAAAGAGAATCAGATTATCCTCAGTAGACGCAGTGATTGAGAAGTGAGGTTTCATGTTGTTTTGTAAATCTATAAAATGACGTTAATACGCTGTTTTAATTTATCAAACTCTGTTGCTACATATCCATGTACGAGGGTCCTGCAAAAAGTTTTGTCACTGGGATCGGATTACTTCAGTGCTACGTTTTATCAAACATATTTTTATTACAAACCTTCAAAGTATTCCTATTAATGAAACACATTTTTGTAACCTTTTTACCCAGTCGCGAAAAGTAGATAAATGTCTTCTTTTGGTATCTGTTGGAGACACTGATAAATGGAGCTGTCAAGAGAACTTCTAGACGTATACTTATTTCCAGAAAGCATTTTCTTAAGCCTTGGAAATAAAAAGAAGTCACAGGGACTCAGGTCAGGTGAATAAGGTGGATGGTTTAAAATTCACACCTTTTTAGAAGCCAAAAAAGACTTAACAACCTCACACTTATGAGAGGAGGCGTTGTCATGTAAAAGGTGGACTCCTGACCATCCTTTGCTTGGTCGTTTCTTATGGTAAAACTCTTCCACTTTCTTCAGTACAGAATTCTTGTAGAATCGGCCGGTGACTGTATCACCAGATGGACAAGGCATTTAAACGACTGGCCCACTTGTATTAAAGAAAATTGCGTGCAACATCTTTTTAGAACTTATGGTTCTCTTGACAATACATGGGCGTTTTTGATCTTTTCACTTCCATTGCTTATTATCAGCCCTTCTTTGTGGCTCAAATATGTGCACACAGGTTTCATCATCTGTTAGCAAGTTAGAAATGACCCAACTATAACAGCCTTTGTATGTTTTCAAAAATTTCCGGGCACATTTAAGGCGTTGTGTCTTTTGCTCCTCAGTGAGCAAATGAGGTACCCACCTAGCGCAAACCTTTCTCAGGTCCAAACGCTTTTTCAGAATTGTTTGCACACTGCCTTCTGATATGCTAGTACAACCAGCTATATCTTTGACAGACAATCGCGCATGCTGTTCGACCACAATCTTTACAGCAGCGATGTTAGCCTTGGTAACAGAGGTTTTAGGCCTTCCAGGACGGGTATCATCTTTAACAGAAAATTTCCAAGCTTTAAAAGCTTTAACCCACCTAAACACTGTGCATATTGAAATAATCTGAGGTCCATATATACCACACAATTCATTAAATATCTGCTTTGAATCTATATTAAGCCTAATGCGGCATTTAATATAGCTACGAATTTCAGTCTTCTGGTCCATGTTCCAATGTAACAAGTACATTGTTCAGCGTATATGAAATAACTAGGTCAGTTGGAAAGCAATTTGCATGAAATAAACGGGTATCGTTAGCTATTTAACACATCATTCAAGTGCAGTGAAGCATTTTAAATACACCTTGGATAAAACCAAGGAAGCCTATTAGTGACAGAACTTTTTGCACGACCCTCGTACCTATGTTATACAACGACGAGAGACAAAACAACAACAACAACAACAGAAAAAAGAACATAAACAACAAAACAAACAAACAACAAACTACAAAATAAACAAAATAAAAAAAAAAACATGGGACATGTGTGCCAAACGAAGACTTACGCATCCATGAAGGCAGATTATACATAGTCTTCGCTGGGCGCTCCGTGTGAAAGACTCCTTAAACAGACAGCGATGATACTGATCAGACTGAGCAGATGCCCTTAAAATGCAAGTCACATAGCAATACAATACAATACAATACAATACAATACAATTTATTTGAGTCTCACCTCATAAAAAGGATAAAAGGATAAATAACTATTTAAACTTTAACACATGAGAGGCTCCTTCCTTTAAACCAAGACATGACAAATCCGAAAAAAATAAAATTAAAAAAAATAATAATAATAAAATAAAAATAGACTTTAGAAGTGTTGGTAAGGACACGTTTATCACAGTTATTTACAAAGCAGATCACATCTCACTCTAAATATTTCAAAGCAGGTTTTGGTACATGTTCGTATACTTCTATTATGTTCGTAGCTCAAAATTGCCGTCAAATATCGGTATCTGTTCTACGTTGTATATCTAGAAACTCGTGTACTAATACTGTTACCATAACTTCTCTTAAATTGTTATATAGTGGATATTTAAGCAATACATGTTCTTCATTTTTAATTTATTCCGCGCAATTAAAACATGTCCTTTGTTCTTGAGGCAAGCGTTCGTATCTGCCGGTTTCCAGGCGAATTGGCGCCACTCCGCAACGAATTTTAGCGTAAGCACATCTATGTCTGTAGGGCATAATACATTCTAGGTAATTTTCAGTTTCATACACCCTCGTAAATGTCTTATATGTTCGTTACTTGTTTAGTCCACTTCCATCTCGAGCATTATCTCAGTAATTTCTGTGCTAGGAATTCAGTTAAATTTGCCTTGAGCACGAGTGGGTTTGTGACTCCTGGTTGATACAGCAAACTAGCTTCTTCCAGCATTTTATTCACTCTATAATTGAAGGTCTGGCATCGACTATAGCGTTTACTTCAGCCTAGTCGAAGATTTTCAATTTAATATAGGGATCAAACTTGGTTTTTCATGCATTAACATTTGTCAGGTCCCGTGGCAGGTGTTGAAAACCGAGGCCGAAAGCCGTGGTTTTCAACACCTCTCAGAACCCTGGCGAATGTTAATGCATTGAAAAACCATGTTCGATCGCTTTTATTGCATAAAAACTGAAAACATTTGCTACATTTTGTGTTATTTCTTGCACTATTTTGTTTCGCCTTTCACAGTTGTCTGGCGAACGTAATTTCCACGGACTATGCTCGTTCTAGGGCCGGGCAGTACACATCTCGTAACGGCAGCAAATCTGTGGCCCCGGTACGAGCCGTGCATTAACAGCGCGTGAATTGCCTTGTTAATACACGTCTTTTCACTGGTTAATGCACGGCTGTTAATAACGTGCGACACTGCTTTTTATACAATAATATACTGCAGTCCAGGTTTTTCACTTGTAACCATTAATTAATTACAGTACATAATTGTCGAACCACGGTTGCTTTACACCCATGTGTCACCTTGTACGGCTTATTTCGGGGTTTATCTCCCCATTCCCATATAATACCGCGCTGCTATTAGATAAATCGAATTAATGCATGAAAACTGTCTACTGTCGCACACGGCTGCCCAATAACTAAAAACACCCCAAACAGTTAAATAGTAAAACTTTGTGAAAGAACCGAACGGGAGACCACCCATATATTCATTTTTGGCAATGTCGAATCAAAGGGCTCGATTTCCAGCTTTAATTACCTCACTTGGGGAAGAGAGACCTAATCTTAGTGCTTTTCATACGTTTGTTCGATTTGCGCTTGTTTGCTTTTGTCAGTTTCCTCTTCCTCTTAGTATCTGGGAAGGGCTGCGGTTTGAGATTGTGGTACTCCCTGGACTTTTCTCTTACCTTTTTTAGATACCTGTTTTGTCATTTTATTATAATCCAGGTGCTCTAGTTTTCCTAGATAAATATATCGCGGAACTATTTTAAGCATATATCACCACACTTGACATTGAAACTGGTTTGATTTAATGGGCGAAAATCAATAACACTTGATTTCTGCTGATTTATTATTAAACCATTTTTTGAGATGCAAAACATTAAGCTCGTAAAGCAGTACTCATAGGTCTTCTTATGAGCCCCGAGATGAGAACCAAATCGTCTGCATACAGCATGATTGCGACTTTCTCCCCGTCTATCTCTATTCCAATGTCCAAAATATTTACTCTGATAATCAGGGCCCATTTGTTCAAAACTGACGACGTCGTTAGTTAACGTAGCTTTAAAATTTTGATCATTATATATGACATATACGCTAATATTTTTGCAGCAAAAATACCTGTGAATTAGATGTTGTACTTACTAGAACAGTTAACATTTTGGCCACAAACGAGCTCATTAAGCTAACGATGCATTGAACAACTTGGCCCAAGTTGTTAACATACAGATTGAATAATAACATTGAAAGCGTACATCCCTGTTAGAGCCGCAGCTGATTTTAAAATAATCCGTTGTGAGACCGTTTATACGCACACAACACTTCAGACTTTTGTATAGTGATGTAATTGCTCTATGTATTCAATCATTTAGCCCCAAATCCGCAAGCTTTCTATAATGCAGGTCTCTGCTGATAGAATCCTATTCCTTGGAGAAGTCAAGGAAAGTGGTGAAAGTAGATTGACGCTCGAGTTTTCTTGTCTCGATTATTTTAACGATATAATATGATCCAGCATGCTTCTCCCTTTCTTGAATCCATTTTGGGGTTCACAAAGTGCGTTGTTTTCACTTTCCCATGCCATTAACCTATTATTTAACACGTTGCAATATAGTTTGTATTGGCATTTATGATAGTGATGCCCCGGTAATTTGCAGGGTCACGTCTGTCGGCAATAGGCGACTTTAAAACGGATGTAATTATCCCACTTTTCCACAATTCTGGTAGTTTACCTAATGTAAAACATTGGTTGAAAAGGACCTCTATAAGTTCCAAAATATTCTGAATTTTCAATATCTCGGCTGGGATTTCATCTTGATCTACTGCCTCCTGACTTTTCAAGCGTTTCAGTGCTATTATGATTTCCTGTTGTGTAATAGTTACATTTAAATTATTCGTATGGATCGTGCTATTCCAAATGAACCATTTCTGATTGGTATTGAGAACTTTTATTTTCTGAACTTAGATTTAGTAAGGTCTTAAAGTTTTTTTTCCATACCCCTAACACTGTATTCATATCCGATCTTACCTTCCACACGGTAGAATGACCATGGTAGGCCATAGGTATTTGATTCTGTCTCTCTCTACCAACTCCGATTTTTTCAGCAGCAGACCCATCAGACGATTCACATGTAAAGTCAAGCTAAATAAAAACAATAAGATATTTTGAAATATCATCTGCTACAATTTAGATTGACCTGATTGTCACTTCGAAAACGAAATAAAATTGTAGTTGACTAAAGAAACTTAAAACTATTATCTGTCCTTCAAAATAACCATTATAGTCTGAAATGATTGCATCATATCTATTCCGGAGAAAGTCTGTATTTTGGAAGAATATGTAGCATATTCATTGAATATGTTTTACGAGCCGCAACGTCAGTTAACGGACCTTGGGACATGTGCGCCCAGTGAAAGTTCAGAGATATGTAACAAGCTACGTTTTCGCACGTTGCTGCTCACTATATATACATGTATGTATATTGTAACTCAAGAAAAAATATGTGTCTAGTATACATATTTTTTCTCTTTCTACGGTAAATGACCCTCCGAAAGAGCATTAGTCACCTCACACTTTTGTACGAGATGTCAGTTCTGTCTGACGAATTCCCCTAATTAGCGAAATGGAGTTTTTTTTTGTTTGTTTTTACGAAATGGACGAAATGGAGATATTTTTACGAAATAGAGCCACACAAAATATTCATTACAAACCTGTATGTTATTGCTAGTTTATTTGTCATTAATTATCGAAGAACAATTAAGGTAAATGACATATTTTATCTGATATTCTGATTGATAGAAGCGAAATGGGTAAGAATTGTATTATTAACGGATTTTTTTTTTTTTTTTTTTTTTTTTTTTTTGTAACGAAATGGGGATTTTTACGAAATGGATATATGTTAAATTAGCAATTGCTTTTTTTTATATTAATTATCAAAGAACAAATAAGGAAAATGACATATTTTATCTGATTTTCTGAACGAAGTGAAGTTTTTTTTAATAATAATGGAGTTATTTACGAAATGGAGCCACAAAACTTTTATATACATCAAACGTGTGTTTTTGCTAGTTCTTTTTTCATTAATCATTAAAGACAGTCAAGGAAAAGAACAATTCTATCTTGTTTGCATATGATTTTCTGAATCATAATTGAAAGGGGAAAGAATTTTACACTTACAATTTTTTTTTTTTTTTTTTTTTTTTGGTTTTACATTACGAAATGGAGGCAGAAGTCTTTTTCTTTTCTATGTATGAGCTTATTGTTACGAAATGGAGCCATGAAATGTCACATTTCCAACTACAAATTGGATCTAATGCGACCCCCAAGAAATGGACCAGCCTGTGCATTTGCGCTGTCTGCTCAGCGTCTTTGCTGTTCCCTATGCATTCCTTCAGAATTTTCAGAATTTTTACTAGTGATACGTCTAATGACATTCATTAACCAGGAATGAATGTCATTAGATATTCTTAGGATCCTGTACCAGAAGATGTGGTTGCTGCTGATGCTAACCACGCCCAAATGTTTTATATTAAAAGTAATTTTTGTACAAAAAGGCTATAGTATGCATATAAGAAAAGCTCAATACGTTTCAGCAATTTATTAAGAAAAGAGATTCTGTTTCTAGGCCAGTGGCGTTGACCCAGATAAGCATAAGCATACGCATCCACGCATTATGATCAGGATCTACGCTAATCATCAGCTTGAAAAGTATGTTCCTACCTGTCTAGCCGAAGGATAAAAATTTATCCTTAGTTTCCAGCTGGTACCGCGCAAGAATAACTTTGCTGTAAGTTTCACATCTATTTAGAATTTGACTGCTGCTACTGCGACTCGTGGAGGTGTGACTGATACTTATTGCTATCGAATCATAAAATTTATGTTTTGTTTTTCTTTCATAATTTTATGGCAACCATTTACCTAGCCTGTTTTATTTTATTTGTTTTTAGATTAAGGATAATTCTTCACAATGAAATGTTTCCTTTAATTACATCACATGCAGAACTATTCCTATCCGTTGCCAATGCATATCATTACAATTATTATTAATTTAATACAAATCTACACTGATACAGATATATAAATGGCCGCGCTAAGTGAAAACTGGTCTTACAGCATATGCAAAAAGCGCATGTGCATAGTCTGGCCATGGTTTGTGCATTTCTCAGACACAAGATCTGGAGATTTTTAATTCTATATAACGAACGGTGTAGAGCCAATCCAGGCCTCACGGTTCGCATATACTCGAAGACCACTCTTTGCTTGGTGTGCCTTAAATTATGTCATATACATGTATAACATTACAATTTCAGGTGATCTTACTGCAGCAACGTAAATGGAAATGTCATATGTGCAGAAGTTATTCAGTGTCAGTTTGTTCTGTGCTACATGCGGTACCAAAACTTTTCTTAAAGTTGTCACTGCTCAGCATCCCATTATTTTAAACGGAGTTTAATGATACATGGTTGAGGGTGACAGTGGAGTTCCCTAAAAAAAAGTGAGTAACCAGACAAATTTTATTTTGCTAAATCGGTAAATAAATCAGTAAATGTTTGAGTTAAAATTCGCTAATCTGTAAATTTTTTACTCAAACACTCGCTAATCAATAGGAACAAAATCACCATTCAGTAAAATTTTATTTCCGGAAAATTAGCTAATTAGTAAACTCTTTACTAAAATCCTGTAATAGATACGGGCGGGGCCATGGCCAACCAACTTCAGGTTAGCCAGTATTTATTTTTGCCATACAGCCAAGTGTTACCAACTCACCGTTGGCTGAAAAGATTTTTTTTTTTTCAGTCAAATGTATGAACTGAGTACGACCCCGCAACCTTCAGCACCAAAGTCAAAGGACGTAACCACTCGACTGTGGCACTTTAATACATACATATAATGGTCGTTTGAAAGCAAATGATAAATGAAACATTCAGAGATTGGCATACTGCTGCTTTACAACAGAAAGACCAGCAAACGTGCAGATTTTGTATACAAATGTGACTACCCTGGTAGAGTAACAATGTTTACTTTTATAATAATAATAATAATAATAAAAAGAACAACAAAACCAACGCAAAACAACAACAACAAATAAAATAGTAAAAATCACCACCACCACCGCTTCTCCAACAGAGTTTAACAAACGCAACAGACAAACAACAGACAAACAAAGAAAAAACTTTTATAAACTGTGATGTTAGCTAAAACAGTGCTGTTAATGAGATGAGGCATAAGACAATGTATCTTCGAAGAGTGGTCAGGCGGTGAAGACCGGGTAATAATATAAATGTACAATCACATAGTCTGTTCAAGGTCTTTACCTAATCTTTGAATACTGTACGAGGTACGATCGAGAGTTTCTCGGCCTGATATACTTAGAATGAATAAATTAAAATGAAACTTGTGTCAGTTGATAATGTTATCTTATTCAACATCTTAGGTGGAGGAAATAAAATTTCAAATCCCTTGATTTCAGAAGGAATTCGCTACAAATACGGGAAGGGTGTATTAAACTGAGAAAATGGAACAGTCATATGGTATTTCTGTAAGGGCATGCCCCTGAAGAAAACTCATGACGACTTCATTCTAACCCTTGAGGATGAACCTCCTTCTTACAGCACGGTAAAGAAATTAGCTGCTTAATTTAGGAGAGAGAAAGGGAGAGCGTGGAAGTTTATGAACTGTCTGGGCGCTCTAAAGAAGCTACTATCAGACGGAAACGTTGAGCTTGTCCACAATCTGACCATGTAACGCAGGAGAAGAAGCCTCCAAGATATAGCTACACAAATAGGCATAGACATACGTTTTGGGGAAGTTCAGTTATCTTGATCGATATCGTAGGGATGTCCAAGATCTCAGTTAGATGGGTCCCCAGAATATTGACTAAAGGTCAGAAGAAGAGCATGCTTGATATTTCTAAGTATTACCTGTCTCTCTATGAAGATGGCCCTCGGGAATTAATGCGCTGAGTTGGGACCAAAGATGAAGCTTTTATCCTGTCAAAATGCATACTATGCAATGGAAGCTATCTGGCTCACCCTTTCTGGAGAGTTTTTTTTTCTCTACAGAGAATGTTATGGCCTCTACCTTTTGGGATTGTCAGGGCGTTATCATGGTGGATTATCTTCAGGAAGGTCGCACGATAAATGGTGCGTATTATGCAAAAGAACTGCCTCTGAAAATTGTGAAGAGAGAGGAAAGTTGACCCGAGGTGTTCTTCTTTTTCAAGATAATGCACCAGCCCATATCTAACAAATTGCTATGGCTGATGCGACTAAATGTAGCTTCGGAGTCCTTCCTGATCCCTTGTTTTCTCCAGATTTGGCCACTTTGGACTTCTATCTGTTTCCACATCTGAAAACTGAACTTCGTGGTGAGAATATTGGAATCAACGAAGGCGTCATAGATTCTGTTGATGGGTATTTGGGGGACCAGGAAGAAGGCTTCTTCTTTGAAGAGATATGCAAACTGGAAGAGCTTTGTAGATAGTGTATTAAGGAAAATGGATATTATCTCGAGCAATAATGGCACGATTTCCGCTCTTGGTCATTCCCAAAGTACTGGGACCTCGTAGCATATTTAAACAAATGGCAAATAACATGTTTTCAGTGCGGTTGTATGATCTGAACGCATATTTAGTGCATGACCGAAGCTACATTCTTGCTTGATTATACTCGTATTTCGAACGCGTCTGGCAAAAAAGGTATTTTTGGACATATGCGAAGAGCGAAGGTCCAGATAAGCCTGCGCATCGGTGCAGGCTGATCAGGGCCTTCACTGTCCCTTTAAAGAATAATTGAGTACTGCACGATGTGCCAACCGATGTCAAAGGACTTGGTGAGACTTAAGTGAGTGTTTTGGGTGATCTGAATATGCGCATATGCTAGAAGAAAAGTCAAAATGGATTGCCTTTGGAAACAAGGAACACACGAAATCTCAAATATCGGAGACTAGGTTTGATTGATACTCGTCATATGCAACACTATCGTTTGCGAGGCTGCATACGCCCCCCCCCCCCGCCCCCTCCCCCCCCCCCCTAGCGCCGGCTTTGAAAACACCTTTTCGTTTAACGCGACATATATCTTTGTGTTTAGTTTCCTTGGAATCATTGAGCCCATTCTGGTATCTTGAAAAATCGAGTTCCCTTTAAGCTGTTCGAGAGGGCGTAAACTATATTGCTGTCATATGGAGAGTTTCAATTAAACAAAGTTAACCCTTGTCCTACTGAATAAATTAAGATGCCACTCCCATTTCTAATTTTCAGCCAATCAGATTACTTGATCCTGGTTGTTATAAAATTCACATACTCCAGTGCAGATCCAGACTGTTTGCAAACGCAGTGTATATCCGGATTCAGCAGGGGATGGGTTAATAAGTGAACTCAGGAACTGATACAATCAGATCAACATCAAGCCTCCAATAACAAACGGAAAGACAGACAAATACAATTAAGCAGCCACAAAATGAACAGATGGAAAGCAGAATTGACAACTCTTTCCACACAAAAAGTGGCAATTCTGTTAGCAAATTTGAACTGACTATATCTTAAACATACATAACTGTTATAAGAAAAACATTAGAAAGTGAAACACTACATAACAATTAACAAAAAGTACCACAATGAAAGTACCGCCTTGGAACGGTCAGTAATGAATTAATGGGGAGAGTGGAGGTGTCTTAAGCTAGCTTTACGGGATCCCGACTCCGGCATTACCCAGTCAGCATTCTACGTAAATCTATATCGGGCCGTCATCGGCCCGTCAGGGTAGATTTACGTAGAATGCTAGCTGGGTTTGTGTTATTTGTAATGATTAGTTACCGTATTTTTTCGGAATAAAGGGACAGACGACCCGGAGCAAACAGTGCAGAAGTAAATCCAATACCACAAAATGTTGCAACTAATCAGGGTCTGCGCTGTTTTCCACTCGTCCTACTGCTTTATAATTACAGATCAACATATAGGGCTAGCACTATTTGCCACTGGACCAGTAGTTTTGGACAAATCATTAGGTAATAAAGTAGACTAGTTCAAAATTTAGGACAAGTATAGCAAACTCTGAGGTATCCAAATATATGTATTCAGGGTTGATACGGTAGACTCACAAGTACAGAGTTGATTATACAGTTGAACTTTAACCCTTATCCTGTTGCACCCGGATACACCCTGCCTTTGCAAACAGTGTAGATCCAGATCAGTTGGTTTCTGAAGAAGCCAACTGATCTGAATCTGCACTGTTTACCATAGAGTATGTGAATTTATAGCAACAATCCGGATCAAGTAATCTGATTGGCTAAAAATTAGAAATGGGCGTGGCATCTTTTTATTCAGCAGGACAAGGATTAATGGTTCGACCATCTATTGGACCACGAAACATGGGTAGTTAGAGCTAATGAGGGTTATTCACAGTGCCCGGTCAGGGGCAAATGGGGGGTAATTTAGGAATGTCTTTTCGATCGTCAATGAAATAATTGTATGTTGAGTTTTCTCATTAGAATCGCCTAATTGATGCACACAACATACGTGTTCATGATGAAATAAGAAACCTTCCCAAAAATATCCCATAATACAGTAAAACCTCAATGGCTCGAACATCTTTGGGACCATGGAAATTTGTTCGAGACATCGAGCATTGAGCGTTAATAGTGGTGCGAGGTCAGGAAGCAAATGGTGATAATTTAGGGAAGCTTTTTGATCTTCTGTACAATAATGGTATGTTGAGTGCACTCATTAGAATCGTCTCGATAAGGCGATTCTAATTAGCACACACAGCATAAAATGTCTTGATAAAATAAGAACGTTTCCCTAAATATTTGTATTCTTGAGCTATTGGAAGAAATTCCTAGGGACACGAAAGGAGTTTGAATTATCCACGGTAAACGAGCTATCCGCGTTCGAGTCATTGAGGGTTTACTGACTTGTTTCCTTGAGCTATCAGAAGGAGAATTATTAGGGACTCGAAAATGAGTTGGAATCAGCCATCGAGTCATTGACGCTTTACTGAATGTACACATGCGATTACCCTAGAAGCATTACAGCGCTAATTGTAATGGTCACTGTCAGTGTTAGTCCCACAGATATAACCAGCAGAATATGATCAAGATATCTAGCGTATCGCTGAAACTTTATCCTACGTTCCTCTTCTGCTCTTTCATCATTTTCACTGTGGTCACATAGAGCTGAGTTCAGCTTGTCAGTATGTTTACTTATTTGATGTTCCCTCTTCTGTTCATCTTGAAGAAAGTGCCTCCTACAGAATGCAGTAACACAGTTTGATGACTTCTTGCTGTTTGTTACCGGCTTGTGCCAGTAGTAGAGAACCACCACAGAATTGACCACTGAGAGAAAACTCAAACTGATCACTAGGATTAGATATAACACCAGCAGAGAGACGGTTTTCGATGTACTTGGTAAAGAATCGTTCAGAAAACTGATAAAGACTAGATACGACAAGAGTACCGTGGTACAGAAGGACATCTTTTCACCGGAATCAGCCGGCAGAATATGCACCAGACAATTTACTATTGATAATATAACAATTGGAATACAAACTGTTAACAAATAATATGTTCGTCTTCTTCGTAATTGTATTGTAAACAGTAACGTAGGCTGGCTAAAATAGTCGTACACAACTATATCGCTGGTTGCATGGCTACCTGTTATCTCCCATTTTCCATTTTCTTGATAAGAATTGAGTCCGACATCCGCACGGGTCAAAGCACCTTGAATTTCGTTGAAGTACGCCCAGGACCCAAACCAGAATCTGCATTCCTGGGAGTCGAACGGATACTGGTTTATGTTTACTTCACATATAGACTTAAATGTTTGTCCCGGCTCCCATATCACTGTTCCATCTTTTCTGATAGTTATCCCCATGTTATCAAATCCTAACAGCTTTAGATTTTCTGCCGAATTCAGTAAAAGAAAGTCTGGTTTCCATATCTGTTTCTGTTTCATGTACATCACACTCACATTTTCATACCTTAATTTTGTTTCCCATGATAGAAGTGGATCTTTCCATGTGAGTGTTAACCATGTACTGGATGTTAGAGACTCTTCTCTTTCATTGAATCCAACTATATTGATGATATGGAAAGAAGCATTGATTACCATTCTTTTACCATGTGTTTCCTGTGGAATCACATTTGTGCTATAGTTTTTTAACAACTCATCCTCAAGGGCTTTCTTCAGTGCCGTGTAACAACAGCCGACTGCGAAGAACAGTGGGCAAACAAATACAGCACGCATGGCTAAGCTCAGTTTCAAGACTCAACACAGTTTCACTGGCGATTATTCTTTTGCTATTGAACTTCAAGTGATTCATAAATTAAATTATAAATATATTTTTTCCATTTTTTCCATTAAGTTATTCTTGTAAAGAGATATGAGATGCTGTTTCCACAAATGAAAGCACACACAGATGTGGATACATGTCTACCAACTGCTGTTCAATGCATTTTTATATTTCGCCCTGCTATGCAGCGATAGGTTTAGCAACTGTCAAGATTACAAGTATTTTATCAAAATTTGTCTCGCCAACTTTTTTGAACAGCAGGTTTAGTTTGCCGTGAATCTCGTAATATGAGTGTTCTACATATATCTTTCTTGGCGAAATTAAAACCTCGTACGAGCAGTTTAACAATGTACAACATGCCATAAATGACGAACGTCTATATCCATCTACGAGTTACGAAACACCTGAAAATATACAAAAAACAAGCAGAGCAACAACAACAATGAAATGTCAAGCCATAATTTAGGACAAAATGAAATTATTATTCGCTGATATTTTTACCCATCAAGCTCGGGCTACGAGGGTCCTGCAAAAAGTTTTGTCACCGGGTTCGGATTACTTCAGTGCTACGTTTTATGACATATTTTTATTACAAACCTTCAACGTATTCCCCCTTTACTGAAACACATTTTCGTAACCTTTTTACCCAGTCGCGAAAAGCAGATAAATAGTCTTCTTTTGGTATCTGTTGATACTGATATATATCGCTGCCATGAGAACTTCTAGACGTATACTTATTTCCAGAAAGCATTTTCTTAAGCCTTGGAAATAAAAAGAAGTCACAGAGACTCAGGTCAGGTGAATAAGGTGGATGGTTTAAAACTTCCACCTTTTCACAAGCCAAAAAAGACTTAACAACCTCACACTTATGAGAGGAGGCGTTGTCATGTAAAAGGTGGACTCCTGACCATCCTTTGATTGGTCGTTTCGTATTGTAACAAGTAAATTGGTCAGTGCATATGACTGCATCTATTTCAAGTTGAAATAACTCGGCCAGTTGGAAAGCAATTTGCACGAAATAAACGGGTATCGTTAGCTATTCAATACACCATTTAAGTGCAGTGAAGCATTTTAAACTAGACCATGAAGTGAGCATATGCTCACTAATACCCCCTGGCATGGCCATCAGTATAGCCAGAATAACAAAGGGAAATGACTATAAAGGACCTGGCCCCACAGCCCCTATTTTCATTCCCACAATACAACCATTCATACTTGTCAGGTGTACAAAATTTCAAGATTCTAGCTGTAGTTCTTGAGAAATCTTTGACACAAAATAAATGTTAACTCACAGACAGACATACACACAGGCGGACATACAGAAAAGACAAAAAATATATACCCCCTTAGCATACTTCATATGCCGGGGGTATAAATAGTCAGAATATCAAAGGGAAATAACTCTTAGAGAACTGGCCCCATGGCCTCTAATTTCTTTCTCACAATACAACTATTCATTCTTGTCATTGGTACCAAAATCTTTGACACACAATAAATGTTATTAAGAAAAATACATACTTCAATAGCACGAATTACAAAGGGAAATAACTTTAACAGACCTGGCCCTATGGCCCCTACTTTCTTTCCACAGTACAATTCGTCATACTTGTCACCTGCAGTATATAAATGTGCATGTGTAAAATAAATTCAAACAAAATCTGGAAACAGGTATAGAAGTTATAAACAAAAATACATAATTAAATAATCAGAACAACAAAGGGAAATAACTTTGAGGGACGACCCCATGGCTCCTATTTCAATTTCACAAATACAACTAGACATACTTGTCATGTGTACTAAATTTCAAGTTTCTAGGTGTAGTAGTTCTTGAGAAATCTTTGACACAAAATAAATGTTAACTCACACACAAAGAGCTAGAACAACAAAGGAAAATAACTCTAAGGGACCTGGTCCTATGGCCCTTGTTTTCTTTCCCACAATACAACTAGTCATATTTGTCATGTGTACTAAATTTCAAATTTCTAGGTACAGTAGTTCTTGAGAAATCTTTGACAAAAACTAAATGTTAAGTCACACACAAATAGGCAGAACAACAAAGGGAAATAACTCTAAGGGCCTGGTCCCATGACCCCTATTTTCTTTCCCACAATACAATTAGTCATACTTGTCTTGTGTACAACATTTATAGATTCTAGGTACAGTAATTCTTGAGAAATCTTTGACACAAAATAAATGTTTACTCTCACACAAATAACCAGAACAACAAAGGGAAATAACTCTAAGTGACCTGACCCCACAGCCCCTTTTTTCTTTTCCACAATACAACTAGTCATACTTGTCATGTGTACTAAATGCAAGATTCTAGGTACTGTAGTTCTTGAGAAATCTTTGACACAAAATAAATGTTTACTCACACACAAATAGCCAGAACAACAAAGGGAAATAACTCTAAGTGACCTGACCCCACAACCGCTATTTTCTTTTCCACAATACAACTAGTCATACTTGTCATGTGTACAAAATTTCAAGATTCTAGGTGTAGTAGTTCTTGAGAAATCTTGACACAAAATAAATGTTAACTAACAGACAGACAGACAGACTGACAGACATACACACAGAAAAGACAAAAACTGTATACCCCCTTAGCATACTTCGTATGCCGGGGGTATAAATATACCTGGGATAAAACTTAGGAAGCCTATTAGTGACAGAACTTTTTGCAGGACCCTCGTAAAACTAAAGAATACACAAAAGCAGGATCTTGATATTAAAAAACATAATTTCACTTCATTTCACTTCACTTCCCAGCGGGCACGTGTTGTGCCTGCTGGGCACAGTCCCGTTACTTTGTCGGTCGTTGTTTTATTTATTGTGTTGGGATTTAACGACACGTCAACCATTGTTGGCTATTTTGTGTTGTCTTCCAGAGAAAGGGAAAAGAGAGATAGAAGAGATAATAGATGCTGAAAGAGAGGGAAAGGGGAGAAAGAGGAAAAGGAATGAAAGTGAAGAAACCCACTTCTTGCCCATGCCCCTACTCAGCATCGGGCTTTTGGTGATTACTTTGTCTAGATCTTGTCAATATTAATTTGTATACAACAGTTTATCAAAATATGCCACATTGTTGAATGCATAGGGTTATTTCCATATTTTGGCCTCGGCATTGCCTCGGTCGGTAAATTTTGGCAAGCCCAATGGTTAGAGCTTGTCAATATCAGTGTGCAAAAAATATCACAGTATTCCTAAGGTTTCAAGAGCTATGGGTACTTTCGCTAACTGTCATATTTTGACCTCGGCATTGCTTCGGTTAAGGAAAAGTGACAATTCCTTTTTCTGGATCCTATCCCATATGGTTCAAGACTTACAGCAATTTCATATTTTTATATTTTTCTTCGGCATTGGGTTGATCAAAGAAAAGTGGCATTTGGCAATCGTATTTACTAGATCTTGTCGGTATGTACGTATCAGTATGCCAAAATTATCAAAAATATTCCCAGTGATTTAAGCCTCATGGACATTTGCTCTAACAGATCACGGACGGACAGACGGCCTCACATGGCGATTATAGGGCACTCTTTGACAATCAAATTTTCAATCGGTCGACTTTTGTACGGGTCGTAAAAGACAGTTAAAAATATAAAATACAAAATAGTTATACCTGTTACAAACGCAATTCATATCCCTTTCTTCTTTTCATGTTTGTAAGGCAGATATGATCAATGATAATCATCTTATTGCCATGCACATAGCAATCAGAATGCTGTTTCAATCCCTAGTGTTTTCGAGCGAAATGTTTTCCTAAACAAATCCACTTGCATGACTGGAATTAACTTTAAATCATGCATAGCTGGTATTTACGTAATGTACGAGCCATGAACGCGATGAAATGTGACATGTGACAAGTACACCCATTTAAGCCTCAGATCAGCCTATGTATCCGCGAAGTCTGCTCAAAACTTCAAAAGTCCACCGATAGATACACCAAAATCCTAAATTTAAAATCTTTAGGCAGAAAGCGAAGACTGACCAGGACTCATGGCCCCCGCAGGCTGATCAGAGTCTTTGCTTTGATAAGATACAGTTTCACACTTTGCTGTTCAAATATAGAATAATGGTTTGATATAGCATAATTGCGCTGCCTATATAGGGACTAATTAGTTACCATACTTTTCCTAATGCTATCTGCTTTGTACCGTGTTAACCCATTTATGCCGAGTGGAATCTTCTACCTTAACGTTTTGGAAAGTCTATTTCCTATATAAGGGGTGTCTAGTTGGTTGTTATCATTTTTCGTTTTGTGTTGTGTTCTGTGGCTCCGATCTGAATCTACATTGTTTGCCAATGTCCCTTTTATTGGACGTTAGGCTTAAATTAGTTAATTCTAAGTATTGAAACCCTTTCATTCCTTACTTTGATGAACAAATCCACTTGACTTGTTGATGTGCCATAAAATGTTGGATGAGTGAAAAACAATGCATCAGGCGCTCTATGACGTCTGATCTGTTTGCTCAGAACGTTCTGCCCACAATATTTAGGATTATTATGGTAAACAGTCAGGCTGAATATGGGATTCAATGGGCTTTATAGATTAGCAATATCTGGTCATTTTTTGCTTTTTTAATGCTGATTTTGTGTTCAAAAATTAATTGCTGGCAATGTTTGGCTTGTTTAGCACTATCTGGCCATCTTTTTATTTTATCTATTACTGATTTTGTATTCAAAAATTAATTGCTGGCAATGTTTGGGCTTAGGCTTTCATAATTAAAGCCATAATTTTCGAACTTAATTAGACTGTGTGTCTGCTAAAAAGAAGAGCATGTGGCTGGCGAGTCCAGTGATAAAACCCATTTGTAATATTCCAAATACTTACAGAGATATTGAGATTTTAAGGGTTTGCCCATTTGTATCTCATTAATATTCATGAAGAACCGATGACGTCATTGAATATTGTTTGTTTGTGTTGAGGTTTTACGGCCCAGTCAACCCAATGGGGTCATGTCGAGCGCGGTCAGTTTACCTAACCACACGTTTACTGGGCAGACTTAGTCCTCTAAGCGGTTCACCAGTATTGTGCACATTCTTTCGCCAGAAACTGACAACTGCCCTTCTAGAATCAGCGGAAGGGAGAGAATGACCGTAGAAAATATTTCATGATCAATCTCCGCGAAAGAATGTTGCCGACCTCGGCGGGGGTTGAACCCGCGACCTCCTGGTCTCCAGTCGGACGGCGCATCCAACTGTGCCACCGAGTATAAGTATCCACCTACGGCCCTCCTTTATGGGAAATGATGCAGATCCTGATAGGATACTTACATATTTCACTTACATTAAAAAGCAGTGTGTTCGGTCAACACTACTTGCACATATATGTCTGAGATTCTCTGTGTGTTTAGGATAAATACGGTATCCTATGACGGGCCGATTAACCCTTGTAGAACTTTGTGTTGAGCCGCAACGTCAGAAAACGTACCTACTACTTTCGCGCAGTCTGATCAGTATCTTGACTGGACATGTTTAGGTTGGAAGGATGCAAATAGTGCCTTCATGCGGACAACGACAGGCTGATTTAAGTTTTGTTAGTCGCACATATCAGAGGGTACGTTTTCTCACGCTGTAGCTCACATTACAAATTATCCCTGTGGTGTATACACTTATCACGGAATATAAATTTTCATTACAGGGAGGATTGATATGCACCAGAGATTAAAAGCAAATTAAAAGCATATAATAATTTGTGACGATGACGGTTTATTACAACAACAGTTGTGACACATGACGTTATTATAATAACAAGAAATGTCTTTAAAAAGGACAACTGCCGACAGTTCCAGACCCTGACGTTTTTCGAAAGCGGTCTGATATTTTATTCGCAAGCAGATGGTAAGGCTCAACTCAGTCAAGATTGAGATTCAAACGTTGAAATGGAATGAAGGTATGAACTATGATGGCTTGTAGTCGAACCTCAATGGCTCGAACATCTTTGGGACCATGGAAATTCGTTCGAGACATGGGTAGTTCGAGCCACTGAGGGTTAATCATGGCACCAGTTCAGGAAGCAAATAGCGATAATTTATGGAACTCTTTTTCAATTTTCTACACAGTGATTGTATGTTGAGTGTACTCATTAGAATCGCCTCGATGAGGCGATTCTAATGAGTACACACAACATACAATTTCACGATAAACTAAGAAAATTTCCTTACATATTTGTTTTCTTGAGCTATCAGTAGAATTTCGTAGGGACTCAAAAACGAGTTCGAATTAGCCATGGTAAACGAGCCATCGAGGTTCGACTGTAGTAAAATAATGAAAATATATGTTTGACGAAACTGTAAGTAGCCTTCCACGGAGACTGAACAAACGGCCTTCTTCTCACAAAGCGGGCGTGCTTACCTTTACGCTACAGATGGTGTTAGTTTCAATTAATCGATATTCGCCAGGGTGTACATTTTTTGTCCCTCGACGTTAGTCGAAGGGGACTATTAAAATGGGTTCGTCCGTCCGTCCGTAGACATAATGAGCTTGGTAGCTTATGGAAGCAATTCCTCTTACAGTTTTTAACCGAATTTTTGAAACTTTTATTTTCGTTTTTGGTAGCTTGTGGAAGCAACTCCTTTTGCAGTTTTTAACCGATCTTTTTGAAACTTTTTTTTTTCGTTTTTGTCATGGTCTGAAGATGTGCATTTGGTTTTGTGGTTATCCTCCCTTTATTCTTTTTTCATCAACTTTTCCATTTTTCGACTTATTTTTTTTTCAGATCAGATTACTTGTGGGTGGAACTCCTCCTAGAGTTTTCCACCGATCATTTTGAAACTATGCATACTTATTCTACATGGTCTATAGATGTGCATGTTGTTTTGGGGTTATCGTTCCTTTATTTTTTATCAGTCTTTTTTTCTTCTTTTAAGACTTATGTTTTTCCAGGTTTGATTAGTATTAGAATAGATACCTTGTCCTAGAGTTTTCCACAGATCATTTTGAAACCATTCATACTTGTTCTACATAGTCTGAAGATGTGCATGTGGTTTTGGGGTTATCCTTCTTTTATTTTATCAACTTTTTCTGCTTTTTTGACTTATTTGTTTCAGGGACCGGTAATTATTAGAATAGATATCTTGTGGGCGCAACTACTCCTAGACTTTTCAACTGATCATTTAGAAAATATGCATACCTGTTCTACGTGGTCTGAAGATGTGCATGTGGTTTTGGGGTTATCCTCCATTATCTTTTTTCAACTTTTTGCTTTTTTTTAACTTAGTTTTTCAGTTGTTAAAAAAGAGACTGTACATGACCGAGTAAAGTGGCGCTGCCTCAACAGAAAATGAACAGATGGTTACGAAGTAAAGAGAATCTGCGAAGCTGAAAAAAAGCGCAACAGCGAAAAGCTACTATCCGAGGACTCATCACCGTCAGAGCTTTTTTGAACAACATGCAGCAGACTGTCCTGGGTTAGGATTGCAATAGCACCGCAGTCATCATTTAAGCTTGACATCTCGTAAAAGGGACATTGGCAAACAGTGTAGACCCACATCAGACGGCGACTGACCAGGGTTTACACTGTTTGCATTAAATATATAATTTTCTATAAAACATGGTAATAATAAACACCAATCAGACACCCGTTCTGTTAGTAGGGCGGATTAGTGAAAAAATAGTTCACTTTGTGATTCAAACATAAAATTAGGGTGGTGTTTCATTTGAATGTATAGAAAGCGAAATACAAGTTGACCACGAAATGTTTTGACTTTTTCCAGATGGTCGCCGATGTGAAAAAATGGTGCTTAGTTTCACCATATCCTAAATATCGGACTTATGGTATGATGGTGCTAAGGAATTAATGCTAGAAGAAAGTGATATTCGAATGTGCGTTAAAAGTATTTTTTTAATGGCCGCTGATGTGAAAAATCGTGCTCAGTTTCGCCGTATCCTAAATATCGGACGTATGATGTTGCAATACGTTAAAACCAGAACAATTTATTGATATTTGAATGTGGGCTGAAAGTTCCTTTATCCAAAAAATCGGTTCCTATGTTATTTCTTTTTTTTTTCAAATATGGCGACCGGATTCACTGATGTGTACGCAATGTACCTTTGTGCGGATTACTTGATATATAGTCTACTATGAAATAATATGCATTAAATTTGCGAAATAGAACACCAGATTAACAGTGTACTTCAGCTGAATGTATATATCACTGAAATAAATTTTAGATATACAAGGTGTAACCAAATAGTGCTATTTACCGAACTGCACCAGTAACCGTAATTTTAGAATTACTCTTCAACATTATCAGTTTATTTGCATATTGGCATGGGACTGAAACATATTCCTTCTTTATGCTTTCCTTAAATTTGGATAGAGATCTACTGTTGTAACAGTTTAGCTTTCCTCTTGACAATTGAAAGAGGAGAATACAACACAAGAAAGGCCCGATCAGAAGCATTTGTAGTTTCCAGTGCATGTCGAACTTCTGCAACCACGCTTTTGAAGTTCTTGATAGCATTACGCCGTTGGTGATAGTAGGGGCCAATTTGAAGTCTGTTAAATGTTAATTTTCTTCCATCACCATGCTGCTGGTGAAGGTATTTCTTGCACTGGTAATAATATCTGATCCGACACTTGACTTGCCTGAAAACGGCTCACCAAGGGCGACTGTTTTTGGTGGGATTACATTGTATGGTCGTTGTCTTCCAGCAAACAAACAAATCTACCTGAGCTTCAGTCACTTCCGCCGTTGTGCTTGAGTGATCATACATTAACACTACGAATTGCTCCAGCATTATCATATCTGACTGTTATTTCGTCTTGGGTTGAACTATGATGATAAAATACTTCTGTAGCAGCTTTGTAGACATACCATTCCTGCCATGCAGATGTTTTCCTGTACCAATAAAAGCAGAAACCGTATCACAACCGCTAAAGGCGTGGAACAATGGCAGTCCCTTTGAACGGGGACCAAGTAATCTAGCTATATCAGGGAATGGAATCCAGCGAAAACGTTTTGCCTTTCCAAACATCAACCATAATTAATCAATATTTAGATCAATGAATACAAAGATGGCCAATATGGCAACATCTGTATCAGAACTAGAAATAATACTTCCTGCCATAGACGTATGTTTCGCGTGAACAAATATTCTGTGTGTCTGCTTCTTTAAGATTACATGGAGATAACATATATTTCTCTCTCTTTATTGCATACAAAGCCTTCCCCTTCAGTAACATTCACAATTTTATAGGTTTTACAAGTTATTATTTTATTTGCGAACTTTCCAAATAACTCGGATTTGTTTTGGTCTCGACTTTAACCCAGAATTAAGCATGCCATTTTGAGAGAATGATGGGGGGAAGGTTTGATTTTCATGGCAAAAAAAATCCTGTAGATCGCACTGCATACTCTGACAGATAGTGAAAAGTCTTTTATAACGCTGACAGTTGTCCTCAATACTCGCAAGGTTTAGCTTTGTTGCTGTGGGATCAAGTTTTGCTTTTCGACTGAATGATGCTTGTTTGTTTTTCTTCAATGAGTAGCTTTTATTTAACTTCTATCATCTTATTTGCTAAATTTTCATACTGCTTCTGGCCAGTAGGAATGAGCTATACCATAGATTCCTTAAGTTTGCTGTCTGCTAATTCTTTAGTATCAAGAACATAAAGATCACTTAAATCTTCTTGAAAAGGAATACGTAACTCAGATATAGTGGCTTTACATCTGGTAGCTTTTTCAATGAAGTATTTTGATTTAGCCTATGTGCCTGCTTAATATCATGTATTTTGTTTCGCTGGTAAATTTCCAGAAATACTAGGGAATTCATCAACCAGCCTACTTTATCTGAGAACTGCAGGGACTATCCTTTTATTCTTTTTAAGTACAACACGTAAACAGTTTGTTGTATGGGATTCGACTAGGTTCGACGCTGTTACTGCACCCAGCCCGATCGTTTATTCAGTGATAACTCACGTGCGATCTATACACCATCCATAGCACTTAAGACCCGCCCTCTTTGGCTACGTTGTTCCGCTTTGGCATAATCCATCATTTCGAATACGACTCCTTGATTTAAAATGAGAGTATTTTAGAGACTTGCAGAAATACAACTGTAAGTTGCCATTGAACCCCATGTTGAGTTATACGACAACGAATTACACCAGTGTGCTCTAGTAGTATTAGTAGTTCAATCTATTTAGTTTATTCTGTTCAATGATAATTGCAAGTAACGTGTCGTACGTAGTGGTGTCTACGCCCATTGGCGCAGTTTGGTTTTTGAAATATTAACAAACCTGTTGCAGACCAATGAAACAATGAATCACATGAAAGTCAATTTAACCATCACAAACAATATTTGAATTAAGTCTCTTCTAAACCTTGTCAGATTAATATGGGGCGTACAATCAATAGGGTGTCTACGCTCATGCATGTAAACGTTTTTGAAATCCGTAGCGTTACAAAGGGTGTGTTTCAGAAACATGGCGGCCATCTTGACAATGGACGAATTTCCAGTGGCCATTTCTCTTATTAGAAATCACTATACCCCATCACTACACCCCATAGTGATTTGGTTGACATTTCATGCTTGTATCAAAAAGTGAACTATTTTGATAAAATTTCACACTTATCCGCCCCACTATATTGGAAATGGAACCGTCCAAAGAGTTATGGCAGAAAAGTCCACTCGGCATAAATGGTTTAAATATAAAGTTGTCTATAATCAGAAATGACTCAGATTATGTATAATGAGGGTTATAACTGTTACAGTACAATTACTATTGAGCCTCAACGTTAGGCAACGGGATATTTTCATCCAGTGAAGATTCTGATCAGAATGCACAGACTGATCTGAATGTTTGCTGAGCACACATGCCCGAATGTACGTTTTCTGACGTTGCGACTTAGTTTGTTACAAAAGGTTTATAACAAGAGATTCCATAAACTTAACGTTGTAACTAACGGCCTGTTATAATCACTTTTATCTGAAAATCCCAGTCCATCTACCGGCAAACGTGTATAAAAATTTACTGAAAAACAAGTAAAGTCTATTCATCTTATGTTTGACATCCCCATACTTATTATATATATATAATAAGTATGTGGATGTCAAACATAAGATACACACAATATGTTAAAGGGGAACGCAACGTTAAAAGGTGTTGTGCTTTAAAGTAAAGAACTTTTCAAACAATGAATTTTTGTCACAAATTTGATCCAAATCGGTGGAAAATTAAGTCAGTTGTAAACAATTGAATATTTCAACATTAGTGGAATGGGCGCCGCCATTTTGAATATTTAATGAGGTTTAATAAAAATCGAAATTTGTTTCTTAAATGTAGTTATTTTCATAAAGTTGTTTTATTTTGGGGAAAATTATTGCTTGTCACTAAACTTAAAAGATAATAAAAATTCTATAGCAAAATTATTCTTGAGAACCCTTTATAATTTGGTGTTGCATATTTAATTTGGGCTGTGTGACGTCACAAAGCCTACAATATGACGCATCCATGACAGCTATTTTAAATATATTCAAACCACCATAACTTCCTTATTTCTTGGCCGATTTTGAAAACTCTTGCATCAAAATAAATGGCTTGTTAAGCACTTTACTCCAAGATTACTTACAACTTATATTGCGTTCCCCTTTAAGGTGTTTTCTCATAAGCCACATGAGCGGAGCCTGAGATATATTACAAAACAAAGTCGTGTTGTGTCATCACGAAAACATACCTATATAATTTTGACTCCCTTAAACCCCACTTTTGTGTAGTAAAACTGTGGTTTACAGGGGTATACATTATGTTTCGTATTTCTGCTCAAAAACATAGATTGTGGGTACTCGTTAGAATCGCCTTGCCGAGGTGGTTCTAACGAAAACCACAATCTATGTTTTGAGCAGAAATATGAAAAATATCAGAATTTTTATCTGAAAATTTTCAGTTGTTTTGGTGGTGAAAGTTTCAATATATTTGAATGGGCGTGTTTTCGTAATGGTTGTTCTGTTCTGTCAAATACAATATAAAAGCAATGGTACTCACGCCAAGTTTCAGCACGATATTGCCTCCAGTCCTTACACCGCAGCATTTTTGTCCATATTATTTACGGCTACTATTTACTTATGATGAAGATTATAACTGGATAACTATATGAATTACACTTTCAACCGCTGTTGGTATGATCTATCACAATGACGGATTATTACAACGACAGTTGTAATTGTACAACTGCAAAGAATTGCATATAAACAGTTAGTCTTTTGTTATAATAATCCAGTACGGAATCGGATAGTCGGCTCAGCTCAGATTTAGTCATCAATCTCGACTACTTAATGATACCTGAATAATAATTGGTTGATATGTATGCTGCTAGATGAAAAAAAAAGGTAAGAAAAAAGTCCAGGGAGTGCCACAATCACAAACCGCAGCCCTTCCCAGACCCCAAGAGCAAGAAGAAATCGACAAATCTAAACAAACACAAACCGAACAAACGTACGAAAAGCACTAAGATAAGCTCTCTCTTCCCCAAGCGAGGTAATCGCAATACTAAAAGGACTGAAAAACACAAGAACAAAATGACACACGGAAAGACATACAAAAATCGCCTCGTAGAATAAACCACAAAGCAACAAGGAGTAAGACTAACACCGGGACCACCGCCTTAGAACGGTCGGTCGAGCAAACCACCAGGGGTTGAATACGTGAATGAACGCGTTGATATCTGATGCAGAAAATTTTAAGTGAAGGTACCCAGGAAATGCCATATTCATGGAGCACAACCTTCCCCAGGCACCAAAAGAAGGAGAGATGAGGAACAGAAGGAGAGATGAGGAACAAATAACGACAAAACAAACACCATATATGAAACCACTGACGCAGAAACCAAGAAGAAATCTGATTTGCAAGTAAGAAACAATTAAGCTGCCACAGTGTTCACTACATAGAAAAAACAAAGCTTCTCGTGGTGTGTTTCTTTTTCTCTTTTTTTTTAGCTCACCTGAGCCAAAGGCTCAGGATGAGTTATTGTGATCACTTTACGTCCGTCGTCCGTCTGTCCGTCCGTCCGTCCGTTCGTCCTTTCACACCTTTGAACGACTTCTCCTCTGTAACCCCTGGGCCAAATTTTTTCAAACTTCATGTGGAGCCTTGTGTTACAGGTGGGGGGGGGTCACTCTTCGTAAATCAAGATGGCCGCCATGCCGCGATATAGCTCTCATAGACTTATAATGGGAAACACTTTAAAAAATCTTCTTCTCTGAAACCATGAAACCCACAGCTTATATATTTAGTATGCAGCAATGTGTAGTGGTCCTCTACATAAATCCTGCCAATCAAGCCCCTGGGGGTCCAAACTGGCTACGCCCCAGGGATCATATTATTATATAGAGCTATATAGCTAAAGAACCTTCAAACATCTTATTCTCTGAAACCATGAGGCCGAGAGCTAATAAATAAAGTGTGAAGTGATGTTAAGTGGTCTCCTACATTAATTCTGCCAACCATGCCCCTGGGGTCCAAACTGACTACATCCCGGGGGTCATTAGCTCCCATATACTTATAATGAGAAAAGATTAAAAAATCAACGTCTCTGAAACCATAAGGCCAACAGCATATATATTTTGTATGTAGCAATGTTTAGCGGTCCCCTACATAAATCCTGCCAATCAAGCCCCTGGGGTCCAAACTGGCCACGCCCCAGGGGTCATTAGCTCTCATAGATTTATAATGGACAAAATTAAAAAACCCTCTCCTCTGAAACCACGAGGCCCACAGCTTACATATTTAGCATGTAGCAATGTTTAGTGGTCCCCTACATAAATCCTTCCAATTAAGCCCCTGGAGCCCAAACCGGCCACACCCCAGGGGTCATTAGCTCCCATAGACTTATAATGGAGATAACTTAAAAAAATCTTCTTCTCTGAAACCATGAGGCCCATAGCTAACATATTTAGTGTGTAGCAATGTTTAGTGGTCCCCTACATGAATCCTGCTAATTAAGCCCCTTGGGCCAAACTGGCCACGCCCCGGGGGTCATTAGCTCCCATAGACTTATAGATTCCCAGCCCACATTGATTTCAATAAATGTCGGGAAACAATTGCCAGTGCTTTAAATGATTATTGTACGTGTTGGTGTAAACGAGAGCATGTTGAGTCTAATGCTTTAAATATTTGGAAATTAAAGAGTTTTAAGATCATTGATGAACGTGTGTTATTTTACTCTAATAACCTTGATCTTCTCCCTCCTAAGCCTAGATTATCTTTTCGATAATTGAAACAAGCTATCCAAGAAGTATGTTTTGGCTCCAGCTGATAAAGCTGCTAATAATGTTGTTGTTGTATGACGTTTTTTTATTATATCAATATTCTAATACAAGAACTTGGTAGTACCAAAACAAATGAATGGATTTCTACTGACGAGTTCTATTGTTAATACCCACTCTATCGATATTACTGTTAAGTTTGCAGTGAGTATTAAAGAAAAGCAAGACAGACTTCCTACGTTATATTGGTTACCGAAACTTCATAAACGACCTTATAAAGCACGTTTCATTGCTAATTCTAGTTCATGTACGACTACTGTTTTGTCTAACTAACTTTATGCCTTAATGCTGTTAAAACACATTGGATTAGATACTATGATACTGTTTACAAAAGGGACGGAAATAACGTTTTTTGGTCAATTACAAATTCCAATGATGTTCTCAATAGATTTAAATCTAAAAACTTTCAGGCTCTAAATAGTCTGCATATGATTTTTCTTTACTGTATACTACGTTACGCATCATCTTATAAAAGATAAATTGACTGATTTAATTAACCAAACATTTATTCGGGAGAATACCCAATATTTGGCTTGCAACGAAGAATGTGCTTTTTTCACTTCTGATGTATACAATAATCACAATTAATGGTCGTGTCAAAAAGTCTGTGATGCTTTATAGGCAAACTATTGGTATTCCGATGGGAACTAATTGTGCTCCTCTTGTTGCAGATTGGTTCCTTTTTTGTTATGAGAGAGATTTCATGAAGTCTCTCTCACGTGAAGATCATGCTGACATTATTGAGGCTTTCAATTCAACTTCAAGATATCTTGATGATTTATTAAATATTGACAATATTTACTTTGACCAAATGTTGGACCGCGTATACCCTACAGAACTCCAATTAAATAGAGCAAATTCTTCCGATACCGAGGCACTTTTTTTGGGATTTGAATCTATGTATATCTAATGGTACAGTTTCCACCAAAATTTATGATAAACGGGGCGATTTTGATTTTGATATAGTCAATTTCCCTTTTCTGGATGGCGATGTCCCCCGGCATACCTCATATTGGGTATACATATCTCAATTTATTAGATTCGCCGGA
This sequence comes from Anodontia alba, assembly GCA_964016985.1. Lineage (NCBI taxonomy): Eukaryota > Metazoa > Mollusca > Bivalvia > Lucinida > Lucinidae > Anodontia > Anodontia alba. The sequence continues at coordinate 34,673,227 of OZ024830.1, forward strand.
ACTTCTTCAAATCTTAATGACTTTAACTACCATAATAAAGCCCTTACTGCCAAACTTCTTAGGCAGGGCTATCGTTATTTTAAACTTCATGAGGCCTTTTCGAAATTTTATCGCAGACACAGTGCCTTGGTAGAATAGTATAGCGTCAGTCTGAAAACACTTCTGCAACAAGGTATATCGAAACCAGAATTTGACGATGACTTAGTGTACAGATTTAGAAAAATTGTAGGAAAATCTTACTTTTTGGAGCAATTTAGAAAACGTATAAACCGTTATAAAAGAATTGGCTATAGCCTGGATATTATGCGACAGACTGCATGCCTAGTTGTCAAACCAGTCATTGTTGATGGCTATGCTTCACTCTTTAATTGCACGACGGCGGTTCGGGCCTCAGACTCAATGACGGCCTCTTCGTAAAACTTTAACCGGTGGGTTGGGGCTTGACCATATGTCTTTGGCTTGGCCCGCCGTGGTTTAACTATTGGTTTTCATTTATTCCGGCATACAGTAGATTTAGCCATGAGAACTCGTCTTTGTTTATTATAGTGATTAATTTGATTTTTATGTTTTCGCTTTGATGCATTGACTGAGTAGGGAGCCTTTTTGCGAACCGAATTGTTATGTTTTTCTGTATTAAGAGTACCATCGGGACCCAGGGTGAAGTTGGCTAACTGTAAAAGTGCTTTAAACCCCTTCCCCCTCCCCCCCCCCCTCGGTGATTTACTCTACTGACCGTTCTAAGGCGGTGGTCCCGGTGGTAGTCTTACTCTTTGTTGCTTTGTGGTTTATTCTACGAGGCGAATTGTTTTATGTCTTACCTTGTGTCATTTTGTTCTTGTGTTTTTCAGTCCTTTTAGTTTTGCAATTACCTCGCTTGGGGAAGAGAGAGCTAATCTTAGTGCTTTTAGTGCGTTTGTTCGATTTGTGCTTGTTTGGATGTGTCGGTTTCCTCTTCCTCTTGGTTTCTGGGAAGGGCTGCAGTTTGTGATTGTGGCACGTGATTGTGGCACTCCCTGGATTTTTCTCTTACCATTTTTTATAATGGGAAAATCTTAAAAGATCTTCTTCTCTGAAACCATGAGGCCCAGAGCTCATATGTTTAGTGCATAGCAATGTTTTAGTGGTCCCCTACATAAATGCTGCAAATCAAACCCCTGGGGTCCAGAAGGGCCACGCCTCCAGGGTTATTAGCTCCCATAGACTTATAATCGGAAAAACTTAAAAAAACTTCTTCTTTGATTCAATGAGGCACATAGCTTATATATTTAGTATGTAGCAATGTTTAGTGGTCCCCTACATAAATCCTGCCAGTCAAGCCCCCGGGGTCGAAACTGGCCACGCACCGGGGGTCATTAGCTCCCATAGACTTATAATGGGAAAAACTTAAAAAATCTTCTTCTCTGAAACCATGAGGCCCACAGATTATATGTTTAGTATGTAGCAATGTTTAGTGGTCCCCTAAATAAATCCTGACAATCAAGCCCCTGGTGCCCAAACTGGCCACGGCCCGGGGGTCATTAGCTCCCATAGACTTATAATGGGAAAAACCTAAAAAAAATATTCTTCTCTGAAACCATGAGACGTAGTATGTAGCAATTTTTAGTGGTCCCCTACAAAACTCCTGTCAATCAAGCCCCTGGGGTCCAAACTGGCCACGTCCCGGCGGCCATTGGCTCCCATAGATTTATAATGGAAAAAAAAGTAAAAAAATCTTCTTCTCTGAAACCATGAGGCCCACAGCTTACATATTTAGTTTGTTGCAATATTTAGTGGTCTCCTACATAAATCCTGCCAATCAAGTCCCTGGGGCCAAACTGGCCACGCCCCTGGGGTCATTAGCTCCCATAGACTTATAATGGGAGAAACTTAAAAAATTCTTTTTCTCTGAAACCACGAGCCCCCAGCTTATATTTGGTCCCTTACATAAATCCTGCCAATGAAGCCCCTTGGGGCAGGTAACTTAGGTGAGCGTTGTGGTCCATGGTCCTCTTGTTTTTTTATTGCAGCTGAATCTCAAGTTTGTTTTATTATTATATTATTAAGGACTCGAGGGTGTTGGGGGAGGGGGGAGGGGAGGGGGAGGGTGCGGGATCGCGGTGTTCAGTCGAACCCCGCTTTTGACTCAAAATTTCATTTCCATGCGAAATTTCCATGGGAAATTATTTTGACATATATTTACCCTAAATATTCACACCCCTCACGTTTAACCGTAAACTTCTCTTAACAAGTCCAATTTACTACCTGTAAATGTGTGTAAAATTGCTGGATGAGTACCAAACAGTGTAAACCCTGAACAGACGCTGCGTTCTGCGGCGTCTGATCTGGGTCTTCTCTGTTTGCTCAGACCTGTCTTTCCAAGTACGTAGAGTAAGAACGGTAAATTGATCAAATAGAACCCCCTTAGAAATCATCCTGGATCCGTCTCTGAGAAGTTAACGTACAGGTTGGTTCCTTCGATTAATAAGGAAACCGCGTCAGGATTAAGGGCGAGGCTTGATGGCTTTAAAACCAGATTTAAGAAAACTTGATACGTTGTTAAGGGAGGCCACTCTGGTCAACTTATCCCCTCTCAGAAAGGGGCTACTATTAAAGAAAAAAACATGCTCCCAGAAAAAGAAGAAACCTTCCTTTTAGAGTAGCCCCTTTTTCAGAAGGGGATTGGTGTGCCAAAAAAAAAACAAAACAAAACAAAAAAACAAAAAAACAAAAAACAAACAAACAAAAAAAAAACCCAAAAAAAACACACACACAAAAAAAAACAAAAACAAACAAGCAAAAAACAAACAAACAAAAAAACAAAACAAAAAAAAAAAACCAACAAAAATAAGAACAAACAAACAAACAAACAAACAAAACAACAACAAAAACAACAACAACAAAGAAACAAAACAAAACAAAACAAAAAAAAAAAAAAAAAAAAAAAGAAGAAAAAAGACAACAACAACAACAAAAAAGAATACAATCTGGAAGCCACAGAAGTTGTCTCCCTCGTATATATAACAGAAACGGGCCAAATTTATCCAGTTCCTGACAGTCTAGCTTCCTAACAGTTTTGCCTTTGACTGTTTAAATGTGTTGTTTCTTTTGCAGGTTCTGTTTGTTTGTTTGTTCTGTTTCCAATTACGTAATGGTTTGTGTTGTCACTTTATGTCATATTACCCTGATGTGGCGCCTTGGGAGAGCTGTATTCTATGACTGTGGCCTTTTCTGTGTATCACCATATTTATCTTGTACTGAAACAAGAGACGTACCTTAGGACATTAATGCACCCAGCGAAGATTAAGTTCAGCCTGCTCTTTTGCGCAGAATCTTACTGGGCGCATTTTGGATAGGCAAGGATACAAATTTTATTAATGCGGACAATGAAGACTGATCATACTGCGCGATTGCATAGACTGATTTGAGCCCTCGCTGGGCGCAACCGCGCAGTCTGAATTGCGTCTTCAATGAGCGCACATGTCAGAAGGTACGTTTTCTCTCCCGCTGCAGCCCACATAGTAAACAGGACGTCTAACACGTGACATAATCACAGAATACAGCCTACCAAGAACACCAAGAGGAAGAGCAAATAAACTATGATGGATAACATACACGTAAACAAATACAACAAAAAGCTAAGCAAATAGATCTCTTTTTCCACAACGAGGAGATAAATGTGCCAGACAGGACCCACTCAGCACAACAACAAGTCATCAAACAGGACAAAACACGAAGAAAATCCCACAGCGAGCAGTCACATAGCACAACAAAGAACGAACAATACAATGCAACCTCCATAAAACAGTCATAGTAAAAATTATATTAGGTTCAAAAGTTTGTCTCTGAGTGTAGTCTGGGAAAATGGTCCGAACAGGGACTTAAGACTCTTTCATGCAAAAAGTTCAGAACGGGGACTTAAGACTGTTTCATGTAACCCTTAACTTCCTGTTTTTCTAAGCAGACCCTGATCAGACGTCGCAGAACGTGGTTTTAAGACTGTTTCATGTAACCATTAACTTCTTGTAATTTAATCAAACAGTGCAGACCCTGTTCAGACGCCGCGTTCTGCCGGCGTCTGTAGCGTCTGATCTGGATCTGCACAGTTTGCCAATGTCTCAAATGTCCCAGTCGGGGTTTTAAGACAACCCTCTGACGCCACAGCGACAAGAATAGCGCGGCTATAAATAACCGTTACCGGGATGTCGTACTCGCGGTTTGATTTCATTGGTCAATGATAATCACGTGGACAACTACCTTAAGGAAATTCTGGCATTTTGTATACTATGGCTCTTCTGTAAACAATCGACCCAAAAATGTGTGCGGCTCATATTGAGTGCCCCTACCACCAGCTCTAACTAATTCAGTAAAATATCACAGAAAAACAGGTTAATCAAATTATATCACTGTGATGCAACAAGGATGAGAGTTCCTGGCAAACGCCTGAACCCCTCCCCCAGGAAAAAAATCTATGGTTAAAACGGCCACAGCGGAGGTTTCAGAGCGGGTTCAGTCGAACCCCCTTTTGACTCAAAATTTCATTTTCAAATGAAGTTTTGGATAAATTTGATACATTTGGGATACTATATTTACCCTATTCACATCTCTTACTCTTTACCTTTTATCGAGGGTTGAGCGCAAGACTGTAGTAACTCAAACATAGTTTTGAAACCCTTGTTTAGGGGCAACTGACCCCTTTGTAAACAATGCAAATTTAGGTGCCATTGCTCATACGAGCAATGGCACCTAAATTTCCATTGTTTACCTAAAGATACGTTTTAATCTTCATAACGCCTTCATGATGAGGAGATTAAGTAGTGGGAAAAACAACCATCTGACTTGCTACAGTCTTGCGATCAACCCTCGATATCCTGTTCAAGTCAACTTATAATGAATGTATTAAAAAATTGTTTGATGGGTGACACAGTGTAGACCCTGACCAGACGACGCGTTCTGCTGTGTTTGATATGGGTCTGCACTGTTTGCTCAGGACTTTCTATCCTAATACATAGAGTAAGTACGGTGGTTTGATCAAGTCGAACCCCCATCCCCAAACCTCAGAAATCATCCATGATCCGCCACTGATTCTGGACAGATTATATCAGTAGCCGGAGAAAGAGTGTGTGTGTGTGCACCGATGCATACTATATTACAGTATTGCCAATAAACAGACTCAATGAAACCAATCTTCTGTACTCATTTTTTTAGAGTTTTTGTTGTCTCCGAAGGATCCCTCTTTTTAGAACTTATCTATCTTCACTACAGTATTGCAGCCGTAAAATATCTCCTCGTAGTTCACTTAAGTGTAGTTTATATGTTTTGGAACCTTGGTACCATTAATATCGTTTCGAAACCTGAAAATAGAGGATTGCTCAAACTGGCACCAGAGGGCGTGAGCAGCGTTAGATATTACAGTACTGCTCCTGAATAGTCTCAATAAAATCCAGTCTGATATTTCCATTTCCTTTCCTTTTCAGCCTTCGGAAAATATCTGCGATATCATACTGAGCCTCATAACTGACCGATGTCCTTGAAGATTCGCTAAGTCGTGGAAAACCGTAATGTAATCTCAATGTACAACATAACAACTTAATGCATACACATTTAGGGGTGACAATAATATTTTATCAAAATTGCCTTTACTCACTTCTGAAAAGGAGTCCACTGTAAAAAAAGGCAAGAATTTGCTCCCCTTGGGAGCAAATTCTTTCTTCTTGTAGTAGACTACTTTTCTGAAGGAATATGGCGTGCGGGAAAGTAACTATGAAGTTTCATAATTTGCCTCCCATGTAAAAAACTGGCGGGAATTTATCATGTATATCCAGTCCCGTTAATGTAAACAAATTAAACCCACTCGATTCGTGGTACTGCTTGTTTATTGCCATAGACTGTCGGTCACCGAGCCGATTATATTTGGGTATTAAACGTGTCGTAATTCATTTAACTATCTCCGGGTTAAATTCGAAACACATCAAAATAACCTATCTATGGTTCTTTAAGTGTCACCCAAGCTGTTTGTTTCATCTTAAATTGATACCATATATTTTATGCGCGTCAATATGCTGAGTCATTAGCTAGGTTCCCACTGCGTTTTGAAATGGTGCGTAAACTTTCTATTTTTAAATACGTTTTTACCCCAAATGTATAGCATCATATAAAGAGGCCCTTCATTTTTTATTTTTTTTTTATTTTATTTTATTTATTTTATTTTATTTATTAATTTTTTTTTGCAAGACAATTTTTGTACCCCAGCGTATAACATCATAGTCCCTTAATTTTGTAATTTTGTGAATACATGACATTTTTGTGCGGAATGTTGGGAGCGGGGGTGGGGGGAAAGGGGGGTAGGGTCATTAAGAGAACCTTCAATAAAAGGGTAATGGGAACACTGATTTCTAATCTAGTCCTTTTAGTTTAACTGCTTCGAAATTCTTAAAACACAATTTTTTAAACTGGAACATATCCAACATCATGGCAATTTTTATATTTATTTAGATATTTTATTAAATGTCAAAGACAACTTTTATAATATACAGTGATGTACATTTTGTATTTGTAAATTCAACTTTAAGACAAACTACGTTTTTCAGATATTTAGTGTAAAGTAAAGTAAAACTTCAATGACTCGAACATTGATATCTCGTTTACAGGGGCTGATTTGAACTCGTTTTTGACTCCCTTGGAAATTCTTCAGATAGCTTAAGAAAACAAATATCTAGGAATATCTAAGGTAAATTCGATGATTTTATCATGAAAATGTATGTTGTGTGTACTCATTAGAATTGCCTCATCAAGGAGACTCCATTAAGAAAACAAACCTATTCAAATACAATGTATATTGAAAATTTTACCACCAAAAACTGAAAAAAAAAAATCAGATAAAATTCTGATATTTTTCATATTTATGCTCAAAACATAGATTGTGGGTACGCGATAGAACCGCCTCGCCGAGGCGGTTCTAACGAGTACCACAATCTATGTTTTTGAGCAGAAATAGGAAAAATAATGTATACCCCTGTAAACCGCAGTTTTACTTTATAAAAATGGGGTTGATTGGGGTCAAAGTTTTATAGGTATGGTTTGGTGATGCTAAGGAGTACACTCTACATGCCATTATTTCATAGAACATCGATAAAACCATTTCTAAATTATCCCCATTTTTCTTCTGATATGGCGCTATAATTAACCCTCATCTGCCTAGGTCAAGAAAACAAATTTCCATGGTACTAAAGATATTCGAGTTAATGAAGTTCGACTGTAATAGAAACGGAAAACGCATCGAATCTTCCCACTTGGAACGGTCAGCAGTATAAATACTCTGAAGGGTAGGGATGTAAAGCTGATTATATGGATATCCAACCTCAGCCCTTAATCCTTTAATATGAACAGTATTGTATATTTTGTATTGTGAAATAATTGTTTTTAAATATTTGATATAAAGTGCAGTAGTACTTTAATGATTCGAACACAAATGGCTCGTTTAACGTGGCTGATTCTAAGAAATACACTCAACATACCATTATTTTATAGAAGATCAAAACGACCCCTGAGTCATTTCCATTGGCTGTAAAAATGTTCGAACCATTAAAGTTCGACTGTATTTTACACATCTCGATTTGTTCAAATTTAATATAGTCTTTTTAACTGATTCGAAATTCTTAAAACACTTTTTTCATTACCAGTGGAACTTCTCCTACATCGTGTTGTTTTCTCTAAGTTGTCGGACTTCATTTATTTATTCATTCAGATCTTAAATATCAAACGAATCCAAAGTTATCATACATAGTCATGTAGTAGCTATACAATCAGCTTTAAGACAAATCACCTTTCAGATAGTTATTTCAATCTCCAAAGGGACAGGAATTTTTGGTTTGAGTTAACAGTCAGTTTGAGATAAAAAGAATTGAAATGTAAGGAACATAGAGTAAACCCAAACTCGCCCTTCATTTAGTTTGATTTAAGCAGTGGTTTGAACTATCAGTGAGATAATGAGAGTCACCTGTATTTGGTAGGGAGTACGAATTTACCTGAACTTATTACATGTATCTACGCAAGGCAGCGGACGGTTCCCGGGATTCCAAAATATACACTCATGTTAAGGTGACTGGATGCCGTTTTTACATGGGCGGCAACTTCCGTGACACCCTTTTTACTTTCCTGCACACCAAATCCTTCTTAAAAAGGATCTAGTCTCCACACAGAACATATTTTTTAGCAATTTGTTTTCATCTTGTTGGTTGAAACCTTACTATATCATTTTATTTTCTTCATTAGCATATGTGCAATCGATTTCAGATATGTCGGTGAAAGCTCTTGAACAGTCCATAAAATAGTTGGAGAACTTTTTCGGAAATTTTTATAGCAAAACATCAACCCAAATACATGTATCAGGCAGTGAGACAATACGATAAGAACTTATTGTGAAACTGGAGTACAGAAAGGGCGATGAACATTATATTTTGTAAGGAAACACTAGCAAGGGCAAGAAAAAAGATTAGTGATGCCAGAACATACTTTTCACTGTCAAATGCAGTGACTCTAAGAGGTAAAGTACTTGTATGAATTTGTTTGGTTTGTTTAAAAGTACTATATACACACCGCAACGTCATAAAACGTACCGTCGGAGATATGCGCCCAGCAAAGATTCAGATCAGCCTGTGCATTCGCACAGGCTGATCAGAATCTTCACTGGGCACATTTTGGATAGCCAATGATGTAAAATTTCTTTATGTGGACAACGGAGACGCTGATAAGACTGTGCAGATGTGCGAGCTGATTTGACTGTAAGTTGAGCGCAGATTCAAGACGATACGTTTTCTCATGCTGCGATTCAAATATCAGTCACTGTCTGTTCGGAAGTTCGATGAGCTTGCTAAACACATCGTGTTACCTTCTTTGACTGTAATTTTTCATTTGAGCTGCAATATGACAAATCGTATCTGCTGGTTCGTGCGCCCAACGGGGACTCAAATCAGCCTGGGTAACCGCGCAGCCTTTCAGTCCTCGTCGTTCGCATGAAGAAACTTTGCATCACTGGCTATCCAAAATGCGCCCAGTGAAGATTCTGATCAGACTGCGCGAATGAGCAGGCTGATCTGAATCTTCACTGGGCGCAAATGTCCAAAGGTACGTTTTCGAACGTTGCGATTCATTTGTACATGTATTTTACAAGTGTATACCATATTTTAACCTCTACAAAAAACAGGGGGTCCAGAATATGATCTTAAATTAAAAAAACGTAATAAATCAATCGAACAAAATTGTCTTCACCAGGATATGGGGTAATTCTTTAAAAGCACATCGAGCGGGTACATGACAGGAAAATATACGGGTTGGGATACTTTACCGTAAGTATTCGGATAGGTAGATCGGGGCAGACAGTACAGACCAAGATCAGACACCGCAGAATGCGGCGTCTGATCAGGGGTCTATACTGTTTGTCACTCATCCAGATACATCTACAGGTAATTCAAATGGACCTGATCAAATTTTAGGACAAGTATGATAAGGAGTAATTGACCGGCGCGCGAATCGCGCCGGTCTCGTAATATAGCTTTGGATTTTTACATATGGGAGACTATTCGATTAGCTCACTAAGGACCTTTTATATTTGCCGGGACGTCGGTTTGTGACGATCCCGGCAAATCTAAAAATCTTAAAACAAACTGTGTTATAAGCAGATTAATGTCTATTTTATTTTCATTTCAATCAAGAAATTTCATAAAGCTTAACAAAAGCAAACATTGACTCTTTCGGTGCCAAATTTCAGGCGACATTTGTCGTCTGCTTTTCTTTTCTAACAAACTATCGCTTGAAAGGAAGTTTAAACGTACAGTTGAAAGACTGAATGTCAAACAGCGTAGATCCAGATGAGACAGCTCATATGAGCCGTCTCATCTGGATCTATGCTGTTTGCAAAAGCCTGTGGCAGTGAAAGTTAAAGAATCACATTATTGTTCAATTTTTTACCTGTTACATTGAAAATTTGTTAAAGTTCAGTTTTCCCTTGTCCCATATCTCTATGTAAACATGGACAAAATTTGCGCCTGTACTTAACTATTTTGTCTTGTAAACCCTACAATATGTTATGAAATATAGTATTAACAGCTACCGGTCTGTCGGCATATCTACTGCCAATCGTTTTGAAGTGCCTTGAGAATACCGGTCTAGAATTTAAGATGTTTACCGACAGGGATAGACTACAATTTGAAGTTTAAAAGTTAAAGTAGTAAAATAAAAGTCAAAAAAAGTATTGCCTTTGGAAATAAAGAACACACACAATCACGAAAATCGGTGACTCGGTTTGATTGAGTCTCTTCATATGCAAAACTGTAGTTTGCGAGGCTGCATACGCCACCACCCCGCCCCTCCACCCCCCCCCCCCCCTAGCGCCGGCTTAAGCGGTATTCGCTTTTCAAAATAACCAGGATGGGCTCAGTGATCCCAAAGGCAATAAAATATAACAAGTTGATAATTTCCAGTTGTTTGAAATCTCGAGTCACACTTTCAAAGTTACTAACTGAAATTTTAAGATATCATGGTTGAACTTTCATTCGTACATATATTAAAGTGTCAAGATACGCTATAAGTAAACATTGAAATACCCAAGTGAGGTTCAGATTACGGAACTAAGCCTCCCAAACACACTGGATAATTACCGTCGAACTTCAACAGCTCGAACATATTTAGGGCCATGGAAATTTGTTCTAGACATGGTTAGTACGAGACATAGACTGGTTACAGTCTATTAAGTAAGTCTGTTTACCTAGGTGCATTATCTTGTCTACAAAGAGATCCATTATTTCACCTTTCTTCTTTCTGGCAAGAGATTGGAGTTTCATCAGATTGATATATGTATCAAGGAGACATTTTATTGTTTGGATTGATCTATTAGACTAGTGTCAGTCTACTTGTAACATTGAGGGTTAACTCTTTCACTGCCACAGACGTAATAATATGCGTAGATCCAGATGAGACGGCTCATACGCTGTTTGACATTCAGTCTTTCAACTCTACATATAAACTTCTTCCCAAGCGATAGTTTGTTAAAATAAAAAGAAAGGCAGACGACAAATGTCGTCTGAAATCACAGCGCAAGATCAGGAGTCAAATGTAGATAATCTTGGGATGTCTTTTCAATCCTTTATGAAATTATGGTATGTTGAGTGTACTCATTAGAGTCGCCTCGACAATCGTCCAGTATTTTGGGTAAGTACGATAAAGCGTCAAGGAAGTATAGTGGTACCGGTAACTATTTTATTTTGATTGTTACGATGGACCCGGATATATGTAACTTCCTCCAAGACGATGATTGGTGCTTTTTGCATGCCATAAGCAACGCGTATCAGTTAATAACCCATCACTTTATCTATATGGCAATATTATTTATGTATTTCAGAGAACTTGTTAAGGAGGAGTATTTGAAGATAATTCTAGGATATTTTCTCCAGTTCTGCATAAAATCATATGTTGTTGGTACGAATTACAAGAGGCGCTTCTAATAGGAACCACAACACAATTATTATGTTTGTATGGAGAAATAGATAATTTACCCCATAATCGAACCAAAACAAGTACCCTGGTATATATCTTTGTCATAACTTTATTAAGAGGTAATAAATCAAGCGAGATTTGCTTTGTATATTATCCGTGACAACATTTAAACCATGCCGTAAAAGTTATTGTTTTATCTTTTCGAAGTTGAATTTTCTCGATAACTTGTTAAACATATACAGTCGAACCTCAATGGCTCGAACATCTTTGGGACAATGGAAATTCGTTCGAAACATGGGTAGTTCGAGCCACTGAGGGTTAATCATATCACCAGTTCAGGAAGCAAACAGCGATAATTTTGGGAAATCTTTTCGATTTTCTACACAATGATCTTATGTTGAGTGTACTCATTAGAAACGCCTCATCGAGTACACACAACATACAATTCCATGATAAAAATAAGAAAAAAAAATCCCTGAATATTTGTTTTCTTGAGCTATTGGAAGAATTTTGTAGGGACTGAAAAAAGAGTTTGAATCATCCACGGTAAACGAGCCATCCGTGTTCGATCCACTGAGGTTATACTGTACGTTTTTGAAGAAACTTCCTTGAATAGAATTTGTGGAGGGACAATCGCCGAGGTCTCCGACAGGATTTTTACACATAGGTTTCACTTTAATCAGATGAAGGGGAAGAGAGAGCTAATCTTAGTGCTTTTCGTACGTTTGTTCGATTTGTGCTTGTTTGGATTTGTCGGTTTCCTCTTCCTCTTGGGGTCTGGGAAGGGCTACGGTTTGTGATTGTGGCACTCCCTGGAGTTTTCTCTTACCTTTTTTACGATTTTAAGTTCTGTGGGATTTTAAAAGTCGAAGTACTCCGCCTTTCTAGACATCAGTGATCGTCAGAAACCCATCCAATCCTTATTAAAAGACAATAGCCAGAGCACCCTGTTTCTTTATTTTGTTTGTTTGCAGTTTTTTCTTGTTTCTTATCTATTCTGTCATCTAATGGTGGATATTCAGTCTCTCATATTTTGGATGTGAAAGTGAGATAGAGCCTGCATCATTGAATTACACTATATAGTTGTCCATAATATTGGGACATTTTAACTATTAACCATAGGTCATAAAGTCTGAGCTGCAAGCAGGTGTACATATGGCTAAAATTCTCTGGATGGGTTGCAAAGACCCAGATCAGATGGTGCAGTGTCTGCTCTTGTTCGGGAATGTTTGCTCAGGCTTGTTTGTTCCAGTACTTGGGATAAATCAATTCATTAGCCATAACACAATCTTTTTGGTCTAAATATTATCGTCTACATGCATGTATTTTTAAGGTATTCAGTTGGGGTGGTCCTTCACGACCTCCCATTTACCATAGGACGAGGAGAATAAATGGGTTATCATTAGGTAACTTAAAAGAAAAAAAATCTCAGTACGCCACATTTTTCTTGAAGAAAAAGAGAAAACACGGCTAGATGCTTTTCATATCTAACGCCCTGAATCTTTGTAAAATTAAAGCCAATTTTGAATGAATGCTTATAAATGTACATCAATGAAACTGACCTATCGATTTGACCACAGCTGTTAATATTCATAAGGAAATGTCCACTGTACACTTTAGGCACGACATTAAGAAATTCCTGTGTTTCACATGCGACATCATCAGGAAAGCATGCCTAAATAATTTTGACCCCCCTAAACTCCACTTTTATATAATAAAACTGGGGTTTACAGGGGTATACATTATTTTATTATTTCTGCTCAAAAACATAGATTGTGGTTCTCGTTAGAACCGCCTCTAAAAGGCGGTTCTAACGAGTACACACAATCCATATTTTGAGCAGAAATGTGAAAAATATCAGATTTTTTTATCTGAAAATTTTCATTTTTTGATGGTTAAAATTTTCAATATATTTGAATAGGCGTGTTTTTGTAATGTGTATTGGCCCACCTTTACATATAATACCTGTTTATCCGTTTACGCAATAAATGCATACTTACATGTGTATAAAGATAATAATCAAAAGGTCAAAGCGACAGGTCAGTTTGGCAATGGAATAGCACTAATTAAGCAATGATTATTGCATTAAAAGCAGTGTCGCGCATTATTAACAGCCGTGCATTAACCGGAGAAAAGCCTTGTATTAACAAGGCAATTCACACGCTGTTAATGCACGGCTACGCAACTTCCGGGGCTGCTGTTACGAGAACCGGCCTCGGTTTTCAACACCTCCCACGGGACCTGGCGAATGTTAATGCATGAAAATCCATGTTTGATCCCTATATTGGCTATCAATCGTATACATTACCTGAAGAGTGCCCGTGGATGTCAATCACGGACTTAAAAATCTGCAGAATTTTATATTTTACAAAATCAATCAGTGTACAGTAAAACTGCTCAAAGCTACTATCATGGAACTTTTTAGATATGTCGGAGTCTAACTTTCTCTACAACGTTTACGTTGGACAGTTTTATAAGAAATATATTTAAGAAGTTATCGCTAGAAGTCATCTTGAAAAGTTAAAAAAAAACAACAACAACAAACAAACAAACAAAACAAAACAAAACAAAAAAAAAAACAACAAAAAAAACAAAAAACATTGAATTTATGTTATAGTTCGTCATGGTGTATTAAATTTCGCAGATTGCGAGATCCTGCGTATCCACCCACTCTCCCATGGTCTTCACTGTCGTCTATACATGAAATTCACATTTAATTACAGTATCGCCGCAGAGTTCATTACGTGATCCGTCCCATATACTTGTAAGCTTTAGCAATAAATAGGCGTCTGTGCACATCAGTGCTTGACCTTTTGAACTTAATAAAAAGCAATATGGGCTGTAAAGCATTATGTATATAAAGAAAATCAACAGTAGTCTGTATCCTGTTTTACTTACAACTCGTCTGCTTACTGAGTCTCCCCTCATGTGATACTGCAGTCTATGCAGCTTAGCAAACTCTTACAGGTCATGTATTATCTGTCCACAAAGTCTGGCAATTTTCTACCTTTTTTCTCAAAACATATTATTGTTACTCTTTTAATCTCTTCGAAGAAACCAATTTTATTGGACAACCCCAAAGAAATTAAAAATAAATGCGCAATAAAAATCTTATCTGAATCGCCGAAAGACTTCGTTTAGTGAGGGAATGTACCTTAAGCGATGGGCGCTCAGTGATGACGCAGATCATCGCTGATGCCCTTTTGGTAGATAAGGATACATTGCTTCTTCAGGAGGGCAGCGATGATTCTGATTAGACTGATCGGATGTGCAGACTGACCTCAGGTTTTACTGGGCGCACATTTCATTTGATAAGGTACAGTTTCTCACGCTACGATCCCCGAAATGGAATTCGTTGAAACTTCCAACTGTTTAAACATGTATTAGCAATAAGGAAGGAATAAAAGTTGAAACTATGTGACTTTATGCATTATTTCTCACTGGTGAAAGGAACTTTGTATAGAACATTTAGAAAGCTGGTGGCACAGGTCTGTGCTTACAATTTTATTTAAAAACGCACATTGCATATTCTACATAGTGATACAGTAAGTACGTCAAGGTAGGCTTGCGATTAATTATTTTACCGCTATAAAATCTTGATTAATAACTATTATTATAGCCCCACTTTGAAAATAAACGGGGCTATACTAAATTTGTCCTGTTACACTTTATAGTTGGTAATTTGTGAACTTGTTTAACACCTTTGTACCAATCAGTTTTAACTTTGCAGATATACCATAAATGGAATGAAAATATGCATGTAGTTTTTGTAAGATCTTCGAGTCATTTTTCATACCTTTTCGGCTTTGTAAGCTTAGTATTTTTTTTTTGCCTGAAATGCTATGGTATTGTATAGATAGTGGGTACTTCGTAAACTCATCTCCTCTTACAGTTTTTTACTAATGATTTTGAAACTTTGCAAAAAAGAAAATATGCACGAGGTTTTTTGTATAACCTCTCAGAGTTTTATACTAAGTTTTAGGGATTTTGGACTTCAGACCGTGAGTACTTTGAGAAATCATCTCCTCTGACATCTTTACACAGATCGGTTTCAAATTTTGTAGACAGTGTGTCCTTGGAATGACATGTGATTAGGCTTTTAAGCTAGCCTGGACGGAGTCCATGAAAAGCTATTGCACTACCCCGGCATCTGCGTCCACACAATGTTTAAGGCTTTACGATAAAGTCTTTAAGACCTCATATTTTCCAAACCGCATGAGGAATTTGATTTATATTTGGAATTACGATAAATATAAGAAAGGGTGTCGAACGTTTTATTCAGCAATACCAATAACCACGCTTATGACTTGTACGTCAGGTCATGAACTTAAAGTTTTGCGTTAAATCTTTAAACAGCTCATATTTATACCATAAGATGGATTGGTTTATATTTTGTATGATAAAAAGATATAGGTCCAAAGTTTTACTGAGCAATACCCCGCCTATACCCATGACCTTACTGTCAAAGTCACGGACTTAGAGAACTTTAATGCTAAAGTGTACATTTAAGTTTCCAACAACTCATAAATTTCAGACTAATTAATGGATTTATTTTATAATTGCTATGGTGATCGAGATCAGTCCGAAGCTCTGTTCAGCAATATCCTCACCCAAACTTATGACAATAAGGTAGAGATCACGGACTTAGAGCTTTTATGTCAAAGGTTTGCTTTAAAGTTTTTAACAGTGCATATTGTCCAGATCATAAGATAGATTAGGGTTATAAACTAATATGATGATGGATACAGGTCAAATGTTTAATTCAGCAATACCAGCGCCCTTGCGAACGACCTGAAGGTCAAGGTCATCGACTTAATACTTTTAAATTAAAGGATTGAACAGCTCATATTTTCCAGACTATATGATGGATTTGGTTAACATTTGATAGGATGATAGATATTGGTCCAAAGATTTATTACCTAATACACCCACCCTCTCTGCGTATGGCCTTAAAGTGCTCACTACAAAGTTGTTGAGCCAGGGGTATAAAAAACAAACTGGTAGCAACACTTAAGATGTTCTATGGAAGGCATCATGATCTGGTCAATCCTACAATGTGGCAGTTTCCAGAATTGTTTCTGATGTTTTTGCCAGTAACGCGCCATAAGTAGACTTCCCAAATCCCGGACATACGCTTCTACCGATATTTCCTTCATTCAGGCCTATGGGTATGGTGGGCAAAGCTTACTTACCAAGTAATGCTTCTTATCCGCGGACGCCTGATTATACCCTTTATTCTGAGGTCCATGTTTGTTGGTCTGAACATTCTGATTCGTCATTCGTTTATGGATTTATGAGTTTGGATTACGGCTTAGTACCATGACCGCAACTATTTAAAGCGCATTTTCAGACGAGATCTGCTGTCTGATGTATAATATTTAGATTATGTTTTATTTTTACGTTTTCACTTCGCGAATTTTGGCAGGTTTTGCCTGAAATGCTACGATATTGTATAGACAGTGGGTAGTTAATGAAATCATAAAATCTTACGGCTTTACTCTGATCATTTTTTTAACTTTGCAGAAGTTTTCTGCATGGAATGAATACTTGATTGGATTTATTATATAAACTGTCAGATATTTTTCTCCTCTTTTGGGCTTTGCAGATGTTTTGTGTATGGCACGAATATATGCATGATTTGTTTTGGTGTAGTCGTTTTATTATATTTCTTTATAATGTACAGACATCTACTTCTTCGTGAAATCATCTGTTTTAACAACCTTTCATCGATCGTTTTTAAGCCTTGCAGATGTTTTCTGCACACCATGAATATGTACAAGAACTCTTGATTACGCTTTTCCTTACTTCCTCGACTTTATCGACTTAAATATTTTGGCTGGAAATGCAATAGACAGTGGGTATTTTTGAAAGTTGTTTTCTCTTACATCTTTCCATTGCTGGGAGTGCATGCAATACTTTGAGCTTTTCAGCCCGACAGACCAAAACCAGTACCTGTTCAAACAATATAGATACAGATGAGACAGCTCGTAAAGAGCCGTCTCAACAAGATCTACACTGTTTGCAGTTCTGATTTTACACTATTTGCATCAGTGAACACGTCGAAATTCAACAGCTTTGTTTTCATGTATCATCCATGAATACCTACTGTCTCTGCCTGTGGCGTAATGCCACCAGTTCATTTATTCAAAGAAACGTTCAGTTAGAACAAAGTGTAGTGACAATGTGTAGTGGAAACTTATCACAAATTTAACAGGGGTCTATCACATAACCCTGTATTTACAGGGAATGTATATGCTTTGACTGAAAGGCTACACTATTATAAAATTAGTTTGCCTCCCTAATGAGAAGGGGCACTCTAAAAAGAACGAATTTGCTCTCCAGGAGTGGATCTTTTTATGTATTTTCAGACTTAAGAACAATGCTGGTAGCTTTGCTGTTGCTGACATGTACATGTGCGATGGGTTTTAATGCTGGACGGTAAAATTCTTTTGTAACTGTATATTGTCTAAATATTTGGCATCTTTAGAAGAATAGATAAACGTGACAGATTTTACACCATTTCAACAACGAAAATACTTTTTGTGACTTTCTCTTTGTTGCCTACACACCAAAACCCTTCTGAGAAGGGGTCCAATCTAAAAGGAAAGGGTGTTCTCCCTTGGAGAGCAAATTCTTACCTTTTAGGGTTGATTTTCTTTCAGAAAGGAGCTAAATAATTTTGTCAGAGTTTTCTCATTCTTAAAAATGTCTTAATTTCCTTTATTGCTTACAATACTTGTCCAGAATTTTTAACAAATCCATTTTACTGTCAGATAGACATAATACTCGTAGTGAAAAGGGAGAAATCTATTTTAAAGAAAGACGGGAAAAACAAAAAAAAAAAAAAAAAAAAAAGAAAAAAAAGAAAAAAACAAACAAACACACACACACACACACACACACACACACACACACACACACACACACACACACACATTGTAAAAGAACGGTTACATGCAAAACAATAGCTGTGAAAACGACCAGTAATAATATCGTCTCACGGTTCAAGACTCTCCCAGGAAATCCGACACGTGTTAAAGGGGAACGCAACCCTAGCATAAAATATTCATCACAAACAAGAGATCAAAATCCGTAAAACAATGATCAACTTTGATCAAAATCGATCAAGAAATAACAAAATTATTACTGTTTGTAGGATTAAACATTGCCAACATTGGCACCGCAATTTTGAATACTTAATGAGATTTCAAGAAATTTTAAACTTTTTAATTTTGCATTATTTCTATAACCAAAACACTTGTTTTTTTTTTCTTGTTTTTTTTTTTTTTTAAATGAGTTGCTTAAGATAAACTATCCATCTATATGTTGTTTATTTTAATTATGCATATTTGATTAGGACTATGTGACGCAACAAAGCCTAAAAATGGCGGCCTCCATAACAGTTGGGTTTCAAATATTTAAACTCCAATAACTTGCTTATTTGCTGGTCGATTTTGATCAAACCTGTATCAAAAGTTTTAGCTCAGAAAGTAGTATCTGAATAGACATACTTTCTTTCTATGTTGAGTTTGCCTTTACGTGACATGAAAGGAGATCTAAAATGTTAGTATTTTAGTTTATTCTCTCAACATATCTTCTGGGGACTAATATTACTTCTAGTATCTGTTAAAAAGTTTATGAGAGACATTTTTATTGATTGCATATTTTAAACAATCAACTTTTAAAAAAAAGCATAAAACTGCCATAATAAGTCATTGGTATTTTGCAGTCAGAGTACCTAGCTAGCATTCTATTTAAATCTATATTTAACCGTTATCGACCCGACAGGAATCCTGTCCGATCACGGATCCATATAGATTTAAGAATGCTAGCATCCTTACAATACAAAAGAACACGGTAGTGTGCATTGTGGTGAAAGTTTCACAACTTTATATCGATATTGCAGGAATTTATTAAAGTATGCTTTAATGCACATGACAAAAAAGGATATATTGTCTGTTAGGTTTTGTGTGTTTTTGTTTTCAGGAACTTATTGCAAATTATTCCACCCGCGGATACAGTTGTGCCACCATGGGAAGTAACAAGTTAGTTATGTTTATATGATTCGAGTCAGGGCAAAACACTTCCTACAAGATCGAATGTGCACCCAGCAAAGACTCAAATTAACCTGCGCATTCACATAGTCTGATCAGTCTTTGCAGGCACTCTCTGGGAAGCCAAGGGTCCAAAGTGTCTTCAGGCGAACAGCGAATATTCTGCTCGGCTGATTGGTTTATATGTCTTCGCTGGGTGCACTCTACTAGGCAATATTATGTCCCGACTCATTTAGTATTATAAACAAATGTAAAAAATAATAGCATAACACACTAACCAACACTCTTCATTTAAAATAATGAATTAGTAAAGAAGATGTCAAGAAAGTATCACATTCACAGAACATAGTAAATGAAACCAAAAAGAAAAGGAGTGCAAAAAAAAAACATGGCGGATTGCACGTGCGCAACAAAAAACAAAACCAAGCAGCACCAGATCCCTCTTCCCAAACGAGAACGAGATCATTACGAAAACACGCCTTTTCAAATATATAGAAAATTTCACCTCCAAAAACTGAAAATTTTCAGATAAAAAACCCTGATATTTTTTCATATTTCTGCTCAAAACATAGATTGTGGGTACTCGTTAGAACCGCCTCGGCAAGGCGGTTCTAACGAGTACCTTCAATTTATGTTTTGAGCAGAAATAAGAAACATAATGTGTACCCCTGTAAACCCCAGTTTTACTATATAAAAGTGGGGTTTAAGGGGGTCAAAATTATATAGACATGTTTTCGTGATGTCATCACCGTCCAAGGCGCAACGAACACGCCATAAAACACCAAACTGGACACAACATGGATACTGCAAATGCTTAATGTTCTCATGCTCTCTCTCTCTCTCTCTCTCATATAAGTTTGTTTAGTGAATGAACAATAAACACTGGCGAAATTGCGAGGATGTAGAACTCTTGATATTGACTGTTACGAAAACTTAGGTGTACAAAAACAAAACAAAAAAAAAAAAAAAAAAAAACAAAAAAAAAAAAAAAACAACAACAACAAAAAAACAGAAAATGTTCTTGCAATGTTTTATTATAACAACTGTAGATAGTATTAAGGTGCACATGTCAATTTGCGAACAGCATACTCATGGGTCATTATGCGTCTTAAATCATATTCTTCCATATTCTGTAGAAATTAGACATGCTGAACTTGTATGTAACGAGCATGCATTTTTTGTACATACACCAAACATCCATGATAGATTCTTTTTCTTGCATATCCTTTCATTTCCATGTTTGTTGATCTTTTTTATTCATTTAAACGCAGAACTCCCTTGGATACAAAATAAAGTCGACGCCCGCCGGATTGAAAGTTGATGTTATTTTTATCACGTCGAGATGACGTCAGCTAAGCAAAAATTTATATGACGTCCTATAAAACCAATGCGATGATCGAACGCACGTAAAGTTTTCCTTTTTCTCTTACCCGGGGTAGGACAGTGTAGGTGGAATATGAATTTCTACCCCAAGCAAAAACTTCGGATGCATCACGAAAACATACCTATATAATATTGACCCTCTTAAACCCCACTTTTATATAGCCTAAACTGGGGTTTACAGGGGTATACATTATTTTTCTTATTTCTGCTCAAAAACATAGATTGTGGGTACTCGATAGAACCGCCTCGTCGAGGCGGTTCTAACGAGTGCCCACAATCTATGTTTTGAGCAGAAATATGAAAAATATCAGATTTTTTTTTATCTGAAAACTTTCATTTTTTGGAGGTGAAATTTTCAACATATTTGAATAGGCGTGTTTTCGTAATGGTCTTCATCTGGTATGCAAGAAAAAGATTGTATCTCCCTACCAAATTGCAGATGTGTGCACACAAACATTATGTTTGATTAATTAATCACGAAAATATACTTGCTGTTATCATTATTATTATTATTATTATTATTACAATTATTATTATTATGTTAAGCTCTTATCTATTTCAGCCAATAGTAGCGGAACAGTGATCTCAGTATCGCTAGTGATTTCACAGATTCGAAGTGTGTTATATGTAAGTGAATGCTTAAAATTATACTTAAGCTATATAACTTATTGATAAGCAGAAGACGTATACTTAAGAACATAAGTTCCGCGCGATACAATTAAACCATGAATCCACAATTTTCGCAGTTTCGGTAGTATCAGGTATTCTTTGAAAATTGCCGTTTAAGGCATTTCCTGATCACATTTTCCCGAAACAAGCGGCGTGACTCTGAACGGCGTAATGTTTTTTCAGTGGTATATTGGCATAATAAATGATAGGGATGAACCAAGAATTATTATGAAACCATGCAGAACTTTTTTTAGTATACTTTTTATCCACGACCTGTAATAGCATCAACAATAAAAATTCCATTATAAGAACATCGGTTTTCAGCTATTTGTTATTCCAATATTTCTCTCTTGAAACATTTGATAAGCATCGTTCGTGACATCCCGTAGAGCTTGCCAGACTACAATGATTTTTATAACTAAGCCGGCCCACATCATTTACAACAATATTACATGTACGCCCGAGAAGCCGCAGATAAATCTGTACATCCGGCTGAACAGAGTCTTTGATGTCCGCGTGAAGACACTTTGGATCCTTGGCTTCTCACAAAGTACCCTGCGAAGACTCTGATCAAACCGTGCGGATGCGTAGGCTAATTTGAGACTTCGCTGCATCCGCCTGATCAGAGTCATCGCAGGGCACTTTTTGGGTAGTAAAGAATTCAATGCGTCCTCATATTATGCGACAGACTTAATGCTTAGTTTACATCCAGATCATGGTTGATAGATGTGTTTTCATCTTTAATTGCGCGACGGTGGGTCAGGTCTTATTCTATGAAAGTGCCTATCTAAATCAACCATTAGGTGGTTAATGCGTGATGTTACGCATTGGTTTGGATCCTCGAGGTTCAACTATTGGTTTTCTTTAGCATTCTTGTTTTATCACAATGACTTAATTTGATTTACATTTCTTTTCTTTGATGAGCCACTGATTGATTTAGGGATCCTTTATGCAAGCGGAACTATATTTCGTATTTTTACAATATTTGAACACTGGGTGAAGGTTAAAACGAGTAAAATCAATTATAAGGCTCCTCCACGATGTTTTTTGTTTTATTGACCGTTCTAAGGTGGTGTTTCTGATGCTTTATGTTTTTCTTTTCGTGGTCTTGTGGTTGCTTGCAGACAGGCTCCAGGCATAATCCTTTTTGATAATCCACTAAAATAAAACAAAAAAGAGTATCGTGACTATAAAGGCAGGTCACTCTAGTGATCAGCCTTTATAGTCATGATATTATTTTGGTTTTATTTTAGTGGATTATTAATCAGGGGTTATAAGACAAAACACAAGTGGCTAGAGCCAGTCTAGATTGCTCGCTGCGGGGCTGTTTTCGTGTTTTATCCTGTTTGTTGTCTTGTTGTGTTCAGTGGATTTCGTCTTGCATTGTGATCACCTTGTTGGTAATTGGGAGCTGGTTGCTTTGCTTTTCTTTGATTCGTGGCTTGGATTTAAGCCCTCAGTAGATTTCCTTCTGCCCGTTCCAAGGCGGTTCCTTGGATGCAGTTCTATGTGCGTCTGTGGTTTTATATGTGGCGTTTGTTTTGCCCTTATTTGTTCCTCATCTCTCATTCTTTCGGTGCCTCGGGAAGGGTTGTATTTCGTGACTGTGGTATTTCCTTGATAGTTTCATATATATTTGTTTGTACTGGCTGTTTTGTTTGTTTGTTTGTTTGCTGTTTGTGTTTTCTTCCTCTTGGATGGCATTAATTGGCTGTGTTCTGTGACTGAAGCACTTCCTGGAATTCTTCTATTCTGTTTTCAGACATTCAGTGAAGACATTTATCAGCCTGCAATCTTGTAGGAAATTTGTGCCCCGGCTCTATTTATGAAGATCACCATTTGTAATCATCGTCTATTTGACTGAATATTAGCTGAATTTTATGCAACTTCTGTTAAATTACACTGTTAAAGATGCTAAACTTTCTGTACGGAATATTCAATGGAGAACACTTAACACATTTACAAAGCTGAAAACAGCCGAAGTCAAGTTTTCTGGGCTAGATAAGCGAGTTTCGGCCAATTAGGCCTCGTTAGTGATCCTCTTATGAATTTTAAAAAGTCCCGGAGCGGGCACAGTGATCACTAGGACCAGTTAATATAAACTACACTATAGTAAGTACGGAAGACGTTTGACGCCCAACATACGGTACTAACACAAGCGGTAGTGGAGATATATTGACTCTAAAAGGAAAGATCATTGAGCAATGAACAGTTATAAAGCTGAGAATTTCGAAAAAACTCTTTTAACACCGCCGACGTTTGTCTCAAACAACTATCATTAAGGTGCACGACCCGCCTCTTGTCAGCATTAATAGATACACACATTTTATTAAAACGTTTGATGATTTACTTATTTTCACATTTTCGGCATCGACAGGCCTTGTTCACAGAACGTGGTATTGGGCAATTCTTTTGGCCGAAAGTTGTCAATATCAATGCGTTTACAAAACGTTATCAAACTATACCGTATGGTTTGAGAGCTATGCGTTTTCCATATTTGCACGTGTTTGGCTTCGACGTTATCTTGGTCAATGATAAGTGGCATTTGGCAAGTTTTTAGGCTTGTACTTGTCGGTATCATTCTATGTGCGAACAAGTATCAGAATATTTCTAACGGTTCAAGAGTTAGGGCCATGTTCGCTAATTGTTCACAGACAAGTTCACAAACTCTCCACGAGCGGGTCACAAACTGTTGATGGACAAGTCGATTATAGAGCATTACACGGACATATCGACTATAGGACACTCTTCAAAAGTCATTCAGTCATGTGAAATGGGGCTTATACAACATACCCGAAAACAACAACAACAACAACAATAACAACAACTAGTAACAAAAACACACTAAAACAACACTACCACCACTGACAACAACAACAACAAAAACAACAACAATAACAACAACAACAACAACAATAAAAACATATAACAAAGCCCCGTGCATAAAAACAAGCAGGATATATATTGCTCTTATTTTTTTCCAGGATGCAGAAGTTTCATTTGAATTATATCAGTCATGGTTTGACAGTCGTTTTTTAAATGACACACTCCACCCAGAAGAGTTCATTCTGTTTAAGGAAGCAAACTTTGAAGGTGTGTGGCAACCCGATACTTACATTGCGAATGAGTTGCCAAATGGAGTTTTTGAGACAACCCCTACAGACTTCGTGAAAGCTTATCCAAATGGAAGTGTGTTTCAAGCAACAAGGTATAAGGAATTTGTCCCGTTTCTTAATTAGGGAGATTGAGTATATTTTTAAGAGAGGCACCTTTGTCAAGTTGTTTTACCCTGAGGCTCCCTTCTGAAAGGCAGTCCAATCTAAAGGGAAACTAATTTCTGCTTTAAGAGTAGACCCCTTTTCGAAGGCACTAGGTGTGTGGGGACGCAACGAGGAGGTCAAAAAATTGTATTCTGTTTAAAAAGGGTGGCAAATCGTTGTATCAAGTATATTATAAAGGGAGAGCAACACGATATAATGTACTTAAGTGCGCAGTCTGATCAGTCTTCGCTATCAATAAAACAAAGCAAACAAAAAACTTTGAATCATTCGCTGTCCTCAGACCACCTAGTGAAGATTCTGATCTTACTGCAATGAACAAACACATCATACGGAACTTAGGCCTGCGTGAGCAGCAAGACTCAGATCAGCCTGTACATCCACCCAGTATGGCAAGGGTTATCGTTTATCCCTTTTTGGATCGCCCGGAGGCTGTAGAAGGCACATGCGATTAGTAAAGACTTCGACCAGACTGCGCGGAAGCGCGGACTGGTCTGAGTCTTGGCTGGATATACACGTTATATTGTAGGTTTGGTCGCGCGCAGGCTCAAACAATAATTTGATTAAAATCAGATATGCCAAGGTAGGCCATGGAATCACCGAATACAAATAAAACTAAAAAACAAAAACTGCACTGCTGAAGCAAAGGAGACTTTGAAAAATCCCAACACGGCATCTGGCTTTCGACTGATTCCCATTTCTATAAATTGAATATGCTCGTCTGAGTCTATGTTGTCACTTGGAAGTTTTACAAATGATATTGTTTAAACCAATTAACAGATCTGGTTTTTCATCTGAAAATAGAAAGGAAAGCAATGATCAGGAATCGATACAATTACCTAACACCTTTCGTTCCAAGACACTATAAGGAAAGGAGGACGCACTTAAAGCAACGGCACCACAATCAAAACACTACATGCAGAAAGCCAAAAGGACAGTCTCTTTCCCAAAAACTGGCCTAACCGCTATTAAAAAACATTACCAGGACATACATACAAAGACATACAATGACAGAAATAGTAAAACCGATAAGAGAAAAATCCAGAGAGTGCCACAATTACAAGCCGCGTCCCTTCCCAGACACAAAGAGGAAGAGGGAACAGATAAAACCAAACATGCGCAAATCGAACAAACGTACGAAAAGTGGTAAGATTAGCACTCTCTTCCCCAAGCGAGGTAATCGCAATGCTCAAAGAATGAAAAACACAAGAATAAAACTTAAAAGAAATCGCCTCGTAGAATAAATCACAAAGCAACAAAGAGTAAGACTAACACCGGGACCGCCCCCTTAGAACGGTCACAGCAGAAACACCGCCTTGAAACGATCAGTAAAAATATTACTGGGGGCTACCGTATTCGACCTAATTAACGCACTGTGCGCTTAGGTTTTTCAAACTTACAGGACACACTCATTTGTGGTCAAATATGTATCTATCTACTAAGGATACACTATAAAAAAGATCAGAAAAGGACTTATTTAATGATGACTACGCGATTTTTTCTGACTTTCCTTTGTAAAGAAGTAAAGAAAAAAGTACACCGGTTGTAATCTGAAGACTACGGAATTTCTTGACTGTGCGCTTATAGGGGTATGTGCGGTAATTAAGTCGAATACGGTAAATCGATTTTACGTGGCCACAACCCTCGCCTTTTGTTCTGCTGTGGTATACACAAGACATTTGTTCAGTCCTGGTGAAGGTATCCAACCTCATCAATGCAACATCTCTAAGAACATAAAACAAAAGAATAAGATGAAACAACGATGAGGACACGAAACCTGTTGAAAATGTACAGTTGTAATAAGGTATCAAATCTATATCTTTGTATGTTCTCGAGAAAGATACGTTCTTAAATTTTATTTCTTTCTGACACTTGCATTTTAAAATGTCGTTCTTGTCAGCCAAAAGTTTAGTTGTTATGTTTTAGTCTTTAAGTGTATATTAATTGTTTTACCACAACATGAATCAAATTTACATACTTTAATATATTATGATGAGTACTTTGTTTATTCTATATTCTCGAACAAATATGCCCCGGCAAGCAGTGTAGACTCAGATCAGTCTACACATGAACTTGGTGACTTGCTTATCAGGGCCTGCACGTGTTTCACTCGTCTGTCTTCATTTGTTTTCGTTGGTTTTGTTTTCGTTTTTATACATTAACAGGTAGGAAACGTGGCTTTTTTGAGGCATAGAACAAATTATCAAGGAGTTACAATGTTCGAATATTACCACAATCAAGCTGTTGACCGCATTTAACACTATAAACGCACTATCGTAGCCTTCAGGTTACAGGCCATGTACCATTATCTGCTTCTTTATAAAAGCATAATGCTATTTTCGAGGCAATTCAAATCAGTACGTGCAAAATATGTTTTATAAGAACATTCAGAAACCAAATTGCATAAGCAGCATTATACTCTTATTTAGTCTATCGATGCGCTTTCTTTAAAAGGCTAAAATTTCTCACCGATAAGATTTCGAAAAAATTTACTTATTTTTTTTTCCAGAAAATAGACGGACATTTCATGCACCTTATCAATTCATAAAACGTCAAAGCCTATTTTAAGCAAATATAGATAAAATATCAATTTGTCGTCTCGCACAGATAGTAGTAAAGTGAACGCTTGTCAGGTTTATATTTTACTACAAGTTGTTCCAGTCATTTTGACAACCCTATGCGCAGAGTGTGGTAATTATGTCGAATACGGTAATTGTTAATGTGGACTAAATTATTATTAATAATTATCGTTTCAGGAATTCTATCATTTTCCACTGTAATGTGAAATGGTTCTCAGTACCCATGAAAGATGAAATTTGTTCTATAAAGTTCAAAAGTGGTATGTTTGATTTCGATTTGACATATAATTAAACATATCTGCTGTTTAAACTTCAAACTGTAATAGTTTATGGGGACTAGATATATCACTGAGTTTTATTCCTTGTGCTGACTTCCTATTTGTGTTCTGCAAACCAAGTAAACAAGTTAACTCAATAACTGATACAATCAGATCTACATCCATCGAGTTCTCATCATCAAAGGAAATGACAGACAAATTAATAGAACATCCAAAAGAAAAGAATAGATGAAATGCAGAGTTGGCTACTCTTTCCCCGTAAAGATGGCAACTCAGTTACCCAAACTTGACTGAATGTATCTTTACATAATGGTTAAAAAACAAAAACAAACACATTAGTAAGTAAAAAAAAAAGATAAGAGAAAAGCCATAATTACTAATCGCAGCCCTTCCCAGACACCAAGAGGAAGAGGAAACCGACTAATCCAAACAAGTACAAATGGAACAAACATACGAAAAGCACTAAGATTAGCTCGAGGTAATCGCAATGCTAAAAGGACTGAAAACACAAGAACAAAATGACACAAGGTAAGACATAAAACAATCGCTTCGTAGAATAAACCACACAGCAGCAAAAAGTAAGTAACACCGGGACCACCGCCTTAGAACGGTCAGTAGAGTAAACCACCGTGGGGTTTAAGCACTTTTCCAGCTAGCCATTTCACCCTGGGTCCCGATGCTACTCTTAATACAGAAATACACAAAAATTCGGTTCGCATAAAGGCTTCCAGTTCTGTCAATGCATCAAAGCGAAAACATAAAAATCAAATTAATCACTATAATAAACAAAGACAAATACTCATGGCTAATTCTACTGTATGCCAGAGTAAATGAAAACCAGTAGTTGAACACGGCGGGCCAAGCCAAAGACATATCGTCAAGCCCCAACACACTGGTTAAAGTTTTACGAAGAGGCCATCATTGAGTCTGAGGCCCGAACCACTACAGAACAGTTAACAAGCCCTTTCATGAAGCCGGTCTATTCTACAATATAGAATTTGCCCTGGGGAATAAACGTTTCCCTTTTGGAGTAGCCATCTTTTTCAGAAGGAAGTAGTGGCACATCTTGTCGGGTGTAGTCGAGACTATACAATGTAATTATGAGAATGCGGCAGCAAACGATGGGCAATTATGAGAACCCACGGCAATTAAGATATGTTAGTGCGCTTTATTCAAATCACTCCATGGCAAAACTTGTCTTTGGGGACTACAGTAGCTTGCTACTTTCGCAGTCTGATGAACACATCTGGCAGATAAGGACTTTTGTTGTCAAAATACAGAATTATTGGATACTCTAAATACACAGACGTAGAACAGTGAGTAAAAAGACGATACAGTAAGAAAACGACGTCATCAAAGAAACAAAGTAAAAACATACAAACAAACAAATAAATTAAAACAAAATAAATACATAAAAATACAACCATTACGAGCTACAAAAACACAGCCACGAAAATATGCACTAATATACTTCAAATGCATAGCGATACTCCTCAGGCAGACAACAGAATGACCAACCAGACAAGTCCTATAAAACTGCATTGGATAACCGTCTTGGCACGGTCAACAGCATAGCTATAGATATTAATATTGAGAGCGGGACCGTGACTTAAATCGGCTATGGAACTATACGGCGGGGTTTTAAGGACCTTTAAGTTTGAACATATCCTGATTAAAACTTTTAGTTGGCAAGGTTCATTCAACTACAACCAATTAACAAGAAATATTTATTTGCTGAATGCTAAATACCAGTACTGAATGATATTAGAAGTAACACTTCTCTGATTTTCTGTACATGTTCAAAGGAGACAGTTCTGTAATATAAAAATAATGTGTTCCCCAAGGGAGCAAATCCTTTCTTTCAGAGTAGACTCCTTTTCAGAAGGGCTTTCAGAAGGAAATTGGTGTTCAGGTAGGCAAACCTGAGGGCAAATGTAATAAAGACGTTTAGGGTGTAAGACAATGGAAATATCGCAGTCTACTCCCGATGTTGAGTTGTAAAGGTAACGCACAGAAACATCTTCAGCAAAACAAATAACTAAACAATGAAGTCAATGGCGTTGCCTACCTTGTCAAAATTGAAGTAAATCTACCAAGTATATCCAGTCCTCGTAATAACAAAATCATTCAAAAGCAGACGTGTGACTATCAATGCAAGTTGACAATGAATTAATGCCGGTTGCTTTGAAAATCAGTTCTTATTAAATGTTCCTGCTTATTACATTTTCTTATTTCTTTATAGCTTCTTTTACAACCGACGTGCTCAAGCTCGTCTGGAGGTCAGATAGTCCAGTACAATATTCACCGGATTTCATACATCATGCAGTAGAAAGCAGAAAAACGGAGACGACATCGTGTACCAAACAAGCAGGTAAGTGACCAAATAGTGTTATATTAGATGCGGTCTCCGGAATAAGTAACAAGTCTGAAGATCGGACAAACGATGGAGCGCTCTCTCACCGACTAAAAGAAGGTCAGCGCCACTGATTGCAGGGTTGTGGAATTATCAAATTGTATTACTTGTCCACGGACAAGTAAATGGTCAAAATCAGCTTGTCCAACAAATATCTATTGACCCGAAAATTAACATCTTCTTATTTTCCGAAGAAAACATGTTTTTGTGTGTAATCCTTACATATGCCTCGGTGAGGCGCTTCTAATGAGTACCCAAAACAGATGTGTTCTTCGAGAAATAAGAAAAACTATATATTGCATCATCGGGATACTATTCTTAGCTTTGCTTTAGCTAGCGCTTTCAAGTCCTTGTCCCAGAAGAAGTAAATTGAAATTTCCGACAACTCCACAGGGCATTGGGATAATTAAGGCAAGTTGGGCATCGTTTTTATAATCCCTGATCATTATAGCCTCTTCAAGTCCCATATACAAGTTTTTCGCACTGCAAAGAAATATCGTCTATCTTGGAACAATCAACAGTAAGTCTGTTTATAGTTGGGGCTTAAAACTTATCGTTGTAAACCTTAAGTGAAGTTAATCAGGAAAGGCCCACAATAAGGAAGCAAAGCCTGTCCACGGCACAGCAAAAAAAAAAGATATTAGGAGTAAGCAATGCCAAAACAGAGCATCATAGTTGCGTAACCGGCATACGAAGGAAAATCTGCAACAGTGGAATCGAAGTGGAACTGTCATTGAAAGGCAACTTACAACCCAGGGATCTTCAAATGTCTCAACACATACCAGCAACTGACAACACGGGGATCTCCAAATGTCTCAACACGCTGTTTCTGTTGAGTCCTCATCTTTGTTTCATTATAGGCTTGATCTGTAATTTATCTGTTGCCGTAATGATTCCTAAATGAGTTAGAAGACCTCCACACGGACAAAAAAAAAAAAAAAAAAAAAAAAAAAAAAAAAAAAAAAAAAAAAAATAGTTTTTTACCACTATGGAAGCTGAGGGCCAGGATTTGTCGGTTTCCTCTTCCTCTTGGTGTCTCGGAATGGCTGCGGTTTGTGATTGTGGCACTCCCTGGACTTTTCTCTTACCTTTTGTTTCGGATCCCGTAGTTAAGCCTCCCATGTAATTCATTACTGACCATTCCAGGGCGGTAATTTCATGGTGCCTTTTGTTAATCTTTGTGTACTGTTTTTTTTCCCTATTTTTTTTCTTTTAACAATCATACAAGTTCATAATATTTTCAGTTAAGTTTGGGTAACAGAGTTTCCATGTTTTTGGGAAAAGGGTTACCAAACTCTGCTTGCCGTCTGTACATTTTATGGCTGCTTTATTGTATTTGTCTATCTTACCCGTTGGTGTTGGGGGCTTTATGTGGATCTGATTGTACAGGTTTTCGAGTTCTCTAATTTGCTTCATGGCGTAAACAGTCGAAAACTTTCCCGTCAACCTCATGCAACTGCATATTTTAGATATATAATTTCGATATGTTAAAAGCAGTTAAGTACTGGGTGATTTTGTCGTTAAGGAGTAAGTCAGTATTGAATAAACAAGAGGTTATTTCTAACTATACTGGACGATTTATATGTTTTAGTATAGAATAGTATATATTATATAAAAAAAAAAAAATAATTACAAATCATAGCCTCACAATGGCATTAATTGGAAAAGCAAACGAACCATTTCAGACAGTACACAAACAAAAAAACAAACAAAAGTTAAGTAACTCGCTCCCTCTCCCCCGACAAGGAGATCAAATGCTAGATAGTAACCACTAAACACAAATGTATATATAAAAATCAAAGGTTGCCTTTGTAAGCAAAGAACACACAAAAGAATGAAAATCGGAAAATCGGTTTTTATTAAGTCCCTTCATTTGTAACAATCTAGTGTTCAAGGCTACAAGCACCGGATTACGAGGTATTCGATTTTCAGAGTAACCAGAATAGGCTCAATGATCCCTGTAAAATGTAATCAGCGCGGTGAAATGACAACGAACAGGACAATCATGAAAACAAATGGAAATAGCCCCTTAGTGAGCAGCCACTAGGCCTCCAAAGAACAACCAATACCAGAATCACCGGCTTAGAATAGTCAGTACTACAAACTTCCGCGGATGGGAAGCAGACGGGGTTAAATTAAATTAGCGGGTACCAAATCACATCTTAGGTTCACATGTTGTAAAAATAAAAAAATATTGTTCGACTTGCACTGAATCAGTAAAACATCACAAAAAAAAAAAAAAAAAAAAAAAATCAACAAAAAAACAACAACATACCAATCAAATTAAATCAGGATGATTAAATGAGAATAAGGGCTCGTGGCAAGCACCACTGACACTGGTAGCCAGAGCTAAATAAGACCACCAGTTGAATACGGACGTACAATGACAACGTTATTTGATGCCTTGTCATCTGTATCAAATAGATATTACCGACATCTCCGATACCTTGCTTCAGATGTTGAGGAAAGACCTTATCATCTGGATCCAAAACAACTCAGCAGCAACATCATAAAAAGTACCTTCGGACATGTGCGCCAAACGAAGATTCAAATCAGTCTGATCAAAGTAAACCTTTGAATCACTAGCTATCCAAAATACGCCCAGTGAAGATTTTTATCAAACTGTGCTATTGCACATGGTTGTTCTGTGTCTTCGCTGGGCACACATGTCCAAAAATACGTTTTCTGACATTGCCGCTCATATTTCCCGTGGTTATCTCGGATATATTGATGTCCGTTTGTGTAAAAATGTTTAAGGCTATCTGAGTAGGCTAAGTGTTTGGATTAATACTAAAAAATAAATGCGTCAATTCATTATTTTTTTTTCATATGATTTTTCAGTCATTTGAAGCAATAGACGCGGCATATTGTCGTTTGCATGAATATTCGTGGAATTTCAGTAAAGCTTCCGAAATTTGTATGTTTGTATGAATCATTTGTTGATGTCCTTGATAAACGTTAAGATCCCTTAGATGCAATCGACCAAATACGATAATCGAAATAATTCTCAGGTGTTTGTTTGTTTGTGTTGAGGTTTTACGGCCCAGTCAACCCAATGGGGTCATGTCGAGCGCGGTCAGTTTACCTAACCACACGTTTACTGGGCAGGCTTAGTCCTCTAAGCGGTTAACCAGTACTGTGCACATTCTTTCGCCAGAAACTGACAACTGCCCTTCTTGAATCAGCGGAAGGGAGAGAATGACCGTAGAAAATATTTCATGATCAATCTCCACGAAAGAATGTTGCCGACCTCGGCGGGGGTTGAACCCGCGACCTCCTGGTCTCCAGTCGGACGGCGCATCCAACTGAGCCACCGAGGCCGGCAATTCTCAGGTGTACATGTTAATAACTAGCTTATTGAAAATACGTATGGTTATAAGATACGATTATTATACTTATAACACATAATGAGTGATTCAGTATTCAAAAGTGAAACAAATAATTTATCTCTAAATATAGCTATATCAATAACTTTTAGATACTTGTTGATATATGGAAACTTAACATTTATAATATGATTAATAACTGAGTCAGTGTAGGGTAACAGAGCATAGGCTAATACTATAGCTCTTGTTCCGTATTGGTATGTCCCATATATTACTAACAGAGCAACATATTTGAAATACGAACTATTCTGGATTTTATAGGGTCCACACCTTGTCTCGAACTGAAGCTTCATCTGTGGAGAGTTCACCAAGTCATGTCTATTCAACTCTACTTACCAAGCACATGTATAATATTCATCACGTGGCTCGGTTTCTGGATTCACCATGCGGAAGTCTCCGGAAGAACCCGCATATCGACTGTCTGTTTGGTGGCAATTACTACGGAGAGCATTGCTGTAATGATCATCAACCCGGAGCAAAATCACATGGAAGCCATAGAAGGCTGGAACGGTGGTTGTATAATATTTTGTACTCTAGCATTTCTGGAGTTCATCATTGTTCACAATATTCACCTGAAACGAGAGAAAGAAGAAAATCCTCCCCGACGAGATTCGCAATCAGATCGTGACATGGTAATAAGACTGTTATATATATCATAGTCCAAGTAGGAATTTAGGCAGATCCGGATCCGACCATGTTAAATAGGAATCTCATATTCCATGAGGTTGTTCCCCTCCCACATAGTTTTACAACTGTATATAAGTGAAAACATCAATACATAAGTGAATCTCAAGTATGAAAGTATAAAAATTTAATGAGATGACTACTTTAATGTGTCTGGTTTACCTACACAACTAACGGTAACTTTCATTTTTCATTTTTCAATTCATTTTGTTCTTGTGTTTTTCAGTCCTTTTAGTATTGCGATTACTTCGCTTGGGGAAGAGAGAGCTAATCTTAGTGCTTTTCGTACGTTTGTTCGGTTTGTGCTTGTTTAGATTTGTCGGTTTCCTCTTCCTCTTGGGGTCTGACAAGGGCTGCCGTTTATGATTGTGGCACTCCTGGACTTTTCTCTTACCTTTTTTTCACTAAATGAAAATGTTCGTGTTTCAAGGTTATGAAAATTACTAAAAATAATTCATTGAACAAATTATCTTTCAAAAACCTGAAATATTGGTTCATAGCATAAAAGTATTATTGTGTGGAAAAAGTACATAGTTAAATAGCTGATATGCTGGTCAGTATTGAGAATATCATTTGAAGATACAGTGGAACTTCAATGGCTCGAACACCGATGGCTCGTTTACCATGGCTTATTTGAACTCATTTTTAAGTCCCTACGGATTTTTTCCGATAGCTAAAGAAAACAGATATTGAAGGAAATTTTCTTATTTTATTATGAAATTGTATGTTGTGTGTACTCAATAGAATCGCCTCATCGAGGCGATTCTAATGAGTACACGTAACATACCATTATTTTGTTGAAAATCGAATCCATTTCCATTACTTATCGCCATTTGCTTCCTGCCCTGGCGCCATGATTAAATCTCATTGGCTCAAACTACCCATCTCTCGAACAAATTTCCATGGTCCCAAAGGTGTTCGAGCCATTGAAGTTTGACTGTATATAAGAATTCCCTAATTTTTTCATATCCAGATTCCGGATCCGGCTTATTTTTTATTTGGACTACGACATAGGCCTCGGTGGCTCAGTTTGATGCGCGTCCGACTCGTGATCAGGAAGTTGCGGTTCGACCCCCGCCAGTACGGCAATATTTTTTCGTGTAGATTTGATCATGAAACATTTTCTACGGTCATTCTCTCCCTTCCGCTGATCCAAGAAGGGCAGTTGTCAGCTTCTGGCGAAAGAATATGCACAATACTGATTAACCGCTTAGAGGACGACTAAGTAAACTGACCGCGCTCGACATGACCCCATTTGGTTGACTGAGCCCTAAAACCTCAACGTAAAAACAAACAAACAAACATATACAGTTTTTAAGGAAGACAATATTTGGGACTTCCCTTATTGCATTCCGCATACTAAAGACCTTCTGAAAAAGGATCTACTCTAACAGGAAAGAATTTACTAAGGGGACCAAATTCATTCCTTTTACAATATGCTTTTTATTCGGGAGGACAATGATAGAGTTGTCTCCTCTGAAAGTGTATCTGTTCTCCTTC
Source organism: Anodontia alba (assembly GCA_964016985.1). Lineage (NCBI taxonomy): Eukaryota > Metazoa > Mollusca > Bivalvia > Lucinida > Lucinidae > Anodontia > Anodontia alba. The sequence goes on from OZ024830.1 coordinate 34,708,920, forward strand.
TCCTTTCTTGTCATAAACATCACAAAAACACGCCTATAGAATTTTGACCCCCTTAAACCCCACTTATATATAATAAAACTGGGGTTTACAGGGGTATACATTATTTTCTTATTTTTGCTCAAAAACATAGATTGTGGGTACTCGTTTGAACCGCCTCGCCGAGGCAGTTCTAACGAGTACCCATAATCTATATTTTGAGCAGAAATATGAAAAAATTCAGTTTTTTATCTGAAAAGTTTGGGTTTTTTGAGGTAAATCTGTCTATATATTTGAATAGGCGTGTTTTCGTAATGTCTATTTTATTACGTACTGATGCGTCTGAAACTGCCGGATGGGCAGAAATAGTGTAAACCCCGATCAGATGCCACATGGTGTGGTGTCAGATTGGGTCTAAACTGTTTGCTCAGGCTTGTCTGCTCGAATTCTACATGTAAATACGCTAATTAAAACATTTAGATGCTAAATACGTTTAACTTGTTTCATTTAGAATAAGTATGGTTTATTATCAAACAATAACACCATACTACTACTACTACTATTACTGCTACTAACAACTACTAATAATAATCATAATAAAGAAAATCATCACTCAGGTAAGTTTCAGAAGTTGACATTTATTTGAACTTGAATGTATGAATGGTAATTGCAGCTAAGAAACCAAAAAAAGTAATAGAAAAATCCAGGGGGTGCAACAATTACAAACCGCAGCCCTTCCCAGACCCCAAGAGGAAGAGGAAACCGACAAATCTAAACAAGCACAAACCGAACAAACGTACGAAAAGCACTAAGATTAGCTCTCTCTTCCCCAAGCGAGGTAATTGCAATACTTAAAGGACTGAAAAACACAAGAACAAAATGACACACGGAAAGACATACAACAAATCGGCTCGTAGAAAAAACCACAAAGCAACAAGGAGTAAGACTAACACAGGGACCAGCGCCTTAGAACGGTCGGTAGAGCAAACCACCGGGGGGTTTAAAGCACTTTTACAGCTAACTAACTCTTCACCCTGGGTCCTGATGCTACTCTTAATACATAAATACATAAAAATTCGGTCCGCATAAAGGCTCCCAACTCAGTAAATGCATCAAAGCGAAAACATAAAAATCAAATTAATCACTATTATAAATAAAGACGAGTACTCATGGCTAAATCTACTGTATGCCAGAGTAAATGAAAACCAAAAGTTGAACCACGGCGGGCCAAGCCAAAGACATATCGTCAAGCCTCAACCCACTGGTTGAAGTTTTACGAAGAGGCCGTCATTGAGTCTGAGGCCCGAACCGCCGTCGTGCAATAAAAGAGTGAAGCATAGCCATCAACAATGATTGGGTTGACAACTAGGCATGCAGTCTGCCGCATAATATCCAGGCTATAGCCAATTCTTTTATAACGGTTAATAAGTTTTCTGAATTGCTCCGAAAAGTTAGATTTACCTACAATTTTTCTAAATCTGTACACTAAGTCACCGTAAAATTCGGGTCCCGATATACCTCGTTGCAGAAGTGTTTTCAGACTGACGCTCTATTTTTCTAACAAGGCACTGTGTCTGCGATAAAATTACGAAAATTTACGAAGATTAAAATAACGATAGCCCTGCCTAAGAAGTTTGGCAGTAAGGGCTTTATTACGGTAGTTAAAGTCATTAAGATTTGAAGAAGCTCCGGCGAATCTTATAAGTTGGGATATGTATACCCCATATGAGGTACGCCGGGGGACATCGCCATCCAGAAAAGGGAAAATGACTATATCAAAATCAAAATCGTCCCGTTTATCATAAATTTGTAAATTGTAAATTTACATCAAGTTTTAAATTGAACCCTGATTACCAGAAAAGGAGTTTGCGTATATGCAAACGGCAAGGGCCCTTGTAAGCCTGCATCTTACTTAGGATACTTTCATCTGGGCTGTTAGTGAGAAAACAGGCGTGACCTATTCAGACTCGGCAGTAGTACATACTGATTTGACCTTCACAGAGTACATAATTATATACAAATATAAAAAAAAAATGACCCAGTCGAGAAACAGCCTTAACGAGGCACCGAAGAAGAGATGGGAGAGAACCAATTGCAACCAGCATACCAATAAAAAGATCATCAAAAGACGAGTAGCTTTGGAAGTAGAGTAAAGTAGCGGAAGTGAACGAACAGTTGCGATTATACATCTCTTGCGACGTTGTACAGTTGACGCTTAGTCACTTGCTTTTAAAATGATCATGTAATGCGCCAAATATGTAAACACAGAAGCCACGAGTGTGAACGTGGAGACTTTTCTTTTGTGTTTACGTAAGTTGCCTGTATTCGTTACATCGATGATACCTGAATATTAGTACTATCAGTGGAAACACCAGCGTTGATCAGTTGTCCTGTATCTCCCTGGTGCTCACCTACTTTACAAAACATTGGTGAAAATGTCGAAAAATATCTAAATTACATTTGTTTTTACTTTTGTGACATATTCAATCACCTGTTTAGTATATTGTCCAATAAAGACGTTTAATTGTATGTATAATGTGATAACAAATCGGAAATGGTATGTTTTTCATTTTTCTTCATTTGAACGGTCACTTCTTTTGAACGAATCCTTGCGATAACAGTCATTTGCGATGGTGAATTCACGAAAATAGCACTCAGTTTGCTGCGTTGTTTGACCGTCCTTAAATACTTCTGACTAGAGCTTGTCTTCAAATAACCAACCCGCTGGCTTATAATACCATACTGAAAAGTGTTGACATTGGTATTGACGCCAAAAGGTAACACGCCCATGTAAATTCAGGGCATACGAATTCTTAAAATTTTCACCATATTTGCAGGTATACATATGTAATGTTTTCACCTTGATCCCTCGGAATAAGTTTTATTATCCAACGACTGAAATGACATTTAAAAAAAAAAACAAAAAAAAAAAAAAAAAAAAAAAACGAGTGTAAATAATAAGTTTATTGTATGAATCTCGTCAAACTAAACAGTGCCTTCGAACGTACGCGAAATGCGCAGAGCCGGCCTCGGTGGCTCAGTTGGATGCGCCGTCCGACTGGAGACCAGGAGGTCGCGAGTTCAACCCCCGCCGAGGTCGCTAAAATTCTTTCGTGGAGATTGATCATGAAATATTTTCTAAGGTCATTCTCTCCCTTCCGCTGATTAAAGAAGGGCAGTTGTCAGTTTCTGGCGAAAGAATGTGCACAATACTGGTTAACCGCTTAGAGGACTTAGCATGTCCAGTAAACGTGTGGTTAGGTAAACTGACCGCGCTCGACATGACCCCATTGGGTTGAATGGGCCGTAAAACCTCAACACAAACAAAGAAATGCACAGATTCGCATCCTCCCGACCAAGCGCAAAGTATCATACGGGGCTTTGTCCCGGCCTTAATCTTAATTTTTCCTAGTATCCAATAATACTGACTTAACATCAGGCCACAATTTCGACGAAAGTCCTCCATTGGTTAATACAGAGGAGATGCAATAATTGAAACGCTACAAGATGGCTTATCCACATGCATCAACCCGACACTTATAGAGACTTTCACTGGCTTTCAGATAATCAAGATAGCTGCAGACGACTACAATTACTCTTTCTTTCCTACCCAACCCCCGTTGCCCTGTGGAAGACTCCCACCAAGAATAACAATGCTACTAGACTTTAGTGTTTAAAACTGGCAGTCAGCAGTCTGCCTTCTCCATGCCACAGACCGTAAGCATTGTCTTTAACCTTTTACCTTAGCACTTTGTCTTTATCTGACTTTTAACAGTTTGATCTTTCAGCTTTATTTCACCTTCACCTGTTTTATTTTTCTTACTTTTAACTGTTTCCTGCACTGACTCGTCTGAAGCACAACTGACACCTGGACATAATCCCTCGCGAGTGGGTGTTGCAGTGTCAGAGAAGAAAACTAAGGTGGCGATATCTGTCGAGAAACCGGAACCATGTTCGGATATGGACTTCTAGACCTCCAGGGGTAAATCTCAGAGAGGTTTATACATGAGAAATTCTTACCAGCGCCGTCGGAGGATATGTGATAATGAGAAATTGTTAACGGACGTATTGATGTCATATGGATGCCGGACATCCCCCTCTGGTATTATATAATACTAATTAAAAAGAATGATTAAAATATAAATCCCTTTGTATCTCTTCTTCAGACAATTGTGTGACGCACAGAATTTACGTCATTATTATATATGCGGGAACGTGCCTATAGCGTGTTTATTCAAATATAGTGATGTCGGACTCATATATGTAATACTAAATTTTAAATGCTCTCTTGCCTAAAAAGGGGATAAACTATGGTATTTCATCAGGTAACGGATTGAATAGGCACGTGCCAAGAAACTAAACGCACCAATAGATTTTTTTTTCTCAAATTCTGTCGTACAATTGACCGTTCAACAGAGTCGCAGTTGTCATGTACAATCCACAAACTTCGAGGCAAGTGACTGTACAATTCCATTGTCCAATAGGTGTAATACTTTTATGTTTTTTCCCACATAGTTTAAAAATAAAAGATGTTTTTTACACCTTATCGAACATAGTTAATGTCTGAAGAATAAAATTCTGAACAACAACAGAATTGCTACTTTACACATGTTTTATGTATGTGTGCAATTTGCAAATCAGTCACTGAGTATCGATAAACAATTGATCAAAACTGCAGCTTTTCTTATACTGCTCATATTTTTTTTTACTGCGACTAGAACGTGATAAAAACATTTAACTTACCAGCAAGACAAATTAATGCTGTAACATTCTGATTGCCGTGAATCAGTGATACAATATGTGGCTGTGTTAACAAATAACCAATACTGCAAATGACTGAGCGCCCATTGTACAACATCGCAAGTAATGTACAATCGTAACTCTCCGTTCACTTTCGCTCCCCGAGGGGAATGATCAGCAGACAAAGTACACGGGGCTTAAACTTGTTTTAATATAATATGTTCAATATACCTTATGAAAATGACATTTATAATATATGCAAAAAGTCATCGCCTGTTTGAGCCTGTCCAGCTTGCACAAAGTCGCATTAACTTCGATGCAATGTAATATTGTTGCATCGACGTTAATGTGTCGATGTATAAACGTCATATGCCCGCTGGGTGCGAATCCGCGCAGTCCAATCAGGATCTTCTCGTCTATACATTCTAAATTATCTGTTGATTCTGTTAAAGGGCAGTAAACGTCCTTTTATTGTACTGTTAATTGCTTAATCATCATTATCATAGTATGTGTATATGTTAAGTATTCCGAATACGGTAAATGTCCTAAAATTTCGCACACAAAAATATCTGCCAAAATGGAATATGCAAACAGTGTGGTTCCAGATCAGACTGGAGCAGTCTGATCAGGATCTACACTGTTTGCAATTCCACTAAGTATTTAAGCAACAACCCCATAAAAGCAACCTTAGGCCACACAGGTATGGAATAATCAAAAAGTTTTCGAAATTTTACAACACATTTACCGTTTAAAATGTTTACACTTTTCCTGATATAAAAGTCCTGATATTAAAGTGTTCATACGCAAGCTGAAATTACGGCCGTCGATCTTCACCTAAATCATAAAAGCATTTTCTTTGTTGGGCATTAATCATCTTTTATATATATTTGCAGTTAGCTGAATCTTCGGAATCTGGACAGAGAACTGAAGCTGGTCCAAGTCATACAAAAACCACATCCAAAAGGAATTCATTTGGATTTAAATCGAAAGTGAAAGTTGCTCCTGCTATAGAAACTCGTGTAATACCAATGGAGAGCAACAGTATAGAAGATGCCCAGGAAGAGCCTCCGAAATGTAAAATAAGACCAGAAACAATAGATAGGATAGCGATTGTAATATTTCCAGTTTTCTTTATCCTATTTAATATATTTTATTGGACTTACTTTTTGACCGAAAGGGATAAATACTAGAATGTGATAAATACATTGTGAAGTAAAATAAAAACATGGCAAGCTATTTTTTTAAGAAAAGCTTAAACTTGGAATTTACCGATAGGGATAGACATGAGCATAGCAGAACAGACTTAAAAATACAATAGAAATGCGATTGGGATAGCTGCAAAAGTCGAACTGAGCGACTCATAACTTAAAATTTTATTTAGTAAGGTAAAACTTCAAAACAATGTTTAAATATACGTTTTCTATACGTTTTCTGATGCTGCGGCTGTTTCTGTAAAAAGGTCCTGCTTTTCAGCACATTACCCTGGACTCAGTTTCCCCAATAACAAACACTGTATAATGAAATAGTGGCATGAAGAGCTCTAAATTCGAACGGATGATTTAGAATTTTGTATTTTTAAACCAGCTTTTGAATTTGTTTGTTCCCTCTGGCAACCCTTTTTTACTGCTTTAATCTGCATCACGAAAACATGCCTATATAAGTTTGACCCTTTCCAACCCCACTTTTACATAGTAAAACATGGGTCTACAAGGGTATACATTATTTTTCTTTATTTTTGCTCATAGATTGTCTATGTTTTGAGCAGAAATAAGAAAAATGTCAGCGTTTTCTATCTGAAAATTTTCAGTTTTTGGAGCTGAAATTTTCTATATATTTGAATAGGCATGCCTTTGTGTAATGTGTCTTAATATGCCTAATTGCCAAAATCGTCCTCATTTCCCATGTATTGATAAGAGAGTTATAAAGATGCTTTTCCCTAATTTTTCCACAAACATATGCTGTAGTATTCATTAGAAGCGCCTCTGTGAGGCATTTCTTAGCAGTGCCTACAACATATGAGTCGCAACGTCAGAAAACATACCTTCAAACATATGTGCCAAGCAAATATTCAGATCAGTCTGGGAATTTGCACAGTCTGATCAGAATCTTCACTGTGCGCATTTTGGTTAAACAAGGACGCAAAGTTTCTTCTTGCGGACAACGAAAACTTTGATCCGACTGCGTGGGTACGCGGGCTGATTTGAGTATTCGTTGGGGGCACATGTCAGTAGATACGTTTCCTGATGTTGTGACGCATATGCTTCTTACTATAAGTCTCCTCCTAACATTACGAAAACATGCCTATTCAAATATACTGAAAATTTTACCACCAAAAAATGAAAATTTTCAGATAAAACATTCTGATTTTTTCATATTTCTGGTCAAAACATGGATTGTGGGAACTCGTTAGAACCGCCTCGGTACTAACGAGTACCTACAATCTATGTTTTTAGCAGAAATAAGAAAAATAACGTATACCCCTGTAAACCCCACTTTTACTATATGAAAGAGTGGTTTAAGGGGGTCAAAACTATATAGGCATGTTTTCGTGATGAATTTTAACAAGTTCATTTGACAACCTGGAGATGATGCGTACACAAAAAAGATAGATCAGTGGCAAGTACAGGGTAAACCTTGATAAGACGCCGCATTTGTTTTGCTCAGGCCTGCCTGTCCCAATACTTCGATAAATACGGTAGTTTGTGGTATGTAAATATCGACAAATTTACCGTAATTACCCTAGAATGTTTTGTAAATTTAGTTCTTCACCGTAAATTTGAATATGTCCATTTTACAGCCTTTTCACGTGTCTTAGAAACTACTGTGTGGAGTGCCAAACAGACTACTCTCTGATCCAACGATCAGACACCGCATTTTGTGACGTGTAACCTGGGTCTGCTCCGTTTGTTTCAATAGTTTAGGTAAATAGGATAAGGAAGTCTAGAGGTGCCTGTAACTATTTTTTTTTTTATTTTGACTGTTACCATGCACCCGGATATATTACTCGGAGCAACAATCCAGAAATAAAAATAAGTGCACCCTACACGGAGGGTACGCCCCCTAATTTGTTTCATTGTAAGTGAAGGGGAAAGATGTGATGATAATGGAACAGGGCTGTGCATGAAAGATAAAAAAAAACGTGTGAAAGAGGTCTTTTTGGGGTGAAAAGGCAATAATTTTGAATAAAATCCCAAAATTCTGTAATGAATTTTTATAATTAATATGCTTTTCGAAATTTTAATGTTTTTAGGCAGTTTTGGGATAAAAGTATTAAATTGGAATAAAAAATGCTGATTTTTGTATGTTTGTTTTAAATATTGATCTCAAAATTTCAATGTAATTACACTTTTACAATACAAAAGAAAAGCAATATTTATCAGGTCCCAAGGTGTGAATACCGGACCACAAATTTAGGTAAAATATGGTCATTTTAATAATGCAATCTGTATTTTTGCAATTACTGTTACAAAAATAAAAAAAAATGTTTAAGAATGTTAACCATTCCAAGGATAACTCCAGGGGTGTTAAAATGATAGTTATAAAGTTTACATTTCTTCCTTTTTTCATTTGTTTTAAAGTTTTAGTTTTACTTTTTATTAAATATGCTTGTATTTATTTTGTTTCCGTCTTTTTTGTATTTGTTAACCGACAGTGCACTCATACGAAACAAATCGATCTTAATGATGCTACTTATTCTTACGTAGGACCAAAAATTAAACAAATGACAATAAAGCAACAGTCAATGTTAGTTTGAATGTTTAGAAGGATACATATTTTGGTCGTCATAGCAATCAAAGTGTGTTTTAGATGCAAAACACATACACTAAATAGCTTCAGTCATAACTCGATGAAACTCAAGACAAAAACAGAAAACAACAAACTGATCATGTACCATCATTTCATTTGCTGATAAAATAAATATTTTGGTTGCTATGGCCACAAAAATGTAAAACTAATACATAGATCCATAAAAAGACTAAATAGGCGTCATTTGGATATAAAGAACAAATAAACATATGCCTTTATAGAGAAGTAGACAAGAAGTACACTGGCTGTAATCTGAAAACTACGGGATTGTGCGCATATAGGGGTACAGTAGCGATTACGTTTTTCTTGTCCGTTTATGCGTTTGGGGTGCGTTTTAAAATCGTGGCATAACGTTTGCGTTTCGACAACGTTTCTAGCGTTTCATATCGTTTCGGCCAATCAAATTACAGAGCAAAGCGTTTCACTCAAACGCTTAATTTGCATATGCGCACTGAGGAGATACAAACGTTTTCTCGAAACGCTTTTCACCGTTTCGGCCAATCAGCTTGCCTTATCGAAACGCTTTTTCCGTTTCGGCCAATCATTTGACCGTTTCGCACCGTTTGTATGTTAGACCAATCGAATCATAAATACCTGTTGGACCGTATTAAACCGTGTTTATTACAACTAAAGTACTCTGTATCTACGTATTAAAATTATATTTATTTTATTTTATTTTGTTTATTTATATTTTCTTTATAAAATATATTTTGGTATTTTCGAAAGAATTAACATGATTAATTATTATACTTTGTGAAGCCTATTATTTTTACACTGCAATCATGACAATGAACGTCTTTTGATAATTAAATGTTTTAGCACATAGTAGTCGGTATAAAATATTTAGCAGATGACATTTTGAAGTTTATATATATATCCTGAAAACAGATTTTGGCATTTCATACAAATTGCCTGCAAATGATTTGACAATATCAGAATGCCTTAACCAAGAAAATATTTATTTATTTTATTTACCTTACTTTTATATTTTATTTTATTTTTATTTATTTTTTTTTTAATTTTAATTTTATTTTTATTTATTTATTATTATTATGCCAGAGGCTACCTGGTAAAATGTCATAGGAAATAATCCCATAAGTAAAAATGCCAGAGATAAAACTTATACAAGTTTAGTTCTTTATTTGTCTTCCATGTAGCACAATTTGACAGCATCATGGGAAAAGGTGAAAAGATGCAACAAGAGTATATATGTCCAAATAGACTCCCCCACACTCTATATTGGAAGAGTCTAATTCAATGTTAGGCATGTCAGGTTATGTGATTTAGATAATCCTAGCGAAAAATGACTGAACTGTGCAAACAATGGCTACCCTGATCAAATGCCGCATTTTGCAGTGTCTGATCTGGATCTGCACTGTTTTCCAATAGCCTGTTTTGGGTCTCCAAATTAAAGTGAGTTAAACTCTTTTCACATCAAAAAAAAAAAAAAAAAAAAAAAAAAAAAATAATAATAATAATATCATCTGCTTATATCTAAACAAAGCAGGTTAAATGTTAACCTTTATCACTCTGTTTATTCAGCAGACAACAAAGTGATGACATTTTCTTCGTTTTCCCAGAAAACGGGATTTGACATTTCATGCCAGTTGTCTCTATTCAAGACAATTTGCATGAAATGTACAGAATGTTCAGTTGATGACATTTTGAAGTATTTTTCTTATGTTATCCTGAAAACAGGTGTCGGCTTTTCATACATATTATCTCCACAGGACTTCACTTTCCCTGCAAAATGTCTTCAGTGGAGATTTGCGTGAAATGTTAAACCTGTTTTACGGGAGAAAATAAGAAAAGAGGTCATGAATTTGCCATCTGCTGAGTTAGCCCAAAGAGTGATAAAGGTTCAGCTGGACAATGAATCGTTGACATAATCCATTCTGTTGGTGATATGTGTAGACCACGATCAGACTGCGCGGAAATGCCGGTTCACCTTGGTCTAAACTGTTCTCAAATACCAAAAGGTCGTTTCTTATTTCTATTCAAAGGGGCTAATATATATTCAACCAGTGCCGATCAAACCAGATCAGCTTGCGCAGCAGGATCAAGATCAAAGATTTTCAACTCCAGTCTGAACTACGTCGAACCTGTGAATTGCCATTATTGTTTTGAGTAATATTTCTCCCCCCCCTCCCCCTCACGTCCCTCCCCTCACGCCCTCACCTTTTTTTAAAATGAAATGTACACTGTCGTTTAGACAAATGGTGCTGGAACAGATGATCTGCTTTACTGAAATTTATTGTTAGAATTATGTGTCACCAATACTAATCCTTTCATTAGATCCTTATCCAGTGAAAACGTCCCTCTGAGCATAGGTGTTACTCAGATTAAAGTGAGTGGATCAGTCTAGTGCATAATGGTGTCCACTCAGTTCACTGATCAGGTCATTAGTATAAAATACTGTAATACATGAATCGCTCAGTATCCATCTAATACACAGACTGATCAGATTTGTAAAATATAAACAGGTCCATTTTTACTTGTTTGGGCCATTATTTTTCGAATACGATGTACTGTGCACATCATGGCAATTATGTGGACAGTCGGCAAATATCTTGCTGGAGGGCTTTCATGAAAGTATATTCTCACTATGAAAACATTTTTGGCATGTATATGCAAAGCTGTTAACCTTAAGAACGCTATATTTTAATATTAGAAGACGAAGATCAAATGTATGGACGAGCAGCAATGACCCAGAGCAGAGTGCGCGGATGCACATTCTAATCTAGTATTTTGCATATTGCAACCTATACTTAAATATTAGAAGAAGATGCACTGGAGAAACAGCAGATCCTTTCGAATAATAATGATAATAAAATTGTACAGACGAACTGCAACGAACCAGATCAAAATGCACGGATGAACATACTAATCAATGTTGCATTTATAGCACATTGTAGTCTGGATACTCCTAAAAGGGTAATTGGCAAACAGTGGAGACCCAGATCAGATGCCGCAGAACGTGACGTCTGATCAGGGTATCCACTATTTGCAAATAGTTCAACCATTTGTTTCTCTACATAACATAGTCTGGCATACCTAAAATCGAAATTAGAATCTTCCAGTATATAGGGTGGGTGAGTTCATTCAGTAACAATAGGTTAAATATTAGAAGATAATGTGCAAGACTATTGGCAAATCGTATCGAATAAGACAATGTACAGATGAGCAGCTACGAAGCAAATCAGAGTGCGCGGATGCCCTATATTTATCACATATTTTCATGTATTCCTCTTTTTTAATATTGGTAAAATTACTTTGCATCTACATGTATTCGGTAGTTTAAAATGAAAATGACTTTATATCAAAGATGAATGGATGAAATTGAAATGTTTTTTTTTTTTTTTTTTTTTTTATTTGTTCAAAACTGACTTAGCAGTTTTTTAAGTAAGTCTTCTTCGATATATATTTTTTTACATTACGTCTGGTGTGTCTTAATTTCAAATATACGAGCAATATATCCTTTTAAGGCATTATCTGTTTATGCATGATGTTTCTGTTTTTTTTTGTTTTTGTTTTTTTTTTCTCATCCAAACAGATTTGGAAGTCACCTGCATATCATAAAACTTCCAATAAACAATACATGGAATGAGTATTTCCTATACCTCACCCTCCTTAAGAAATACACAGGCTAATATTATGTAACATTTGAAAGAACAAAAAGGAGATAGTATAAATAAAAAAAATATGTAAATAAATAAAAATTGGAAAATATCATGATATTATACGCATTAATTGCACAGTACTCCAGATTCATGTAGCATAGAGTATTTGATAATAATTGATGTGTGTCTTCATTTTTCCACTAAAATAATTTTGTTGTGTATATTTATTAGAATCACCTCACAGAGGTAATTTTAATGAGTACCAACCATATATTTTCTGGAGGAGAAACATAAAAATACAAGATATGATCATAATCATAAATCGATCATAAAGTTTCTCAAATGAACCTCATTTATCTATTTATTTATCTATTTATTTATTTATTTATTTATTTATTTATTTACTTATTTTTAAACTAAATAAGAACACTTCAAAAACTGGATCCTAATTCTACTGATGGAGAACTGTATAATAAGTCTGATAGGAAATTAAAAAAAAAAAAAAAAAAAAAAAAAAAAAATGATTGTATCCTAAAATGTGAATATTTACTTTCTGCAATTGTGCAAACTGAATTTTCTGAAACACAGTTATTTCTACAACAAACTCTGTATGTTTAGTGAATATTCAGATCAGCCTGTACGTCTGCACAGTCTGATCAGTCTTCACCACACGCTCTAGAAGATCTACTGTCTCTTCGTCCAGAAAACACAGACTGATAAGATTGCGGGATGTGCAGACTGATCCACATATTCACTGAAAGTCCATTCTTTTTTGCAGGAATTAAAGTGATTCTGCCAAAAACTGTTAAATTCCTTTTCCGTTGTATATTGCATTTTAAGACACAACGTGTTTTCCAGTACTTTCAAAAGTCAATAATCAATCATTCTTAACTGGAACTTGAAAGGCATTCCTATCATTATTCATTGCTGGGAATGAAAGAAAAATAAAGATTTTGTTCTTATATTTCCCGTAAAATGGCATTTGACATTTCAAATCCTATTTTTCAGAAAAAAATAAAAACAAAATCTTATTAATTTCTTGTCTGCTGAAACTGCCCCATAGCGTGGTAAATAATTCTTAAATGTCTTTGCGAAAAAACAGTGCTCCAAAATTATGCTTTTCCTGAACAATGGATTTATTTATTATACCCTTTTTAGTGACTATCTTTTAGTTTGACGAAGCTTTGAAATTGTGCTAATGGAAATTTATGCAGAAGAGGGAATTTGATGATAAACTAGCATATTAAGACATAAGTGTTAATTTATCCATAATTTATCCATAAAATATTTTGTGGGTATTCATTAGAACGGCCTTTGCGAGGCGATTTTATTAAAAACAACCAGTTATATTTTAATGAATAAAAAGAAAAAAAAAATGCACACCAATCTTTCGCCAAATTACCGACCTTATCTGTTTCTATGTTTTAATCATAAACTTTACTAATGTCAATAATTTCCCCTTATTAGGCCCCTACCTATAAGGTTGGCCAAAGTCACCAAGAACTTCTTATTTTTATCTGTTTATGGTCATTAGCGTGTTATGCAATCTAAATTGTGTCTTTAATAGCTAATTGCCACTATCTAACATCCTAAATCATCGCGGAAGGAAAATATAACGAAATACATGTATTTACTCTAGATTTTTTCCAACCGCTACTTAGCCGCAATCTTGGACAGGGAACTCCCCGTATACGCGGATACAGTGAAATGTTAATCTGCAAAACCGTGACTTGAAAATATATGTTTAGTAATCGTTATTATTATTATTATTACAAATATTACATTCATTGATGTGAGTCTAATCATTGCGTACAATATAATCAAGTAGCTTTAATACCACTTGATGTAATTCATAATCGAAATATTTATGTACCCAGTGTTTGTCTCAGGTGAGAAAATAGTGTGCAACAAACAACTATTACCTGACTGCACCGGCAAGCATCGAACCCGCGACTCCTGATCACCAGTCAGAAGCGCATCCGACTGAGCTACAGAGTCCGGCCACTATCACTCTCCGTCAAAACACATTTCCTGTTTATTGCATCAGATACTCGTCTCCATAAAATTATTTGACTATTATTTTTATTAATTTTATAACAATTATAATTAAGTGAAATTGGAAAAAAAAAAAGAAAAAAAAAAAAAAAAAAGATGTAAAATAAATTGAGTCCGCGGGATTTTGATTGGCTAACTCTGCAAACGCTAAAACGTTTGAAACCAGACATGGTTTCCATGACAGCGTTTTCCGAACGCTAATGTGATTGGTTAATATTTGAAACGCTTGAAACGTTTCAGAAACGATGATCTGATTGGCTAAAACTGTAAACGATCGTTTAAACGTGGTCGAAACGCTGCGTTTCCAAACCGTTAAAAAGCGTTTTGCATGCGTTTCCGTGGACATGAAAAACGCTGTCACCACTGTATGTGCGGCAATTAGATCGAATACGTCTGAATGCATGAAGGTATGTCTGACACTATCTTAACAGAATGATATCTCAGCACGAGAAACCTATAGGTCATGTTCATCTGGTCTGAGAGACTAGAAACCACCTTTCTGTAACCACTTCATATTATTCCCAATATCATGGGCAGTATGCAAAGGTTTGCAAAAAATAGAGATACACAAAATATCTGAACGTTTTAGAGTTTAATTCTATCTCTTGTCTGTTTCAGCAGGTGACGCCTAGCTGTCAATGTCTCTGGTCGGGGCCATCGTGATCCTGTTTGTAGTTTTATTGCATTCCGGCTTCATATCGCCATTAAAACCTTTTTGTTTTATTTCATCATAGTGTTTCTGACTATGTGTGTTTCACTGTAATGATTCACTTAATATGTGGGTAAGAACCGTATTCAGGCCGAACATATGTTTATAATTTGGAGCCGTATCACGTATAAGGGTGCGGTTTCTCGCAGGTAAAACTGGTTTAAACCCCACTTTCCTCTTTTTTTTATAATGCTAGCTTTGTAGTAATATACTTGAATGGCTGCTCACTTTGCTTTCTATTATCTCCGTTTGTATTGTTTTAATGTGTGGACCTGCATCAGGATATAAGGGCAAGGTTTCACGAGTGTAAAATTGGTTGAAGCCCCTCCCCCCACCCCCCATTAGCCACCCACCCCAATAAGTTTTAGCTCGCCTGAACAACGTTCAGGAAAATCTATTGTTCTTCCCTACCAACGCATCGGCGTTGGCACTGGAGGCGTCCACAAAAGTTAAAGTTTGTGTTTAACTTTTTAGGACCTTATTATTTTCAAACCCTTCGACGGATTTTGTTCGTGATTATTATGATGATAGAAATGGGTACAAAATGTAACGTAGTACCATCCCCTGCCTCTACTTGACCACAAGCTCAATGTCACGGACTTAGAATTTTCATATCAAAGTTCTAGGTTAAACTATTTAGGACCTCATTATTTCCAAACCCTTTGATGCATTTTGTTCATGTTTAGTCTGATGATAGATATTGGTAACATATTTCACACAATGTATCCCCACCGCTATTTGACCTCAAGGTCAAGATCACAGCCTTTGAATTTTCGTTTTAAACTTTTAAGTTAAAGTTTTAGGATCTCACTATTTCCAAACACTTTGATGGATTTGGTTCCTATATGGTATAATGGTACCATCTCCATTCCCCTACTTGACCTCAAATTCAAGGTCATGGACTTTTAGGATTATTTTAGGACTATTTCCGAACCTTTGATAGAATTTGTTTGTGTTTGGTATGATGATAAACATTGGTCCAAAATTTTACGCAGTACCATCCCCATCCGTAATTTAGCTGTCCATAATAAACGAGGAGGCCTACTTTATCTCTGACCGAAAAGATTCTATCCCTATTTGATCTACAAGTTGTCCCAATACGTCTTACCAAGTTTCGAGTCGGTTAGTTGGCCTTTCGTTTCAGGAGAAGAGGCGCTAAATGGATTTTAAGATGACGGCCACGGCGGCCATCTAAGATTTCCGATCAGAACGGTTTTAGCTATTTTTTATCTACATGCTGCCCCGAGACTTCTTATCAATTTTCGAGTCAATTAGCCATTCGGTTCGGGAACAATTTTAGCTATTTTTGATCAACATGTTGCTCCTACCAAGTCTCGAGGCAATTGGCTTTTCATTTAATCAGAATAAGCGTTAAATAGATTTACAAGATACCTTGGAATTTCGATCAAACGATTTTAGATATTTTTGATCTACAAATTGCCCAGATACTTTCTGTCAGTTTTCGAATCAACTTGCCTTTCGGTTCAGGAGAAGAAGCGTAAACATGTAAACAAATAAAAAAAGCCCGGCAGTGAGCAGCCACTAGGCCTTCAAAGAACAACCAACACCAGAACCACCGTGAGTGGGGAGCAGGTGGGGTTAAATCGAATTTACTGGCACCAAATAATCAACTGTTGTAAAATACAAAATTATTGTTCGGCTCGCAAAGAGGCTCCCCAACGCAATCAGTGAAACATCACAGAACAAAAAAAAAAAAAAAAAAAAAAAAAAAAAAACACACACACACACACACACACAAAAAACAACGTATCAATCTAATTAAATCATGGTGATTAAACAAGGATGAGGGCCCGTTGCAATCACCACAGACACTGGAAGGAAGCCGGAGCTAAATAAGAGCACCAGTTGAACATGGATATACAATGACAACGTTGTTTGAGACCTTGTCATCTGTATCCAAAATATATTTCCTACTTCTCAGATACCTTGCTTCAGATATTTAGAAAAGAAATTATATACCTACGAAAAAAAAAACAAAAAAAAACTACTGCCTACAAGCAACTTTCCGACACAAAAACACAACTTTCTATATCACGCTAGTAGCAGTTTCCGATTCAGTATCAATAGTCTAGATTACGCCCATTCCCTGGTTTTGCAGTGACGTTACCAAACGTCATTTAATGCAATGGAACCAAAACTTTAACATCAGCCACTAATGACGTCAATATTTGAAACTTAATATCAAAAGTTCGTGCGTTTCGGAGTATTATGAGTAAAAGTATGAACAAAAATGAGAGATAATGTATATAATAAATATAATAAAACATACTTACTGTGGTAACCTGATCTGGTGTACTGTATCACGTCTCATGCATGGGCTGATATCATTTGATCAGACTCGACGTTCCGCGTCGCGTGTGATCCGTTGATATCAATAATCCACTCGACGTGATACCGCCCGCCAGATAAAGTTACTACAGTATTAATATGTATTTATCACCATGGTCCAAACATATCAGCCGCAACGTCATAAAACGTACCTTCGGATATGTGCGCCCAACGAAGATTCAAATCAATTGATTAGAGAGAAACTTTGAATCGCTGGCTATCCCAAATGCGCCCAGTGAAGATTCCAATCAAATTGTGCGCTTGTGCAGGCTGATCTGAATCTTCACTGGCCACAAATGTCCAAAGTTACGTTTTCTGATGTTGCCGCTCATATTTCCATAGTTATCTCGGATACAGTGATGTCCTTTTGTGGTAAAAAAATGATTGGGTCATTAGAGAATAAATGTTTTGATTACTAGTGAAATATAAATGCGTCAATTCATTATTTTTACATATGATTTTTTTTCAGTCATTTGAAGCATTAAACGCGGCATATTGTTGTTTGCATTAGTGTTTGTGGAATTTCAGTTTCCAAAACTTGTATTCAGCATCTGTTGAAGTTATGATGGCAAGGTGGTAAATATTTAGGTAACCTAGAGGAAATTAATCAAATACTATAATGGAAATACTTCTTAGGAATCGGAGGTGTAAATATTAATATCAAGTTCATTGAAATTACGGCGCTGCCTGTATGTGACTCAGTTGCTTGGTAGCGTTAAAAATCTGAAAACTGAACTGATTGAAATTACATATTACTGTAGGATAGGTTTATGACACTTATAATAAATAATTGGGTGATTCAGTATTCAAAATATAATAGGGTATGGAAGAAATATAGGTACTGCCTATATACGCGCAAAGCGGTCCTCCCAGGAGATCTTTTCTTAAAAATGATCGGTTGTGTTCCCTTGTTCCCTAAAATTAATTTTTCATAGCCCAGGAATCATGCGGAATCCTCGGCGATTGCATGACTTCAGTGCATTGATAGGAGGATGAGACAGGTCCGGTTGCCCAGAGACAATAGAGCGCGCATATTAATTTGCCTGCATGAGAAAAAGCGAGTCTAGCATAGCGGGAGTGGGTGGGCGGGGGGGGGGGGGGGCGGGGGGAGGTGGGTGGTGGAGGTCATCAATATCCTTTATCCCTGGAAGAAAACAGACAAATACCCTATATACTTTTTATATTTTCCGTGCAATATCCCCGTTTTTATTTTTTTTCGATATCCATACAAGTATTAAACTAGGTTTCAAACTAACCACATCGCTGGTTGTAGAATGTCAAATATCCCATACCCCTTAAAGTAAAAACTTTAAGGCAAATATATCACATCCCTAAAACCTCTATACTAACCTCAAAGGTAACTTGGTCAACATTTTCGATTTGTTGTTGTTGTTGGGTTTTTTTTTCATAAAATGAAAGGAAATCCTCTTTGAAATATGTTTGTGAAGTTTTAGCCTTTAAATAAAATGTTGCATTGTGGGATATAAATATAGCAGTGTGGGTGGTATTTCTGTTTATAGCAATGAAGTTTTATCGGGTGTCAAAATGTCCTATTTTACTTTCAGCTGACATAACTTCGCAAAGGGTTGGCTTTTTGTACGGTTTTCGGCAAAATTATTCACATTGGCTGCGCTATCAGTTTATAACAATTCCATTGAATAAGTAAAAACTTTGTCATTTGATCTTTAAAATCCTTCTCTGAGATTCAAAACATTTAGGCAACATTATATTAACGTCATTAGCCTGCTTGGCAGAAGCATGTTACCCTAATAAATAGATAAAACACAGAAAACTAGGTGGACTTGAATGTTACAATAATGTTTCTTCTCGACTTCTTGACTAAAGGTAGAGTGAACCCTCGTTACAACGACAACATTTGTTGCCAACGATGTTGCCATTAAAATGAGTTTGCTGTTGTAAAAAATCCTTTATTGACAAAATGATATGTAAGAAAAACCTTGTTTTATTCTTATTTCCTCATAGAACATATGTTTTGGATATTGGTTAGAATCGCCTCAGTGAGGCGATTCTAACAAATATCCAAAACATATGTTGCTTGAAGTTTTAATGCAATATTCTTGCATTATTTCTGAAAAACTGTCACCTCTTGAGCGAAGGTTTTATGACATTCAAATTGTCATTATAACGAATTTTGCCGTTGTATCGAATGTCGGTATAAAAAGGGTTGACTGTATGTATGACAGGACAAGGCTGTTGCCTTCAATCAAAGAGGTCTATTAAATTTCTAAGGAATGAGATAATTTGGTTGACCAGGCTAATCCCAGGAGTATGATCACCCCACTCCCACCCCCCTGAACCTGAACATAGTATGTACAGTGGATAATGGAATAATCTCAACTAGTGGAGAAAAAAATGTTTCCGCAGAGATGATTTTTCCTTCTTTTTTATTTATTCTTTTATGCAAAATAAATAAGCACCTTTAGTAAAACCTATTTTTCTAGAAATACACTACATTTATGGCATATTGGGCTAAATATAGGTATAAGTTACCTTAAAATCTTGTCTCTGTATGCTTGCTTTATAAATGCCTGCTTTACATCTAAAAAAATGAAAACAAAACAAAACAAAAAAAACGAAAAAAAAAAAAAAAAAAAAAAAAAATCAGTGTAAACAAAGGCGGTAACAGCGACAGGACCCCCCCCCTCCCCCCAGCTCCCACTCCCGGGATCATTTAGCAGACAACAAAGGCTACGTCATGGAATTTTCGAATTGTGAAGTAATGCCAATTTTCTCGTGCATATTTCATCTTTTTTGTTCAGTACGGTAAGCTTTCATTTCGGTTGGCTTCTGATTTCTGATTTTAGAATTCAGACTTTGAAAAATATTTGGATTAATTTCAATGCGAAGTAAACAGATTTTAACACTCTCTCGAAATACTGAGAAGAGACTTATTGGCAAAAATGTGTTCCGGCTTTATTGAGCATCGGTCAGTACTCCTATTTGATGCCGGGTCATGTTTATGGAAGATGCCATGTTGTCCGAAGTTTTTAAGTTTCTTAGGTTCAACTACATTTGAATGAGCTTTATTTAAACGCTACGAGTTATCTATAGGTCTCGCGTCGCTTTGCACGTATCAATCTGTTTGTTGATATATGGAAACGACGTAAAACAGGATTAATATCTGAGTCAGTGTAGGGTAGCAAGTTAGCATAACATGGGCTAATAGTATTGTTCTTGTTCCGTATTAGTATTTCCCATATATTACTAACAGAGCAACACCTTTGAAATACGAACTGTTCTGAATTTTAGAGGGACTACACCTTGTTTCGAACTCAAGCTTCATCTATCTACTTATCGAGCACATGTATTATATTCATCACATGCCTCGATTTCTGGATTCACCGTGCAGAAGTCTCCGGAAGAACCCGAATATCGACGGTCTGTTTGGTGGCAATTATTACGGAGAGCATGGCTGTAATGATCATCAACCTTGAGCAAACTCACACGGAAGCTATAGAAGCATGGAATGGTGGTTGTATAATCTTTTGTAATCTAGGACTTCTGGAATTCAATATTGTTCATAGTATTCACCTGAAACGCGAGAAAGAAGAGAAGCTTCCCCAACGAGATTCACAATTAGATTGTGGCATGGTAATAAGACTGTTATACTGTATATATCATAAATGTCCGGGCACCTTAGGGAGACACCATACAGTGCACTGGTAGACTTTCCGCAATTGTTATCAAAGGAGACACCTCTTGTGGCTCCCTATTTGCGTTCTGCATATCAAAGACCTTTTGAAAAAGGATCTACTCTAAAAGGAAAGAATTTGTTCCTTTTGGGAGCAAATTCATTCACTGTTGATTTAGGCTTCTCTGCTCGAATTCTTAATGTAAATGCACTAATTAAAATGCAATATTTAGATGCTAAATGCTTTTGATTTTTCATTTGAAATTATTACATGTATGTTTAATTATCAGAACAACAACAACAGTAACAATAATAATAAGGATAATAATAGTAATAAAGAAAAAACATCACTCAGATAAGTTTCAGAAATTGACTGATTTATTTGAACTTAAATGTAGGAGTAGTGATTGCAGCTGTAAAACCAAGTTGTAAATTGAACCTTGATTAGCAGAAAATGACTTTGCGTATATGCAGGTGGCAACTAAACGAGGCACTGAATGAAGAAGAGACGAGAGAAACAATTGCAAAATAAAACAGCAGTTGTGGAATGAATTATTATTATAACCAGGGACCAGTTGTTCAAAGCTAACGATGTAGTTAGTAAACGACTCGTTAAAATTTACATCAAGTAATACGCAAAAATGCTGAAATTTTTTGCTGAAAAAATGTGAGTAGCTTTAGCAGTGCAAAAGCTACTCACATTTTTTCAGCAAAAAAATATCAGAATATTGTATATTGAATCCGCTAAAACAGTTAACGAAATGACCCTTAACGAGCTCGTTAAGCTAACGACGCTTTGAACAACTGGGCCCAGCTTACCAACAAAGAAGAACATGAAAGGTCAGAAAAAAACTACACGGAGCCTAAACTAGATTTAATATAATACGTACAATATACCTTATGATATAACCTTTATAACATACGCAAAGAGCCATTGCTTATTTGAGCCTGTGAATTAAAACAGTCCAACCAGGACCATCTCTGTTCTTCGATACAGTCTACAGCATCTGTTGATTCTTTGAAAGAGTAGATAACGTCCTTTCATTGTTCTGGCATTGCCTACGCCCATGGGCGTAGATAATTAAAGAGTTTGCTGTTGCTCCGGTAACACTTTATCACAGGTCATGGACTGGGCTCATGCTATTTTCCATGGACTGCTCAACGTTATTTATAACCAATGACAATGTGCACACCAACTTTTTACTGCATTAACAAGCTCACTTTTTCGAGTATTTATAGTGTAGTAAACTTGAAAATAAGATCAAGATCACCAAAATTAATCATTGCTTTTCCTTAACCTGATGATGTATCTGTGCTAGTTCGGTCAAATTCCAGCTATTGGTTAAAGAGACACTGTGCACACAAACTTTTTACATCATTAATAAGGATCCTTTAGGCTCATTTTTGAGTATTTATAATGTAGTGACCTTGAAAATAAGGTCAAGGTCACCAAAATCTAATTACTTCTTTCCCCTATCCTGATGAGGTATCTGTGCTAGTTTTGTCAAATTCCATCCATTGGCTAAAGAGATAGTGTGCACACAAACTTTTTTTCTGCGTTTTTCTGCATTAAGAAAAAAAATTACAAAGGGCAATAACTCCAAGAGAATTGGCCCCTAGCCCTTACTTTCTCTTATGTAGGTACATCTTATTGATATCAATATGTCTGCAGAAATTGATGAATATCCATCGCTGCGTTTTTAAGATACTAGGAAAAAACCAGCG
The DNA here is from genome assembly GCA_964016985.1 of Anodontia alba. Classification (NCBI taxonomy): domain Eukaryota; kingdom Metazoa; phylum Mollusca; class Bivalvia; order Lucinida; family Lucinidae; genus Anodontia; species Anodontia alba. The sequence goes on from OZ024830.1 coordinate 34,731,553, forward strand.
TCGCGGACGGACACACGGGCAGACACACGGACGGACGGACGGACGGACAACGTGAAAACAGTATACCCCACAAACAAAGTTTGCGGGGGTATAAATACGTTAAACTTTCTTATTTGTCACGGAAAATATACTTTGTCTTTTCTTGCAAATTGTCTCCAATGAGTCACAAAACTATATTATAATAATAATAATAATAATAATAAAAATAAAAATAATAATAATATCATAAATAAATACACAAATAAAAATGATTAAATAAGATAATTGACTTCACGAATCGAGTTCACAGTTGCTCTTATTCTAAGCTGAATTATCTTTCAATGCATATCCGATATTATTAGTGCATTAAAATAGAGCTACGATAAAGAGTGTTTAATCTTTTAATCTGAATATAACCTTAGACTGTTAGGGTCATAGTTTAAGAGACATGGAACACATTCAGGGGAGCGAACGCTGTCTAAAATGTTTTGCCTTCTCTCTAAAAAGGGGGCCACCCTAAGAATTTGCAATCCCTTTTGCTACCTCTGGGGACATATTTTTTCCTTTTAGGGATGACTTAATTACAGAAGAGACTTGGTGTGCAAGAAAACAGTTGTCGCCCCTTTGATAATGAGTGGAAACTCTACATAGTGTATCCAGTCTTCTTAAATTTGTTGAATTATATGTTTTAAAACGAGACTGAGTTTTTTAAGGTGACTGGATGCACTTAATAGATTTTCAGCCATTTTGTATAAGGGAGATAACTTTTGTGACTTCCTGTTTGTTTTCCTGTACACCATTCATTTCCGAAAAGGGTCTATTTTTATAAGGAAAGGGTTTTGTTCTCTCTGGGAGCAAATGCTTTCTTTATAGACTGAACCCCCTTTTCGGGAGGGGGCAAAAATGACAGAGTTGTCTCCCTTGAAGGAATATTAATTTCCCTTAAAACGAGACTGAATTTTTTAATTTTGTTATTTTCGTTCTACAAATGACATTTTGTTCCGTTAGCCCGTCAGGCCGAGTTAGTTCAATTTCGCTTATTGTACACATGTAACGGAAAACTTCGGATTTTAATCGTATGATCATTATGTAATTTATAACAAACTTTGGAGCTATTCCGTTAAAACTGTGTTTGCATTTTGTTTTCTGTTTCAAACCTTGTTAAGGAGGAGTACTGGTGATATTTCCTTAAAACTACTGTTAAGGAAGAGTATTTGATAATATTTCTTAGATATTTGATTTTTTTACATATGTTGTGGGTACTAATTAGAAGCGCCTCGTTGAGGCGCTTCTAATTAGTATCCATAACATATGTTTTCACGGAGTACTGGAGAAATAAAATCTAGAATATTTATCAATTACTCTGAACATGTCCTCAGACAGTACATTACATATAGCAGCAGGTAAACAGTTCTGGTTTCGAAATGTGTATACCTGGTCATGCCCAAAAATGGTACTGTTAAAACTGCATAGAACTGCATGGAGGTATGTTTCAAAGCTACTTTAGATACATCTTCAAGAAAGTGGCTTTGTTACCGTGACGCGCCTGAATGTTTTGGCTAATTGTATAGAACTGAAAAGTGGTAGGTCAAACTGCTATTTCAGACACACGAAATTGGCTTTGTGACTGTGAAACTCTGGACGTATTTTGACTAATTGTATAGAACTGAATAGTGGTACATTAAATAGCTACTTTAGAAGAAATTGGTTATGTGACTGTGACACCCTTGGACATAGTCTTGGCTGATTTTATAGAACTGAACAGTGGTACGTTAAACAGCTACTTTAGAAACAGGAAACTAGCTTTGTGACTGTGACACACCTGGACATAGTCTTGGCTAATTGTATAGAACTGAAAAGTGGTACGTTAAACAGCTACTTTAGACACAAGAAACTGCCTTTGTGACTGTGAAACCCCTGGATATAGTCTTTGCTAATTGTATAGAACTGAAAAGTGGTAGGTTATACAGCTACTTTAGACACAAGAAAATGGCTTTGTGACTGTGACACCCCTGGACAAAGTTCTGGCTAATTGTATAGAAATGAATAGTGGTTCGTGAAACAGCTACTTTAGACACAAGAAAATGGCTTTGTGACTGTGACACCCCTGGACAAAGTTCTGGCTAATTGTATAGAAATGAATAGTGGTTCGTGAAACAGCTACTTTAGACACAAGAAAATGGCTTTGTGACTGTGACACCCCTGGACAAAGTTCTGGCTAATTGTATAGAAATGAATAGTGGTTCGTGAAACAGCTACTTTAGACACAAGAAAATGGCTTTGTGACTGTGACACCCCTGGACAAAGTTCTGGCTAATTGTATAGAAATGAATAGTGGTTCGTGAAACAGCTACTTTAGACACAAGAAAATGGCTTTGTGACTGTGACACCCCTGGACAAAGTTCTGGCTAATTGTATAGAAATGAATAGTGGTTCGTGAAACAGCTACTTTAGACACAAGAAAATGGCTTTGTGACTGTGACACCCCTGGACATAGTCTTGGCTAATTGTATAAAACTGAGTAGGGGTTCTTTAAACAGCTACTTTAGGTACAAGAAATTGGCTTTGTGACCATGACACCCTTGGTCATTTTCTAAATATCTTATCTTATTATATACGGAGAGTTCCACTGTTTGTATATAGACCAGATATATTACATTTCTGATGCCTTCCCGTGGACAAACTGCATCTAAGTCACAAGCAGGTAGCCGGTCTAAGACTCAACTGTCTAAAAGGCAAGGTGACGGGTCTGTGCATAAGGACACTCGACACGGTGCCAGACAAAATCAGCCGCAGACTGCTGCAACAAGGCAGGGTTCCAGACAAAACCAGTCACTGGTCACTGATACCCGACAGGGTACCAGACAAAATCAGCCATTGACTGCTGCAAGCAGACGGCAGCATGAAAGTCGGGCAGACAGAAGGAATGAAACTGCAAGCAAAAGTCTTTTCACCAAAGATGGAAAGGGGAAGTCTGCAGCAGCTGGAGAAAAAGTGACAACTGACAATGTGTGGAATAAGTTTCTCGACGACAAGGACGTTGTACGAGCTCCAACCGCAGAGTCTCGGGAGTCACGTGATCCTGAACAGAGTCAATTTTCGAGTACGAGAGATTCCGAGATTTCCGGCTCTCAAGGTAGTTGGACTTTTACGCTCAACACTCTGAGTAAAATTTTCAACAGACGACATATTGAAACAGTTTTCTTATTTTTTGCCCAGAAAACAGTTTTTGACACTTCATGCAAATTGTCTCCCTTGGCGACAATTTGCATGAAATGTAAAATCCTGTTTTCCTAGAAAAATAAGAAAAAGATATCACCTATTTGTCATCTGCTGAAACAGCTGAGAGAGTGATAAATGCTAAACTCATTGTCCCTAAGAAAACAACTGGTTGAAATAGGATGAAATTCGTTTAGCATAAAGGCACCTTCTGCAAGTGCGAACAGCAGAATGCTTAGAAAAGCCTTTAATCCTATATCCTATGAAATGTAATGACGAAAATCAGAAACTCTGATCAGCCTGTGTTGACCAGCGAGATTATAAGAGAAACAACTCAAACATGAGATTATTTGCCTCTTTTCTTATCGAAGGATTCTCTTAAAGGGACAAAATCCCTCTGGGAGCAAATTATTTCCCTTAATGGTTGCTACCATTTTTAAAGGGTTTAGATAATAGAGACGAAAACTTGAGAAAGGATATTTCCGTTTACATATCTCAAGGGTCGTACCCTTAAGTATATAAGTCCCTCGCAAGTAGCAGACTATAGCATTATTTTAACTACAATAGTATCTGCATTATAGCGCGTGGTTTTATTGCGCTCGTCCTGCTCGACAGCACATTTCGTGGGGTGACCACTGTCGACGCAGCTGGACTTAGGTTGGAGATACAGACACAAGAATTATTCACGCGGAGAATTAAGTTCATGCATGTATATGCAAGAGGAAAAGTTATTACAGAGGAACATTTGATAATAACTCTGGGTAAGTGTTATCATTTCTCCATAAAATATATGTTGATGGTACTCGTAAGAAGCGGGCGCCTTTCCAAAGGCGCTTCAAATCAGTACCATAGTAAGACCATCAAAATCAGTCTGTCATATGAAGGGTTTCAATAAAACCGAAATTCCAGTTTCTTTTATTGTTTCAGTGCTTCCAAAGACAACCTTTATAGCTTTTATCTGGTCAGCCATCCTGGAATCCGACTGAACGGTTTGATAATGGTCTATTGACAGCACACTTTTTCTGTTCATTTTATTTATCTTTCAGGATCATCGGAAGAAGATGATGAAGACGAAGAAGCTGAAGAGGAAGAGATTGATGACAGCGATGATGACAGAACCATATACAGCAACTACTATCTAGATCACGATTATTACGAGCCCGAGGGCACACCCGGGCCCCGCGCTGTGATAGAGGACGCCACTTATGAAGCGTGCAGCTGTTTTCCCAACAGAAGCGACAAGCTGAGGGGTTCGATGTTGTATGATAAGATCAAATGTAAACATACTGGACTCATTGGTAAGTAATCGGAGAACTTCGGACTGTATGGAGACTTTAAGAGGACTTGATACACTTAAGACTTTTTCAACCATTTTTAAATAGAAGTGTTTTTTTTTAACTTCATCTCTATTATCCTATACATCAACAGTGCTCCAGCTAGGATTTGAGGGCAGAGGGGTGCGAGATAGGGCAGTTTTTGTGCGGTCATAGAAGAAAGTGGGCACCATGTATCATGTGATGTGCTAAGTATCAAGACATGTTACAACATATAATTCCATTCCACAATAAATATCTCAAAAATAGAGTACATATACAACTGACCTTTAAACATCGATAACTGCTTTTTAATTTTTGTCCGATTTTCATGAAATTTTCAACAAAATGTAGGGTTTTATGTCCGGAGTTGAAATAAGACAGAGGACAGCTTAAAAAGGGCAAAGGGGCATAGGAGAGGGCAAGTTGGGCGGCCCGTCCCTCCATATAGGGCTAGCTGGAGCACTGCATCAAACCCTTTCTGTAAAAGGGTCTGCTCTAAAAGGGAAGGTTTTGCTCCCATAGCGATGAAGGGCTGCATAAACACGTCCTAAAGAGTCGGCACCTAGGAATGTGTTTCAACTCCCCTGAAATCTTAGTCTAATGACTACACGGAAACTTCTAAGCGAAGTCTAATGACTAGATGGAAACTGTCAGTCGAAGCCTTATGACTACTAGGAAGCTTTATATCTAGACACTATGTCTACAAAGAAGCTTAAGACTGAGGATTTATGACTACACAAATGTTTTTAATTCAGGACTAATGACTTATCAGAGACTTTAAAAGGCCTTATGACTAAACAGAGGCCTTATGACTACACGGAAGCTTTAATCTAAGCTGTATAACTATTGGCTACCGGAGGCTTTAAAGCTAGACCATATAAGTACACGTAGGCTTTAAATCTAGGTCTTACGACTACACGGAGGTTTTCAATCTAGCCCTTATGATTGCTGTGTGATAAGATAATGTAAACGTACCGGGCTTATTAGAAAGTAATCCGAGAACGTATGACTGTACTGAGACTTTAAGAGGATTTGATACACATTTTACATCGACGATCATTTTTGTGCCTTTCTATTTGTTATCCTATATTTTAAAACCCTTCTTTAAAGGGATCTACTCTTAAGGGTAAGAATTTGCTCCCAGAGGGAGCAAATTCTTACCCTTAAGTATAGACCCCTTTTCAAAAGGGATGCATAAAAACTTTTTACAGAGTCTCCGTCCGAAAAATGTATCGGTTAACTGGTTTCCTGTGTTCTATTAGAATATGCGAAGTATTGGGCTATAGGGTGAGGGAACCAGTCAAATGTATCGGCTCCCCTGAAATCTTAATCTAATGACTTCAGGGAAGCTTCCAAGTGAAGTATTATGACTAGACAGAAGCTGTCAGTCAAAGTCTTATGACTTCACGGACGCTTTACATCTAAAACGTATGACTACAAAGAGACTTTATACTGAGGGTTTGTGACTACACAAAGGTTGTAAATTCAGGACTAATGACTTATCTGAGACTTTAAATTTAGGCCTTATGACTAAAGAGGGGCTTTATATCTAGACCTTACAATTACACGGATGCTTTAAAGCTGGACCTTTTGACTACCGGATGCTTTAAAGCTACACGGTATAACTGCACGTGTACTTGAAAGCTAGGTAATACGACTACACAGAGGCTTTCAGTCTAGGTTTTATGATTGCTGTATAATAAGACCTAATCCAAACATACTGGGCTTATTGATAAGTAATCCAAGAATTTCTGACTGCAGGGAGACTTTACATATTGTAGATGTTCCAACATTTTACATCTAAGATAATTTTTGTGCCTTTGTGTTTTTATCATATACTTCACACCTTCTGTAAAGGGACTACGCAAAAAGGAAAGAATTTACTCCTACAAGGAGTAAATTCTTTCCTTTTAGAGTATACCCGTTTTCAGAAGGAATGCATAACCCGTTTCTTTACAGAGCCTCCGCCCTTGCGAGTGTACCCGTAAGCTAATCCAAACACAAATATTGCCAAACGAGACCTTAATGTCCTCGACTTCTTTCAATGATTTAAATGGTGATTTGTTTTTGTTTGTTTTAATTTGCGGTGATATATCACATTTAACATCGAGTCTTTGGCAAAATGTAACACCATCGTGCAGTTTGGGCGAAATTTCATACATATCCCCATTCGAGACGTAAAAATTCTTTCTACTTTATTGGGAAGACAATTCTACACCTTATAACTGCTTGCAACGGACAACCGGTTTCGAGTGGGTATGATACCGGAATAAGACTTTTTAGCATGTTATACTACTGAGCTGGCTCGTAGGGAAGTACGGTAGGGACTGCAAGTCAAATGAAAGACTTTGTATTTCGACATACGGATATAATAAAACATGTATTGTTGGCAGGTTTGCATCAGAATACATTTGTAATGGTACTTGAAATGTTGAAGCGTGCTTTACAATTTACATTTAGTGGGGTGTTATCTCAAAGATGTGGATTTATGCTATTTTAACTCCCTCAGTTTTGTCGTACATATGACATGCAAGCTAGGATGTTTATGTTTAAATGTGCCTTGTAAATGATTTGTCTTACTTCCTCTGATGAAGATACCATCATGTTCTTAGATATAAGTCCAGAATAGGATAACCTAGCATAAATCTCATAACCAGGTTTTGTTTTTTTTCATGACCAATGTTCTTCCTACAATGATTTTCTAAGTTTAACGTCTTCGTGACATAACTCTTGGCGTCTATCAGATAAAGCAAGCGAAGAAAGCCTATGTCTACAGATGGCAAATACGAGATTAGCATCCAAAATGAAGACATTGGCTTAATACGCATCAGGACACAATCTCGCCACAAGTCATCCAAGACATACTTTTTTTTATTTTTATTTATTTATCGTTTTTCTTTTTTTTTTTTTTTTTTTTTTTTTTTTTTATAGATTTCTTATAATGTTACTTGATTGTACTGCCTTTGTATATCTTGTACAACAACGCTTGGCTGTTGTGCCAATATACCATCAGTGCTTTGGTATCTCGGATATCAGCACCACAGTTTAGATGCATAATTCTGTTCAGACAGAGAATTTGCTACATGCTGCTGACAAGGACTGGGACTCGGGAGATCATGACGGCAAGAGTTCAGAGTAATACTTTCTGACAGGAGAACTTGCATCTATAATATTTATTTCTAAAAGATTTGTAAATGTTTCTTTGAAATGGTAAACTATTTAATATATGTAAATAACACTCTCTCTTATTTTAATCAATCGCATTATTTTTTAAAAGAAAAAAAGTATTCTTTTAACCCCTTGTTTCTAAGGGCTGTATGTTTTGACGTGTCTTTCTCTGACAATGGTAATATTTGATGTAGCTGATAGCCATTCCTTTGTTTGTGGCATTATTTCGTATTTACTTTTACCGTGTCATGTCTATTTGGCAGAATATTTGCGAAATGTAGCAAACAAAAGCCTCGTCATAAATGTATCTCGTACATTTTAATTAAAATCTGAAATCTTTATACTTTACCTTTTTTACAAATGTTGTTAGAAATAGATAGTTCTTGCGATAGGAAAGTCAAGGTCAAATATAAATCAGTACCCATTTACGCATTCTTTGAATAATAGAAGCATTTACAACTCTCAGTACCCATTTTTGTTTCAAATAATGTAAAAGCTTAATACATTTCAAATGCGCGACGGTGTACGTACGCGTGTTAAATAAACGACATGGCAGCTGTTGTATTTGCGGCAAACTCTGAACCATAAACAAAAATATTAATAAAACATAATTTTGCAATACGTAACTTAATCTGTATATCAACACATAGTTAAAGTATTCCTATTGAAAAGTTTTATTATTTTGTCACGATAACACAAACAGGGATCACAACACGTGCATGCATTAATCACGTTAGTATGTTTAGTCTATGTTTTTTCTTTCTAATGTGTCTACTCAGGTCAACAAACCTCTATAATAAATCTGAAGTCACGTGACTCTACATGTCGTCGTTAAATTCAAATCATGCTCTTGTGAACTGGCAAGGTCTAGCTACCTTATAAATTAATTAAACCCACATCCACTATGGGTACAAAAAAAAAAGAAAAGAAAAAAAAAAAAAAAAAAAACAGAAAAAAACGGCAACACTGCAACTTTTCCTTTCTCCAGATCAAATCTGAACCGAGTCTCAGTTGCCCTGCTGGCCTTCTTAGTCCGCGTTCTGAAACATCATGACACTGCTTATGTCTTCTCCTTGAAAGACTCTCATTTTGGCGATTGGAAGCAATTGCTCACCAAGATGTACTCAATCTTTATTAGAAGTCCAGACTGTTACCAAATGAGATATCTGGCAACAGGAACAAATAAAGACAAAACAACCGCCACATTTGAACTTCCAAATAAAGAACTGCAACAGAGTAGCCGCCTCCGAACGGTCAACAGGACAACAAGTGGGGTCTTAGACCAGTTACTAAACATTATATGAGCCAGTGAAGACTCAGATCAGCCTGGGTATTCGCCCTGTCTGATCAGAGTCTTCATTGTCCGAATGAAGAAAGCTTGGGTCTTTAGTTACCCATTGAGCGCACAGCAAAGACACTGATCAGCCTGGGCGGATGCCCAGGCTGATCTGAGTCTTTGCTGGGCGCACATGCCATTTTGTTGGTTTTGTCGTACGCTGGTTCATATGTAATAAATAATTTGGTTTTAATATTGATTTTTCTATTGCATGTGTAATGACGGGAAGAGAGAGAGAGAGAGAGAGAGAGAGAGAGAGAGAGAGAGATGTAAACACACATTTAAGGATTAAGAAAATGTATCCGAGAGAAATTGACGTCATATAACATTCCATCGATAAAAGTTTATTATTTTTTTTTTCATTCACTTGAAATCTAAACTAGTTTATCAAAAACGTTTTATGCTCGTGTAGCAATCTGCTGGTGTTGCCTGTCATTATTATATGAGCCGCAATGTGCGAAAACTTTCCTTCTGACATGTGCGCCCAAAGAAGACTCAAATCAACCTGTTCATGCGCATAGTCTGATCAGAGTCTTCGTTGTCCGCTTCAAGAAACTTTGTATCCTTAGCTAGCCAAATACGCCCGGTTAAGACTCTGGTCAGACTGCGCGAATGCGCAGGTTTATCTGAATCTTCCATGAGTGCACATGTCCGAAGGTACGTTTTCTAACATCGCGGTTCATATATTATTGACGTGAAATGTAATTTGTACAGGTCATACACATCCTGGTGTGTTCAAGTTTAATCCATACTGGAATGAAAACATGGAGATCCCCAAACGACTTCGTAAACGAGATATGCAGTATCCAAAGACAACATTTTTGTTCGGCTACCCAAAGCCTCGGTTTGAGCTCATATCTGAAAGCGAGACTGATGATGACGTTTCCAGCATGGAAACAACCGAGCGACGGGAACCAAGCAGGTTTGTATACTGGGTGTCACAATGAGAAAATGATCGAACAGCGAGGACTGTGCAGCAATCTGATCGAAACATTCTCTGTTACCTTAGATATCCATGGATACTGTAGAATACAACGACAGGTAACAGAGGCCTTTATCAGATTGTGCGGTTTAACTGGCTTTAATCTTTTCTGTTCAAATAGAACCCGAAAGTATATTTTTGCATGGTACTGCTCAAACTGTTATCAGCTGTATTGTCTGACTCCAAGCTATTATAACGGACTAGGTATATACAGCACTCCTACAGCCTCGCTGTGAAAGCCGGTTTATAGAGTGATTGGCTTTTTTAAGACGTTAAGCAACGTACATCTCGGTTATTAGTACCAGGATGGGTGACCGCAGTGCTTGACTTTGTAGAAGACCCGGTTTTACGCTACATTGGTGGCAGCGGTGCACTGAAAGACAGTGTTCTTAGTGTGTTGCATAGGCTCCGTCCTCGGATTTGCCTAGTGAGGCGTGTGTGACTTCGGGACGGTCAAAGAGAAGAGGGGGAGAAATGTAACGAAAAAGGTATATATGTGTATTAATTCCATAGCCTCGCTGTGGAAGCCGGCTTTTATGGCGACACTGGTAGAGTGATTGGCTTTTTTACGAAGTTAAGCAACGGAGATCGCGGTCAGTACCTGGATGGGTTACCGCGATGCTTGACTTCGTAGAAGACCTGTTTCACGCTACATTGGTGGCAGCGGTGGGATGGAAGACAGTGTCCTTACTGTGTTGCATAAACTCCACCCTCGGATTCGCCTAGTGAGACATGTGTGCCATCGGGACGAGGGCTATCTGTTAAACCTGGGCTAAAACAGTAGCAAACAGTGCAGGTCCAGATCAGACGCCGCGTTCTTGAACAGGATCTTAACTGTTAGCTTGAATTACAGGAGGTTAAGGGTTAAATGAAAGTTTTAAGTCCCCATTCAGGACCACTTTTCCAGCCTAACCAGAAGACAATCGACCCACCAGTGTGTCAGAGTTTTGATTGTTATTGTGTCAGTATGTGGATGGAACACCGCAACAAGTTATATGCGTGCGATTAATGTACAGGTTATATAAAAAGTTTTTATTAGCCGTCCAATCAAACTTTATCAAAATGAACAGAATGATACAAGCTAAAGTTAAAAACTAAATTTGGTAGAGATCCCTCTTCTTTTTTCTTAGAAAAGGTAATTCCTATTACATTTGAAATCATTATTAGTTTTCTACTTTCTTTGGTAACTGCTGTTACCACCTATTTCTCACGGCATCACGAAAACATACCTATATAATTTTGACCCCCTTAATCCCCACTTTTATATAATAAAACTTGGGTTTACAGGGGTATACATTATTTTTCTTATTTCTGCTCAAAAACATAGATTATGGGTACTCGTTAGAACCGCCCCGCCGAGGCGGTTCTATCGTGTACCTACAATCTATGTTTTGAGCAGAAATATGAAAAATATCATAATTTTTTATCTGAAAATTTGCAGTTTTTAGTGGTGAAAATTTCGATGTATTTGAATAGGCGTGTTTTCGTAATGGAATATGGAAATGGATAGAAAACAGTTTATTGTATCTTAAGAAGTTATTCTGCTTTCGTGGGCGTAAATAGTTAGCTACTTGTCAGTTTACTAATTCTGTTATCTCCCCTGATTGATGAAAGAAAGCCTGGTGGCGAGTAGGAAATCAACATGAAATCAAAATGACGACAACACTAGCAGCAATAGTAGTTTTAATATAATGCAGTGATGGAGGGGTCTAATTTTTGTTATTGGTCTATATAGAAACCCGTAAACGTTCAATTTCTGATCAAAAACCAACGATATATTTGCAAATAAATTTGCATTAACGTTATTTGTGTGACACTGAGAAGAGTTATATATGAGCTATCCTTTATGCTCAGAAAGAAAACCCGAGGACATAGTGATGATGATGATGACGATGATTCTGACGACGATGACTATTCTGATGATGATGATTCCTACGACAGTGATGATGACAATTATGATGAAAACTATGACGACTCAGAGATGGAAACTGAAGATGAAGATGAGGATGAGGATAACGACTACATTCCGTTTCAACTGCCCCAGATAGGCATTCCAAAAACACCTTCTCTACCGCCTAGTAGCCAGGGTGCACGGTCACGTTACAGTGACTACAGTGAATCGGTACCAGACTCTTTACCGGAACTTCCGGGAACCAGGCAGCTTACAGCACTGAGCACAGCCAGGTCAGGGCAGGTAGGTGAAACATTACATATTTGTAATATAGAACTTTTGCAGTCTTTTGCAAAATATGAAACTTGATTTGCTGTGTCATTTTGTATGACTGTTAACCCAATGACAGCCATCAGAGTTGTTTGTTTTCCTTTCGGATCTCGCTCGGGGAAGAGAGAGCTAATCTTAGTGTTTTTCAGTACGTTGGTTCGATAGGTGTTTGGTCTTGTCAGTTTCCTCTTCCTCTTGGTGTCTGGGAAAGGCTGCGGTTTGTGATTGTTGCACTCCATGGACTTTTCTCTTAACTTTTTTTAAAACGGGCCTAGTTATAATTTCTAACTAGGCTACCTCGCCCAGACAGCGTGCATGTAAATAGTCGTCCAGTCTGTAAGTTAAAGAATTTTGAAGGTTGGCCTGAAGGGATCGACTGGACCTTTGTCAAGATTGTTAAAATTATAACCCTATGGGTAATACATGGCCCCGTCTCGGGAGTCACTTTTCTTACATAGACTCATATAGAAAAAAAATAAACTCTTGTCTGAAAGTAGAAGGCTATTCAGTATGTAACTTCATCTGATTGGCCTCTATCCCTGGGGTCCAAAATGGCCTCGCCCCGTACTTACTTGTTTGACAAAGACTATACGGGTAGAAACTTTTAAAAATCTTCTTGTCTGTAACCAGGAGGCCAAGTCTTTGATATTTGGTATGTATCTTCATCTAGTGAAATTTAGGCCTTTGGGTAACAAATGGCCCCACTCCGGAGCTCATTTCGACGCATTTCAGAATTTTTTTTAAAAATCGTCTTGTGTGAAACTAGAAAGCACAGGCGTTTAACATTTGGTACGTAGCTTTAAAAAAGTCCATATTTTATGCGAAGTGTCTGTATTGACAAATTAATTAAAGCTTAAGTCCAAGTTACTTTAGGATACAGAGACCAAAGTTTTTTTTTGTTTTTTTTTTCAAACGGTACCGACTACCGTACCCATACGTTGCAGTCTTTAAAATCGTTACCGTAGACTTGCGCAGAACAAATAGATGAGCAACAGGACCATTGGTCCTCTGGTTTGTATTGTGTACATTGCCTTTAACCCTATTAGGAATACATGTGCAATAAACTATATTCTATTGGTTTTATTACCAGATGCACTATTACTATGTCAGTAGTCAAAAGTCTTGGTAGTTACGTCCCCTTGAGCTGGGTTAAGTTAAATTCCCGTATTTGATATGTGTGCTCAACTCTTTAATATGCGGCTCACAAGGGCCACCCGCAATGTCTATGTAATATACGCCCACTGGTATCCCCATAATGTTACAGTAAAAACTGGAATACAGGATATACATTATAAGACATTTTCTATTCTTTTCAGTTTATTTTTGTTATGTTTACCAATCTTTTATACTGAAAAATCATTCTTAATCTGCGTAATACATAAGTAGTACCCATTATATACTGATATTTTTATTTGTCCATGCAAAACATATGTATTACATAGGCGCTTCCCATATGTATCCGCAGCATCTTTTCATGAGAAAAAATAAATGAGAACGATGTCAATTTTTCAGCTGAAAAAGCGCCTTATCTAAGGTTATGTCTGAGACATATACATTCATCACATGCGTCTTAACAAAATATTAGCATTTTTTTTATTCAACTTTGAGAAAAACCTATTATGCCATATGAAGAGCGACTGAACAAAGTAACAATGTGCCATCGGGTCAGATGCGATCGTATACCATCACAAAAACATGCCTATATAATTTCGACCCCCTTAAACCCCACTTTTATATAGTAAAACCGGGGTTTACAGGGGTATACATTATTTTTCTTATTTCTGCTCAAAACATAGATTGTGGGTACTCGTTAGAACCGCCTCACCGAGGCGGTTCTAACGAGTATTCACAATCTATGTTTTGAGCAGAAATATGAAAAATATCAGAATTTTTATCTGAAAACTTTCAGTTTTTGGTGGTGAAAAAATCAATATATTTGAATAGGCGTGTTTTCGTAATGCATACGCGCAGTTTGATCAGGCGTCATTTTCAGATTACAAAGATCTTGTGTACTTAGAATATACACTGACATGTAGCAAAGGCCCACATCAGATGTATTTTGTAAATATCGCTTTTCACCATTGTTGCAGCGTGCAGTAACAACTAGGCAGGGTACCACGGCAAAGACACACAGAACTGCTAAAACCCGCAGAACAGACAAGGCTACCAAATTGAGGGACAGGGACACCAGGTCTTTGACAGAAAGTGACGAGTATTCCGAATTAACAGAACACGGAAAGAGTCGACGCAGAACCGCAAGCAGACAGTCTTTACCGACGGGTCCGGTGATTAGTACAGTGAGAACATTTCAGGGAAAATGTTACGATCCCGGTAAATAGTATAATATAGTATGGAAGAAGGTGCTTGTACATTTTCTAAAAGACGGGCCGTTAGTTACACCAAGTATTTGGACATAATACCTTCCTAGCATATTTGTCCTAAACTTAAACAAGTCTATTATACTACTTAAAATTTGAGTACTCAGTCCCTCTGCTGCAGTTCTTTGTGCGTCGAAGATTTCACATTACGAAGAACATGCCTATCCAAATATATAGAAAATTTCACCTCCAAAAATTGAAAATTTTCAGACGAAAAACTCTGATAGTTTTCATATTTCTGCTCAAAACATAGATTGTGAGTACCCTTTAGAACCGCCTCAGCGAGGCGGTTCTAACAAGTACCCACAATCTATGTTTTTGAGCAGAAATAAAAATCGAATGTATACCACTATAAACCCCAGTTTTACTATATAAAAGTGGGGTTTAAGGGGATCAAAATTATATAGGCATGTTTTCGTAATGTGGTGCTTCGTGCTTGTGGCATTTCCTGTGTATCTTTACTTATATTTTTGTTGATGCATCTAAAACCGCTGGATAGTAGCAAACTATGCAGACCCTAATCAGAGGCACGTCTTATCTGAGTCTACATTCTTTACGCAGGCATATCTGTCCGAAACAAATAAGGTATCTATATTGAGTACGAGGCAATGGTTGCTTTATTACGAAAACAGTAATGATTGAAACGCCCCAAAACGATATCTACATTAACTTTTGTTTAAACAAAACGTTGTTGTTGTTGTGCAGATTTGTAACACTACCAGGCATCCAAGGAACGTTGAGGCGGCGGAAAATGTGTTATGACTATGCGTTTGTACGGCCTTGCTTTCAGGAATCATGCATGCACAATTGATGGCCGCCGTCTGTTACCAATCCTTGTACTCAACCCTGCGCACGTCGAGTATGCTTTAGGTATACTTATGGTCTGAACATTTTCTCGAGCGTGACCCTAACCCAGGACTTCCCGTTTGAAAGTCTAGAGCACAAACCACTAGGCCACCCAGCCAACCAAAATAACATTACAAATAGAATTTAAAGTTACCGTAATTTTTCTTTACATTTTTAAATAATATTTGCATTTTTTTTCGAAGGGAAAAAATAATACAGTAAATACTCGCCAACACGTAAATACGTAAATAGAGGTTCAATATCGCAAGAAAGATTCTCTTTCCGAACTATAAAACTATTCGAAACAATACTCGTCTCAGTCAGTTTGACCAATTCACGCAAACATACCTATATAGTTTTGACCCCTTTAAACCCCACTTTTATATAGTAAAATTTGGGTTTAAAGGGGTATACATTATTTGTCTTATTTCTGCGCAAAAACATACATTGTGGGTACTCGTTAAAACCGCCTCGGCAAGGCGGATCTAATGAGTACCCACAATCTATGCTTTGAGCAAAAATTTGAAAAGCATCATAATTTTTATCTGAAAACTTTCAGTTTTTGGTGGTGCAATTTTCAATATATATGAATGAGCGTGTTTTCGTAATGACTTGTTCAAATGTCTTTGTTTTCAGTGACGAAACAAGTGATGCTATACGATATAGGCACCAAGCCCGGAAAGCGTTTACCTGTTGGGATTATTGAGCCGTTGTACAAACCTCCGACTGTATTGCCGTCCGAAGAAAAATCTAAAACAGCAGAAAAAGAAAATAGAGCAGAATCTAAACCGGGAAGCAACGGCAGTAACCGAAATAATGTAAGTCTGTTTTTCAGAGCTCCTGTCCTTTAGAGACAGCCGGGGCACAACATTACCTAAAAGACTGCATGTGCTGCCAGCGAAGACTCAGATCAGCTTGCGCAGACGCGCAAGCTGACCAGACTCTTCGCTGTCCGTCTGAAGACGATTTGGGTCTTTGGCTACCTACAGTGCCCGAGGGAGACTGATCAGACTGTGCGGATGCGCTGGGCGCGCATGCATCCTTGTAGGAAATGCTCTGCCCCGGTCTATATTTTATTTGAACACTTTGACTACACATGAAACATGTTACATAGGATGAGAACGAAAGCAATCGGCTTGTGTTGTTCTTTTACTGGGTCGGCTCCATTCTTTTCAGCATTTGTCTTCTTATACCTTTGCACCTGTGGCCTTATATATCTCCTTAAGCCCAATTCGCAGTTTCTCCACATATGAATTTTCCACTCTTTATACCATATCACAAAAACATACCTATATAATATTGACCCCCTTAAATCCCACTTTTATATAGTAAAAGTGGGGTTTACAGGGGTATACAATATTTTTCTTATTTCTGCTCCTGATGTAGATTGTGGCTACTCGTTAGAACCGCCTCGCCTAGGCGGTTCTAACGAGTATCAGAATCTATGTTTTAAGCATAAAGTACGAAAAATATCAGAATTTGTTTATCTGAAAATTTTCATTTTTTAGTGGTAAAATTTCAGTTTATTTGAAGATGTGTATTTTCGTTATGACCTAACCTTATATCCGATTAAAGGAAAGCTATCCCACTTAATTGACTGGATATCATATTTCCTCAAGAAGGCACTTTGTATAAGGCCTGTGAAGCACAAAAACTTTAATGTATGGTTACGTCAAAAGGTTTGTGAAGTTCTTGTTTAGCTTCTGGTCTTATTTATTAGACTTATCACTGAACTTTACAGACAAACTGTGGGTATTCCAATGGGGACTAATTGTGCTCCCCTTAATTTATCATGAGCGACATTTCATATTATCTGTCTGACGAAATTCAAGTTAATAATATTGAATATGTCAATTACACTTCTAGTTAGCTAAATGACCTGCTGAATATTGATAATATTTATATTGAAAAAATGATCGAATCATTGTATCACACTGAAGTTCAATTACATAAACCTATTTCATGCTCATTTGATACCAAAGCACCTTTTATTTGATTGGAATTTAATGATACCAAATGGTAAAATTTCTTTACAAAATACGACAAACGTCATCGTTAATTTCCCTTTGTTTTTTTAATTGGCGATATCTGAACGTATTCATTTTGCAAGGATATCTTCTCATGTAAATGGTTTTATTAATCGAAATAAAGTCCTGGCTGCAAAACTCCTTACACAAGGCTATTCGGCATTATAAGCACCATAAAGATTTTTGTTTACAAAATACCGCCGACACTCCGAAGTGGCTGATAAATATAAAGTTAGTTTGAAAGCACTTCTGCAGCATATCGGAACCAGAATTTTACGATAACCTAGCTAATAAAGCTAAGAGATTTAAAAAAAACAAAAACAAAAAAAAAAAAAAAAAAAACATGATTACACGTTATTAAAGGATGGAATATAACTGTTTTACGCGAAAGACTGCTTAGTTTTTTAACCCAATCATGGTTGATAACTATGCTTTCCTCATTAATTGAACGGCGGTCGGTCAGGTCTCAGACACTATGAAGGTGTCGACCTAAAACTGTCATTAGACCGTTGGTGCTTGATGTTATTTGTTTGTTGTTCTGGTCTTCCGTAGTTCATCTAATGGTTGACAGTGTCTGATGTGATTGTGCATCACAGTAATTTCAATTGATTTCCTTTTTTAAATGTTCATTGAGTTTGGCAGCCTCTATGCGAGCTGAACAATCACTTTGTGTATTTGTACAACATTTGAACATAGCATGACCGTTCTAAGGTGATGGTTCTCGTGTTGTATGTTCTTTATGTGGCCTTGTGGCTGCTGCCATTGTCACCATCCTGGAAATCATCTGTAAGCACGGCAGAAAACATCATGCTGAACTGTGCTGAAGCTAGTACACAGCCTTGCTTAACTCCATTTGTCAAAGGGGATGAATCGGAACACTCGCCATCTTTTTGGACCCTTGCAAGCATACTATCATGGAACTGCCGCACCATTGCTATGAATTTGGCAGGACAGCCAAACTTTGCCATAATTTTCCAAAGTCCCTCATGGTATACCTGTTATGTATCGCTTTGATGGGAAACTTTTCAACCTAAGAAGGCTGCAGCTAAATCCAAGATGCACAGAGGTGTTAGATGAGTTTCGCTTTGCTGATGACATGGCAAAGGGTGCTCCAACAGGAGAGAAAATGCTAAAAGGTTTGGATTAAGTATCTGATTCATGTGACAGCTATGATCTCACAATCAGCATCAAAAAGACTGAGGCAGAATATCAATCAGCACCTGGAAAGCCTTACAAGGAGCCTACCATCACAGTGAAAGGTCAACGACTGCAAATGGTAGACAAGTTCACCTACCTTGGAAGCACATTGTCTAGAGTTGTGCACATTGATGATGAAGTCAGTGCCAGGATTGCCAAAGCTCGTGCAGCATTTGGCCGGCTACTTGGAAGTATTTGGGACCGAAGTGGCATCATACATGACACAAAGCTGAAAGTATACAGATCGGTGGTGCTGCCAACACTATTATACGCATGCGAAACTTGGACAGTTTACCAACGACATGCCAAAAGATTGAACCACTTCCATACAAGCTGTCTTAGAAAACTTCTAAAGATCAAGTGGCAAGACAGGATTCCAGACACAGAAGTCCTGAAAAGGGCAGGGATGCAGAGTGTACATACTCTTCTGAAATTGGCACAATTAAGATGGACAGGTCAAGTTACCAGAATGCCTGATGAACGTTTGCTAAAGAAAATCCTCTATGGAGAAGTACGTTGGAAAACGCTCTCATGGTGGTTAGAAGAAGTGATACAAGGGCACCCCAAAGCCTCCCTTAAAGACTTCAACATAACAACAGAGTTGTGGGAACAGATTCCACAAGATCGAACAAAGTGGCGAGGCCTCATAAGAAGGGAAGCTGGTGAATACGAAGCAAAACGAATCAGCGAAGCCTAGCAGAAACGTGTACAGCGGAAAGCCAGAGCTAAGGCATCACCAACAGAGCTTACATCCTCAGACCTCCCTTGTTATATCTGTAACAGGCAGTTTAGAGCTATGATTGATCTCATCAGCCATCTTAGAACACACAAATAATAACACATCACACAGTTGATTAGGATTGGTCATTGTCAATAATGACAGACGAACGATACTGGCTGCTGCCATTACGAAAACAAGCCTATTCAAATATACTGAAAAGTCTTACCACCAAAAAATGAATATTGTCAGATAAAAAGGTTTGATATGAAATTTTTCATATTTCTGCTCAAAACATACATTGTGGATACTCGTTAGAACCGCCTCGTTGAGGCGGTTCTTACGATACCCACAATTTATGTTTTGATCAGAAATTAGACCAATAATGTATACCCCTGTAAACCTCAATTTTACTATATAAAAATGGGGTTTAAGAGGGTCAGCATTATATAGGCATGTTTTCATGATGCTATAGTGCTTATTTCGTGTTTTGTCCTTTTCGTTGTTTTATTGTTGTGTTCAATGCACCATATCTGACATTGTGATTACCTTGGTGGGGGAAGACGGATGATCTGGGCCTAGTTGTTCAAAACTAACGATGTCGTTAGTTAACGTATCGTTAAATCTTTAATCATTAAATATGGCATATACGCTAATATTTTGCTGAAAAAAAAAATGTGAGTAGCTTTTGCATGCAACTATATTTTTTCATCAAAAATACCTGTAAATTAGATATTGTACTTACAAGAACAGTTAACATTTTGACCACTAACGAGCTCGTTAAGCTAACGACGCTTCGAACAACTGGGCCCTGGTTGCATTTCTTTCTTTGATTTGTAACTTGTGTACTGTTTGTTTTAGTTTGTTTGTTTGCTCTCAGCATTTTCTAGGAATTTACTGAAAGAGAACATTTAACATTAAACATGGACTAGTGGGCTGTCCGACAATTTGTCGAGTCAATCCCTATCTAACAGGTTATCACCTCTATCAGTTCTCAATATCTGTTTTCAAAGGTCACAATTTCATTATTAGGTTAAGGTGAACAACTATTGTAATCATGACAAGTATTAACTTTCATAAAAAAATCGGTTTACACTTATGACAAAATAAATAAGCCCCGTAGACCAAGCTTTTTGAGAAAGTTAATAGTTGGTTGAGCAGTCCATGTAAAACAAAAGTAAAAAAAAAAAAAATACATTGGACCGTTCCAGGACCTTTCATAACGTGATTCCGGGCCAGTGTCAGTCATTAAGTATGTCAATAATTGAAGCCTTGGTAGCGACATATATACCTAATTATATTTTCAAATACAGTCAAAAAGTATTGAATAGGATAAGGCAGTGCTCTGTTTCCAAATTTCAAAAGGACATGTTCTGTTTTTTGGCTTTTACTAGGAATTTCCATATTAACTTTTAGAAATCTGAGAAAAAATAGATAAATAAACACCTTCTGCCAGATTAATTCTATGACAGTAACATTTGTAACCATTTGTCTCTCTCAAGTGAAAAAAAATGCGTCTTTTTTCATTATTTTTGAAGTTGTATCCAGAAATTTAAAAGTAGGCGGTTTCATCGATTTAACTGCCAATTTTATGATCTTGTTTGCTTGTTAAACTGCATTTTAAACTTTTCTGCAGAAGGCTCTTCTCACCACTCAACACTTATACGCCTTTCAAAGAGTGCTTTTGCAGAGAGGTTTTACCGCACGTTTTGCATGATGCGGTTTCTGTGATCTTATTTTACAGATTAGTCCTAAATCGAATGGCGGAATACTGAAGGCGGCTGTATTAGGGAATGTGTTCATCAGTTCCATGCTTAAAAGTAAGAACAAGAAAGATACAGCTTAGAATAAAAAGACAGAAATACAAAATAAACCATCGAATTATTTTGGCTCGAAAATCTTTGGGACCATCGAGAATTGTTCTAGACGTGGGGAGTTCGAGCCACTGAATGTTAATTATAGCGCCTGGTCCTGAAATAAATGAGAATATTTTCGGATGTATTTTCAATCTTATATAATAAACGTCCAAAAGATTGCCTTTAGAAACAAAGAACACACTTAAGATTAGAAAATTGGAGTCTCGGTTTTATTGAGACTCTTCACAAGCAGTAATGAAGTTTGCAACACTGCTTACGCCCTCTAGCGTATACATGAGCAGAACTACATTTTCAAACATACCATATTGGGCCCAATGATGCCATATGAAATGAAATATAATCTGCTCTATGGTGAATTACGGGGAGACGTTCTACCGCCGCAACACGGCGCCACACGGCACTAACCAGCTGCAGTGTAGTAGAATAAACGCCAAAAAGATTGCCTTTGGAAACAAAGAACACACTACGGATTGGAAATGGCAGTCTCGGTTTTATTGAGACATTTCATAAGCAGTAATGAAGTTTGCAACACTGCTTACGCCCTCTAGCGTATACATTAGCGGAACTCCATTTTCAAACATACCACAATGGGTCCAATGATCGCAAAGGAAATGAAATATAATCTGCACTATGGTAAAACACTGATATGTTGGGTGTATTCATTAGAATCGCCTCAGTGAGGTGATTCTGATGAGTAAACACAACATTCATTTTCATGAGAACATACAACATACATTTCCCTAAAATACCCTAAATATTTGTTTTCTTGAGCTGTCGGAGAAAATTATATAGAATCTGGAACATTGATATTGTATATGTTTGTATACATGCAAACGTTTAAACCAATATCCTACAGACGCAAAGAATAAGTTCGAATTATCCACGGTAAACGAGCCATCGGTGTTCGAGTAATTGAAGTTTTAATGTATCTGGTATTAACCCGGTGACATGTCTATTGGTGCAGCAAGATGACACAGTGAATGGTTTGCCTTTTTACAGTGGACATCAGCACATTGGATGACATAATATACTGTCGAGGAGAAGCTTAAACGGAGAAACCCTGTTTGGCCAGACCCTGAGGCTATAAATCTTTTTTTCATACTCAAATCAGCTGGGCATGAAATTTTCTCTGCTAATAAATATGAAACAACAGTTGGCATTTTCATATTCATTAGCAGAGAAATTTCAGCTATGTTTAGCAAGAAAGAATTTGCAGTTGTTAGTAATTTGAGATTTATTAGCTGTACAAAGTTCACGCTCAGCTGAGTTGAGCTCGAGAAAAAAAGTTTTCTAGCCTCAGGGCCAGGTCTATTGATTCTGACTTGGCAAATGGTACATGTACCAAGATTGTTGGCTTGTTTTTTGTGATTTTGTGTTGAGGTCTGTTAAGAGTGAGCTAAAGGAATATGCAGACCAACTACACGTTTAAATAAAGCAGTTGTTTGTCCTAGTGCATGTTAATGAATTGACTCGGTTCTTATTATTATGTATCTCCATGTATCTATTACGATTAAAATGAGCATTTTACATATCGTATTTAAGGCTTACAATGCAGGGTAAAATTGCACCAGAGGACTTCTTCTTTTTTCCAGAAAATAGAAGACAATTTACCCGAAATGACAAAAGCTATTTTCTGGGAAAATTAAGAAACCAAATATCATAAATTCTTCGTGTCCTGAATTTACCTTTAGAATGCTAAGTGTTAAACGGTTTTCAAATTACTTTGTATTAAGGAAGGAAAACACTGGGATATTTGTGCTTTAAAATTAAGTTTTGAAAAAAAAGAAGAATAAAATGATAAATAATTCATATTACAGGCGCATGTGCTAATCTAACAAATCCATGTTATAAAAAACAATGTTGCAGTGGCGTAGCCTAAGATCGGAATTATTTTTGCTTGAAAACTATGCCTAGAATCGCTTCCAAAGTAGTGGCTACTCTTAAAGGAAAGAATTTGCTCCCTCTGGGGCAACCCATATGATAAAGAAACAAACTATTTTATGTTATTACCACTTAATTATAAATATTTTCTTACGTATATTACGCACATGTGTAATGTTTGGAATGGGCGCTAAGCCTATACCGTATATGTATGCTGGATAATTGCGCTGGACGCACACTCTTGTCGTTCGCGCGGGAGATAACTCGCTGCGATCTCCCGTTTGACACGTGCTAATTACTGAAGGAGTATTTGAATGACTAGTTCCGTATTTACTCTAAATATTTGACCCAGCGGGTACACAACGTTAAAACAACGTCGATACATGTTGATTTAAGTCAAAACAACGTCTATTCAACGTCTGCGTCAATGTTGAATCGACGTTGTTTCAAAAGCTACTCCTATTTTATCAGCAAAAATACCTGGGAATTAGATATCGTACTTACTAGAACAGTAAACATTTGACCACTAACGAGCTCGTTAAGCTAACGATGCCTTGAACACCTGGGCCCAGCCTATGTGTTAGCACAATCTGATCATCGTTTGATTTGTTCGCTCTCTGATATATAGCTGTCTTTCTGCTCTTTCAATTATAGGAATCAACTTTAACTTGTATACAACTACAAATAATAGTTAATGAAATCTTTACAAATTCGATTAATGAAATCGTAATAAGTTTACCGCCATTTCCCACGTTTCCAATGTTGCATTGCTGTTCACGTTTCCAATGCCTGCTGTTCTTAGCAGTCTGGACGACTGTCATTACGAAAACACGCCTATTCAAATATCTTGAAAATTTTACCACAAAAAATTGAAAATTTTCAGATGAAAAATTCTGATATTTTTCATATTTCTGCTTAAAACATACATTGTGGGTACTCGTTATAACCGCCTCGACGAGGCGGTTCTAACGAGTGCCCACAATCTACGTTTTAGAGCAGAAATAAGAAAATAATGTATACCCCTGTAAACCCCAGTTTTACTATATAAAAGTGGGGTTTAAGGGGGTCAAAATTATATAGACATGTTTTCCTGATGGTTCAGGGCTATAATACGTTACAACCTCAATGGCTCGAATATCTTTCGGATCATGCAAAAGAATTCGAAAAATGGGTAGTTCGAGCCTGAGGGTTAATCATGGAGCAAATGGTGATAATTTAGGGAAGTCTTTTTGATCTTCTATACAATAATGTTATGTTATATGTACTCATCAGAATCGCCTCGATGAGGCGATTCTAATGAGTATACAAAACATGCAATTTCATGATAAACTAAGAAAATTTCCTTAAATATATATTTGTTTTCTTGAGCTATCGGAAGAATTTCGTAGGAACTAAAAAATGAGTTCGAATTAACCATGGTAAACGAGCCATCGGTGTTCGAGCTATTGAGTTCGACTGCATTTAATCAACGTGCCCTATAATTCCTGTGCATTATATATTAGCGAGTGGCTTACATTGATCAGACTGGACAGATTGTCAGGCTATTCTGTGTCTCAGAGAGACGCATATTTCGTTAGGCAGTCTGTTTACACATATATTCGGTGAGTTTTTAATAGTTTAATTAAATACACAACCTAGTAGAAAAAAACCCAAAAAACAAGTCATATGCGAGCAACAAATTCCAATATCAGACACATTCACGCAGGGTTTTCATTATCATCTTATAGCCAAAATACCGTATTTACCATCAGTATTAAAACAGATAGAGGTAGGTCTAAACAAATAATTTCGGCCAAGATCAGACGCCACAGCATCACGAAAACATACCTATGAAATTTTGACCCACTTAAACCCCATTTTTATATAGTAAAACTCGGGTTTACAGGGGTACACATTATTTTTCTTATTTCTGCTCAAAAGCATAGATTGTTGGTACTCGTTAGAACCGCCTCGGCGAGGCGGTTCTAACGAGTACCTACAATCTATGTTTTTCTATCTGAAATTGTTCAGGTTTTGGAGGTGAAATTTGATACATATTTGAATAGGCGCGTTTTCGTAATGGAACGCGACATGAGATCAGCGTCTACACTGTTCGAGACTCAACCAGTACCTTTTGGACACATCAGCTGGTAGTGAAATTGATGTGTTCACCTTTAAGGAGAAGTACGATGAGAAATAAAGGTAATTTGTTCATCTTTTAGGTGATGTTCACCTTTTAGGTGAAGTACGGTGAGAGTACGATGTCGAGAGAACTAGGCAGACACACAACGTTCAAACAACGTCGGTAGAACGTTTGAAACGACGTTGTTTCAACGTTGTGTCTTCGTTGGGAAGGCATCCGCGCAGTCTGAACGGGACATTCGCATGTTATATAAGAGTCGTTTTCGTCCTTAAAGCATCATTTAGCGTTAGCATAGGCAGGAGCATACAGTGTTTACCCCAAGTATTCGCATACCTAATCTCCTTACCGTACTTGTCTCAATAATTGAACAATGTTATTTTACTTCATGTTAGTGTAAATGAATGACAAACAGTGTATACCTTGATCATACACCGCGTTCTGCGGCGTCTGATCTATGTCTTGTTGTTTGCTTAGGCCTGTCTGTCTCAATACTTAGTGAAAATACATGAGGTTATAATCGACATTAATCGACTCAGTTTGGAAAGATAAAGCAATATGGTATGCAGAAATTCATGGCAGGAAAGTGCTACCATACTTCTCACGGTATCTATTTCTGATCTATGCTTCTGCAGCGGTACAAACTATTCTTTTTCTTCGAGTTCTTTCTCCGGATATGTGTTAAGTTGTTTCCTGACCTCAGAGTTCCTGACACAAACGTATTCTTACTATGTTCTACACAGTATATGCACTATCAATTTTTAACTTTTTAGAGGACGTTTAAAAGTGAAAACCATTTTTTTTTGTTTGCAATGGAAACTGCAATGTATCTACACTTAAGGTAAGTTGATTACACGTGTATTTTCATAAAAAACTGTGTGTCTTCTCATGCTAAGTTTCTAGTCCGATTAGCATTTTTACCAATACATTCCCCAGCACTACCATTACGAAAACACGCCTATTCAAATATACAGAAAATTTCATCTCCAAAAACTGAAAATTTTCAGATAAAAAACTCTGATATTTTTCAAATTTCTGCTCAAAACATAGATTGTGGGTACTCGTTAGAACCGCCTCGGCGAGGCGGTTCTGAGTACCCACACTATGTTTTGAGCAGAAATAAGAAAAATAATGTATACCCCTGTAAACCCCAGTTTTATTATATAAAGGTGGGGTTTAAGGGGTTCAAAATTATATAGGTATGTTTTCGTGATGACTGTTTTAAAATAGAAGCAACTCAGTGTCCCCTTCCGAAGGGAAACGCCATAAGAAATGTTTCTCTTCCCATAAAAGGGACACTGGTATTCTGTGTAGGTTCTAATCGGAAGCCCCAGATAGTGGAGTGTGGTCAGGGTCTACTATTTTTACATTAAAGGTAAGAATTCATTTCAAAAGAATAATGAAATTAAGAGAAAGTGTTATACCTTCAGGGAATTGATTTGCCATCCTACTCTACAACGAAAGAATTTGCTCATAGACGGAGCAAATTCTTTCTTTTTAGAACAGACGCCTTGTAGGAAAGAATAAGAGATTCATAAAATATGTCTCCAGTCGAACACCCCCTTTTGACTCAAACTTTCATTTTCATGGAAATACAAGATATATTTAGGATACCGTATTGACCCTAAATATACACACCTCTTACTCTTTGCCTAATACTTCTCTTAAGCAAGTAAATTTTACTACCTATGAATGTGTGTTCTGTGATGTCTGATCTGGGTCAACACGGTTTGCCCAGGCTTGTCCTTCTAATTTGTAAAAATCATTTTATACTGATTCAAAATCCGTTGGACGGGAGCCAGTCTAATATACCAGTATCATAAAGCTGATTCGATGAAGCTGTGGTCTATTTGACTAGTGCAAATAAATCATTTAATTATACCGGTTATATACAGAAAAACAAGAATTCTTTAGAACAGATACATTCCAAAAAATATTCATCACAAAAACATGCCGATATAATTTTGACCTCCTTAAACTCCACTTTTATATAGTAAAACTTTGGGTTTACAGGAGTAGACATTATCTGCTCAAAAACATAGATTGTGTGTACTCGTTAGAACCGCCTCGGCGAGGCGGTTCTAACGAGTACACATAATCTATGTTTTTGAGCAGACATGAAAAATATCAGAGTTTTTATCTGAAAATTTTCAGTTTTTTGGAGGTGAAATTTTCTATTAATTTGAATAGGCGTGTTCACGTAATGTAACCTATTTATCCCGAGTGGACTCTTCTACCTCAACTATGTGGACAGGTCAGTTTCTAGTAGAAGGGGTGTCTGGTTACTTTTTACTATTACCAGGCTTTATAGAAATTCATGTATTTAATGCAAGCGGTGTAGACCCTCATCAAACGCTGCGTTCTGTGCTGGATCTACACGGTTTGTCAATGCCCCTTTTATAGGTCGCTAGGCATAAATGGGTTATGTATTTTGGTACTCTAAATATTTTTTTACCTCTGGAGCAGTAAACTTCCGTAAGATATTATTCTATACTTGACTCTTGTAAATAGAATTAAAATCCCCTTCTACAGTTTATTTGTATTTTTCAAGTTGTCCGCATCACCTTCGTGACGACCGTCGCATACATTTTGGTCGCTTTCCCACAACCTCAGAATTTTCTATTGCAACAGAAAACATATATCTGTAGTTGCTACTATCAAAACCGAAAAGCCGCAGAAACTGTTTTTTTTTTTTTTTTTTTTTTTTCTCTCTCTCTTCAACAATGTGAAATACGTCCAGATATTTTGTGTGACAGAGCTTTGATAAAAATCTCAGTATAGGACATCCTCCGATTTGTTTTAAGAATATTTATAGGGTAGTCATTTTTGTCGTGAATATGACTTTTATTCCATCCAGTCAAATACTCACTTCACTAGATGAAATAAGTGGTATTCGCGACAACAATTTGAATTTCTTTTATTATATGCAAATTAATCATCAGAAAATTCGCATTCTAAATGGAAATGGAAAAAAAAATTCTTGACTCTCGACCATTTTGACTGGCAAATGGCTAAAATCTTTAACTTATTTTAAATAGCTTCTGATAGACTCAGCTTATGAGTTTGTTTACCATTCAACACGAAAGATAATCCATGACAGTTATCTTCCTTGCAGTTGCAAGAACATTAAACTTCCAGTTTGAGTTGCTTTCCTGAGACTATTTAATGTTTACAAACAAAAAGTAGTTCTTCAATGTTATATATTTCACTAATACGTAACTGATGTGTTACATATGCGTACAATTGTATGCATACCTAACAGTTACATATGTGTATGAGTGTTACATGTACATGGCGAATTTAACAACGAAATCTTCACATCTTACAAATAGAAAAGAAAAAAAATCGATACAGTTGGATTATGTAGATCGAACGTGGCGACTGATCAGGATCTACACAGTTTGTCACTCATTTTGCCCCATATCACTCTAAATGGTATTAAGCTTGACCAGATGTTATAATAGCAATATAATGGCTACAGTAATCGTTCCCGAAAAAGTGACCTCTACTTCATGAAATGAACAGTTGTTACATATGTGCATGGTTCGTACATATCATACGAACGCTTCACACTAACTTGATCACATGTTACATATGCGTACCGTTGTACGCAAAGGTAACACAACAACATTACCATCTATTACATATACGTATTCGTATGTGTGACAAAAGCGCGCGCGCGCACACACACACACACACACACACACAGGCGCACGCACGCACATACATACATACATACATACATACATACATACATGCATGCGTGCATACATGTATATACATGCAGTTGAATGCGGGTCCGACTGGTGATCAGGACATTGCAGGTTCAACGCCCGCTGGGTTGGCAACATTCTTTCGCGGAGATTTGATCATGAAATACTTTCTACGGTCATTCTCTCCCTTCCGATGATTCAAGAAGGGCAGTTGTCAGTTTCTGGCGAAACAATGTGCACAATACTGGTTAACCAGCCTTGTCGAGTAAAAGTGTGGTGAGGTAAACTGACCGCGCCAGATATAACCCCATCGGCTGACTGGGCCGTAAAACCTCCACACAAAGAAATATACATGCATACATACATTAGGTAAGCCAGACGTACAGTGGCAATGCTCGCATGTTATTCAGGCTTATGGCCGGGGCGTTTGGTTGAATCATGTCACTGATCGAACTCTCATGAATAGTTGGTGTCCTCTTGTAGAGAGCGTTTGCCATGTTATCGCATCGACATCATGTGATTTTGTCATATTTTCAAAACACAAGTATCTGTAATCAGGGCCGTCATTTCTCCGATAATATATAGTGAAAAAAGGTATACGGGGGCATAAATAATTGGGCGGTTTCCACAGCATTTCTGTTCTTGCAGCTTAAGCCTTTCATCCCTGAGTTCCACCATTGAATTCGGACATGTACACTAGTGCAAATAGGGGTTTAACCCTTGTCCTGCTGAATAAATTAAGATACCACGCCCACTTCCAATTTTTAGCCAATCAGATTACTCGATTCAAGTTGTTGATACACATTTTAATACTTAATCACAAACAGTGTAGATCCAGATCGGTTGGCTTCTTCAGAAGCCAGCTGATCCGGATCTATGCTGTTTGCAAAGGCAGGGTGTATCCGAGTTCAGCAGGACCAGAGTTAAAATTTAAATACAGAACAGAATGGCAAAAAGTACAGATCCTAATGAGACGACTCGTTAAGGGTTGTCTCATCTGGATCTTTACTACTTGCACATTATCTGTTTTGCTCTACAGACATGAGGCTTAGTTCTATCTTTTTGTTATTTTTGTCAGCCATTTGCAGGGCATGAAATTATATTAACCCACTTTTGTCTGGAAACACTCAAAAAGGGCAATTGCAAACAGTGCAGGCTAAGATCGGATGCCGCAAAATGCGGCGTCTGATCAGGGTCTACACTGTCTGCAATTCTGCGGCATCTGATCAGTAACTACACATTTAATACAATAAAAAATAACACATTTTGCGTGTTACAGTAATCGGTAAGCATGTAAAGGAATAGGTTACACGGATGGGGCGAGTGTGACGGGTCTCGTATATACGATGAAATAACGAAATATGAGCCGCACCATTCGAAAACGTGTCTTCGGGCATGTGCGGGCAATGAAGGCCCTGATAGGCCTGCGCATCCGCGCAGTCTAATCAGGGCTATCACTGTCCGCAAATGAAATCATTGGATACTAATGAATGTATGACTGAAAGACAAAGGCCCAAATGACACTTTGCGCTTGCGCAGGATGATCGGAATCTGAGCAGTTGGCACATGCTAGAAGGCATTTGTTTTCGCTTGCCGATGCCCATATGATATGACACATTGAATCGGTAATAGTATAGTTTTATGTATAAGTAGTTTTCTTTTATAGTGCCACTAAACATCAACAGAAGCAGCGGCATAAAAACTAAGCTTATACAATGTATAGGCTTAATACAATGTACGTCGAAAAACTGAGACGAGCTATTGGTATAGATATTTCGTTCTGTGCTCTGTTTGACCTGTATGTGTGCACTGATACACCAGGCGTCTTTCTTTGTCTAATCCTATAATTTCTTTAAAAATGTTAATCTAGGAAACAACTTGAAACAGTGAAACCTGATCACGCAGCAGAACACTACAAAATTATCGAGTTTTGTAGAGAGAGAGAGAGAGAGAGAGAGAGAGAGAGAGAGAGAGAGAGAGAGAGATGTATGTCTTCTCGATCAGCCGTAGCTTGAAAAGACATATGAGCCTGGATACAGCATTTACTACAAGATTGCTTGTGAGCACAGCGAAGACTCAAATCAGCCTGCGCATCTACACATTCTGAGCAGAATCTAAATAAAGTTTGGAAGTTTGGCTACCCACAGAGCGCTAAGCAAGCAGTGCTGAGTCCTTGCTTTGCGGATATGCGATAGTGTAGGAAGTACTATTCCTAGGCTCATATTCTGTATGATAAATCATCCATACAGTCTGATTAATGATTTCATTGTCTGCCAGCACATGCCATAGGGAACGTGATATGCTCAGTAGATGACTAGTAATTAACCCTAACTTGAAAAGCGTCATGTTATTAACATTGTGAAACTCCGTTGTTAGCACTTTTAAGCGATTGAACTTACTTTTAGACAATGGCGGCTAGACACATTACGAATACACGCCTATTCAAATATACAGAAAATTTCAGATAAAAATTCCGATATTTTCCATATTTCTGATCAAAACATGGATTGTGGGTACTCGTTAGAACCGCCTCGCCGAGGCGGTTCTAACGAGTACCCACAATCTATGGTTTTGAGCAGAAATAAGAAAATAATTTATACCCCTGTAAACCCCAGTTTTACTGCATAAAATTGGGGTTTAAGGGGGTCAAAATTATATAGGTATGTTTTCGTGATGAGACACATTCATACCAGATGGTGAAAATACTTTTAGATACACCTCCACATAAACTTTTAAAGTGCAAATTATATACATGTACATATGGCATAAAATGGAAATCTTTAAATGGATTAACCGGTGTGAAATCTGGCTGGGTTCTGTTTTGTCTGGTAACAATTAGTTGCTGGTCTACTGTTGTTTACCCTGTATATATACACTATCATCATAAAATAGATTCTGAGGTCCGTTAATTGCTGACAACCGCTTTTGATACAGGCAAATCAAAAGGGCGAAAGGTGCCCTAATCAACTATCGCAAAGAGGCACGGCCCGCCTCATTCTTGTCTATGCCTTTACTTAGCCTCGGGCATTTGGCGTTTCCTGTGAATAGATCTTATCAATATTAATGAGTATGCAACATTTTATTAAAATATTCCATATTGTTGAAGACAAATGGCTATTTCCACGTCTCAATCTCGATGTTTCCTCGGTCACTGAGAATTGGCTAGATCTTATCGGAATCAGTCTGTGCACGAAAATTACCAAAACATTCCTAACGTGCCTAGAGTTACGGGCATTTTCTCTTACTGTCACTTTTTGGCATCGGCATTGCCTTGGTTATGGAAAAGTGGCATTTGGCAATTTCTTTGTCTAATCTTGTCAGTATTAATGTGTACACAAAATTATATAAAAAAATATCCCATATCATTGATGACCTACGGCGATTTCCATATTTTCACTTTTTTTTTTTTTTTTTTTTTTTTTTTTTTTTTGGCTTCGGCGTTGCCTTGGTCAAGGAAAAGTGGCATTTGACAAGCATATTGACTAGATCTTCCCTGTATCTATCAGTATACCAAACAGTTATCAGTATATTCCAAACAGTTTAAGCCATTTACGCTAACTGACGGACAGACGGACTCACAAGGATAGGATACTCTTCGAAAGTCAACCTTTCAAACGGTCGACTTTTCTACGGGTCGAGAAATCTTCAAATTGACGTTTATAGACTGCACGCAAGGAATGAGGTTCCAGTTAATAAAATGCATTAACGATGCAGGGTGTGGATCTAACAGATTCATTTCACATGCACTTTTCCAGATACAGTGCCAGACAATGCCAGAAGTATAGTCGATTTTAATGGTTCGAACATCATTGGGACCATGGGAATTTGTTCTTGACATACGCAGTTAGATGCCACTGAGGGTTAATCATAGCACCTGGTCAGAAAGTAAATGGGATAATCTATTGATGTCTTTTTTGATTATCTGTGAAATAATGGTATTTTGAATGTACTCATTAGAATCGCCTCGATGAGGCGACTCTAACCAGTACACACAACATACCTTATATATTCCTGAATATTTGTTTTCTTAACCCTTCTCTTGCTGAACACGACATGCCCTATATTAGCAAACAATGTAGATCCAGATCAGTTGGCTTCTGAGAATTTCTATGATAAACCCGGATCAAGTAATCTGATTGGCTGGAAATCAGAAGTGGGCGTGGCATCCCTATTTATTCAGCATGAGAAGGGTTAAGAGTTATCGGAAGAATTTCCTAGGGAGTAAAAACAAGTTCGAATCAGCCACAATAAACAAGCTATCGGTGTTCGAGATATTGAAATTTTACTGTTTTAAGTACAATTGACTTGAGATTGAATTCACACACTGGTAACATTTGCGCCATGGCAACCACGACTCTGGGTTTGCTACGAAGAAATCCCTCATCGTGTCCCTCTTAGCTCACAGAGACCAGTTAATAGGTACTTTTAAACTTAAGAGGGAAAAACGTCGTTCTAGAATTAATCTTCATTCAGGAAAAGGAAGCAATACCTTTTAGCAAACTTTTCCAAATTTACGTTTGAGTGCCGATACGTTTTAACGAATTTTTAAAATACGTTCGAGCGAATACAGTTTGCAATTAAATTGTCCATGTCCATTTGCCAAAAAAAAAAAAAAAAAAAAAAAAAAAAAAATAAGTTCATATGCTATGCTTTTAATGACATTTTTCTGACAAACTCAAGTCTCTTTTTGATGATAAAAGCACTTTTTGCCATTTTCCTTTGAAACTATTCCTAAGACATTTTTAACTGATGCTAAACGGTTAAATAACAATATTGAATGTTTAACTTTCACTGCCATATGCGATAATAATGGACTTTTGCAAACAGCATAGATCCAGATGAGACGGCTCATAATGAGCCGTCTCATCTGGATCTACGCTGTTTGACATTCAGTCTTTCATCTTAACATATGAATTTCTTTCTAAGCGATAGTTTGTTAAAAACAAAAATAATAAAAAAAGAAAAAATGCTGACAACAAATTTCGTCTGAAATTTGACAGCGAAAGAGTTAAATACGAGTCGCATTTGTTGATGGCGGATATAGCTAGTTTGGGTCAAAGAACATGTAGCTGAAAGTTCGCTAAAACGTATGCATACAAAATCCGCTAAAACGTACTCACTAAAATGAAATGTTCGCTAAAATATGCTGAGTCCCATGAAATATAATCCGAGTAAAAGCTAAAATAAACCTGTCACCGAGATCGTGGAATTGATGCCTAAAGGCTAGCTGAGCGTGTTATCGAATCTGATGTGAGTTAGAACACATATTGGAATCTTCCCTGTTGATTTTCATTTCGGAGCATGATGCGACGTTTTATTGGCGGTATATGCCTGTTTGAATTAAACAATGACTGCATAAAAATGCATTAACCCATTTATACCGAGTGGACCCTTCAACCATAACTGTTTGGTCCGGTCTGTTTTCAAATAGAGGGAATTTAACTAGTTTTTATGATAAGTGGGTTTTATAGAAATTCTTAGGTGCAGACAGTGTAGACCCTGATCAGACGCCGCGTTCAGCGGCGTCTGATCTGGGTCTACAGAGTTTGTCATTGTCCTTTTTATGGGACGCTAGGCATAAATGGGCTAACTGTACCTATAGAGTGAAATGAAACTAAAATTTTCTCTTCTAACTTCTCTTCTGATGGGGAAATACTCATGATATTATATTGGTTTTATTAAAGTAGATCCACTCGTATCAGTGAGGATTCTAAGAATTATATTAAGTCACTAGAAACTGGGGACAGTCTAACTTTATTTATCGTTGCTGCAATCAAAAATATTCTCCTTGCTGAAAATAGACCGCGATGGAATTTATAAGACAGTGCTGCTGGAAATTGCTATTTTTTCACACCGAGTTGCACATATCGGCCCGGGTTTGAAACAAAACAACATTCAATAGACAGATACAGCCGGATTGCACTTTCAGGATGCGTGCCTTAATTTGGAGGTAATTTTTATTTATTTATTTATTTAAACAATGTTTCAAGAGGATGACACAATTAGCTATAAATAACTATTCTACCTTGTGGTCCTCTAACTAAAATTTATATACATATATACAACAAGACTTAACTAACAGCTAAGAAACTCATGGGATAAAAGTAGCTTGTAGCGAAGTGAATGCTTGTATAAAGTTTTTATCAAATAAAAGTGCTAACAGGTATGTGCAAGTGATTTAAAACCAAACATGGCACTGAATGATATCAAAGACAAATCTGTATGTTATCACAGTTTTTGTAAGTGCTTTAAGATTTGACGAGCGCATAAAACCAATATCTAAAACAATTATGCTAGGTCATAAAAGCTCTCAATTCAGTTACAATAACGGTTTCAGCGATAATTTTACACATGGTATATCATTTAAAATCATAGTTAAAGACATTTTATAAGGGTTAAAATGTTGCTTTAAGAGACTGCTTAAAGGTAGAGAGTGACCCCGATGTTTTTACTGTTTGAGGTAGAGCATTCCATAGTCTTGGTGCGGAACACGAAAAAGAGCCATCAAAAAGTGCTGTCCGTGCTTTCGGCACATAAAGTGAGCCATTTTCTGATGACCTGAGGTTAAGAGTGTGTACCTCGGATACTGGTTTTAGAAGTTGTGTTATATATTCAGGGGATAATTTATTGCTCGGTATGTCAAGACAGCCTTATTATATTTAAGTCTGTCCGGAATTGACAGCCATCCCAGTTGACTGAACATATCTACTGATGTGGTATCGTAATTTGCTCGCAGGATGATTCGAGCAGCGCGTTTTTGCAGCTTGGATATGCGTTCAATATTAGTTACAGAGGCTGACCCCCAGGTAACAGAGCCATAATCAATATAAGGAAGAATATACCCCTGATAGTAAACTTTTTGAATATGTGTCGGTACATACGTTGCTAACTGGCGTAATAGAGTAAACCCTTAAAAGCTCGAACATCTTTGGGACCATGGAAATTTATTTGAGGTATGCGTAGTTCGAGCCACTGAGGGTTAATCATTGCGCCAGGTCAGGGAGCAAACGATAATAAAATAGGGAAGTCGTTTTGATCTTCTATACAATTTGTAGGTTGTGTATACTCTTTAGAATCGTCTCGATGAGGCGATTCTAATGAATACACATAACATACAATTTCCTGATTAAAATAAGAACAATTCCCTAAATAATTGTTTTCTAGAGCTATCGGAAGAAATGTAGAGCCTCAAAAACGAGTTTGAGTCATCGAAGGTAAACGAGCCATTGAAGTTCGAGTCTTCGAACCATTTCTAAAAATGGACCGCAACGGATTTTATAAGACAATGCTAATACGAAAATCTGCTTTTTAATGACAGATTCAATCTGTCATTCTTCGTTGCCACGCACGGTTTTAGAGAAAGTGACTTTGACAATTATTCAATTTCGTATTCATCCGCGCACAAAAGTAGACCCAAAGTTTCAATGTGTGTATATTAGTAAGCCATTGAAGAGCTTTCCATACAAAATTGTGCTTGATCTATGGCGAGAGTCGCTGAGAGAACCCGCCTTAATATATGTGCGAACAGTAAAGGCGCAGAACAGCCTGCGCGGACGCGCAGGCTAATCAGCGCCTTTGTTGTTCGCTGTAGCTCGTTTTTTTTTTCGACGAAAAAGCGTCTCACAAACTTAAATAAAGAACAGAATGATACCTGGAATTTATTAGTTTCTCATAGAATCTGTCATTTCAGGACTATTCAGCCCTTTGATTAATCCACAGCCGACAGTACTTTCTTTTGAAGTTCCAGTACCAATAAATTCTCATAAATGTATTGTGATCATTTACTGTTATCTTGAACAGTTATTGTGGATGGTTTTTGTGTGCTCCTGCCAATACAATTGCTAAAATGGTATCTAAGCATGCAGGGCTCTTGATAAGGCACTTCTTTCAATCCAAAATGTTTTGGTATTTTTAGGTTTCACCATAAAAATATGTGTGTAGTATACCCGTTAGAAATAGCTGGGCGAAGCACTTCTAATGAATACTCAACACATATCTTTTCGCGGTATGCAAAATAAGAAAAAAACATTTATCTGAAAACCCCTTTATCTAAACTTGGTAGGAAGCATCGGATGAATTGTAGATCAAAGCTCATGTCGTTCCGATCGCAAATCCAAGATGGCCGCCGTCTTGAAAATCTATTTTTCGCTTCTTTTCGTAAACCGAAAGGCCAATTGACTTGAAACTTAGTAGGAAGTGACTT
This sequence comes from Anodontia alba, assembly GCA_964016985.1. Classification (NCBI taxonomy): domain Eukaryota; kingdom Metazoa; phylum Mollusca; class Bivalvia; order Lucinida; family Lucinidae; genus Anodontia; species Anodontia alba. The sequence goes on from OZ024830.1 coordinate 34,768,733, forward strand.
GTGAATCAAACATAGCTAGAATCGTTCCGATCGGAAATCCAAGATGGCCGCCAGGCCATCTTGAAAATCTATTTTTCGCTTCTTGTCCTGAACCGAGGCGGCCATCATGAAACTTTCAAAAAGGGCAGTTGTCAGTTTCTGGCGAAAGAATGTGCACAATACTGGTTAACCGCTTAGAGGACAAAGCCTGCCCAGTAAACGTGTGGTTAGGTAAACTGACCGCGCTCGACATGACCCCATTGGGTTGACTGGGCCGTAAAACCTCAACACAAACAAACAATCTTGAAAATCTATGTTTTGCTTCTTCTCCTGAACCGAAAGGCCGACTGACTTGAAATTTAGCCCTTAATCTGCAGAAAAAAAAAAAAAAAAAAAAAAAAAAAAACGAAAAAAAAAAAAACAATAACCGAAAATCAGGCCTGCTAGAAGGATTACCGCTACTTGAGAAGCCTCGTACTCCCTTGATTTTGTGTCGATTTTGATGGCATTTTCACACATATTTTGCCGATTGTATGTGGCCATTTCATCGAACATGACTTCCAGTCACGTGACAGGCACGTGGTAATCATTTAAGACATTTAAAAAAATACAAGAGACCAGCCTTGCTGTGCGTGCAATGTAGAAAGAAACGGGTGACATATGTAGGTTTTACTGTTGTTCCTCCTTTTTCATCACTGGAAATGATTTAGGTGTCATGGGTGATTTTTTTTTTTTTTTTTTTTTTTTCAGAAAATCGTGATAAAACTGACGAAGTGTGTACCGAAATTGCTTTTTACTCGGTCTTTATTAGCGTGGGTAAAATCTACCACCTGACTTTCTGATGAAGAGCGGCGATTTTGTTGTATGAAAGTAGGTTCCTTCCTGTATAGAAGCATTTGGTCTGAATGGTTGCATCTGGTGTGTAGAAGGAAGGACAGGTTTTAGAGCTGGCATACCCCTCCAAAACGACAATAGTCCCGCATAGCAGCTTAAGGGTTAGTAGGAAGCATCGGGATTACTTGCTGTTTATCTTAAAAATCTATTTTTGCTTCTCCTGAACCAAAAGGCCAATTGACTTGAAGCTTGGTAGGAAGCATCAGGGTGACAAAAAGATCAAAAATAGTTAAAATCGTTAGATCGGAAATCCAAGATGGCCGCCACCTTGAAACTCTGTTTTTCATTTCTTCTCCTGAACCGAAAGACCAATTGACTCGAAACTTGGTATAAATCATATGGGTGACTTGTAGATCCAAAATAGCTAAAATCATTCTGATCCGAAGTCCAAGATGGCCGCTATGGCCGCCATCTTGGAAATATATTTTTCGCTTCTACTCCTGAACCAAAAGGCCAATTGACTCGAAACTTGGTAGAAAGCATAAGGGTGACTTGTAGATAAAAAAAAAATATTTAAAATTGTTCCGATCGGAACTCCAAGATGGCCGCCATTATGGAAATCTATTTTGCGCTTCTTCTCCTGAATGGAAAGGCCTTTTGACTTGAAACTTGGTAGGAAGTATCTGGGTGACTTGTAGATAAAAAATAGCTAAAACCATTCTGACCGGATATCCAAGATGGTTGCCCTAGCAGCCATGTTGAAAATCTATTTCGAACTTTTCTTCTGAACAAAAAAGGCCAATTGACCCGAAACTTTACTGGAAGTATCGCGGTGACTTATAGATCAAAAAGTAGCTAAAATTGTGCTGATTGGAAATCCAAGATGGCCGCCATCTTGAAAATCTCTATTGAACTTCTTCTCTTGAACCGAAAGGATAAAACTGACTCGAAACTTGCCTGGTAATCAGGTGAGCGATACAGGGCCAACTTGGCCCTCTTGTTATTATAAAGGGAAAACTGTAATTGTAGAGCTAATGGCAAACATTTAGCATTCTGGATGTTAAACTGAAGCAGACATTTAAAGTCTTTCTTACTTTGACTCTAAAGGGAGAACTTGGCATCTCATTTTTCTGTGCATTTGAAGCATTTACTTTGAATAGGATTTAAATTGATTGCTTATATACTATTCCTGCAGAAATAAATTGTCTAGCAGTTTAGCCTACATCATGGTAAATGAAAATCAAAGGGCTGAACAGCCCTGAAATGACAGATTCTATGAGAAACTAATAATTTCCAGGTATCATTCTGTTCTCCACTTAAGTTTGTGAGACGCTTCTTCGTCGAAAACAAACGAGCTACAGCGAACAACAAAGGCGCTGATCAGTCTGCGCGTCCGCGCAGGCTGATCAGCGCCTTTGTTGTTCGCACATGTATTAAGGCGGGTTTTTTCAGCGACTCACTATAGATCAAGCACAAGTCGCACTATTTTTGTATGGATAGCTCTTCAATGGCGTACTAATATACACACAGTAAAACATTGGGTCTACTTTTGTGCGCGGATAAATACGAAATTTAATAGTAGTCAAAGTCACTTTCTCTAAAACCGTGCGCGGCAACGAAGAATGACAAATAGAATCTGTCATTAATTATATTTTATACTGTGTGTCTGATACAGCTAAATGGCTCTGCGACACCCAAACGGCAGCTTGTTTAGATGAACAAATCAAAACGAAATTAAATCTGTCAGTAAAATCAATGACACCAAGAGTTGAAATGGTTTAAACTTTTCGTCTAATTTTGATTGGTAATTCTAGTATCTCCACTGGATTTAATTCAATCAAAATGCCCTTGAATACTGATGAAGCATACAAACTAATCCATTTATTCAGACAGGTACAACAGGTTGGATTAGAGAATTAAAAACAACAACAACAACAAAGAAAACAAAAATAATGGTTATTTTTTTCGCATTTTGTAAAGTCGAAAAATACGGTAAAGCTGTGGATTAAAACAGATAAATCCATCTTTTACAGATGTACAGGGAAATATTTGTACTGATTGTCAAGAGAACAGGATAATTAGACTCACCCTAACAGGCTCACCAATTATCCTGTGCTCTTGACAACAGTAAAAATATGTCCCCATACACACACCTGGTAATCTCGTAAGGGGTAGCCGCTAGTTATGCACTCAGAATCTTTACGCAAACTACCGGCCAGGACTTACGAGACATCCAAATGTCAACAAATTCTCCTGATTTATGATTTTTAGTAAATTTCATAGACATATTTTGAAAAATCGGACAATGCTATTCCCAACAACATTCTTTTCTGCGTCGGAAAAGATAGGCGTGGGCTTGAGAAAACAAGCGGCTAATTTTTTTTTATTTCAATTTCACCTGGAGAAGGGTAATTCAATATTCCTGTTTTGACTTTTTTTACATGTGCAAAATGAAGGTATTTTCAGCTATCTGGGCTATGAAATACTTATTTAACATATCAGATAAGACATACTGCACCCCCACGTCCACTTTGAAATACATAAGATGCTTAATTTCCCCAAGCATTTGTTCTGGGGACTGAAATATTTGTGCCGATTATGACTTACGAGGCCGACTACCCCCTTACGGGAGCATTAACCCTTACCGGGACAAAAAAGCCTATACATCACAAAGCGATTTTTACGGCGGTATATTGATACTTTTATATGATTTTGCTCAATTGAGAGCTTCAAATATAGACAAACGTGGCTTATCAAAACCCTATTGATACACGCTGTCTCATTTGCAAAAAACCTTTCATGGTGTTTGATTGTTTATATGTAAATGGAATATGTTTATATGTAATTGGAATATTTTGAAACTGGGTTGGTCTAAAGTCTGCATGTTTTCAAATGCGGGGCATTCTGATAATGACTGATGTTCCCATAAGTGATAATCAGGCCTTGTAATCAGATACCTGACAGTTGGCTTTCTTGTCCCCGTAAGGGTTAATGCCTCCGTAAGGGGTAGTCGGCCTAGTAAGTCATATTCGGCACAAATATTATAGTTCCCGGAACAAATGCTTGGGACATTTAGCATCCTATGTATTTCAACATAGATGTAGGTTGCAGTGCGTCTTATTTGATATGCTAAATAAGTATTTCATAGTCCAGATTGCTGAAAATACCTTCATATTGCACTGGAAAAGAAGGCAAAACAGGAATACTGGGTGAAACTGAAATAAAATATAGCCGCTTGTTTTTCCAAGCCCACACCTATCTTTTCCGACGTAGAAATGAAAGTTGTTGGTTTAAACAGTATTTTATTTGACAATATAACAGTAATATGAGGTACAAACACATGGTGCAGGATCTGACAGTAAGCCAAAGCTTGATAAGATCATTTCCTGCGTCATTGTGGAGCATACAGTAAATATAGATGAATGGCTGTGTCAAACAGAGAGAGAGAGAGAGAGAGAGAGAGAGAGAGAGATGAGTCATGTGTCCCCACGGCAAAACCGTTTCCTAATACATGTACATAAAGCTTATTTCCAATTTCCAAGAGATTTTGAGAGGCGATAGTTTGGTACTAGTCACACTTTCCTCAGGTAAACCGTTCGGCATTAACAATGAACTCTTGCACTTGACTAAAAAGAGCTTCATTTTCTCCTTGCGTTTTGTTGTCAATGCCGAAAAGAAAATCATGAGATGTGTAAGCGTTTATGTTATTGGGTAAGTATCTTGTTCTTGCGGCCGCACACCTAGGGCAGTTGAAGAAGTGATGCGGGCTTTCGAAAGCTCCACACTGGCAAGAGGGATCGGCCACAATATTCTTCCTGAAGAGATGGGAGTTAAGTGAGCTGCACTCCATTCGCATTCTTGAATGTAGTATCTGGCCTTTGCGTGAGCCGGTATTATAATAATTTGGCGGTTTTGATATGTTTCTATTCAAACGAATTTTAAATGCAGCAATAGAGGTAGCTTCTTTTGTTTCGTCAGACAAATTATTCCATGCTCAATAGATGCCGGGAAAAAAGATTTATAAAGCAGGTTGGAATAAGCGTGAATTGTTTGGATGTCGTTTGAATTTCGAAGGTTGTATCTAGTAGTCTCCTGTATCAGAGGAGGAACAAGATCCACGAGATAATTTGGAGTAAAACCATTCAAAACCTTAAAGAAAATTATCAGTTTTTGCTTGTTTCTACGGCTTTGAAGTGATTCCCAGCCTAATTCTGAGAATAGTTTCTCAATGCTGCAAAGTCTTGTGGCGCCAGTTATAATTCTCGCTGCTTCTATGTGGATCGATTGGAGTTGTTTCTTATTTTCAGCTGAGCAGTTGTCCCAGACGACATCACAATATTCGAGCAGTGGTCGTATAAAACTTACATATATTTGTTCTAATGATTTTCTGCTAACTCTAAACTTCAGTGTTCGCATGAGATTCAATCGTACCCAGGCTTTCGATGCGATTTCCTGGATATGATTGGACCACGCGCATGACTTTGACAAGATGAGACCAAGGTGCTTATAGCTATCTGTTTCGGGCAGCATTATGTTATTCATGAATAACGGTGGGTGCTGTGGAGGAAGCAGTTTACGAGATAGAACCATTGAGAAAGTTTTTCGTTCATGAAAGTTAACTAACCAGTTTGCTGCCCAGGTGCTAATGGTATCAAGATCAGTGTTGATAAGATTTGCAGCTATCTGGGCGGACTCTACTATTATGTACAGACTTGTATCGTCTGCGAACAACCGTATAGAACAGCCAATATTTTTCACTATATCATTTATGTATATCAAAAAAAGTAAGGGTCCCAGAATAGACCCCTGAGGAACCCCGGCATCTTCAATCAGATGCTTGTCCATTAAGTATGACGCGCTGTCTGCGTCCAGATAGATAACTCAAAAACCATTTGATCACCCTATCCGAGCATCATATCCCGGATAATTTATGTAAAAGACCCCTGTGCCAGACCCTAATGAAGGCTTTACTAATGTCGCAGAATACTGCCCTTACTTCTTTACCGCCACCTACTGCGTTACAGAATGTGTGGTATGTATGAAGTAGCTGATATGTAGTTGAGTCACCCGATACAAATCCAGATCGGAGCGGAGTGAGAATTTGATTTTCTAACACATAATTATGCATATGCTTGTGAACGCATCGTTCCAATGTCTTTCCGATTTGGCTCAAAAGAGTAATAAGGCGGTAATTTGATGGCAATGACTTATCATCTTTCTTGTGAATAGGTATTACATTTCCATGTTTCCAGGAAGAAGGGAAGTAACCCAGTTCAAGAGAACGATTGAACACCACTGAAAAAGGAGAGACAAGAGTAACTGCGCCTTCCTTAAGGAAACGGCGATTGATTAAATCCGGACCACAAGCTTTGTTTACATTGAGGTTCAAAAGGACATCTTTAACTTCCTGGCTTGATATAGTAATAGTCTGAAGACTATGTTCTACATGGGTAGTTGGGGCATTGGCCGATTATCGTCGACAACTGTTGACTGAGAAGCAAAGTACGTGTTTAACATAGTGGCCTTTTCAATGTCGCTTTCAGCGTGTTCGTCATTCGAGTTTAGTGTGGGGATGATAGATGTTGATTTTCCGAATTTTAACAGTTGTTAAGATGTTTTCCAAAACAATTTCATATCCGTTTTTTCAATCGAGAGTAAAGAGTCCAATTTTTCTCTGATTGTAGCTACTTTATTTGGAATAGCTTGCTCTGCAGCAGACATTATAGCCTCTGAAATAGGGTTTATATTTTCATCCATGTCCGTAGATAAATTTACTTTTTCTTCCAAATTGTAATCCGCTAAAATTTCTCGGTATCTTTCAAAGTTAGCTAGTTTAAAGTTCCATACTTTCCGTTTAAATGTTTTATTTTCATTATTACAACAGTGGGACAATGATACCTAATTTGATTAGGTATAAATGTATCAATAACTCCGCTTGTTAGGATATTACTAGTGTTGCGTACGAGGATTAAGTCTATAAGTGTAGATGAGTGTTCAGTAAAGTTTGTGGGTTCTGTTATCAGCTGTTTCATGCTGTATTCCTACATTAGGTCTTTTATTTTATTGTTGTTGGCATTGAACATTTTCATGTTAAAATCGCCGAGTACTATGATATCTCGTATGTCGGTACTGTATGCCAGGTCGATACTTTCATTAATGGAGGTAAAATAGTCTGCGTTACTGTTCGAGGGTCTGTAAAAACCTCCGACGAGGACTGTTTTGGACTGTGTTTGAATCTCAACCCACACAGCCTCTAGACCAGGGATTTCCAGGTCAGTTCGGCGCTTGGTGGGTAATGTGTCGCGAACATAAACAATGACGCCACCACCAGGGCGATCGAGCATGTTTGCTCTGAAGGGTGGTGAGAAATGTTCAACACAAATACTTGCATTCGGAATTCTAGGATTGAGCCAACTTTCAGAGAAGACAAGGACGTCATATGCTGATGCTTCGCCTTCAATAAGATCCAGCTTTAGTACGATGCTTTGGATATTTAAGTCCATTATACTTAAGTGTTTAGAGAGATATTCAAACGAGCTGGATGAGCAGCTGGAGACGGAACCAATACTGCCTTCGACAGAGTCTGGACCTGGGTTTTGCTGTACATCCCCGCATAACAAGATCAGACAAGTGACCCAAAGTGAAAGTGTTGACACAAGCAGCGAGATCGCAAAGTGATAACAAATTAAGTCGTTCTTTATTGAGCATTATACACGACGGTACGGGTGTTTAATAGTTTTGTACATTTCGTTGCTACGCTGGAGTGCTAGCGTCAGGCAGAGGCATACGTGGCTATCATTAGTTTGTAGTGCGGTAGAAAGAGTGAACAGAACCAAAATGTGGAAACCACAATATGCGATGTGTTTACGACTGCCGAGACCAATAGTATTTGATGTCCCAGAAAAGCCGCCTGAGCCGTCCGATTTCAATTTACAAATCATTAAATACTACAACGCAGGAATTGAAGAAAGATCACGATCAGTCCAGACAGCAGGACCGGGATATGAAAACTATTTCCAGTCAAGCTAGACGGATCCTCAAGCCGCGGGCACACATAATGATAAAGTAGTTTAGTATGAGGAGTAAAGGGCTTGAATAAGAGAGAGTAGCAATCTAGATACATAAACAGCAAAATAAACGTATTCAATATGTAATATAAGGAGGTTCCTAGCATAGTTGATGATGGTGTATCTTGTTCTTGTACGTTTACATTTGGGCTACACATACATGCCTACTCAGAAGGGGCACAAAGTGTCGACGGGACCACGTAGACATCGGCGCGACCTCTTGACGCCGCGTCGGAGCCGACGTGACCCTGCTTGGACGTCGATTTCCACACGTACCGTGTTCAAGTACAATATCATCTGGACTACGAATACAAGCCCACCAAAAAGGCACGCAAGGTGTCGGCAACGTCGCATCAACACCGAACGAACATCCCTACGATTCGTCCGCGCCGATGCGACACCGACTAGGCGTCAAGTGCCCACACGCACATTGATCATGTTCATTATCATCTGGACTACTTATATAAACCGACCCAGAAGGCACACGGCGTGTCGGCAATATCGCGTCAACGTCGACGCAATGCAAGGGCACCGCGTCGGCGCCGACGCGACGCCTCCCAAACGTCAAATGCCCACAATCAACGTGCGTGCGCACACCTTTACTACACATATAGGTCTATCCTGGAGACCTATAACGTGTCGGCAGCATCGCATAAACTCAGGCGCAACGCAAAGATCGTGTCGGCGCCACTGCGACACTGCTTAAACGTCAAGCTCTCCCATATATCTTCTTTTTTTTTATTTACATTTTCACCGGGGCTATGTATATATGCCTACCCAGGAGACTCGTCAACCGAAGAAGCACTCGTGTCTTAGCTATTCAAAATGCATTGCAGTTTGCGGTCTTAGTCTTTCATTATAACATTCACTCAGGAGCTCGGGTACGAACATGGCCCAGTGCGATTACTCACTAAACCGTTCGCAGAACTTCAACAGTGGCTGACTATGCTGTTACAAAAGATATTTAGTGCGAGCGCTGCTCCGTTCAACAGTCATTTTAATTTATCAGATACTACATTCCAACCGGCGAATAACGTCCAATGTTTGTCTTATCTACGTCGGTCCGACGTCGCAGCGGCTCAACGCTGCGATTCCGAACCGTCGCAGGCCCGACGCCGATTGGTGGACAGAAAATATCTAGTAGTGTGGATGATATATGATCATAAAAATATGTCAGAACTGTTTCAAGAGGTACGTGCGTCCAACCGACGAATGTTGAAGCAACTTCCGATCTATGTCGGCCCGACGTCACAGCGGCTTAACGCTACGACGCCAAACCGTCGCAGCCCTGACGCCGCTCTAACGCCGATTAGTGAAAGAAACATGTTAGCAGAGAAATACCTGGTAGTAGGGTTGAAAAAAAGGGAAAAGTTCATAAAGACAGTGGGGCAGAGTACATTAAAACTTAAGTAAAAGCAAGTTAACTACAAATGTGATATATGCAAGTTCGGAGTTGTCTCTCTTGGTGCTTCGCTTAGACCAGACAGAGACTGTACTGTTCCCTTGAGATTCACCAAGACTATAACACACACAGTTCAACAAGCGGTCGTCGCGTGATACAGTGGCTGCTTGTGAATAGCATTGTCCGATTTTTCAAAATGTATCTATGAAATTGACGACATATCAATAAATCAGGAGAACTTGCCCGTTTGTTGACATTTGAATGTCTCGTAAGTCATAGCCGGAAGTTCGCGTAAGGATTTTGAGTGCTTAACCAGCGGCTACCCCTTACGCGATTACCAGGTGTGGTACATCTGAAAAAGAATGGCTACATCTATTACATGTACTTCACACCGAGTTGCACAGATCGGTCCGGGCTTGAAATAAAACAAACATTAAATAGAAAGATACAACCGGATTGCACTCCACTCCCAGGATGCGTGTCTTCATTTGGAGGTAATTACATTGTATTATTGTTTTTTGATTTTTTTTTTTTTTCGTATTAACCCATCAACGTCTATAAAAGGGACAGGGGCAAAAAATGTAGGTCCAAATCAAACGGCGTAAAACGCGGCGTCTGATCTGGGTCTACACTGTTTGCATTAAAATTGAGAAATTGTCACAAAACATGACATTGATACAAACTAACCAGACACCCCTTACATTGGAAATTTACGGGTCCAAAGAATAAAGGTAGAAGAGTCCATTCGGCATAAATGGGTTAACCTTTTGGTCCTGCAGACCAAACAAAATAGTTATGCAAACAGCTACCTTAGGACACACAAACAATAATACTTCACGCATTTCATAAGTATTAGACATTGTCAGTAATAGCAGAAGAATGAAACAATTTATTTTTTCAAAAACTTGTTCAGAATACTACTGTCATTTCATTAAAAAATAAGTTTAAATATGCCATCATGTGAAACTGTTTTCAGCAATGTAAATACAGCGGCGGCCGAGGTCAGTGGGCAGCCGAGGTCAGTGGGCATATCAATTCAGTCTGATTAAGGCATTTACTGCCCGGCTTGTGGGTGGGATAGGGCTAAAGGTGAGTCCAAACTGTCTTCCAATATAAAAATGAATTAAATATCTTTCCAGTTGTAGGGTTTGCAATTTTCTTTTATTACCCAACTTACTATTTGAGAAGTTATAAAGCATTTTGACTTTCTAACGCATTTTCACCTGTGATAAAAGCCAGCCAGATTGTACCGGTTCCAAGAGAACTATCACTCGGGCTAATATTTTGGATTATCTACCTGTCACGTGAATTACCGAGCAACGTTTTATGAGTTTGGTAATAAAATATGTATACCATACCCTTTCGGAGAGAGAACTATTACCCGGGCTCATATTTTGGACTATCTTCCGGTCATGTGAATTACCTAGCAACTTCTATGTTGGTTTATAAAACATCTATATCATACCTTTCTGGGCGACAGTCAACACTATCAGCCCCTCAGTGCTGTGAACCACCTGAAAAAATACTGCCCTCGGCCTTCGGCCTCGGGCGATAGTCCATCAGAGTGTCCACAGCAACTCCGGCTGATAGTTTTGACTGTCTCCAAGAAAGGAACGAAATAGTGTTACAATATTGGAGCCGCCCGTACTATTTCCTTATCTATCCGTCGTTTACCATAACACCCGTTTCAGCGACGAAACAGAAATCGCCGGTGTAGATAGACCACAATGTAGGAACTGACCGCGAAAACTCAGCCTTGATGAAACTGCCTAAATGAGTAAGATGGTACAGACGTCCTGATGATGCTTTACAGACATTTCATTGCAAAATGTGGAGCATTCGTGACGGTTCAGTGTTTGAATATTCCCCCTTAAGTCTCTGCCTGCTGGGTAGAAATGTTTGCAGAGGACATTTTGAATCTTTTTTTATTTATTTTTTCGAGAAAACAGGCTTTGACGTTTCATGCACATCGTCATGCAAATCGTCTCCTTGTATGGAATTTCAAAACCTATTTTTTTTTTTTTTTTTTTTTGAAAAAATATTAAAAACGTCGTCAGTTTGTCGTCTTCTGAATTAGCCCAGAGAGTGGTAAAGGTTAACAGGGCATATAATGTTGTATTGACGTTTTGCAAAATCTACTACCTGTTTTGTCTTTTCGATAAATAGACAAATATATTTACAACGAGGCCGTGTTCTTGAGTTGAGATAAGTAACCAATGCGTATATCAGAATCTGAGCGCATATTTAAACCCTACTTACTTCTGATAGTTCAAACAGAATAAAAATGATTTGAAATAAATAAATAAATAAATAAATAAATAAATAAATAAATGCAGTTTACATATAAATAGGAAAAGAAACGAAAGGCGACAAAGTCGTGTTAAAGATGAAGATTAAGCCATTCTATGGACATCCCGTTTTAAGGTAGGCCGTTTATTTTGTACATTGGTGATAAAATTGAATAAAACGTCATAGCAGTAAAGAGCATCTAAATATGTGACAGCGAAGATCCTAATCAGACTGCACAGATGCGCACTCTGATGAGAGTCAGGGCGGATTCAGAAGGGCTAAGCAGGGTTTTCGCTGAGTGCGCTTATCATGCGGTACACTTTCCCAATTTGTGGCCTAGTTTAAATTGCACGCAGTTTTAAAATAATTGATTATTTTTAATTCCATAATATTTAAGTCTGTGTGATCTTTTGTGGCATGTATGTAATACTATAAGCCTCTTAATTTAGATATTTATTGTAAACATTTACAGTAAAACTTCAATAACTCCAACACCTAGGTTGATTCGAACTCTTTTTTTAGGTCCCTAGGAAATTCTTCTGATAGCTCAAGAAAACACATTTTAGCGATATTTTGGGGATTTTTTTCTTATTTTAGCATGAAAACGAATATTGTATGTACTCAATAGAATCGCCTCATTGATGCGATTCTAATAAATACACGCAATACAGTCGACTCTCGTTATCTCGACATCGCTAATCTCGAATAACCCCTTATCTCGAAGTGAAAATCTAGTCCCCGTTTTAACATGGAATATCATAACAGGTAATAAAATATTGTGCTCCAAGGAACAATTTCTCTACTTTTCCACAATATTAATTTTAAATATATCATTACTTTATGAGTCAAATTATATATTCATTTGTGAAATGTAGTTGTTCAATTTATTTTTTCCTCAATTCTGGAAGTCTGATATGTCGAGGTTTGGATATCTCGAAGTATTTCAGAGAGTCCCATGGACTTCGAAATAACGAGTCGACTGTACTATTATTGTACAGAAGCTCGAAAAGACATCCTGAAATGATCCCCAGTTGCCTCCTGAACTGGCTATATGGTGAAAAAAAATCTAGACTAAACTGCGCAGTTGATGGCACGCCATAGCGAACCCAGTAAGCATTCTTTATAAATCTATAGCGGGCCGTTATAGGTCCGTCAGGGTAGCTAACGGGCCGATAACGGCCCGCTATAGATTTATAAAGAATGCTTGCTGGGAAATCCCCACGCTCTGTGCTAGTGTTGCTAATTGTGTAACAGACGGACGAACGGAAAAATAATGATGCTCTTACACATCCTTAGACTGGCTCCAGTCGTTTTTTTTTTATATCTATTTCTCTCTTTCTCTACATTATTTTTTTTTTTATCATGATCCTCTTTAATCCAACTTCAAGTTACTATGGCTGAACAGAACCTTTCTTTCTAGCCAAGGGACTGAAGTAAACAAAAATTCTACAAGCTATACAAGCGTTGTGTCCCCTCAAAAAAAAGAAGAAAAAGAAAGAAAAGAAAAATAAAGAAAGGGTCATGGGCCAGACTAGCATCACGTGGGGAAGACATGTAGCAGTTTGGTTAAATTCCGCCTAGTGGTGTAGGAGGAAATAGCGTGACGGCCGGAAGGACAGACACACATTAACCTTTTGACCCCACTCGAAGATTACATGAGAAGCGAAAAATAATGTTACTGTCGCACACCCTTACCATGCGGGGAAGCCATGTAGGAAGTTTGGTTGAATTCCGCTTAGTGGTTTAGGAGGAAATAGCGTGACGGACGGACAGACGGACGGGACGGAGGCGTTTACAATATCTTACAATATCCCCCGCCCACCCCTCCCACTAGCACCGGCTTAAGCGGTATTCGAATTCAAAGTAATCAGAATGGGCTCAATTATCTCAAAGGAAATACAAAAATAAAAAATAATCTGGGCCCAGTTGTTCAAAGCTAACGATGTCGTTAGTTAACGATTCGTTAAAATTTTAATCGAGTGATACGGAAATATGCTGAAATTTTTTCCTGAAAAAATGTGAGTAGCTTTTGCAGTGCAAAAGCTACTCACATTTTTTCAGCAAAAAATATCAGAATATTGTGTATTGAATCCGCTAGAACAGTTAACGAAATGACCCTTAACGAGCTCGTTAAGCTAACGACGCTTTGAACAACCGGGCCCAGCACTATGTTGAAGTGCGAGATGTTTTAGGGCCGCCACGCGGCACTTAACCCTGAGTGGCTCGAACTACCCATGTCTACATTAAATTTTTTTGCTCGGGCAAGCGAAGTTCGATTGTATATCATACCATTACCGTATTTGTCAAAATACTTCGAAAATATTAGTGGAGATACACAGGCCACATTCACGAAGCACAGCCCTCTCCATAATTGTCTTAACCCTTGTCATGCTGAATAAATTAAGATGCCACGCCCACTTCTAATTTCCAGCCAATCAGATTACTTAATCCGGGTTTTTGATAGAAATTCACATATTTAATGACAAACAGTGCAGATCCAGATCAGTTGGCTTCAGAAGCCAACTGATCTGGATCTACACTGTTTGCTAAGACGGGGCATGTCGTGTTCAGCAAGAGAAGGGTCAAACAAAGAATGAGTATGAGCGAAAGTCCTGCGTCCGCGAGGCAGCTATACATTCACCTGTCCGGGGATAAATCTTGTTTACACATTTTAACATATAGCATAAGGGGACCAGCAGTCGAGCAAAGTACCATTAACACAAGGAATAAATCATTGTTCGGAGCATATAAGAGCAAACATGAAATATCTGTATAGATGCCTAGCATAATGATCGAACTATCACGTGTAATTATCAGTGATACCTTGTATCAGTGATACCTTGTATTCAACCAAGTAATTTGATCTTCCTATTTATACCTAAGACGGCATAACAATAAAAAATAAAATAAAATAAATAAATAAATAAACAAATAAATTGGCAATTCGCGTGGGCTCGGATCAGACTCCACAATATGTGAGGTCGGATCAGTACCGAAATCATTTGCGTTCATTGGTTTAATATACAAACGAGCTCAGTGCTTATATTCATCTATTTTAAAATATATATTCATATTAGCCCATTTGAGACAAATGTTGACGAATGCCGTAGACCCTGATCTAACTGCACAACATTTGCTGTTCGGTCAGGATAAACAGCATTTGGACTCGAATTATCATTTTACTGTTTTCTGATATATAAAACAAGGCTGACTAATTCAGACGAGTTTAAAGGGCACTTGCATTGGCCCAGTTTATTGGGGAATTGGAAGGTCAATTGGTCGCCATTCGAGCAAAAAATGGGCTAACCGTTTCATCAATTTGACATAATCATGCTAATCATACATGTTGTAAGATTTTATAGTCATGCTTGCTTAAAATATTGCATTAGTTTAGTATATGTAAGAATATTGTAGTGTTTGTCTATGTTCTATGTGTGATGTGCTAAAATGTATTTGTCAATCTTAATAAACTTTGAATTGAATTGAATTAATAATATTTTACTAACGTCATGAGCACCGTGCCAGGTTAAAGTATGGAAGGGAAATGATAAGTATTGCTCCATTTGCAAAAGCATTGTATTTAGTTTATTTTTCTTATTTCTGCTCAAAAACATACATTGTGGGTACTCATTAGAACCGCCTCAGCGAGGCGGTTCTAACGAATACCCACAATCTATGTTTTGAGCAGAACTGTGAAAAATATCGGAGGTTTTTATCTGAAAATTTTCAGTTTTTGGAGATGAATTTTTCTGTATATTTGAATAGGCATGTTTTCGTAATGATTAAAATCTAACAAAAAGTGTTTGTTCTACGTTCATATATTGGTCATTTGATCTGAAGCTGCTGATTATCTGGTTGCAAGTAGTCGATACACACCATAAAACCGACACCAAACATTACGAAAACACGCCTACTCAAATACATGTATATAGAAAATTTCACCTCCAAAAACTGAAAAATTTTAGATAAAAAAATCTAATATTTTTTTCATATCTCTGCTCAAAACATAGATTGTGGGTACTCGTTAGAACCGCCTCGACGAGGCGGTTCTAACGAGTACCCACAATCTGTGTTTTGATCAGGAATAAGAAAAATAATGTATACCCCTGTAAACCCCAGTTTTACTATATAAAATTGTTTTCGTGATGAATTGAATTTTCGCACAGGGCTAAATAAGAGCATTTTAGACCTAAAATGAGATGTCTGATCATTGCCTGACTGAATCTCAAGTATTAAAATAAATACGTTTTTGTTTCTATCTTTTGCGATCGTCTCAGTATAATTTAAATAACATTACGAAAACACGCCTATTCAAATATATTAAAAGTTTCACCTCAAATAACTGAAAATTTTCAGATAAAAAAACTCTGATATTTTTCATATTGCTACTCAAAATATAGATTGTGGATACTTCTTAGATCCGCCTCGGTGAGGCGGTTCTAACGAGTACCAACAAACTATGTTTTTAGCAGAAATAAGAAAAATAATTAATACCCCTGTAAACCCCCAGTTTTACTGTATAAAAGTGGGATTTAAGGGAGTCAAAGTTATATATGCATGTTTTCGTGATGATGTTAAAAGGAACGTAAAACACAGTCATCATCACTGATCCTTTGCGCCCTGTCTCAAAACAATTACATTACGGAAACACGCCTATTTAAATAAGGTTTAAGGTATAAGCATGTTTTCGTGATGACAAGAAAAGTATCAATACGCCGGGAAACTAATCTGTCATGCATTACTTAGCTCCCTATAGATCTTAGTATAGTGAAAAGATGTTGTAATTTATGAAAGGTTGTAATTATATTAATTATCGCAATACGCAAAGATAAAAACATTATAGACGTTATCAGAGCTGTGTAAAAAAAAATCAACCATGATCGTCTGTTTTCTAGCCCGCATACATAATTACATGTCGCCATTCATAGCCTAGGCCGAACATACTATATCTGAAATCATCTATGTAGCAGTGTTTCGTTCTTTTCTCCACCCATAACGTTTTCTTTCGGCCCAAATCTTTCCATGCTTGAATATCGAATTAAACTGTATTATTAAACCAGCTTATAATCCGTTCGATTTGAGAATGCATATCTTTTGTTTCTTCTTCGTAGTACGACGAAAACATACGAAATGAAAAATTTCAAACGTGTACCAAAGACGTATAAAATTACTGTATTATTTACGTCCTTGCGTGTACGAATGCTCATTTCAGGTCGAATGGTCAAACTGGGGCTCCTACGGGAAAACTGCTCATTTCTCTTTTAAATGAGCAAAATCCATATTGCTACATTCATTCTACACAGTACTACCCATTTTTTATTTCACTATGTTACCAATACCACAGTTCTCTGCTGCAAAAGTGTGACTTTGAATAATAAAAAACAAACGTGTGGGGGGTTGGGGGGTGAATATCTATATTTATCACATGACCGTCACGTTATTCAGTGAAATAACCCATGTCATAAAAATCATATAACCACACGTGTAACACCTGCAAGGCTTCCCATTGGTTAGCCTAATTACCCTCATTAATATTCGTATTACACCGCTTATTGATAGCAACCAAGATGGTGTCCGCGTTCGCCGATACAACTTTTACTTTTACACCTGCAAGGCTTCCCATTGGTTAGCCTAATTACCCTCATTAATATTCGTATTACACCGCTTATTGATAGCAACCAAGATGGTGTCCGCGTTCGCCGATACAACTTTTACTTTTGAAAGAGATCCTGCCTTCAGTTTTGAGATGATTTTGAGATGAACGATAAATGTCAGACCAATGGAGGGAGAAGACACAAAACAATCACAACGCGAATAACACGACTACCAGAAATATTCATGGTGGTAAAAATTCGATGTTTTCCCGCAACATATTTGGAGGCACTCGAGATCTCAACATCGATATCGTCAAACCGTCAATGAAAAAAAAAAATTCACCTCCTCCAAAAAACATTGGAGGATGACATGGCTCAGATAGTCAATAAATGTGTCAAATTAAAATCCAAACTACAGTTAAATGTTTTATAGTTTTGAAATCTGTCGTTTACTTGAGTGTGTCAACCACGGCATAAAACTATATTGATCAAGGTCAGTGACCTTTAAATACGACAGCTGACTGTGGGGGATTTCCCTACTCATTCTCAGTGACGTATTGACTCGCTGAATGACGGTGTTCAAAGGAATATTTAGTTTTGAATTGATTTATTCAAATGAAATATTTATTAGCTCAAACAAAAATCATCATTATTTCCTTCAGTTTAACAAATGGCATATTTATCTTGTTTCTAGTTATTTTCGGTACTTATGCGAACTATTTTTGTTGCGTAGTACTATTGAATTCTTGGTAGCGATTTGTTCCGCTTAGCTATGGAAAGCCGTTATCTTTAAAAATATATTTTGTGCATTTTTTGTCATCGGAAGGGCCATGTGATAAACAGAATCTTACATTCGTGGTCATTTAATATGAAATTTATGAAACTCGTTGGGTAATTTCTGTATTTTGCTCGCTAAAGCTCGCAAAATACAGAAATTACCCAAACTCGTTTCATAAATTTCATATTAAATGACCACTCATGTAAGATCCTCTATATAACCCCACTAAGAACCCCATAAAACTGGAAGAAAACCGATGTTCTTCAAATGCATACACATTTTACAAAAACAACCTCAAACGGCGTAAATAAAGAAAACAATGCTTCAAAGTACGGTTTACTTGTCGTTTATTTTTCCTAACAAGTTTTCGTGATTGCACACATTACGAAAACACGCCTGTTCAAATATATTGACAATTTCACCACCTAAAAACTGAACGTTTTCAGATAAAAGTTCTGATATTTTTCATATTTCTGCTCAAAACATAGATTGTAGATACTCGTTAGAACTGCCTCGCAGAGGCGGTTCTAACGAATACCACAATCTATAATTTTTAGCAGAAATAAGAAAAATAATGTATACCCCTGTAAACCCCAGTTTTACTATATAAAAGTGGGGTTTAAGGGGGTCAAAATTATATAGGCATGTTTTCGTGATATCGTGATTGCACAGATAGTCAAATTATATGTTCGGTCTTTGTGACTCAGATCAGCATCTGCCCTACTTTTACCGGGAATAACATCATGATGTCAGCAAAAATTAACAACAAATTGAAATATTTTATTCTTTCTTTTATCCACATGCGCAAATTATTTAACCTCTAGGCTAATTAAGTAGGTGACAAATTGGTGATTTTTGTCTTATGTTTTCGAGAAAACAGGATTAGGGATTTCATGCAAATTGGCTCCTCTGTGAAAAATAAGTAAAATATAATATGTCGTTCTGCTGAAAATTTTACGCAGAGAACTGTAATAACTATTATGTTCCCCGATCGACGACGGGTTCCCTGATGCTACATGTAAGCTTAAGTTGTTGCAAGCAGATAATCAAAAATACTACAGTTTTCATATGTTTATAGTCGAACCTCAATGGCTCGAACATAGCTTGGGACCATGGAAATTTGTTCTAGGCATGGGTACTTCAAACCACTGAGGGATAATCATAGTGTCAGGTTAGGAGACAAATTGGAATAATATATGGATGTCTTTTCGATCTTCTATAATTATAATGGTATGATGAGTGTACTCATTAAAATCGGCTCGAGGATGCGATTCTAATGAGTACACTAAACATACATTTTCATGATAAAATATGAAAAATTCCAGAAATATCCTTAAATAATTTTATTTTGGTTTTCTTTTTAGCTATCGGAAAAAAATCCTAGGGGCTCAAAAACAATTTCAAGTTAGCCACGGTAAAACGAGCCACCCGGGTTCGAGCTATTGAGGTTCGACTACAATTCTGTTTTTCAAAAATTCACCAAAGGTTCATTTTTTGTACTACTGATCAATATCAGCAAGTTTTATCTATTATTTTTA
Source organism: Anodontia alba (assembly GCA_964016985.1). NCBI lineage: Eukaryota > Metazoa > Mollusca > Bivalvia > Lucinida > Lucinidae > Anodontia > Anodontia alba. Next base: position 34,788,214 of record OZ024830.1, read on the forward strand.
TTTTTTGCAAATAATTGTTCGTTTAGTGCATGGTTTCATAATGTTTTGTCATGTTCTAAAGTAAAATGTCAAAACTAATTCAACATGTTCAAGAAGGGCATGATATTTTGCCTTATTCTCGCTTTTGTGCAAGTTGATTTAATTTGTTTCGCTTTTTGCTTGCCTCTGTATAAATGTTTGTACATAGAAGTAAACTTGAAGACAAAAAATATAAATAATAAATATATGAAAGCCATAGACCAATTTATATTACAACTGATTTTTTATTATCAGTATGTTATTTTTTTACATCACGAAAATATGCCTATATAATTTTGACCCCCTTAAACCCCAGTTTTATATAGTAAAACTGGGGTTCACATGGGTATAAATTATTTTACTTATTTTTGCTCGAAAACATAGATTGTGGGTACTCGTTAGAACCGCCTCACCGAGGCGGTTCTACGGAGTACCCACAATCTATGTTTTGAGTAAAACTATGAAAAATATTAGAGTTTTTCATCTGAAAATTTTCAGTTTTTAGAGGTAAAATTTTCTATATATTTGAATAGGCGTGGTTTCGTAATGTTATTATATATATTTAAAGAACCCAGTCAAGAGCAGAATAATTCCAAAATAAAGTGTTTCATGAAGGTAGCATCTGATGATTATTTTTGTCACGAGGGTATCATTTGATAATATTTATAAGACAGTGAAAGTGTGTTCACTCCCAGGTTAACAACTGCTCTCTTGGCAGTTAACCTTTAGTTCACTCTGAGGTCTGTTGCATGTCTAAAAGTAGTTAACACCAAATGCACGAGGTGCAACTTTTAGGCTTAGCACTACTGTACTTATAAATATTATAATCAAAAGGTCAAAGCGAGAGGTCATTTTGGTCAGACTATAATTTTCTTTCTTTTCAGGTGTTCTGCTAAGCACACAAGTCTGTTTGTATTGCTGCTGTGTAGTTCGTCTTTTCTTGTGATCTATTATCAGTCGTCGTTCCTTAACAGGTGGATTTATCGAAGTAAGTATGTTGTGTTCTCCAGTTGTAATCCACCACATTTCGAAAGTGTTTGAAATATATCATATTATCAAAACTACCCAAAAAATCAGTAGTTTTGAAATTTTTTCCCAAAATTGCTGATTTTTGTGTAATTTTGATCATTGGATATGGGCTGCGGCATGCGAAAACAGTCTTCGGGCATGTACGGACAGCGAAGGCCCAGATCAGCCTGCGCGTCCGCGCACTCTAATCAGGGCCTTCACTGTCCCCTAACAGAATCATCAGACACTATAGGATGCATTAAATTTATCAACGGAGAGCAAATACCTGGATGAGACTTTACGCATGCGTGAGATAAATTTGAATCCGTGCATTCTGTGCATGCTTGAAGACACCCTTACGGTTGGCGGCGCCTATATATCTCTCACAGTTTCGACAAAACAACGTGCCAAGCACCTGTGCGTTTATTTGCTTTCCCCTCCATTTTTAGAGAGACAATGCTATGTTGAAGCAAAAACTACAGAATCAGTAATCATTTCTCTACCACATACAGTCAAACCTCGATAGCTCGAACACCGATGGCTCGTTTACCACGGCTAATTCGAACTCGTTTTTGAGTCCTTACGAAATTCTTTCGATAGCTTTAAAAACAAATATTTAGGGGAATTTTCTTATTTTATCACACAATTGTATGTTGTGTGTACTTATTAAAATCGCCTCATCGAGGCGATTCTGATGAATACACTCAACATACAATTATTGTGTAGAAAATCGAAAAGATTTCCTTAAATTATCGCTATTTGCTTCCTGACCTGATGCCATGATTAACCTTCATTGGCTCGAACAACCCATGGCTCGAACATTTTTCCATGTCCCCAAAGGTGTTCGAGCCATTGAAGTTCGACCGTAAATCCATAAAACTTGGGGTTAATCCTTTCACCTATGAGTTTCTGAAAAGGACTTCTCTGTCCCTTAATTTGGACAAGTCCATTGATGAAAATAGGTGTTTTAGTCTTGAATAAAAACAGTATGGCAAACAGTGTAGGTCCTGCTGAGACGGCTTTTTACTAGCCGTCTCATCTGGATCTACACTGTTTGCACAGCTGTCTGTAGTCGGTTGCAGGGCGGAAAGAGTTAAATGTCAAGATTCAATTTTATAAGAGGTTTGTAAAGTATCGTCAAGTTTTGAGCAGTTCTCATTGGATCGTCCCTTCCCAGTTAAATGTGATAGCTTACATGTTTGTAGTACAGTTTCAATAAAATCATTTAAAGGAAGTATAATTACCGAGTTTATAATTTTCTTTATCCATGAAAATCCCTTATTTTGGAAATAAAACATGAACAATTAGTGATAATGGTATTTCAAAAGTACCCTACCTAATTTTCATTTTTTATTCATTAAATTAAAAGCAGGCATATTTTTGCTGAAAATCACAGCTAGTATACGTTATCTTGATTTATTCCAAGTATCAAAGCATACTATATCTAGCACTGATTGTAGTTTGAAAATTGAAGGTTTTTACGATATTCATTTACCACCAAGATTACATGTACAATATCGTTACTACAGATATTTTGTTTCTTACAGGAAATCCAGTTGACCCAAACTTGTTTCCAAGTTCTACAAATACAGGTGATAGAGACAAAAGTTCATCAGCACATCTTATTGCAAAATTACACGGTATGTTCCGAGATCTTCCACCCCCGAGTTATTCGAAGTCGAATCTTCCAGGTATAATATCTGCCATGATTTATTTGTCTTAGTTCCCCTTACAGCAAATTGATATCTTCAATTTTATAACCGGGCAGCTCACCTGCACGAAACGTTGGTGATGTGATCATGTCACATCTACTTGTGACAATTCTAAACACTAATCTGTTCATTACGAAAACATGCCTATTCAGATATACTGAAAATTTTTCCACCAAAGAAATAAGAAAAATCAGATAAAAATTCTGATATTTTTAATATTTCTGCTCAAAAACTTAGATTGTGAGTACTCGTTAGAACCGCCTCGCCGAGGCAAACAGTGTAGAAAAATAATGTATACCCCTGTCAACTCCAGTTTTACTATATAAAAGTGGGGTTTACGGGGGTCAGAATTATATAGGTGTGTTTTCGTGATGAAACCTGAGTATCTGAACAGACTGGCGTGGGCAAACAGTGTAGACCCAGACCAGACGTCACAAAACTGGATTTTCAGTCTTGGTCACTCATTCTCTTTAAACACAAGAAAAGAACGTGTAGCAAGGTAGATCTGTGTATCATCAGAAGAAAAATACATGTATCACGTTATTATCTCGATAGTATCATGGTACAGTAATCCTGCTTTTTTTTTTTTTTTTTTTTTTTTTCTATATTTATCACAAAATAGTTGAGTATTGTTTAGAACATAGCATGTTGGGTTAAAATATCAAGAGATGATAATTTGCAATATTTTTCTTAGGATGTTATAGGTCTGAATGAATTGTTAACGTATTTGTAAAATGCTTTGTCTGACATGTAACAGAATAATAATAATAATAATAATAGTAATAATAATCAGCAGTTGACAACATGATTATTTTTCTTATTTGTCTTAGAAAAAGAGGCTTTGATATGTCATGCAAATTGTCTCCTCAGGAGACAATTTGCATGATATGTCAGAGCCTGTTTTCTAGGACAAATAAGAAAAAATATCATAAACCTGTTGTCTACTGAATTAGCTCAGAGTGTGGTTAAGGTTAAAGGCCCTTTTATACATCAAAAGTGCATTATGCAGGTACCAGGAAGTATCGATACTAAGCCCGCCCAGTAAACGTGTGGTTAGGTAAACTGATCGCGCTCGACATGACCCCATTGGGTTGACTGGGCCGTAAAACCTGAACACAACGAACTAACATCAGTATCGCGATATAGTACCATTCCAAAAATAATCATGAAATAGCGATGCATTGATGATATCTACCCAGCTCTATACGGGGTGGCTGAATGTACCTCAAAGGGATATCCTTATGCTTCTGTCCTGAAATATTTGTCTACTTTCCAATAACATTACCCTGTTTGCTAGGTATCTGGTCACGTAACTTGGACACGTTACATTCTAATCATATCTGTCGTAATCTTTGAATAAATCTAAGACTATCCGTTGATGTCTAAAACTGCTGGATGGGTGATAATTCTCAGATTTTTTTTGGCAACTTTTTCCGCTTTGTTAACTTAGTCAGTTTTTACCTGAAACCCTTATAGTCAGTGGGTGCTCGTGAGCGCAACTCCTCCTACAGGTTTTGGCCAATCATTTTGAAACTGCACAGATGTTTTGGCTATGGTGTGTAGATGTGCATATTATTTGCTCATAATTCTCAGATTTTTTTTTTCAACTTTTTCTGCTTTGTTAACTTAGTCAGTTTTTACCTAAAACCCTTATAGTCAGTGGGTGTCTCGTGAGCGCAACTCCTCCTGCAGTTTTAGGCCAATAGTTTTGAAACTTCACAGATGATAAGGTCAGGGTCTCAACATTTGCATATTGTTTGCACATAAATCTCAGTTACTGAGTTACTGGCCTTGATTAATGGGCAAAAATGATATCCGCTCAATATCAATATCTTGTGAAATAATGGACAGGTTTAGATCAAATTTTGCAAGCCAATATTCCAAATTTTCTACTTTGTCCATTTTTCTTACAAACTAACCCATCAGTTTCTTGAATACTGCAAAATAGATTTTTTTTTCAATACAAATAGGAACTTGTATGACTTAATCCCCGCAGGTGCGACATCACTTTCCGCGGATTTCTTGTTTATATATAATGACAGTTTCGTTTGCAACAATGGACAATGACAAATATAAAATTAGAAGAGCCCACTTTAGAATTTCAGAAGTGAAAGGGTTAAGAACCGGCAGACCATGAATCTCACGGCCCTCTTTTTTATTATAGATTCCATTAAAACTACAACGACTGCTGATAACTCTCTTCAGGACACGGGTCTGCTGTTGATTGTCGCCTATCTCAGGTCAGGTTCGACCTTAATGGGCAGCCTGTTTAACCAATCTCCAGAGAATTTCTACGTGTTTGAACCACTTCACATGATGTCCGTTCAGTATAGTACTGGACAGAACTTCAGCTACCTGAATGGCACCCAAAGGTAATAGTAAGAATTCTCATTTCTGACCTACATTTGTTATGCTGTCAATCGTGGTGTCACACAGAATCAATATTCCAAGTATCACATCAATCCATGAAAAACTCTCCAAGGCAAAATCGCTGGAGCATGAAAATATGATCACAATGACCTTGTATGTTGATGTGATAAACATGTCTGATGCCCATCGTTCTTTAATAAGAGGTTGTTGTATAAACAAACTGCAACATACTACTTTATTGAGGCATTAATCCATGAAAAAGGCTTCAAAATATCAGTCAAAATCACTGAAGCATGAAAATAAGGTCACAATGACCTTGACCTTATTACACCGAATGTTGATGTGATCAACATGTCTGATGCCCATCTTTTTTTAATAAATGGTTGTTTGTATAAACAGCAATATTATACTTTATTGGGTTGTCCTAGATTTTGACCTCTAGCCCCTCTAGCCCCGCCCTGGGGCATGACCCAGGTGTTCATAGATGTATAATGGAAGAGAACCCTCCCAGGTGTCCCCATACCAAATATGAAGTTTTTTATCAGTGGCTGCAGAATTATAAGTAATAAAAAAACTTCGAAGTAAAACTTGGTTATAGAAAGGTTTAACGGACAGAATCACATCCGGACAGCGGGACGGAAGGACGGACGGACAGACGAACGGACTAACGGAACGGAGGAAAACTAAATATCCCTTCGGCATACTTCGTATGCCGGGGGTATAATTAAGGCGACTATATCTGTTATACAGTCGTTTTATATGCAGGCATGTCCGGACTGTCTTCCTGTATCAAAATAAATTGTATATCATTCCGATTGTACGGTTTGGAATTTTCTTATATTGGAGCCCGTACTATCAGGTGTTCGTTATATACATGAACACTTCAATGTCTCGAGCACTGATGGCTCGTTTACCGTGGCTGATTCGATCTCGTTTTTGAGTCCCTAGAAAAATTCTTCCGATAGCTCAAAAAAAGCAAATATTTAGGAGAAATTTTCTTATCTTATCATGAAAATGTATAATGGGTTTATTCTTTAGAATCGCCTAGTTTAGGCGATTTTAATTATTACTCTCAGAATAACAGTATTTCATAGAAGATCGAAAAGAAATTCCTAAATTATACCTATTTGCCACCTGACCTCGCGCTATTTTTAAACCTTAGTGGCTCGAACTACCAATGTCTAGAACAAATGTCATGGTCCCAAAAGTGTTCCAGCTGTTGGAGTTCGACTGTACTTAAAAGCAATGAACTCCTACATGATTGCATGTTCTCTCAGCGATGACTAAGATCAACAAGCACATCCGTGCAGTCTGATCAGAGCCATTGCGGAGAACTCTGTAGGTAGGCAAATATCCAAAGCGTCTTCAGACGGAGAGCTAAGAGACTGATGAAATGCGCAGGGCGATAAAGTTTTCTCTGAACGCATGAAATGCTGTTCTGCGCTTCAAGTTTAAGAATTGTTTAACAAAAGTGCTTGAAGCGTCTTGAAGCGTCTTCCTTTAATGCTAAGCCTTGTCATGCTGAATAAATTAAGATGCCGCGCCCATTTCTAATTGTCAGTCAATCAGATTTTTTTATCCAGGTTGTTGATATAAATTCACATACATATGTACTAAGTGATACGCAGTGTAGATCCAGATCAGTTGACTTCAGAAGTGACTAACTGTTCTGTATCTACACTGTTCGAAAAGACAGGGTATATCCTAGTTCAGAAGGACAAGGTTGAACAATATTTTCAAATATTGTTTCAGCTTTAACCGAAAGTAGACTTTGAAATCTAATGCAAAGTGTCTTCTTAGGTGACAATTTGCATGCCTTAAGAAACAACTTGCATGAAATGTCAACGCCTTTTTTTCTGGAAAAGATAACACAAATATCATCTGTTTGCTGCCTTCTGAATTAGGGCAGCGAGTAGAAAAAGTTAAAGGAAATGGTGTTGGGGAAGACTTAAAAGGTATTGGCAAACAATGGACCAGACCTGGGGTCGAATACTTTCCAAAGTATTCGAATACAAATACAAATACTTTGCAATTTCACGAATACAGAATACAAATACAAATACATTTTTTACAAATGTATTGGAATGAAAATACAAATACTTTGCAAATGTATTCAAATACTTTTTGAAGACTTTTGAATACATTTCAATCAGAATGGAAACATATATAATAAATGGAGGAATTATACAAAACAAAAAAACTCCTGCGATCATACCAGTTACTATTTGTTATTTCAAACTGTAATAAGTATATAAAATATACTAAACTGAAATCAGAACCTGTATATATAGATACTGACTATTGCACTGGTCTAAACAAGCATTGCTAGTGAAAATGTAGAAAATTGTTAGAGTGCCTCAAATGTCTTGTAGCCTCTAAGTTAGTCAAAAACTCGTATTTTTCAGTTAGACACAAGAATTAATAACAGTGTGAGCACATTCAAGAATGGTCAGTACAATTTAACAGCATTTTAATTTTTCTGTTCATCTTATCAGTCAGAAGTTAATAATTTTTGAATTTACACTTTCGTGTACTGCTGAAAGTAAAATAAAGATTATTATTATGTTTTTTACCTTGTGGGAAACAAGTGTCAAAGACGGCCAGCACATAGTAAAATAAACACTGTTTGCTCAAAGCATTCTATTCAACTCTGGGGATTTCAGTTTTACTACCTAAATGGACATTTTTGTTCATAGTTCCTTTAAAATGTTATCAACAGAGTTCCTTTAAAATGTTATCAGCACGGAGAATGTTCGTGTCAGAAAAAGCTCATAAGTTTACTAGTATTTGGAATTTTATTGGTAATTTGTAGTTTTTGTTATGGTATAGCTCAATTGTCAAACACTCTGTCTTGTCCCTATATTTCTATCCTGAGGCAATCTATTGAAAGATGACATAGAGGTATTGTATATGCTAACTACAAAGATTAACACGTCACTGTCTATAGTCCCATGAAAAGGGACCTTGACAAACAGTATAGATTAAGATCATATGCCATAGAATACAGTGTCTGATCAGGGCCTACAATTCTTTCTAAAGATTATAAAATTTTGCAAAAAGTAATAAAAGTAAAACAGACACCTCTTAAATTGAAATGGACCTGCCTTATAATAGAAATAGAAGAGTCCATAGGAGGTAAATGGGTTATGCAGAAATTATTTTATGCAATCAGCGCAAATCAGCCTAAACATAATATATTCAAAAATGGACAAATTAATAAAAACAAGACCAGAAATAGTCAGGTGCCACAGTGGCAGGTCATGATTGTGAGTTATATATAATTGAATTTCACTGACTGCTTGGGTCTGCAACAAAAATATAAATGAATAATTTTGTCATGTTTACATGTTTGTTTTTTCTTTATGATTTTCAGAAAATTTTGTTGCAGACATAAATACGTGTAAATCATACCTGTAAATCACTTTCACTAATATTCCAAAGATCAGAATTTTAGATAGCAAAAGTGTTTCTGAACAAACAAAGATCTAATGAAGAACAATTGAAGTATGCTGTATATATATATATTTCTGTTTTTCTCACGTCTCAGTCATCAAATTATAATGGAAATCACCTTAAAAGTAATATATATATATATATAATGAAATGTTTGTCATGTTAAAAGCTTTTTAATTGCATCAAAGCAATCAAATAAATCAATTAGTATATTCTGATCTCTGTTATGTATTGTACTTACTTTTAAATGTAGTTTCAGAAGTTCCTACATTGGCATTTCAGGACTTCAGGCACATCAGTCAAAACATTCATGTATTTTTTCATCAATTTTGCCTTAAAATGGAAAACAAAATATTCATAATGTATTCGTAAAATTATTCATGAATACATGACTTTTGCAATGTATTCGAATACAAATACAAATACTTTTTTTTCTAAAAAGTCCACGAATACAGAATACTTCATGAATACTCAGAAAATGTATTCGAATAGTATTCGAATAAGGATACAGAATACGATTACCCCAGGTCTGCAATGGACTGCGTTTCAGAAGAGTAAAGCAAATAAAAAGCTGAGAAGTGAACACCGTATAAAACAATTCAAAACCTTTGTCAAGGGCAATTCCATTGAAAATTTAATGAGATTCTTTACATTTCAAAATGTTTAGTACGAATGGTGATCATTAATAAATTTCTTTTTTTTTTTTTTTTTTTTTTTTGCTGACAGAAATCAGTCCCGTTTGTAAGCAAAACCAAAATATGTCTACCCGCATCGAGTTAATTTGAAAAGGATAAATGCATATGCATATTTACTTCGACCTTATTTTATCATATACATATATACCGTAAAAAACAAATCAGTCAGTCTGTACTTGCAAGTTATTGCTAATATTATTTGTTTATTTGGGGTCTGCTAACCTATTTAAGATCTTTATTATAGGGATCAAACATGTTTTTTTCTGCATTTATATTCGCCAGGTTCCGAGGGAGGTGTTGAAAACCGAGGCATGAGGCCGCGGTTTTCAACACCTCCGAAGGGATCTGGCGAATGTAAATGCATTGAAAACCATGTTCGTTCGCTATGATTGCATAAAAAGTGAAATTTCCTACATTTCGCTTAATTTCTTGCACTATTTTGTTTCGCCTTTTCATCGATGTATTGCGGACGCAATTTCCACGGACTATGCTCGTCTTAGGGCCGGGCAGCACACGTCTCGTGACGGCAACAATTCTGTGGCCCCGGTACAGGCATATTGAAATTTGCATTAACAGCGCGTGAATTGCCTTGTAATACACGGCTTTTCGCCGGTTAATGCACGGCTGTTAACAACGTGCGGCACTGCTAATTATGTAATAAAATGTTTTAAAGTCTCGTTAAGTATGCAAAACAGCGGCCACAGAAGCAATACAGAAGTCTTCAACTTTTTAAATCTCAACCTTTTATTTTGATTTTTCAACCGACTTTGATCAGGCCTCTGGGATATATAGCTTTTTCCTTGCTCAACTCGTCTGAGCATGAACTTCGTCTTTCTAATAATTCTCAAATTACTGAAACAATTCAAAATTATTGACCCTGTTAAACGTATTCGCCGGTCGTACGTCGTAACGCATCATAAACGGTGTTTCGAAGGGATACACCACGACATGTAAGAAAATACATTCGTTTTGAAGTCTGACGGCGCTTTGCAGTTGGTGGAGAATAAACCACGTTTTCTAAATATGTAAGAATGTTACCATTTCCCATCCATTCAAAAAGAAGTTGAGAAATATGTTTGGCCATTACATCCGTTCCCATGACGGTTCGTACATTTCAAGCTATGTTAAAATAATAAACGTGTGCGGTATTTTTCGAGATTTATTAAACTCTTTATTTGATCATTTAATTGATCGTGTAAACATGTTAAATGTGAAAATGTATCGTGTAAACATGTTAAAATAGAATTTCAGCCAAAAATTATAATAAAAAAGAAGGTAAGAGAAAAGTCCAGGGAGTGCCACAATCACACACCGCAGCCCTTCCCAGACCCCAAGAGGAAGAGGAAACCGACAAATCCAAACAAGCACAAATCGAACAAACGTACGAAAAGCACTAAGATTACCTCTCTCTTCCCCAAGCGAGGTAATCGCAATACTAAAAGGACTGAAAACACAAGAACAAAATGACACACGGAAAGACATACAACAAATCGCCTCGTAGAATAAACCACAAAGCAACAAAGAGTAAGACTAACACCGGGACCACCGCCTTAGAACGGTCAGTAGAGTAAACCACCGGGGTGGGGGGGGGGGGGGGTGGTGGTTTAAAGCACTTTTACAGCTAGCTAACTTCACCCTGGGTCCCGATGCTACTCTTAATACAGAACACATAAAAAAGTTCGGTTCGCAAAAATGGCTCCCAACTCAGTCAATGCAGCAAAGCGAAAACACAAAAATCAAATTTATCACTATAATAAACAAAGACGAGTACTCATGGCTAATTCTACTGTATGCCAGAGTAAATGAAAACCAATAGTTGAAACACGGCGGGCCAATATCGTCCAGCCCCAACCCACTGGTTAAAGTTTTACGAAGAGGCCGTCATTGGGTCTGAGGCCCGAACCGCCGTCGTGCAATTAAAGAGTGAAACATAGCCATCAACAATGATTGGGTTGACAACTAGGGCCGGCGTGCAATAACACCGGACTGCTTTTGCAGTATGTCCAAAAATGCTGAAAGAATGCAATTTGCTCATTCTGAAGGCTAATTATGGTACATATATTGATCTATGTCTTGTATAGTGCGCATACGTTTTACGTATGATAAACCAATAATGATGCCAAGAAAGTAGCATCTTTGGGAATACCAGAGTGAAAAGTTGGTAACAAGTCTTCTGACACGCGAACTGAACGATCTCGTGTCAGTTCGTGTTAAGATGAAAGTTTCCTCCGCAAATGGATACTTCCGAGTGCCGGCTACGAATTTCTTTAAATACTGTTCCTCAAGTAGAATCAATACTTGCAGTTGCAAAGTAAGTTTTTTTTTAACATCTGAATAAAACCAAATAACTGAAATTAAAACTGAAACAATTGAAAGGTATCTTACAATTTAAGTTCCGCCTTCAAAAACTGAATCGAAAATTCCACAGTGTCAAATTCCTCTCGAAATATCACGGTAACAACGGATAAAATGGTCATCTCGTGTGACTCTTTCAGGTTTTTTCCAAGACATGTTTGCTTTCAGTGAATATTTCTTTGACAGCGGAGTCTTAGAAAGTAATCAACACATTAAAGAACTCAAAACGGCCTACTTGGCCAGACTAGTTAGCTTCTGTAGCTAAAATCAGTAGATTGAAATGATTTCTTCGTAGGTTGCAGCTGAAGCATCTGTTAAGATACTCGCGATTTTCTTTGTCAACACCTAAACCTCGTGCACTATCACAAGTCAAATCATATGGCAATCATATGCGAAACTGAAAATGATCATTGGCCTGGTTTATTTTAATATGTTGATCATATTTAATTAAATGCCCAGTCAGTATAGTCCAAGAAAATAGTTTCGGTGTTAAATGGGCTTCTCAGTCATCTATAGGTTTTTATAAATTCTCTTTAAGGTACAAAGTTGTCCCGTTATAAATGATTTTCCTGTTTTATTGTCTTCATTTTGCTTTAGATTCAGACTGTATATGTTCGTTACAACCGCATCATATTTTCTAGACAACGGGCCAACTTTTTACTTAATAGAAAACTTAATCTTACATGGTTGAGTTCCTTATTGGGATGACAGGGGGCTTTCTTCAGCAACTTCAATTCACTATTTTGTAACAGCAGTTTGGGTGTATTTCTGTTTGACAGAGCGAGATAAGATCTTTCAGTTCGTGTGTCAGAAGTCTTGTTACCAACTTTTCATTCTGGTATTCTCAAAGTTGCTATTTTCTTGGCATCGTTATTGGTCAGGCATAAATAAATTGTATGTGCATTATGCACTAGATGTAGATCAATATATGTACCATAATTAGCCTTCAGAATAAGCAAACTGCATTCTTTCAGATATTTTGGACATACACCAAAAGCAAAACAGTACCATTTTATCCGCAGTCATTATAATTTTCGGCTACAATTCTATTTTAACATGTTTACACAATATATTTTCATTAAATCCGATTAAATGATCAAATCGATAATTTAATTATGCTCGAAAAAATACCGCACACGTTAATTATTTTGATATAGTTTGAGATGTACGAACCGTCATGGGAACGGATGTAATGACCAAACATATTTCTCAACTTCTTTTTGAATGTTTGAGAAACACACAGCAAACCCTGGTAACATTCTTATATATTTAGAAAAAAACTTGGTTTATTCTCCACCGACTGCGCTATGTTTTGTGTTGCAAAGCGTCGTCAGACTTCAAAACGAATGTATTTTCTTACCTGTCCTGGTGTAAATCCTTCGAAAAATACCGTTTATGATGCGTTACGACCGTACGGCCGGCGTATACGTTTAACAGGATGTTATTCCTTGGCAATCCTTGCTAATCATAGCATGAAAATTTCATTGCCAATAAATATTAAAATTCCAACTGTTGCTGAAGACAAAATTGGTAAGAAAAATAAATAAAATCACTTTTGTTGGTATTTTCATATTTTTTAGCAGAGAAATTTTCATGCTCTTTTATGCTCAGCCGAGTTGAGTATGGAAAAGATGTTATAACCTCTTAGTCAGATTTGCCTCAAATGTATGTGTTCAACAAAGTAAGCGCTCGCCCGGGTGATCGATTGCCTGAAAATTGTGTTGTTGAGCATCGGTGTGGGGCCTCGATCAATATTTTATTACTTTTTTTTTTTTTTTTTTTTTTTTTTTATTTAATTGGTTATTCCAAGCGTAAATGTGACACATCGTTTGCAATTGAATGGTACAATCAAAATTTATTTCAAGAGAAATTATAAGAAAATGACTGCGCCCTGTAACTAGCCAGTCAGGTACGTCGTCATTTTAGAAAATCAATGCGCAGGCTGATTGGAGTATTTGTTGGGTACATATTTAAGAGGGTATATTTTCTCACGTTGCGGCTAATACACTTCTGAATACTTTATTAATATCAGTGAAAGTCCTGACAACTATTTATTTTTTCTTTAAGGAAATACAGACGCAAACAGATGCCAGACAGCGTTGCAAGAGATGCCTTGAAAGATTGGCTGTCCTGCAGATTTGAACACATTGACTTGAACAGCCTTATGGATACATTTCATGACAGATATAGCGATTCATTAAAGACATTCCGATCTTGTACATTCAACGAGCGCAAAAAAAATTATCTTGCAAAGGCGTACAGAATCAAACATCCTTGCATTTCTGCTGTTAAGAAGCGTTGTGAGGACGCCAGAATTCGTGTTTTCAAGACAATTCGCCTTCGAATGAGTCAGGTAGAAGAACTAATGGATGCATTTCCTAAGATGAAGGTTATACACCTAGTGAGAGATCCAAGAGGCATGATTAATTCCCAGTTGAAGACAAAACTGGTAAAAAAGTCAGGAAAGCCGCTGCAGACAATAGTGTCAAAATACTGCAGAAATATAGAAGATGACGTAAGACTCACCCAGTATTTATCACGAAACAAACAGGGTAGAATTAGATTAGTTAAATATGAGGATCTTGCTGAGTATCCGTTCCAAATAGTGACGGCTCTATACAGATTCGCTAAATTGAATTTGACAGAGGAAGTAATAAAACATGTAAACAAAAGTACATCAATGAATTTACGTGATGATTGCGCATATTGTACAACGCGACGAAACTCCACAAAGACTGCATATCAATGGCACGAAGAAATAAGCGATTCTGTACTGGCATTGGTCGATTCATTGTGTGCTAGTGTTTACAGATTACTTGGCTATGAACGGTTTAAACCCGTCAGAAAATTGAAGTATCTGGACTCGTCTTCTTTATATGCAGGGGCAAAAGTTAAAAGGCCAGCGCAATCAGGCGGAAAGATCCGAAAAGGCATTGTCCCTGTTAAAAACGTTCCTGTCCAATAAATGGTTTCAGTGGACAAAACCGGAGGCATTCTCGCAAAAGGATAAATTGTACAATAGGGCTGGAGCGTTATCATCAGTGCGTTATCATAATATTTTTGTGATGATACTGTATCGTGACATTGATGGTTAGTATCGATGTTTTTTGATACCTGCATAATGCACTTTGGATGTCTTTTTATCGACAGATATATGATGATTTTATTATTGTTCCTCGAAAATATGCTTTGACATTTCATGCAGATTTGTCACCTGGTGAGACAATTTGCATGAAATGTCAAGGCTTTTTTGCTGGGAAAAATAAGAAAATATTTCAGCTGTGATCTACTGAATATTTTGACCATGCATACTAATCATTAGCATAATACCAACAAGTGCAAACCCAAGAGGCGGAAAGTATCGAAATACAGTATCGTATCCGAGACTTAATATCGTTATGATTTCTGGTGATACCGCGCTCTGTTGCACAAACACCAAATTAAAAGATTTTAACCATCACGAAAACATGCCTATATAATTTTGACACCCTTAAACCCCACTTTTATATAGTAAAACTGGGATTTACAGGGGTATACATTATTTTTCGTATTTCTGCTCAAAAACATAGAATATGGGTACTCGTTAGAACCGCCTCGCCGAGGCGGTTCTAACGAGTACCCACAATCTATGGCTTGAGCAGATATGTGGAAAATATCAGAGTTTTTTATCTGAAAAAATTCAGTTTTTTTTTAGGTGAAATTTTCTATATATTTGAAAAGGCGTGTTTTCGTAATGATCGTATCTACTTAGTGCCTTAAGGAAGACAGCGAAATTTCTGATCTGAGTCTCCGCTGGGCGCACATGCAGTCTTATGGGAAATGCTGTGTTTCGACTCAAATGTAATTACTTTAGCCCATTTATGCCGAGTGGACACTTACACCTGAACTCTTTGGACCAGTCCATTTCCAGTTTAAGGGATGTCTGGTCAGGTTTTATTACCATATTTTATTGAAATGCCTGTAGTTAATGCAAACAGTGTAGACACTGATCAGACGCCGCGTTCTGTTGCATCTGATCTGGGTATATACTGTTTGCAAGTGTCCCATTTATGGGACGCACAAATGGCTTAACCTCCTGCTGAAAAGGGGCCTAAAAGAAAACAAAAATCTACCGAGGGAAAAGGTATTACCTTAAAGAGGAGACCCATTTTCAGAATGGGCTTGGTATGCAGTAAGAGGGAATCAGTAAACCATAAAAGCATGTCTTTTCTAGAACTGACAGAATATCTACCAAGTGTTACAGCTAAGGCGATATCATCAGTACAGCGATATATCATATAATTTCTAATGTTATTGTATCGCGTTACTGATGGTTAGTATCAATACTCCATGACACTTGCATAATGCACTTTTGATATATAAAAAGCATCTAAACCTTTACAAAACTCTGGGCGAATTCAACAGACGACCGCCTCTTAATAGCTTTTGTATTTCTCCCAGAAAAAGTAGCTCCGACATATTAAACAAATCGTCTCTTGAGGAGACAATTTGCAAGAAATGTCAAAGCACATTTTGTGGAATAAAATAATAAAAATATTTCAAATTGTCATCTGATAACTTTTTTACCCAGCATGCTAAGCATTAACACAAAACCATATATTTTGTGGCAAATATAGAAACACTGTTAAGATATCAAGAAACAGAATTTTATCGGATGCTTGATATCGTGATAATACAGTCAAACTTCAATGGCTCGAACATCTTTGGGACCATGAAAATTTGTTCGAGAGATGGGTAGTTCGAGCCAATGAGATTTAATCATGGAGCCAGGTCAGGAAACAAATGGCGATATTTATGGAAATGTTTTCGATCTTCAACAAAATCATGCTATGTTGCGTGTACTCATTAGAATGCCTCGAAGAGGCGATTCTAATGAGTACACATAACATACAATTTCATAACAATATAAGAAAATTTCACTCAATATTTGTTTTCTTGAGCTATCGGAGAAATTCCGTAGGGACTCAAAAATGAGTTTGAATAAGCCATAGTAAACGAGCCATCGGTGTTCGAGCCATTGAAGTTCGACTGTATAGTGATATTTTTTTCTACCTACCAAATGTATCCCGTCCTCTGACAGCTACAATTCCTAGAGGACAGTAATTCGCAATATCAAATTATAAAGAAACATAATTATATATGTATCTTCTTACCGGTGAGTAACGAACTGTTAGAGAAAAAAATTCTTCCCATGAGAATAAAATCAACTTGCTATCTCAGTGGTAACCAGTCAGGTTAACATGTCAGTGAGATATCGGTCACATGAGCTTGTCCCTATAGAGTTTTTGTTCTTTAAATTCCAGAATACACAAGCATATGTAAGTATGACTGGGTTATCAAACAATATGTAAATCTTTGAATAAACAAAAAAAAAATAATTCTTATGTATTATTCTATAACGAGTCATTTTAAGCGGTATATACAATCCATGCACTTTATTAGAGCCAAAAGCGTCAGAAAATGAATCTACGGAAAAAAAAAAAACCCAAAAAACGTCGGGCGATTCTCTTTTTAGCTCACCTGAGCCGAAGGCTAAGGATGAGCTATTGTGATCACTCCTGGTCCGTCGTCGTCCGTCCATCAGTTTACACCTTTGAACGACTTCTCTTCTGAAACCCCTGGGCCAAATTTCTTCAAACTTCATATTGAGCCTTGTATTAAAGGGGGATTGAAAATATATACAAATGGTCATGGTCTGTTAATCAAGATCGCCGCCATGCCCATATATAGCTCTCATAGACTTATAATGGAGAAAATTTACAAAAATCTTCTTCTCAGAAACCGTGAGGCACACAGCTTATATATTTAGTATGTAGCAATGTTTAGTGGTCCCCGTCATAAATCCTGCCAATCAAATCCCTGGGGCCCAAATTTGCTACAACCCGGGGGTCATTAGGTCCCATAGACTTATAATGGGAAAAACTTAAAAATTCTTCTTTTCTGAAATCATGAGGTCTACTGCTTATATATTTAGTATGTAGACATGTTTAGAGGTCCCCTACATAAATCCTGCTAACAAGCCCCTGGGCTCCAAACTGGCTACACCCCAGGGGGGTCATATGTTTATATAGAACTATATAGCTAAAGAACCTTCAAAAATCTTCTTCTCTTAAACTATGAGGCTGAGAGCTAAGAGATTAAGTACGAGTAGCTACGTTTAGTGGTCTTCTACATAAATCCTGCCAATCAAGCCCCTAGGGTTTAAACTAGCCACGCCCCAAGGGTCATTAGCTCCCATAGACTTATAATGGGAAAACTCAAAAAAATTCTTTTCTGATACCACGAGGCCCACAACTTATATATTTAGTATGTAGAAATGTTTAATGGCCCCCTACATAAATCTTGCCAATCAAGCCGCTGTGCTCCAAACTGGCCACACCCCATGGGGTCATATGTTTATATAGAGTTGTTTAGCTAAGGAACCTTCAAAAAGCTCCTTCTCTGAAACCATGAGGCCGAGAGCCAACAGATTAAGTATGTAGTGATGTTTGGTGGTCTCCTACATAAATCCAGACAACCATGCCACTAGGGTCCAAACTGGTCACTGTTAAGTGGTCTCCTACATAAATCCTACCAGCCATGCCCCTGAAATCAAAAATGCCATGCCCTGAGGGGTCATTTATAAATATAGACCAAAATAGCTAAAACTTAGAGAAGAAACTTTTCTAAAACCAAAGGTCCCTAAGCAGGTGCGATCATCATGAATCTTGTTTCTCTATCAATTCATAGTCATCAGAGGCATCAAACTGGTTGAAGCCTGTTGTTTACCAAAACACTGCACTAATGCTTACCCAGTAAGCATTCTTTATAAATCTATAGCGGGCCGTTATCGGCCCGTCAGGGTAGCTGACGGGCCGATAACGGTCCGCTATAGATTTATAAAGAATGCTAACTGGGTAGCTAGTTAATTTTATGCTTGAAATATCTGCACTTTCAAAGCTGAAAGTTAAATCATACGCAGAATATTTTAACAAGACATCGTAAAATTCTGGATTTAATAATAATAAAAAATAAATATCTTTATAAAGGCTGTGTTGTGGTATCTGCATTAATATTCACATCACAGACAGATTCATCCATTAGTGTGTTCACAAGCCTGTATACTGTAATAATCCTAAGTTTTGGGACAGACAAACCTGAGCAAACAGTGTAGACCCAGATCAGACACCGCAAGGTGTAGCGTCTGATCAGTGCCTACTCTGTTTGCCACTCAGTCCAGCAGGCACATCAAGAGGTAGTTAAATGACATTTTTAAACTTTAGAATAAGTACGGTAAGGAAAATAGATGTCTCAATTTTTGGGGTAGATACGGAACATCACGAAAACATACCTATATAATTTTGACCCCCTTAAACCCCAATTTTATATAGTAAAACTGGGGTTTAAAAGGGTATACATTACTTTTCTTATTTCTGCTCAAAAACATAGATTGTGGGTACTCGTTAGAACCGCCTCGGTGAGGCGGTTCTAATGAGTATCCACAATCTAAGTTTTGAGCAGAAATATGAAAAATATCAGAATTTTTCATCTGAAAATTTTCATTTTTTGGTGGTAAAATTTTCAGTATATTTGAATAGGCGTGTTTTCGTAATGGCTTGCAAATAATAAATAAAAAGCAGCATAAATGTCATAATTATATAATGTTAGTAAATGTACCGTCGGACATGTGCACCCAACAAAAATTCAGATCAGCCTGTGCTTTTGCGCAGTCTGATCAAAATCTTCACTGTGAGCTTTTTGGATGGCCAAGGATGCAAAGTTCCTTCATGCAGACAACGAAGACTGGACAGACCACGTGACTGTTCAGACTGATTTGAGTCTTCTTTGGTCGCACTTGTCATAAGGTATGTTTCCTCATCTTGCGGTCCATGTAAAACGCACCAATGATGTGATAAATCAGATAGGATATGATTCATGAACTATTATCCTGTTCCAGTCACCAAATTTTATTGCAACTTAATTAATATCAGATATCAGTTACCTGCAGATGAAACTTTTATACTCTTTGCAAATTTTTCAACAATAGGAGCTGCTGCAGGACAGCGTATCTCGCCTGAATAGCACTACCCTCTAAAAACTTCAATCCAAAACTTAAGCATAAATTTTTTCTAAGTCCGTGTCCTTGACCTCAGGGTCACTCATGTAGGTCGAGATGGACAGCATAGAACGTCAGTAGTATAGGACGGTGCCATCCTACACTGCTAACGTCAGACCAGAATATAACAGCAAGCAAGTATGAGCTACATCCATGCGGAGATTCAGTAGATTTATCTTTTTAAAAACTTAAACCCATTTATGCCTAGCGTCCAATAAAAGGGATATTGGCAAACAGTGAAGACCCAATCCAGATGCTGCAGAATGTGGTGTCTGATCAGGGTTTACACAATTAAATTCAGAAATGTCTACAAAACATGATAATAATAAAAACTATCAAGACACTCCTTATAAAGGATATGGACCTGTCCAATTTTAAGAGTTAAGGTAGAAGAGTCCACTCGGCATAAATGGGTAAACAAAAAAACTTCAATCGGTAACTGCTCCATTTTTTACAGGCGAGCTAAAACAGAAAATCGCCTGTCATTATTTGTCCTAAATATTCTGACTGACACCAGCGTAACATTCTTTTAATTTGTAGATAGACCACGTTCAGACAGAGCCTTCAGGAACAGTCCAACCAGGTCTACACTGATTGGTAGTTTGAATCCCGCTTCTTTTAATCGATATAAACTAGGTTGTTTAGATTTTGAGATCAGTACAGAAACAGATTAGGTATCCTCATTATCTTCCTCATGATAACATATGTAGTGTGTACTCATTAACCCTTAAAGCTTGTGATTTTTAAAACTCATTTTTGCAAAGAGTGTGGACCCAGATCAGGAGCAGTCTGATCTGGGTCCACACTGTTTGCCTGTATGCAAAAATCGGTTTGAAAAGTTTGCAAGAATATTCAGCAGACAACATAAGCAGACAACATTTTCAGATGCAGGTTTTCTTGGCGTTTTAAGGGTTAAAAGAACTTGCCTATTTTATTGCTTCCTTTATAAATTAAACGTCAAAAAGATTGCCTTTGGAAACAAATACATACAAGAAAATGGGAGTCTCGGTTTTATTGAGACTCTTCATAAGCAGTAATGGAGTTTGCAACACTGCTTACGCCCTCTAGCGTATACATGAGCAGAACTCCATTTTCAAAGATTCCACAATGGGCCAAATGATCTCAAAGGAAATAAAATATAATCTGCACTATGATAAAGTACGGGGAGACGTTCTACCGCCGCCACACGGCACTAATACCAACTGCAGTGTAGTAAAATAAACGTCAAAAAGATTGCCTTTGGAAACAAAGAACACACTACAGATAAGAAAATGGGAGTCTCGGTTTTATTTAGACTCTTCATAAGCAGTAATGAAGTTTGCAACACTGCTTACGCCCTCTAGCGTATACATAAGCAGAACTCCATTTTCAAAGATTCCACAATGGTCACAATGA
This sequence comes from Anodontia alba, assembly GCA_964016985.1. Lineage (NCBI taxonomy): Eukaryota > Metazoa > Mollusca > Bivalvia > Lucinida > Lucinidae > Anodontia > Anodontia alba. The sequence continues at coordinate 34,809,315 of OZ024830.1, forward strand.
TCCCAAAGGAAATGAAATACAATCTGCACTATGGTAAAGTTATTCACTGCAGTCTTAAATAATAGGCTTAATAGATATTTAGAAGACATGAACATATGAAGAGCAAGCTGGCTTTCATAAAAGCTACAGTACTACCGATCACATTTTCAAACTAAAGTGTTTAATCGAACATTTATTTGTTTATTGTGCATTTATTGAATACAAGAAAGCATTTGACTCTGTTAACCGTGTATATTTATGGCAGAAGCTACTTAACAACAGTATTAATGGCAAAATGTTTAAACTTATTCATAGTTTACATTATATCCTAATGCTAAGTCTTGTGTTAAATTGGGACATTTACGATCTACAACATTTTCTAGTAATGTTGGTGTTAGCCAGGGTGAGAATTTATCGCCGATTCTGTTCTCCATATTCTTGAATGACCTAACAGAATTTATTTCCCATGCTTATGACGGTTTGACTAATGTTGCAGGCATAGCAATTTCTTGTAAAGCAATGAAGACATTGAAGTTTATCTAAAACTGTATATCTTGTTGTATGCAGATGATACTGTGATTTTTGCTGAGCCAGCTACTGAACTTCAAGCAGCTTTAAATGCCATGTATCTATACTGTAAACCATGGGATCTTGAGATTAATCAAACCAAAACTAAAATTACAATATTTGCTAATAGGAAATTGCAGCAAAATCCAGTGTTCACGTACAATGGGGAACATTTAGACATTGATAATGATTTTGTGTATTTAGGAGCTCAGTTTTCTTACAATGGACGCTTCCAGAGGCATGATCAAAGACTGGTCGACAAAGCTTCTAAACCATTGTTTGCTGTGTTAAGAAAGCAAGAAAATTGCATTTACCTATAGACATTCAACAACTTTTGGATGGCAAAGTTAATCCTATTTTACTTTATGCTTCTGAGATGTCTGGGTTTGAGAACTGCGATATCCTTGACAACTTTTGTATCCAATTTTACAAGCTGATACTGAAAGCAAAAAAAAAATCTGTACCAAACGTTATCTGCATGATGAACTTGGTAGGTATCCAATTAGCTTTGCAGTTAAAGCTAGAATGGTAGGATTTTGGCAGAGATTAATTAATGGAAAGCCAGACAAAGTTTCCAATAAATTGTATAAAATTTTACTTGTTATGCATGAAAAAGACTTTTTGCATTCATAGTGGCTTTTAAGCATCAAGAATATTTTTCACAAATGTGATAAGGTTGATGTTTGGCTGGAGCAAAAGGCACCTTTAAATATTGAAAAAGTCATTAAACTCAAACTTAAAGAGAATTACAAGTTGCAATGGAAGGAGTCTGTTTATAAAAGTCCTAAATGTTTAAATTACAGGATATTTAAGAAAGAGTTCAAGTATGAAAACTACTTTAACATTTTACCAGTAGATCTTGCAATCCCTTTCTTCCACTTTAGATCTCTAAACCATAAAATGCCCATTGAATGGGGAAGATTCCTGGGTACTGTCAGAGATGACAGAATTTGTGAGTTATGTTCTCTTCACAGACTTGGTGATGAATACCATTATGTGTTAAAGTGCACTTACTTTGAGGATTGGCGTAAAGTTTGTTTGCCAAGAGACTTGTTTACTAGGCCTAATACTGTGAAATTTGAACATCTCATGAGTTCAAATAATACCGATGCTCAGTTGCTTTTTAATATTGCAAAATTTTGTAAAGTGGTGCTAAAAACATTCCAGGAAATTTTCAGGAATATTTAATTCAATTAACACAAAAGTGTCGTTTATACCATTCCTTGGCAATGGAAGGGTATTCTGGTGGTGGAAAAAATTAACAACTCTAAAGGTTCTAGGTTTTCCGATATGCCTATCGTGGTGAGTGGTGCAGATCTGAATTGGGTTGTTTTGTGTTACATTGCAATTTGGGTCTGTGCTGTTTACCTGGTATTGGTCTGGATCTGGTTGCTGTCTGGAGCAGTCCGATCGGGGGTGTACTTTGCAGGTATCTTTTTAATGATATTTGCGGCAGCTTTCTCATGTCCGAATATTTTGTATTGTATTTTTGTTGTACCTTACTAACTAAAGACAATTTGTAACAGTTACATGCACCTTTCTAGCCAACAAGTTACTGAGCTTCTAGACAAATGGATATTAAAATACTCTAAGTGATTGGACATGTGCCATGCCATTCAGTATTAATGAATACAACAAATGATACAGAACTACTAGACAAATGAAATTCAAACACTCTTGGTCAAGACCAGCATTTAAATCCAATCATAAATAATGGTTGGGTTACCTAGTGAGATTGTCTTAATTTCTCAGAAAATCCTGGGTTTCCGGTAGTGTTTGTCATGGTAAATGGTACGGGCCCGGATTGGGGTGCTCTATATTGAGCATTTCGGTCTGGGCCTATGTTGTTTACTTCGGCATAGACTTGGATTTGGCTGTTCTTGGGAACAGTCTGATCTGGGACTGTACATACTTAGGGTCAATTAACATCCTTCATATCACGGTTGTGGACGATCTTGCTGTACTGGCCAGGAGTTATGGTTCGCAACAGATCAAAATTCGGGATGTCGAAAATAATACGTGTAGAAAAAAATACTGCATTAATCCGGTGAAAAGTAGTACTTTGCTTTACCCCGTTAATAAAGGTAGTGACAATGAATGTAAAGATATATTTATGGTGGGTGACAAAATTCCCAATGACTCAAATACTTCTCATTTAGGTATATATAGAGATATAACTGAATACCTCAATATTGAAGAAAACATTTCCACGGGACGCAAAACGGCATACCCTCTTATGGGTGCTGGATTCCACAGCGGAAACGGGCTGAAGGTGTGTCTGAACGAATTCATAATGTCAACTTCTGTTTTACCGAGATTAATTTATGGACTTGAGGTTATTCTTTTAAGAAAGACATACTTTGAAATGCTCTTAAAGTTAGACAGTCACCCTTTTTGGTGTAGGTTAGGTGTAATATCATGGACAATAAACGTGCACAATTAAAATGTAAATTGTTAACGTACACATATATATATCGCAAGGAAATCGTGCAGCCTTTAACCAGCATGCGGTGAATCTAACATGTAAGTTATGTTCTGTGGTCCTGAAAACTAGACATTTTTTATCCCAGAATGCTCAGTCTTTGAACACGAAAGGCAAGAGATTTTTTTTGGACAAATTACGAAATAACCTAGTACAGAGTGGAAAAGTTAATGGCTATATACAAACTCCAGAATTATTAATACAGCTTATGTTAAATGCATCCATAGTATTAGACCACGAGGGGTGGGGGGAGGGGGCATGGGGTTTGAGGGGTGGGGGGTACTCTGATTGTTTTTTTTTTTTTTTTTTTTTTTTTGGAGGGGGGGAGAGAGAAAGTGGGGGTGTAGAATTTTGAATTTTACTACTTTTTGGAGGATTTGGGGAAAAGTGGCTATTTTTGGGGTATTGGCCATTAGCAGGTATTTTTGGGGTCACTTTTAAAACTGACTATTTTTTGTCTTGTGCATGCGCGTGTGTGTGCGTGTGTGTGTGCGGGGGATGTCGATCAAAATGCTCTTTTGTTTTGTATCGTCGGAATCGGGGTTAACTGATAGTTGTTTTTATTTACTTCTGACAGCGCTACGAGGGTGAGTCAATAAGTAACCAGCCTATCCCATTTCCGATGGACCGAGACGGTCACGATTTTCATCTTTGTTTCAATATATGTTTTATACATGGGTACAAAACTGCACACGTATCGAGTCATTCTTTAATAAGATATTGAATGTCAAACATGGCTAGTGATGCAAAGGCATGCTTTTCATCTAAAGTTGAGTACCGTGCTGTAATTCGGTACTTGTATTTAAAAGGTAAAACAGGCAAGGAAATACACGGCGAGTTAGCCGATGTTTATGGGTCTTCTGCACCATCTTATGCTCAGATTAAACACTGGGTAGGGGAATTCAGATAGAACGTCTTTAGAAAATGAAGCCAGGTCTGGACGCCCACTGGATGCCACCGACGAAGAAATGTGTAAGAAAGTTCGGGATCTGGTATACTCTGATAGGCGAATTCAGGTGGAAGAAATAGCGCAGCCATAAGCCATTTCACATGGTAGCGTTTCAACAATCTTACATGATCGTTTAGGAATGCGCAAGCTAACAGCCCGTTGGGTCCCCAAATCCCTTAGCGATGAACAAATGGCATCCAGAGCATCAGTATGCAGCGCCTTGTTGAAGCGTTTTAGGTCAAAAGATGATTTTCTTTTTGCGTCTGGTGACTATAGATGAGACCTGGGATCATTATTATGAGCCAGAGAATAAAGCTCAGAGTCGTCAGTGGGTAGGGCCTGGGTCCCCGAGGCCAAAGATGTTCAAGACGCAACCATCTGCTGGCAAGGTGATGGCCACAGTATTTTGGGACGCAAAAAGCGTTATCATGTTGGACTTTTTACCCAAGAGAAGTACAATAACTGGAGTGTACTATGCAAACTTGTTAGATCAGCTGAGAACCGCCATCCGTGAAAAACGCCGAGGTAAACTCTCTACAGGTGTTTTGCTGCAACAGGGCAACGCGAGAGCCTCAACTTGCAAAGTTGCAATGGATGCTGTGGAGCGAAACGGGTATTAATTAATACCACATCCTGCCTATTCGCCTGACCGAGCTCCTAGCGACTTCTTCCTATTCCCAAACTTGAAAAAGGATATCAGTGGACTTCATTTCCGGTCTGATGAAGAAGTCGTGACGGCAGTTGAGGAGTGGGTCAATGGAAAGGACCCTGACTTTTCAGTTCTGGGCTGATGGCACTTGAACACCGTTGGTCTAAGTGCATCACACTAGAGGGCAATTACATCGAAAAAGAAGAGGTGGATCTCAACCGGAAATAAGTTGGGCTGGTTACTTATTGACTCCCCCTCGTATTTCTGCTGTGCATCAGTTCAGTGCCATTTAAGTCGTTACGAAAACACGCCTATTCAAATATATAGAAAATTTCACCTCCAAAAAATGAAAATTTTCAGATAAAAAAATCCGATTTTTTTTTCATATTTCTGCTCAAAACATAGATTGTGGGTACTCGTTAGAACCGCCTCGGCGAGGCGGTTCTAACGAGTTGCCACAATCTATGTTTCTGAGCAGAAATAAGAAAAATAATGTATACCCCTGTAAACCCCAGTTTTACTATATAAAAGTGGGTTTAAGGGGGTCAAAATTATATAGGCATGTTTTCGTGATGAAAAACGGAGCTACTGTTAGAAACTGTTTAAAACACTTATAATCATAATATGAGTAGAACCATTAGCATATACAGGAAAAATAAAAGAAAACCGCATTTTATAAAAAAAAAAAAAAAAAAAAAAAAAAAAAAGAAAGCAAGGGCAATAATTTTTGGGTTTGCTAATATCTGTAGATATATTAGGGTATAGCTGATTTACCTGATATTTTGTGTGTGTGAGTATGTGTGCGTGTTTGGGGTTGGGGTTGGGGCGGGGATGTATGGCTGATATACGTATAGTTTTTGGAGTGAACACTAGTTACTGGGGCCTAGCCTGTGTAGTAAATAAAATTCAGAGTCGCCCACAAGGGGTGGGTACTCTGAATTTTACCTGCTACATAGGCTACGACTATTTTTTTTTTTTTTTTTTATTTTTTTTTTTTGTAGGAGGGGTGGGTGGGGTAGAATTTTGAATTTTACTATTTTAGGGGGTTTCTGGGGAAAAAACTGGCTATTTTTGTTGGTATTGGCCGTTTGCAGGTATTTTTGGGGTCACTTTCAAAACTGACTATTTTTGGGGGTCTATCAAAATTCTTGGTGTTTTTGCGGGTGTTGTAAGAATCGGGGATAGCACCTTCTGTTGAAGTGAGTTCTTTTTGTTTAGTTTTAACAGGTCTATTTCATCCGTGCATCAGTTCAATGCCATCAAAGTAAAAACTGAGCTACTGTCGGAAACTATTTAATGCACTTATATTACTAATTACAATCATTACACCACAAAAAAATTGAAAATCACACTTTTATTAAAAAGAATGCAAAGGGATTTTTTTTTTTTTTTTTTTTTGTCTGTGTGCGTTGGCGTGGGGGGTGGGGGGGGGTCAGGGATGGAGTTGTATGCTAATATCTGCAGATATTTCTTGGGGATGGCTGATATACTCTTAGATCCAATATTAGGTCAGAGATATACTGGATATTTTTGTTGGTATGGCTGATGACGGCCCAGCTTATGTAGCAGACAAAATTCAGAGTACCCATCCCCTACCCCTGGCACTCCTCCACCATCACCCACCCCGACACCTCCCACTCTGTGGTTAGTCCCACGAGACACTCACTCTGAAATATTGGATACATTGGAATTGCATTCAAGAGACTCGCTAAATTAAAATTAGTAGACGTATACAAACTAATAATTATTTTAAACAAACACCAGCTAAGAGATAGATCTACAATACGTGATCATACGTCCGTACGACGGTGTCTCGCTAAGCAATCGGGGAGCTTTACTACTGAACTGAACTGATGGCGGATGTTTTTGATGGAAACGAATCCGGGTTGTGAAGTAGTCGTGATGCAGCTAGGTTCCCCTATAGACCGATTTAGCTTCCAACAAATACTGTACAAGATAATGCATCAACAATCAAGCAACCAAGCCAAGGACCCAACCAAGTCATTAGCTCCATTCCCGTCCGTTCCGGTTCGTAAATACACAGGATATATTATCTGTACAGAAATCTGTTTACACACCGATTAAAGTTTGACACCGTTTATATCAGACGGATGTCATTACGTGTCCTTATTTTGTAAACAAAAACCGAATTATCAGTCACTTTAGCAATTTTCAGGTTTCAAAGGTATTCTTTCAATGTCTTCATCTGTTCATCATTCCATGAAACAACACACGCTTGCTTATTCATTTGCTTGGTTTCCTTGCTAAGAGTCCTATTTTCTGATCTCGCATCAGACGTATACAACTATTTTGACGTTTCATAACAACACTGTGTAAAAATAGATATAGCTTTGTTGTACTAGCTAAAACCTACCAATAACATGGTCTACTTCCATTATCAGTGAGGCCCTCCCAGGGGTTTTGCGGAACGGGAATATTAGGTCATTTGATTCAGGGGAACAAGGGAACAAAAGTCTAAAATGAAGGGAACGGGAACAAAGGCAATTTTGGGAAGATTTTGCAACTTGAATTTGCTACCCAAACATTTTCACCAAAACCTGCAACTCTAAATGAAACACGCAGGGTTTTCCTTAATTAAATAAACTTGTGCGCATGTCCAAACTGTCCAGCTAAGTCTTGAATCGTTTTTATCTCAGCAAGATAGTAATTGAGGGGGCAATCTTCAATATGCTGCATATCAGAATAGAGGTCCTCAGAGATAATTAGGATAAACGTGACAGCACACATATACTTTATCCATTTTTGGATTGAAGAGCACCTGGTAAGGGAGATAACAGTGTAGCTTGAAACCGTGTCCTCTACGAAGTCAAGCATCGTGGTCACCCATCCAGGTACTAACCGCAATCTCCATTGCTTAACTTCGTAAAAAAAGCCTATCACTCTATCAGTGTCACCATAAAAGCCAGCTTCCACAGCGAGGCTGTAGAAGTGATATATATACTATTCCGTTACATTTCTCCCCCTCTTTTCTTGACTTCGTCCCGAAGTCACACACGACTCACTAGGCAAATCTGAGGGCAGAGCCTATGCAACACACTAAGGACACTGTCTTCCATCCCTCCGCTGCCACCAGTGTAGCATGAAACCGTGTCCTCTACGAAGTCAAGCACAGGATTGTGGAAATACCAAATTTTATAACTTGTCCTAGGACAAGTAAATGGTCAATATCCATTTCAGATTTGTCCTACCAAAATTTACTTGCTGAAAAATTCGCATTTTGTCATATTTCTGGAAGGAAACATATGTTGTGGGTACACATTAGAAGCGCCTCACCAAGGGCCTTAGGTGCTTCTAAAGAGTGCACAACACATGTTTTCTTTGAGAAATAAGAAAAAATATAAATCATCTGGATACTCTTCATAGCTAGAGCTTACATGTATGAAGTCCAGCTACAGCTATGAAGTCCTTAAATTTTCCTAGGACAAATTGAAATTTCTTACTTGTCCTTACATAGCAACAGATGAGGCGCTTTTTTCATCCGAAAAATACTGATATCTTTCTTATTTCTCCACAAAAATGTATGTTGTGGGTATTCATTAGAAGCACCTCGCTGAGGTGCTTCTAAAGATTACCCACAACATACGTTTTCGTAGAGAAATAAGAAAAATATTATGTGGATATCCCTTCTTATCTGTAGCTCTGTTCTTAGGGAAACAGTACAAGCTGGACAAGTCTGGCACGTGGTGTTTCCACAGGCCTGCATGATCTTTAGACCATGGTCCTCATTTTGCTGAGTACCCAATGGTATATGTAAACCGAAACATAAGATGACAGCTGATGTAATTAAGCTACGAAACTTTCGGTGAAATTTGTTTTTCTTTTTTTTGTACTTTTAGTTTTGCTATTTTGGCATTATCATCTCACACAACAGTTTCTACTACTCGAAGAAACTGAGTGACAATTCACCGACCAGAAGTTTGAAATTAAAAAACTTTGGATTTGGCAAGTGAGTGGTTTAATGAGAACTCTTGCCTTTAAAGATGAGTTGATTTTCAGAATGTTTCAACTAGAAGTCACTTTCTACTTGTATGAAAAGTAGACCTAGTATGATTTTAGTCTGTTTACATGGAGATCAAATCTGCATTTTAAATGTTGTTTAATAAACATCAGTGACTGATCTGATTTTTTTTAAAATAAATTTTACCAATGGTAGATTTATGCCCAAAGGCCCTGGTCCCAGGTTCAAAAAGGTAGGAAAATCCCTGCGACTTAGCCCTACAACCAAATTTTTTCAGATGATTTAGGGATAAAAGGGAAATTTGATAACTGCCTTAAAAAAGCACAAGTGTTGGGACTGGAGAAAATAATCAATTTTGTACAAGTCAAATATTTTTTACCACAAAGAAATTATTTTGGTGTCTCATTGGTCTTATTTGTGAGCACACTAGCCTCTAGAGTTAAAGGTACCAGGAAATCCCAAGCACAGGCAAGGGAATTTTGGTGTAAAAACACACTTATCTTCATATCGTTGGCAGGAATGACATGAAAACAACTTGCCGTCCTGCTTTGGATCGGAATCTTAACTGGAGGCACCCTGTGCAGTGAAAGTCACCCCCTGTGCAGGTTACAGTACCCAGCAATTGAAGATGATGACTTGTAGGCCTTCAGTCTGCAACCTGTAGTGTACATTGTATGTATACCATCTGTGTCCTAGCCCCTAGAAGTTTAACCCTTGTCCTGCTGAATCCGGATATATCCTTCCTTTACAAACAGTGTAGATCCAGATCAGTTGGCTTCTGAAGAAGCCAACTCATCTGGATCTGCACTGTTTGCCATTCAGTATGCAAATTTATATCAACAATCTGGATCAAGTAATCTGATTGGTTGAAAATTGGAAGTTGGTGTGGCAGCTTAATTCAGCATGACAAGGGTTAAGAAGTAATGTTTGAAAGAAGAAGACCATTGGTTGTGAGACACAGTATGCCAAAATTGTTTTGACTCTTACAACAAAGTGTGTTCACAATTTTGCATATTTTCAATACATAATCCATTAAGTAAATGCAATACTACTAAAATTTATGCAATACTACTTTAGCAAACAGGGCCCAGTTGTTCAAAGCGTCGTTAGCTTAACGAGCTAGTTAAGGGTCATTTCCTTAACTGTTTTAGTGGATTCAATATACAATATTCTGATATTTTTTGCTGAAAAAATGTGAGTAGCTTTTGCACTGCAAAAGCACTCACATTTTTTCAGCAAAAAATTTCAGCATATTTGCGTATCATTCGATGAAAATTTTAACGAATCATTAACTAACGACATCGTTAGTTTCGAACAACTGGGTCCAGATTAACTTTGATTGTTTACTGTTTTGTTCTTATTAATCAGTTCTATTGTTATTAATTCTAGAAACATAATTTCTCAGGATAAATTATCAAAAAAAAAAAACAAAAAAAAAAAACAACAGGAACAGAAAATAGTGAGGTTCTAGATAAATAAGTTAGGTCCTCATTAAGTAAGGGGTAGGGGGTAAATCTACTAGCCCAGTTCCTTTAATTACTTCAAAGTACTGTAAGGGCATGTTAAACTTACTTAAGACCGGGCAACTTTTTTTTATTTAAGATTATAAATTTAAAAAGACTGAATAATCTAGTTCTAAAGTGATGAAATACATATGTAAATTTCATCATTTTGTAATCAAAAAGCTATCTTTATAAGTTAGATTTTGAATATATTATGAAAGGCTGGTTTCAAGATATTTCTGGGATAATATACTTGTATAAATGACACAGATACATAGTTTAACATTGGGAAGTGGTAGTTTGTAGCTGACTCCTATATTCTTCTCTACAATATGTACTTTTAATTCTTGCAAAAATACTTGTCCACTTATCTGTTTGAATCCATTGTGAAATGGCTGTAAGCTTTGTTGAGACAATGAAAATCATATCTGAGCAATGGAATTCACATGCTCTCTGAACATGATTTTTACTTAAAAATCTTCAAAAAAGACCATAACTTGTTTGCATATAACATTACATGACATATGTTTGCTGCCCTGTCTAAGCATTTTGTCTAAACTTAAGTTGATGACAGTGTCATTCTAGCTTTAACTGAATAATTGTAAACAACACAATACATGTACATGTAATGTTAGTAATGTTAGTACATGTGTGATGATTCTTTATGATTTTTAGGGCATTTCAATGAGATTTTTAAAAGGAATTACACAAAAGTACAAGAAAAGCAATTGCTCATATTTATTTCATTGCATTCACATTTGCCAGGTCCCATGGAAGATATTTGAACACAGTCTGCAGTCTCCTGTTCATACAATTTCCTCTGGATTCTGCAAATGTTAATTGCATTAGAAAACATGACCTCTGATCCCTGTTGAGTATTCTAATTATGTGACATATCTCCAGATACTTGTAAGAGGAATATCCATAGGCCTAAATAAGAGTGGGTATAAGGTTTATATATTTCTTATTTCTCCACAAAAACATATGTTGTGGGTACTCATTAGAAGCGCCTTGCCGAGGCGCTTCAAATGAGTACCACAACACATGTTTTCGTGGAGAAATAAGAAAAATATCAACACTTTTGGATTGAAAAAAGCGCCTTACAGTAACTAGAGCTATGAATTATTATCTATATAAATGATAAATATTTTCCTTATTTCACAAAAAAAAAACATGTTTCTATGGGTCTTGTTAGAAGCACCTTGCAGAGGCACTTTTAATGACTGCCCACAACATATGCATAACTCCAGATAAGCCACTTTTTTCGTCCAAAAAGTGCTGATATTTTTCATCTGCACAAAAACATATGATGTGGATACTCGTTAGAAATGCCTCACCCACAGCATATGTTTTTTTCAGAAATAAGAAAAGTATTTAGTGGATATCCACCCTTATCTGGAGCTATGATATGTTTTCACCGAAAAATAAGTAAAATAAGATGTGTTGAACAATCACCTTATCTGGAGCTCTATGGCTTATTCCTTGTTTTGTTTCAGATACACCATGGCGGATGGATTTGATCCCTGTGAGTGTGTTTGGAGCCATGAAAATGCAATGCAGAGGCTGATGAACTTGGTAAGTGAACGTAGTCAGGGCCCGCTTGTTCAAAGCTAACGACATCATTAGTTAACAATTCGTTAAAATTTACATCGAGTGATACGCAAATATGCTGAAATTTTTTGCTGAAAATATGTGAGTAGCTTTTCACATTTTTTCAGCAAAAATATCAGAATATTGTGTATTAAATCTGCTAAAACAGTTAACGAAATGACCCTTATCAAGCTCGTTAACCTAATGACGCTTTGAACAACTGGGCCCAGGAGTTTTAAAGTGCTTTTTTCAGTCCAAAAATATTGATATTTTTTCTTATTTCTCACAAAAACATACGTTGTGGGTACTCATTAGAAGCGCCTCACCGAGGTGCTTCTGATGAGTACTCACAACATATGTTTTTGTGGAGAAATAAGAAAAAATATTTACTGGATACCCTCCCTTATCTAGACCTATGCATGTACCAACAAAAGGATTTTATTTTTACCATTGTATATTTACATATTTGCCTGCTGACTACTTAAACTCCGTTTGAAAAGCAAGAATGTCCATTTTAAAAGCAGCAACTTTGTCAAATGTAGGATTTAGGGGGTGGTCCGGTGGTGCGAAGGTGCTGTGTATCTTTCATCACTGGGGCGTCCAACTGATATTGGCTTACAGTTGGGCAAGGCCTGCTATCCTTGTAGTGGGTAAGGGTAGAGGGGGAATGTTTTTATTTCTTCTGTTTCTTCACTTTCATTCCTGTTCCTCTTTCTTCCCTGTCCCTCTCATTCATCTCCTCTACTCTCTCTTCTATCTCTTTTCTCCCTTTCTCTGGGAGACGACACAAAATGACCCTCAAGGGTTGACGTGTCGTTAAACCCCAACACAATCAATAGGAATACTGAAAGTTTGCATAATGAAGTGGAATAGATACATATGTTACTCTGACATGAGTACAAACAACGTGCATGCATGTTTTTATGGGGAAATATGAAAAATTATCCCAGAGTTATCACCAAATACTCCTGAATGAGTCCTCTGATATGTGATGATTATAAACCAACCTATGAATTATTGTATACTATAGGCGGACTGAATCTTATGTTCATGCGTGGGAAAAGTTGGTATTTGTTCAGCCAGTCCAGTTGCATCATTCTTTGTTTTCTTTACCTTTCAGTTGAGAAGTTCTCAAGATGCTTGCACAGACACTCAATGCTTCAATGAATGTAAGTGTAACATGTATAATGTTTTTTTAACCTTCACCACTCTATGGGCAGATTGCAGATGACATATTGGTGATATCACTTCTTTCCCCCAGAAAACATGCTTTGGGATTCTATATACATGTACATGTAAATTGTCTCCAATTTGTATGAAAGGTCAAAGCCTTCTTTCTGAGAAGAAGAAAAAAAAATCATTTTGTCATCTGCTGAAAATTTTACTTAGCATGCTATGAAGCATTAAGATAAGAAATACTTGTGTGTACTATTGTGGTAAATGATGTCTATACATGTACTCTGATAATTCAAAGAGTAAAATGTAATAAATTTTTGGGTTGATTGTTTACAATCGAGCCAAAGTGTACATACATGTACACCAAAAATTCCTTAAAGTTGTTGTCCTCAAATCCTAGCTGGAATACTGTAAGAATATCGGTTCTTGGCTGTAAAAGGTGCCTTATCTGGAGCTAGGACAGTAGTACAGACCTACAGGACATATACATTTGACTTTAAAATCTATCAGTTTCAAATACTGTTGCATGATCATGTACAGTCGACTCTCGTTATCTAGACTTTGCTTAACTCGAATAACCACTTATCTCGAAGTGAAAATCTGGTCCCTATTTAACATGGAAATCTAATAATAGCTAAAAAAAATATTGTGGAAAAGAGGAGAAATTGCTCCTCAGGAGCAATTTCTCCTCTTTTCCACAATATTTTCAATACTGTATACACTTGACTCTCGCTATCTCAAACACTGCTCACAGTCTAAGTCAAACTAAACATTTAATAGTATTGCTTTAGTTCTGCTTTATATACTATGTACATTTCAGCTCCTGTTATCTCAAACTATTATTATGTCAACCTGAAAACTATGGTCCCTTGGAGTTTGAGATAACGAGAGTCCACTGTATTTGTTTTAGTGCCTGGTGGTGACACAGCTCCAGATGGAGGGTTCAGTACAATGATGATGATAATGCTGGGTTGGCTTGTCATGGCCACAGCTTTGTTCCTTCTTCGACCATCAAGATTACGCAACCAGGGAGATGGAAAACCAGCAAACAATGTAAATGATGTTTTTATTGTTGGGTGGCAATGTGAAAAATTGTACCGAATGATGTGTGACCAGTAACAACTCAGATTATTCTGTGCTTCCACATAGTCTGATCAGTCTTCTCTGTTCAGCTGAGGACGTGCTAGACAGTTTGGCCAAGACTGATCAGAATGAGTGGATGCAAGGGCTGATCCAAGTATAGTAAAGTTAAGGGAAAGGTGTTTCTTTATCCTAAAAGCATAGATATTTTGTCACACCAAAGCTGACTAGATAGTGACTAAGATAGTAGAGGAGTGTAGGAGAAGTATTAATGATATAATTTTGTGATATACAGTTGACTCTTGCTATCTCGAACTCAGTTATCTCAAATAACTGCTTATCTCGTAGTGAAAATCTGGTCCCTGCCTAAACATGAAAATCTAACAACAGGTAAAAAATATTGTGGAAAAGAGCAGAAATTGCTCTTTTCCACAATATTTTCAATATATCTCTAACTTCAAGAATCTAATTACATATATATTCGTTAAATGTGGTTAATCGAATTATTTTTTCCTCAATTCTGCAAATCTGATATGTCGAGGTACGGATATCTCGAAGTATTTCAGAGAGTCCCTTGGAATTCGAGGTAACAAGAGTCGACTGTATTTTCTTATTTTCCATTGCTGAGGTATTTCAAATGAGTACCCGCAAGATGTTTGTATGAAGAATTAGAGATATTGATCACAGAATTATTCTATAAATACTTTTGTACTCCATAACAATTCTGCTAATGACTACTCCAGTAAGAATGTATCCCTTCTGAAGGTGCAGTTTTGGACTTAAAGCCACAGCAATAAAAAAAAGTCTTCAGTAGGAAGCCATTTCTTCTGCCTGACATAGAAGAGTTGCATTAATTGCTATATTTTGGGGATAGAAATGGGGGCTTATGCGAAGACTTGCTTATAGGGTAAGGGTGTGGGTAGGGATATAAAAGTGTTCTTGCAGATTCAGTCTAAAAGCGTTATGTCACATTCAGGTAAACATTTTTAGTTCACCTGGGCTGAAGGCTCTAAGGGAGCTTATAGGATGGTAGAGCGTCCGTCATTGGTTGTCCGTCATCCGTCTGTCTACACCTTTGTAGAGATATCTGTGCAGTCTGCAGGCTTATCTAAGTCATTTCACCTGTGTAGCATGCCTTTGGTAGGGCATCAATGACAAGTTTTTCATGGAAATCCAATGAAATCCTTGGTTGCTAGACCTACATTGATAAAATGCTTGTCCTCAGCAGTATTCTTTAGTTTTGATGAGATCTTCCTGAAACTTACAGATAAGGTTGACATGGATGAAATCTCAGATGAGTTGAAAATCTGGCCTGATTGGATCATTAATCTTACAGTTATGTTCCCTTGATTGCTGAAAAAGCCTCTGTCATCAGCATATCTCATTCAGTTTTGATCGGCTCTTCCTGAAACTTACAGATGAGGTGGACATGGATGAAATATCAGATGGGTTCGAAAACTCAACTGGCCAGATAGGATTATAAATCATAAAGTTACATCTCCTTGATTGCTGAAAACATCTCTGTTTGATTTTTACATCAGCATAACTCATTCAGATTTGATCAGGTCTTTCTGAAACTTGCAGATAATGTGGACATGGATGAAATCTTGGATGAGTTTGAAAATTTGTTAGATTTGATCATTTGTCTTAGAGTTACATCCGCTTTATTGGTGAAAAAAAAAGCTTGCTTGACTTTGTCATCAGCATAACTTGTTCAGTTTTAATCTAATCTTCCTGAAAGTTGCAGACAAAGTGGACATGGATGAAATTGCAGACGAGTTTGAAAACTGGCCAGATCGGGTCATTAATCTAAGTTACATCCCCTTGGTTGCTGAAAAAGTCTCTGTTTCACTTTGGTAGGGGCAGTGAGACTATGAGGTGGTACACCTCATATCATTTTGAGGCTGCAATACACCAACTTTTGGTAGAGTCATTACTCTAAGACTGTTGAGATATGACTTTCTTTCCAGCTAACTCATCCTACAGTTTTCTTTGGACTATTTTAAGGTTACAGTACACCAAGTTTTGAAAGAGTTATTTTTTTTTTTTAAAGATAGTTCTCACACAACTTCATTTCCAGCTAACACCTTCGCTGTTTTCCTCTATCAAGCTGAAGATTATTTGATAATAAGACCATGAGATGGAAAAGCATGTACATGTATTCTTTTGAGGTTACAGTTCACCAAACATTAATTTTTATTGAAATTTGTACGTAGCTCATACAGTTTTGGACATATCCCATAGATTGATGAATCAATCTATGGGATATGTCCAAACCTGTATGAGCTATGTACAAATAGTGACATTGTATGCCCTGGACCATCTTTTCACACTTCAATTTACATGGTCCTTGACTGCTAAAAGCTGGCCTTGTTGGGCCGGCCTCGGTGGCTCATTTGGATGCGCCGTCCGACTGGAGACCAGGAGGTCGCGGGTTCAACCCCTGCCGAGGTCAGCAACATTCTTTCATGGAGATTGATCATGAAATATTTCCGCTGATTCAAGAAGGGCAGTTGTCAGTTTCTGGCGAAAGAATGTGCACAATACTGGTTAACCGCTTAGAGAACTAAGCCTGCCCAGTAAACGTGTGGTTAGGTAAACTGACCACGCTCGACATGACCCCATTGGGTTGACTGGCCATAAAACCTCAACACAAACAAAAACTGGCCTTGTTGGCTCAATTGGTAAAAAACCTACACCATCTGATACTTCAACAGATGTTTTTTGATTGCTAAAGACCCTATAATTAATCTTGTTTGCTGCATAGCTCCATTGGTTTTAATTGGATCTTCCTTAAACCTGCAGATGATTGGGATATGGATATATTAAGAGTTAAGTCCTCCAGATTAGTTAATTCAGTGAGAGACGTTGACCTACTTTTCAGCAAAGGTGAGCATTAAGAACCACCATGGTCCGCTTACTAAGTCTCCCAAGCGAAGTTGGTAGACTTGTTGTTTTTGCTCCTTTTCATCTTATTATTCATTTTTGTCCACTTCTCCTTTTTCTTTCTGCCCAAATTTTGTGCAGACAATTTCTCAGTAATCACTGTACAGATTGTTCTGAACTTTGGGGATATTAAAGATGTGGATATGAAGTTTTGAGAGTTTCAAAGGGACCCCCAGGGCATGACCCATCCCCTTCACTTTATAAAAGGCCTAATACCTCTACCCTAATCCATATACTTGTTCCAAAGATAAGACGCATTCAGTGACTGGGTCACCGTGTGTGGGGGGTGGGGGTCGTATACGCCACCCCCTTCAGTTCATATAAGGCTTAATATCTCAGAAACCATTCAGAATCTTACTCCTAAATCACTATGAAGTGAAGGGGATAGGGGTTGGGCATGCCTCTTTGGGTCCTTCCCCCCCCCCCCCTTCAGTTCATATAAAGCTTAATATCTCAGAAACCATTCAGAACCCTACTCCTAAATCACTACAAAATGAAGGGGATTGGGGTTGGGCATGCCCCTATGGTTACCCCCCCCCCCCCTCACACACACACACTCACACACACCATATGAGGCTTAATATCTCACAGACCATTCAGAACCCACCCCTTAACCTTTTTATTCTTGTTCCTTATTATAAGACGCATTCATTGACACTGACTGTGGGTCCCCAGTGGGTATGCCCCACCCACTCGTGTTCACATAAGGGACGAGTTGCATAAGGCGAGCGTTACAGAGCGCTTTGTAGCGCTTCGCAATGCAACGGTATGTTACCAAAAAGCGCTTCGTAGCGCTTTGTAACTGTGTTCGGAGCTGACTCGCTATCTGAAACAGACTGTTGCATAGCAACGAGACAAAACAAAATGGCGGCGCTCGACGTAGTCAGTGTCCGTTTTAAGAGATGAAATGTTTCTAATTTATGTTATTGTCCTTAGACGACGTGCATTGTGCAGAAATGACCATAGAACACAAAACCAATCGTTGAAGCAAGTTTTTACGAGAAATTCCTAGTTTGAAAATCGTGTCATTTTGGCAGACATTTTAAAAAGCGCTCCAAACAAACAGACCGTTGCATAGCAAGGACGAGACAAAACAAAATGGCGGCGCTCGACGTAGTCAGTGTCCGTTTTAAGAGATGAAATGTTTCTAATTTATTTTATTGTCCTTAGACGACGTGCATTGTGCAGAAATGACCATAGAACACAAAACCAATCGTTGAAGCAAGTTTTTACGAGAAATTCCTAGTTTGAAAATCGTGTCATTTTGGCAGACATTTTAAAAAGCGCTCCAAACAAACAGACCGTTGCATAGCAAGGACAAATCGCTACAGAGCGCTACATGAAAGCGCTTTCCTTATGCAACTCACCCAAGGCTTAATATCTCAGAAACCATTCAGCTTGCCACCCCTATACTATATACATTTTGTATATTATTGTTCCATATGATAAGATGCATTCATAGAGACCAACTGTGGGTCCTCAGGGAGTATTCCCCATCCCATCTAGTAAACCATTTAGATCCATGCCAAGCCTAAAAGGTTTGAAAATGCTTTTGTCTTCTGATGACGAATTAACCCTTCTCATGCTGAATAAATTAAGTTGCCACGCCCACTTCTAATTTCCAGCCAATCAGATTATTTGATCCGGGTTTTTGATAGATATTCACATATTTAATGACAAACAGTGCACATCCAGATCAGTTGGCTTCTGAAAAAGCTTCTGAAGAAGCCAACTGATCTGGATCTGCACTGTTTGCTAAAACAGGGCATGTTGTGTTCAGCAAGAGAAGGGTTAAAATGGAAATGGAGTCCACATGGGAGTTCATTTGAGTATTGGGGGTGTTAGTGAGGCTCAATGTTTGGTAGATTATGATCATATCTTGTTAGGATGTGGTATAGTATGGTTTTGCTAAATCTTTTCCTGAAACCAGCTTTTATTTTCTATGCAAGGAAGTATTTAGAGGTGTAATAATAATGGTCTTTTATAGAGACAAGTTGCTAATTTTAATATTTTTCATTTTACAGGATCCAGGGAGTAACCCTCCCCCACCAACACCTCCAGTCCATTAGAAAGGACACAGACTTTGAAGATGTGTACAAAATCTTTCCTTGAATAAATGTTCCAAAATGGTCACTGCTTTTTGTTTAGGTGGTTGGAGAACTGTACATGTATATTCACCCTTGTCATGCTGAACAAATTATGATGCTATGCCCACTTCTGTCTGTCCATGGATCAGATTGCTTAACCCAGCTTGTTGATACAAATCCACGTACTGAATGACAGATAGTGCAGGTCCAGATCAGTTTGCTTCTTAGAAGCCATCTGGGCCCAGTTGTTCAAAGCTAACGACGTCGTTAGTTAACGATTCGTTAAAATTTTAATCGAGTGATACGCAAATATGCTGAAATTTTTTGCTGAAAAAATGTGAGTAGCTTTTGCAGTGCAAAAGCTACTCACATTTCTTCAGCAAAAAATATCAGAATATTGTATATTGAATCCGCTAAAACAGTTAACGAAATGACCCTTAACGAGCTCGTTAAGCTAACGACGCTTTGAACAACTGGGCCCTGATCTGGATCAACACTGTTTGCAAAGGCTTGGCATATTCAGCTGGAACAGGGTTAGATGCCCATGCCACATGATTTTTTTTTTTTAAGATGATTTCTTCCATTTCTGAATGACCCAAGGAATACTAACAAAGACAGATTGGAAAGATATTCAAGAAAAGATTTTGCTAAGAAGAGAATGTTTATCAGATGACCTACAACACATTTGTAATTTTTGATATTTGACAAGACCAGGAGAAATGTGCAATTCGATCTGATTAAACTTTAAACCAATCAGATTGTTTTATTGTTCTGTTTTTTGTATAGTTTACATTTGTATTGCTACCATATATTTTATTCGTATATTAACTATGTATGTTGCCATTCAGTTCTGAGTAGTTATGTCTTTGACCTATAAGAGTCTGTTGGCAAAATTTGCAGAAGGCAAATTGGTGATATTTTGATATTTTTGTCTTTTTTTTTTTTTTTTTTTTTTTTTTTTCCAGAAAACAGAGCTAGACATGTGCAAATTGTCTTTTGAAGATACAATTCACATAAACTGGATTTTCTTGAGCAAAAATTAGAAAACTGTAAGAAAACAGTTCATATGAAATGTCAAATGTTTTCTGGGAAAAACAAGAAACATAGTATAAACTGTTTAAATCAAGCAGGTTAACGCTTTCTCAGAATAGTAACATGAACTTGATGTGGGACAAAAGAAATATACCTTCTGATATATGTGACTAGCTAAATCCTTGACCAGACTTTGTAAATGCACACTCTGATCTTTGTCTTTGTTGGTCACATAAGGCATATTTGCTTGCTTTCCTGGTCAAGCTCATTTACTTACTGATCAATCATTTATGTATCAGAAAATGAGACTGTTTACTATATTTACCCTGAGTATTTAGAGTTTCTGACAAAAGCATATGCAAAATACTAATCAATTGCTTTAAAAGGGGAATAAGCCTGCCCAGTAAAAGTGTGGTTAGGTGAACTGACTGCACTTGACATGATCCCATTGGGTTGATTGGGCCGTAAAGCCTCAACACAAACAAAATAAAATTGCTAATTCTTTTTTATTAAACATAGCTGAGCATGAAATTTTCTCTGCTAATAAATAATATGAAATAAATAGGTGTTACCTATGAAACGAGCTTAAGCATTTTAGGCACTTTTTTTTCATCAGGTATAATAAGTCGCAGACCAGACGAAACCTGTTTAAATGTAGGTCCGAGGCAAAGTGCACAATATTTTTTCCATGAAATTTTGTACATTAGTGTGTCACCGGGTATACTTATATGATACTCTTGTACTGCGTTTTGGTACAGGCCGGACTTCATAGCTTTGCCCTTATATGATACTCTTGTACTGCGTTTTGGTACAGGCCGGACATTATAGCTTCGCCACCTGTGCAGCATCCTGCCCAGTAAACGTGTGGTTAGGTAAACTGACCGCGCTCGACATGACCCCATTGGGTTGACTGGGCCGTAAAACCTCAACACAAACAAACCTGTGCAGCAGGTTGGGACCTGCTGTGCAGGTCGCTTAAGCTCGTTATAAAAATGTCAACTATTGTTGGCATTTTCATATGTATTGGCAGAGAAAATTTCATGCTCAGCTGAGCTGACCATGAAAAAAGTTAATAACCTCGGGGCCTGAGCCAACAGTCTAGACACAGATTAGATGCCAAAAAACATGGTGTATGAAAGCGTCCTTGTGGTCAAGCTCAGATCATGAGGTTTCGGGTTTGAATCCCACTAAAGTGGGTAATCAGCTCCTGATTGTGTGGGGCTTCATTGCACAGAGCCTTTCAAATCACCCTTCTGTCATCTAGATATGCCTTAAATAATGTTGAAAAGGATGCAAACACCAAACCCTCCTCACATGGTTTCTGATTCACACTGATAGACACTTCAGCATGGAGGAAAAATGGACTTGTTTCAAGTTTAATGACAAATTGAGGGTTGAGCGCAAGACTGGCGTAAGTCAGATGGTTGTTTTTCCCCAAATCTAATCTCCTCACCATGAAGGCGTTATGAAGGTTACAACATTTCTTTCTGTAAACAATGAAAATTTAGGTGCCATTGCTCGTACGAGCAATGGCACCTAAATTTGCATTGTTTACAAAGGGGTCCAAGTTGCCCCTAAACAAGGGTTTCAAAAATATGTTTGAGTTACTATAGTCTTGCGCTCAACCGTCGAAATATGGTAAGTGATTTAGGTGTGCTAATACTTAGGGTTAATATGGTAGGATGATTTATTTTCCTATTGATACCTGTTTTCTCCTGTTTTGTACCAAAAGCTGCACTGTTGGTGTTGATTAGAATTGCTTTTATGAAACAATTCTCATAAATACCCACAATATGTGTTTTGTTGGAGAATTTTGACTTCCCAGACTGTACTATCAATTTGTATATCCTTATTACAAAGGTACATGTATTATAAATGACAGATCTGGACCGTTTCATTTATATTCCATACAGTGAAATTATTCTATGAATGACTAGCACAACTAATTGCAGAATTTACTGTACCATGTTGATGATCTGAGTGATTATTTTTTTATTTTTGTTTTTGTAAGTTTGTGAACCTGTAGTAATTAGTACATAGGGTGCTTTGTAGATAGGCCCACCTCAGTGGCTCAGTTGGATGCGCGCCTGACTGGAGACCAGGAGGTCACGGGTTCGACCCCCGCCCAGGTTGGCAACATTCTTTC
The DNA here is from genome assembly GCA_964016985.1 of Anodontia alba. Taxonomy (NCBI): domain Eukaryota; kingdom Metazoa; phylum Mollusca; class Bivalvia; order Lucinida; family Lucinidae; genus Anodontia; species Anodontia alba. The sequence goes on from OZ024830.1 coordinate 34,831,479, forward strand.
ATGGAGATTGATCATGAAATATTTTCTACGATCATCCTCTACCTTCCGCTGATTCAAGATGGGCAGTTGTCAGTTTCTGGCAAAAGAATGTGCACAATACTGGTTAAATAGATTTTCAGAAAGTGGTCTACTGGGAAAGGAAAGAATTTGTTTCCTTACGATTATAGCTGGGCAGATTTTTAACTCCTTTGCTTTCATGGATCACCCACGGACGATAGTGCCAACGTCTGTCACCAAGCTCCTCCTTGTCTACTTTGTACTTAACCTATCCTACATTAAGTATGAGCTAGGTGTACTAATAGTCTCAAAAGTTTCTTGGCCTAAGCAGCGTAGTTCCCTTGAGAGTAAATTCATTCCTTTTACCCTTCTCTAGCTGAACATGACATGCCCTGTCTTAGCAAACAAACAAACAATTCTTTCCTCAAAATCGCTATCTGTAAAGGAAAGAATTGTCTTCCATGAGGAGCAAATTCTTTCTTCAAGTTAGGGTGATCCCTCTTGGAGGTGTATTTATTTATCTTCATTATTTTCTGTATTCATAACTCCAGATAAAGTCTTTGTAAATAGTTTCCTTATTTCTCCACAAAAACGTGTGCTCTCATTAGAAGTGCCTCACAGATGCCCTTCTAATGAGTACTCACAACATATGTTTTTGTGAATAATAAGTAAGGCTGGCTAATCAAGGCTGAAAAGATAATCTATTATCAGTCCTGCCATTGTGATCAGTAATCGATTAGTAATCACTGAAGATTTGATCATAATTTTACCGATTTGAGCATGCCCTTTCATATGTTATACTTTGTTGTATGTATTTTGTCAGACAGGCCTGAGCAAACAGTGTAGACCCAGATGAGATGCAGCAATGCGGCATCTCCTCAGGGTCTATACTGTTTGCCACTCACTTGGCTGGTTCAAATTTGAAGTTCAAATTTTAGATAAAGTATGGTAAGAAGTTGTGTCTGACTTCTAAGGGTAAATATGATAAAGTAACAAACACAGAAATCAAATCGATTATTAGCAAATCTGTAATAATTGTCATTTTTTTTTACATTTATTGATCAATTAATCGATTATCTGATTAATCATGCCAGCCTTAATACTAAGAAAAATATTATCCTAATATCTTATTTGGAACTATACTGTATTGTGCACACTAGTTTTCTGCATTGTGCAAGTGTGTGTCTGTTTTAAAGTTTTTCCTGGTGTTGGTTTAATTTTGTGCTATCATGATGCTAGTAAGAGTTTTTTTGGTGTTGGACAATGGGCTGAACCAAATGGCATATATAATTATGGGATGGCATGTTTCATGTTATTGCTTTTTTTTTTCTCTTTTCATTAGCCAGAAAGTCATTGATTGACACTACCACTTGTACAAAGCATTGTTAGCTTATCGAGCTTGTTAATGACAAACTGATGTAGCTAAGGTATTTTCAAACATACTGATATTTTTACTGCAAAAGTGTGAGTAGCTTTTGCAGTGCAAAAGGTACATGTTTCAGCAAAAAAAAAAAAAAAAAAAAAAAAAAATATCAGTGTTTCTGCCATATCTCAAGATAGAAATTTTAATGCCATGTGAGCTAACAACTTATTAAGTTTTCAACAACTGGGTCCAGTTAGTTAATATAAATGTTAATGTAAGCTGTTGCCTTAGAAACTGAATACAAACCAGCTATGTTGGTGATAATGAGTGCTTCACAGTAAATGGTTAGGGAAGGACAAGGTATCTGCAGATATTTCAGCACTAGAACAGTTGAATCTTACATTCATTAATTAATTCCATTCATTTCTGCTTTGTCACAGTTTGTCATTTTTGCTTTTTTCAGTTTTGATGGTGGTGGTATTGGCTGTTTATTTAATGAATGTTGCGCCCTGTTGGGTATTAACCTTTTCAAACCCGAATTTCTGAAATAGGCTTTTCCAGCACTGCATTTGGACACATCCATTGTTGTCAGAAGGGTAATAGTTGTAAATAAAAAACAGAATGGCAAAGAGTGTAGATCTAGACGAGATGGCTCCTAGGAGCTATCTCGTCTGGAGCTACACTGTTTGCAAAATTATATGTCTTCATGTACAGGGCTAAAAGGGTAAAAATCAAATTCATAATGTATTGAAAAATTACTGTTAGATTTCTTTGACATAAAAAAATTCAGACAACCTGTACAGTGTATAGATGTAAACATTATGATATATTCAATCAGTATAGACCCAGATAAGACTGCATGTATGCAGTATGATCTAAGTCTGTGCTGTTTGCTTATTGAATCTTTTAAATCCATACTTTGTGTTAATAACCATTGTTAACCCTGATCAGACTGGAGGCTAATATGGGTCTATACTGGTCGCTATGTGATTAATATATTAGGCTGATTTCTATTCTGAGGGCTAATAATTTCAGGAAAGGAAAATTAGTTTCCTTTGATAGCTTGTCATACAAATATGATCTGGAAAATGAAGAAAAAGAAGAAGAAAAAAGCTTTAAGTGTCCAGGTGTAACTAAAATGTACTTGTAGTTTTCTTATTTCTCCATGAAAACATGTGATTCAAATGAAATTCAGCTTTGTTTTGATGAGGAGAATCTGAATGAAACATCTTGTCTAAATTTCTGAAGCAAAGATAAAAAAAAAGGTTTCATCCACTAATTGTATTTTTGCCACAAGAGGAACATTGAGTCCGACTAACGGTAACAGGTTTACTTCTAAATATTTGGGAAAACAGTATTTCTTTCCTTATTTTAGTCCATACAGACAACCCGCTTTATACCGACACTCGATACAAGGACAAAATCCGTAATAATGACAATTTGACTGTCACAAAACTTTCGCTTAAGCGGTAACAGTTAGTCACAAAATATGCAAGAATATTGTATATAGTTATTTAAAGAAACATATGTTTTGGGTATTTGTTAGAATTGCCTCTGTGAGGCAATTCTAACAAATATCTAAAACATACGTTCTAGGCGGAAATAAGAACAAAACAAGACATATCTTACATATCAATATGCTCATTAAGTATTCTGTACAGCAGAAAATTTATTTTAATGGCAAAGTCCTTCGGAACAAATGCTGTCGTTGTAACGAGGGTTTACTGTATTGAGTGCATATTCAAGATATCTTTCAGAAGACTAAGAAGGAGTATTTGACAGTAAAACTGGGATAATTATCTTTAATTCACCATTAAATTATGTTTGTTGGTAATTATAAGAAGTGCCGTGGCAAGTAAAGAATACCAGCAACAAGTTTTTGTGAATAAATTAGACAACTTATTCCAGAATTCTTATCAGCATTCATACTTAACAATTAATTTAGCCGATCATTCTTACAGAGTTGTTTTGAAATGTTTGTTTTGTTTCAATTATATGAGCAGCAGTGAAAAAACATGTCGCTATATGCAGGGTTGTGGAATTATCAAATTTGATTACTTGTCCACGGAAAAGTGTGAAGTTAGAATTCACTTGTCCAGTCAAGATTTACTTTTTTTCTTATTTTTCGAAGAAAACATATGTTGTGGGTTGACATTTTTTTCTTTTATTTTTCATAGAAAACACATGTTGTGGTTACTCATTAGAAGTGTCTTGGTGAGGCGCTTCTAATGATTATGCACAACGTTACATATGTTTTCTTCGAGAAATAAAAAAAAAAAATAAATAGAATAATCTGAATACTCTTCTAGCTTGAACTAAGTCTTGTCCAGCCTTGTTCCTGGACAAGTAAATTGAAATTTCTTACTTGTCCTCAGGGAAATGGGATAAGTTGGACTATTCGGGCATGATATTTCCACAGCCAGCTATACGGTCCATGTCATGTATACTTTAAGCTTTAGAAGTCAGTAGACTAAATCATCCAATGAAAATTAGTGATATTTTTTCTTATTTTTCATAGAATATTAAGACAACATTTCATTCAAATTGTCTCCAAACTGTGAAAAGCAAGAAAACTATCTTTTGAATGTTCTCTGCTTATTTATAGTCAGCAAGTTAAAGGCAAGCATTCAACTTTGGAATCTCTCTAATATGCATGAGCAGAGTTAGGTTTCTTCCCTTTTCAGTGGGTGGCTTAATAAACAGAAAAGTTTTCTAAACTATATCTAAACCTTTAAACCCAGTCATGAAAAGAAATGCTTCATTTATTCAGATATCAGGTCTCTCCAACAGCCACTTTCATGTACTAAAAAGGGGAAATCACAAGATTAAGATATGTAGAAGGTCATATGATGACTATCTTATGATATATGCACCAAGAGAAGATTTATAGCCACATTCTGCACTGTAGAGAAAGCGCTTCTCTACAGTAGTCCATGCATTTGTACGCAGACAATCAAGGGGAATATATGTACTTTCAGGGGTGGCAACTGTGTCAGAATTGTTTTCGCTTTCCATCTGAAAAGGGATGTACTCTAAAAGAGAAATTTGCTCCCCATGGAGGAGCAAATCTTCTCCTTTTAGGGTAAACCCTTGTAGACACATTTGCATTCCTATATAGCAAATTCTCTTTAGACCGCTTTTCAAAAGGAGCTTTTTATATAGGAATGCAAAGAAATAAAAAAAAGTTCATTACGAAAACACACCTATTCAAATATATAGGAAATTTCACCTCCAAAAACTGAAAAAAATTCAGATAAAAAACTCTAATAATTTTCATATTTCTGCTCAAAAACATAGATTGTGGGTACTCGTTAGAATCGCCTTGGCGAGGCGGTTCTAACGAGTACCCACAATCTATGTTTTGAGCAGAAATAAGAAAAATAATTTATACCCCTGTAAACCCCCGTTTTACTATATAAAAGTGGGGTTTAAAGGGGTCAAAATTATATAGGCGTGTTTTCATGATGCATCTCTATTAAGGCAGAGAGACTACTAAGTATATCCAGTCCCCTTAATGCCCTAATCGGACTGCATGGATGCAGGCTGATACTAGCCTCCCGTGTCCACATAGGAGCCAGCACATGCGAAAAGGGTACTTATAGGCGACCAGGAAAGGCTCAGGTGAGCCTGTGCATAATCGCACTCACCAGAGCCTTATGTAGTAGAGACCTTGAGGAAGCTTCAGGCAAAAAACGCATGTCTGTAGCCCAAAGAGGGGGCTGGTCATGCACATTTGAAGAACCACAAACTGGAACCCATAAGGACCCCTTTTTCGTGTGCCAGCTAATATGTATATACGTCCGTTTTTTTTTGTTGAAGTTCATATACCGTATTCGACCTAATTACCGCACATACCCCTATAAGCGCACAGTCAAGCAATATTGCAGCAAGTATATTTTCTCTCTATTTCTTTACAAAGGCATATGTTGCTGGTACTCATTTGAATTGCATCGACTTGTCGATGCAATTCAAATGTGTACCCACAACATATGCTTTTATAAAGAAAAACAGAAGTAAATTCGAAGTATTATTAGACAAGTCTTTCGCTGATCTCTTTTTTAGTGTACCCTTAATATAGGTGGGTACATATTTTAAAAGTTTTTCCAGTAGTTTTGAAAAACCTAACCGTACGGTGCGGTAATTGGGTCGAATACGGTATAATGTATTTTGTTTGATCTGAAATGGATTTTGAAAATGCTTTTGTTTTTCAAGTGCCAGTAATTGTGTAAGGGTAAATGCTTGACATACTCACAAGACATTACTGATATTTACATTATTTTAGACTCACTACATGGCGTTTGTTATTTTTTTCTGGTGCCATGGCTTCCCTTGAAATGTGTCTTCTGCTGGCACATAGCTTCAGATAGGGTACTTTTTGCAGTGAATGCAACAAAATTGTTCAGATATGTTTCTTATTTTCACCATAAAAAATATATATTGTGGGTATTCATTAGAAGCACCTCACAGAGGTGCTTCTAAGGAGTACCCATACTATATATTTCCGTGGAGAAATAAGTAAAAATGTTGTATGGAGATTCCACTCGGGAACCATCACGAAAACATGCCTATATAATTTTGACCCCCTTAAACCCCACTTTTATATAGTAAAACTGGGGATTAAAGGGGTATACATTATTTTTCTTATTTCTGCTCAAAAACATTGATTTGGGGTTCTCGTTAGAACAGCCTCGATGAGGCGGTTCTAACGAGTACCCACAATTTATGTTTTGATAAGAAACATGAAAAATATCAGAAATTTTCATCTGAAATTTTTCATTTTATGGTGGTAAAATTTTCAGTATATTTGAATAGGCATGTTTTCGTAATGCCTCTCAGCTGGGCTGAACTTATTGAGCCTGAACAAGCAAAAGAATACCTTATCAAATATGCAGATATATACTGACTGACCCAGACTATTTTGCTCTTACTTGCTGTGGGAGAATGCACTCCATATACCGATAGCTACATGTACGTACTGTGAAACCCTGATTGCTTGCATTAGGCTGTGTGGATATACCCTTAAAAGTGCTAATCACAACTGGAGCTTAGAACATTATGGCTTTTTGTTATATTCTTTAGAGAAAATAAGAATTGACAGTTCATGTGAATTGTCAGTCAAACAGACGATTCACATGGAATGTCAAGTCTTATTTACTGGAAAAAAAAATAATAAAAAGAATAAAAAAAGTCATCTATGACAGTTTTGCAAAGTGTTTTTAGGAAGGGATCAACGTTCACATTCTTTGGGCAAATTACTCAACTGACAAATTGGTGAGTTTTTCTTATTTTTGCCAAAAAAACAAGGTTTGCCATTCCATGCAAGCTTTCTCTTTAGGAGACTGCATGCAGTTTCAAAACCCCTTTAGCTTAAATGTGGTACGAGTATAGTTGTTGGTGCAAACTTTTATTAAGCACTATCCACATCGCTGTTCATGACCTAGAGGTCATGGTAATGAACTTAGAAAGTTTGTGTTAAAGTTTCGCGCAAAGTTTTTAAGATATCTTAAATTCTAAATCCTTGCATGGATTTACTTTATATTTGGCATGATTATAGATATTGGTCCAATATTTTATTCGGCACTGTTCCCTACCCTGCTTATGACCAAGAGGTCAAGGTCACGTGCTTAGAATTTTATGTTAAAGTTTTGCGTCAAAGTTTTTAAGATCTTTTAATTTCTAAATCCTTGCATGGATTTACTTTATATTGGCATGATAGTGGATATTGGTCCAAAATTTTATTTGGCACTATCACCACCTCTGCTTATCACCTAGAGGTCAAGGTCACATACTTAGTATGTGGCATGATTATAGATATCGGTCCAAAACCTTATACAGCACTATCCTAGCCCTATGATCTGAAGGTCAAGGTCACAAACTTAGAAATTTTATGGTAAAGTTTTACCTCAAAGTTCTTTAGATCTTGTTTTTATATCAGTTTTCATATTTTCTAAACCTTTGATGTAAGAGTGACATTAAATATTAGTCCAATATTTTTGTCAGTACCATCCCCACCCCTGCCTATGACCTACAAGTCAAGGTCACGGACTTAGGAACTTTTGTTATTTTTTTTTTTTCAAACCATACGATTCATTTAGTTTATATTTAGTATACAGATAGCTATGGAAGATGTTCTTCATCAAAAATTATTATCCAACCCATTCCCCACCCCCACACATCTGGATTTTTAGGTCATAGTCCTATTTTTTTTTTTTGATTTGATTGACAACCACGAGTTCAGGCAAGCTATCCTGTCTGGCGAAGGTCTTGTTTTCTGGGAAAAGTAAGAAACGTATTACAATAAGATCATGTTCTGAGATTTTTTACTAAAAGTACTTGGGTTAATCAGGTTGATATCGTCTGCATTCAGTAATTATCCAAATATTCAGACAGAATTGCCAGAGCAACCATTTAAGACACAGATCGGACTGTCCCTAATTCTGAGACAAGTATGGTAAGGACTCGCATTGCCTGAATACAAACGGTGAAATGGTAGAATAATTACAGAAAAAGTTAAGGTTCTTTTTAGGTTGTAATGGCTCAGTGACCAAAAATTGTTAGATTTCCTTCATTTTACACTGCTGATGTTGTATTTCCATTTAAAGAAATAAAGTCACCTGAAACTTTCTTTGTGCTTTTCTATTTCACTTGCAAAGCTTATTACGTATTTACCCAAAATGTTGGGTGTAGACCCAACTTGTACAGGTAGAGAAAAAAAAATGTTAAAACTTTCTCATGCTGAACATGATATGCCTTGTCTTAGCAAACAGTGTAGATCCAGATCAGTTGGCTTCTGAAGAAGCCAACTGATCTGGATCTGCACTGTTTGTCATTAAATAATTATGTGAATTTCTATCAAAAACCCGGATCAAGTAATCTGATTGGCTGGAAATTAGAAGTGGGCGTGGCATCTTAATTTATTCAGCATGACAGGGATTAAGTATTTTGGCACACATCCGCCGACAGGCTGTAAGAAAGACATTCAAATACTTTGGCACTTATCCATCAAGAGGTTGTTAAAAAGACGTTCATTTTTTTGGCACTCATCCCTCAACATTCTGTAAGAAAAACGTTCAAATATTTTCGCACTCATCCGTCATTGCGTGATGGCGATGCGCAGGTTTACGCAGGACCCATGGTCCCATATATCGTACAACTTTTCTTTTTGGAAGGCGATGTGCAAGCTGGTTTGGGCTTACTCCCACATCATACGACCATTTTTTATATGAGGTTGCGATGCGCAGGCTATTCATGATTTACACTGGCTTCATATGTCATTAGACCGTTTTCTTTTTGAAGTGGTGATGCACAGGCTGGTCTGTGTTTAAACTTGCTGTGTATGTCATTAGGCCGTTTTCTTTTTGAAGTGGCATTAATAAGGTGGTCTGTGTTTACACTGGCTGCATATGTCATTAGACCGGTTTTAGCTCACCTGGAGCTTTGTTCCAGGTCAGCTTATGCCGTGGCCTGTTGTCTGTCGTGCGTCCGTCGTCACATTTTTGACGTCTCCTCCAGACTCGTGTAGGATTGAGCTGAAACTTGGTGGGAGTAATTGTGGCTACATGGAGATCCAGAGTCCATTTCTACATCCGTTGGCCGCCACGGTGGCCATCTTGAAATTCTTCAAACGTCATCTCCCAAACCGTAAATCGGATTGAGTCGAAACTTGATAGGAGGCATCAGAGTGACATAGAGATTCAGAAGGCTTAAAATTTCTTTAAAGGATCTCCTCCGAAGCCATGTCATATTGAGCTAAAACTTGACGGGTGGCATCGGAGCGACATAGAGATTCGGAATTGCTAAAATCGTTCTGTTCGAAATCCAAGATGGCCGCCCTGTTGGCTATCTTAAATTCTTCAAACGACATCTCCTCCCAAACCGTAAGTCAGATTGAGCCGAAACTTGATGGGAGGCATCGGAACGACATAGAGATTCAGAATTGCTAAAATCGTTCCATTCCGATATTCATCTTGAAATTCTTCAAAGGGTATCTCCTTCCAAACCAAAAGTTGGATTGAGCTGAAACTTGATGGAATGCATCGAGCGACATACAGATTCAGCATTGCTAAAATTGTTCCGTTCCGCTATCCAAGATGGGCGGCCATCTTGAAAGTCTTGAAACCACATCTGCTCTGGAACCCTGTCAGATTAAGCCCAAACATGATGGGAGGCATTGGGGCCACATGGAGATTTAGAATTGCTAAAATCATTCCGTTCCGATATCCAAGCTGGCTGCCATCCCAGCTAGCATTCTTCGTAAATCTACATCGGGCAGTCATCGGCCCGTCAGCTACCCTGACGGGCCGATGACGGCCCGATATAGATTTACGTAGAATGCTGACTGGGATGCCGACCATCTTGAAAATGTTCATATGACATCTCCCAAACTGCAAGTCGGATTGAGCCGAAACTTAATGGGAGGCATTGGAACAGAGATTCAGAATTGCTAAGATCTTTACGTTCCCATATCAAGATGGCCGCCAAAAAAACTCATGAAGAAATGTCAAAGCTGGTGTGAATTTCTTATATGTTGCTATAGCGGCTTGAGAGTTAGAGCGTACCATTTCCTTGACTACAGCATACGAAAGGCGAAATCCGATCCTCTCTTTTGTTCGCTGTCTTTCACATTCCCACAAATGGCACCTAATCGCTGCTGGATGGACAGAATTATTCAGTCGACGGTCAGAGCTAGGCATGCACCCGCAAGCCTCAAGACCGCAATAAAATGTCAGTCGTTCAGATACGATACCTGTATTTAACAATTGGTCCGCTAAACAAAGACGTTCCCGAGTTCCAAACTCGAACGCCTTCTTAAGTATTCTGATAGGGACAGGTTTATCCTTATATTGCATTTATTTATTCTAATGGTTAAAATGTTTGACAATTTCCTCTTTTATATACAGTCGACTGTCGTTATATCGAAGGGACCTTTGAAATACTTCGAGATATCCGTACCTCGACATATCAGATTTGCAGAATTGAGGAAAAAGTAAATCGAACTGCCACATTTCTCAAATTAATACGTAATTTCACCCCTAAAGTTAGATATATTGAAAATATTGTTGAAAAGAGGAATAATTGCTCTTCAGGAGCCATTTCTCCTCTTTTGTACAATATTTTGTTACCTGTTGTTAGATTTACATGTTTAAACGGGACAATATTTTCATTTCGAGATAAGCGGTTATTCGAGATAAGCAGAGTCGAGATAACGAGAGTCGACTAGTCAATTTTTGGAATACCAATTCTACAGTAAAGTATATAAAATATGGATTTTACAACTATTGTTACATGGCGATATAATATTTTGAAAGTTTCATAAACAGTGGAAATTTAATAAATGGAAAATTTTTGGGATCATACAAATTTGTTCTAGACATGGGTAGTTCCGGCTACTGAAGGTTAATCATAGCGCCAGGTCAGGTGGCAAACGAGGATAATTTACAGGGCCCAGTTGTTCAAAGCTAACGACGTCGTTAGTTAACGATTCGTTAAAATTTACATCGAGTGATACGCAAATATGCTGAAATTTTTTGCTGAAAAAATGTGAGTAGCTTTTGCAGTGCAAAAGCTACTCACATTTTTTCAGCAAAAAATATCAGAATAATGTATATTGAATCCGCTAAAACAGTTAACGAAATGACCCTTAACGACGTCGTTAAGCTAACGACGCTTTGAACAACTGGGCCCTGATGTATATTCGATCTTTAATAACATAATTGTATGTTGAGTGTACACATTAGAATCGCCTTGATGAGACTATTCTTATCAATACACCAACTTACATTTTCATGATAAAATAAGATCATAGTCTTCCAAAATATTCCTATATATTTGTTTTCTTGAACTAACTGAAGAATTTCCTAAGAACTCCAGAAACGAGTTTGATTCAGCCACAGTTAATGAGCCATCGAGACATTAAAGTTTCACTGTAGAGACTGTTATTTATGTATGTTTTCATCTGTCTGTTTTCTTTTACACTTATTGTTTTGGATGGAGAAAAGTACGAACAAAACGCGATTAGAAAGTGCAGTCTCCATAACTGAGATAGAAGCAAAATTAAAACAGCTATGATACATATCATTTCTGTAATGCAAACTTCAGAAAATATTGATCTTCAAAAAATATTGATATTTCTCAAAACAACGAGATACTGCACAAGATGAAAATAAAGTAACAGAATTAAAAGATTTACTGATTCAGAGAGAAAAAAAATACAGTTGACTCTCGTTATCTCGAACTCGCTTATCTTGAATAACCGCTTATCTCGAAGTGAAAATCTGGTCCCTGCCTGAACATAAACATCTAACAACAGGTAAAAAAAAAATATTGTGTGAAAGAGAAATTGCTCGTCCCCATTTCTACAATATTTTCAATATATCTCTAACCGAGATTTCATATATATATATATATATATATATATATATATATATATATATATATATATATATATATATATATATATATATATATATATATATATATATATATATGTGCGTGTGTGTGTGTGTGGTTGTTCGAATATTTTTTCCTCAATTCTGCAAATATTATATGTCGAGGTACGGATATCTCGATGTATTAAATAGTCCCTTGGAATTCGAGGTAACGAGAGTCGACTGTAAAAAGATATCGACCCCGACGCGATTCGAACGCGCAATCTTCTGATCCGAAGTCAGACGCCTTATCCATTAGGCCACGGGGCCACTTCTGTCAATGGAGAATGAAGTTTCCTGGCAAGAGTGATGGTGCTCTGGGGAAAGCGTTCGATAATTGTATGGAGTCTCTACTGTGTCAAAAAATGTTTCACAAAATATGCATCATAGTTTGCTTAACAAAGTATTTTTATGTACAGGTTCATGTAAATTTCACAGGAAATTTATTTTGGCGTATGGATTGAAAAGGTTTATCATAGGTTCGGGTGAATCCGTGTGTGTGTGTGTGTGTGTGTGTGTTTGTGTGTGTGTGTGAGGAGGGGTGGGGGTGAATCTGTGACAGATTCGGACACATGTTTTTAGAAAAATATTATCACTGGGATTGTAATCCGATACATGTATTTGTTTGCAACATAGGCTCGTTAGAGTCAAAATTCGTCACACTCAAAAGAGCTACTGCTTTTAAGAAAGTGAAACAAAAATCGACGCCGACGCGCAATCTTCTGATCCAATCAGACGCCTTACCATTAGGCCACGGGACCCTTTCTGTCAAAACTAGTCGTAAGAAGGATCTACTCACTGAATAAGTGGCAGGGATGATGGTGTTCTGTGGACGCGCGTACGACAAATGTTTGTACCGTGTCATAACCCAGTAAGCCTTCTTTATAAATCTATAGCGGGCCGTCATCGGTCCATCAGGGTAGCTGACGGGCCGATGACGGCCCGCTATAGATTTATAAAGAATGCTAGCTGGGAAGGTGTTTCACAAAAACTGATACACTTTCGAAGGCAAAATTTACTTAGCAATATAATGTGTGAACTTGTTTATGCAAATTTCCTCACGAACCATGTATGGTAGGACATGGTTTATGCCAGCATTAGGCAGACCTGGCTGACAGATTTGGACTTATGAAAAATAGAAAATGCAAAGGGTCATTTATTTCAGAATCTATATATCCTCAATAAAGCTGCTGTTAGTGTCGTCTTCAGCTGCACCATAGTGAAGTTTATATTTCCTGGTACTTGCCTAAATGGCCGAAACCAGCTAGTCCTACCTAGAATCCATGACACTTTAGCTGTTTTCAGTTCTGTGAGTGTGTTCATTGCTCTCAAGGGTCATTTGTTTTAGATTATATTTGTCTCTACTACAGTTGGTGGTAGTGCCGTGTTGTGGCCATAAAACGTCTCCCCGTACTTCACTATAATGTAGTTTATATTTTCTAATCATTTGTGATCATTGGGTTTATTCTGAGATTTTTGAACATTTGTATGAGGGCCACTGATGCGGCCTAATTGGACTCTAACAGCTAGTCTGACCCAGAATTCTTGACACTTTAGCTGTTTTTAGTTTTTCAAGTATGACCACTGTTCTCAATGGTCGTTCTTATTAGAATCTATTTAAGAAAATACTGACGTTATAAAACAGAGATATTGATTTAAAAAATGTTCGGGCTGATGCATTCTGGACTAAAAAAATAATACAATAAAGAGACCTTAATTAAATATTTTACATAGACAAGAAAAGATATCGACCCCGACGCGATTCGAACGCGCAATCTTCTGATCCGAAGTCAGACGCCTTATCCATTAGTCCACGGGGCCATATCTTACAATTATTTTCGTAGGTACTGAATCAACGATGTAATGGCACGGTAATGGTTGTCTGGGCCCAGTTGTACAAAGCATCATTAGCTGAACAAGTTTGTTAATGACAAACTTGTTAACTATTGGAGCTAAGGTATTTTCAAATGTATTTGCAAAAGCTACTCACATTTTTCAGCAAAAATATCAATGTATTTGTCATATTTCAAGATAGAAATTTTGACGTCACGTTTGCTAACAACTTCGGTAAGTTTTGAACAAATGGACCCTGGGACACATGTACAGACAGCTGTCATTTGTCCCAATGACGTGTTGGACAAAGAGTGATACATTATCGAAGTCAATATCTGCAGGGTTATTTGAGTCTTCACTGGACGATCATGTCAGAACATGTTAGAAGAACACTCTTTTTAAAGGTACATTTTCTCAGACTCAGGCTACTATAGTCAAACCTCGATAGCTCGAACACCGATGGCTCGTTTACCATGGCTAATTCAAACTCGTTTTTGAGTCCCTACGAAATTCTTCCGACAGCTCAAGAAACAAATATTAAGGGAAATTTTCTCATTTTATCACGAATTGTATGTTGAGTGTACTCATTAGAATCGCCTCATCGAGGCGATTCTAATGAGTACACTCAACATACAACTATTGTGTAGAAAATAGAAAAGATTTTCCTAAATTATCGCTACTTGCTTCTTGACCTGGTGTCATGCTTAACCCTCAGTGGCTCGAACTACCCATACCTCGAACAAATTTCCATGGTCCCAAAGATGTTCGAGCCATTGAAGTTCGACTGTATATGACCGATTCCTTTTCTGTCGTGTACTAGCTTCCTTCAATTCATTGCAGATTATGCTAGGTATACATTCACTGCGTTACATCGTACAGTCTTCCAAATTGGAAGCTGCTGAAACTGTACATCGACAATCAGCTAGCTGCACCTCGCGACAGCCTGTTTAAAACGCCAAGTAAGTAAATCATACGTATTTTCATTGCGAAAAACTTACAATTTGAAAGGTAGGAGATCTCTTTTTGCATTATTACTTCGAATTAGATAATCTGACTGACCATTTCCAGTCAGGACAACGAATACTGGTGCTGCATCACTGAATGTGTTCCTCGAAAGGTGTCGGGGCAGACCATTTCTTAACTGATGTAATCCCGGATGATATTTTTATCGTTGTCTTTCTTTGCACAAGGCAAAACATTCAGTTTTCTTGAAATGTATATACTCGTCGTATTCTCAGCAAGTTCCTGAACGAAATTTATGGACCTTTTGTCTGAGTCCCATATTTTCGATAACTGTACGATCAACTGTACCTGTCAGACATCACTAGCTGCTGGTATCTAATAATAATTGTACGGCAAGCTGTCGCCCTTTGGACGTAATATGTCATTGATAAAGGTTAACCAAAGATGGGATAAGTAAGAAATAATACTTATTTAGCGTTCTCTTTTCTAGAACTATAGATGACGTCCATTTCAAACATTGTAATTTCGTGATTCATATTGAGTGTCCGACAGCTGCCATATGAAGTCATCGCTCACAATCAACTGATGCAACTACCATTTTTACCCAGAACGAGGTGGCGGGAACACCCTAGCATTAGACATACAACGAATCCACACCATTAGAAATTTGACAGAATACTTTGAGACAGGTTCTTAGCTTGAAAACTCCAGAAGAACGGATGCGCTAATTCGAACGGCAATCCAGGCTATTTTCTTCAAGAAATTGTAACTAGTGATAAGAAAATTAAACACCCATTTAATCCCCAGGGTAGTCCCGCCATCCCCACTCTTGGGAAAACAGTTAGATACATGAGCGGATAGCCATGTATCTATCATTGTTTTCCCACGAGTGGGGATGGCGGGACTACGGTAAAGTAAGAGATGTGAATATTTAGGATAAACACGTTATCCCAAATTTATCAAGTTTACCAGAATTTCCCATGAAAATATAATTTTGAGTCTAATGTGGGTTCAGTCGAACTCTCACCCCGAACCCTCTCTGAATCCACCGCTGTTGATCTGGGTCCATACGGAATGATCCAGCTAATCTGTCAGAATATCAAAGGTAAATGCGCTTAATATTTACCCGGCCTTTTTTCTGTCAAAGTTTTCAGGGACCTAAATACATTTTTAGTAAAAGGCAACTTTGTCAAAATTGTTGATACTTTTTCTCCTTTTTCAAACAACAACAACAAAAAAAAAAAAAAACGTAAATGTTTAATTGTTTAATTGTGCTGTTGTCTTCGCAACAAAAGACTGACAAACGTCTAACTTTGTCACATTTATGTTAAGCATTACGAAAACACGCCTATTCAAATACATAGAAAATTTCACCTCCAAAAACCGAAAATTTTCGGGTAAAAAAATTCTGATATTTTTCATATTTCTACTCAAAACATAGATTGTGGGTACTCGTTAGAACCGCCTCGGCGAGGCGGTTCTAACGAGTACCCACAATCTATGTTTTTGAGCAGAAATAAGAAAAATAATGTATACCCGTTTAAACCCCAGTTTTACTTTGTAAAAGTGGGGTTTAAGGGGGTCAAAATTTTATAGGCATGTTTTCGTGATGAGTGCAAGTAACTGTAAGCGCAGGATATATTAGTTCATGAACTACCTATGTTAGATTTGTTCCACGTGTCTCATTACCTGGAAATAAGTCACAACTCACTGTTGGGTCGCTTACATAACTACATGTATAAAACAGAACGTATCGGGTTCCTGAATTTATATTAATTTTATTAAGGGGAGTTGCTACGCTTTCAAGGAAGATACATCAGTCAAAATCGATTTTCCTCCTTTCTGAAAAGGGGACTGCTCGAAAAGGGCAGCATTTACTCCCCTTACAGTTTGTGAGCCATGTTATGTTTACTATATAGCATGGCAAATGAGAGAATGTTAGTCATTAAGTACATTTAGACATATTAATGCAATATTTGCAGCGCAATGCAAAAATGTGCCTTCGGAACTTTTGCAGACAGCAAAGCCCAAGACCAGCCTGCGCATCCGCGCACTCTGAACATGGCATTCGCTGTCCGCTGACTAAATTGTTGGATACAGTAGAATATATTGATATATAACATAGGCCATTATCAGGTTGTGCGGCTTCGCTGGCAGATCTGGCCCCGAGGTTATAAAACTTTATTCATGCTCACCTCAGCTGAGCATGAAATTTGTCCTGCTAATAAATCTCAAATTACTAACAATTGCCAATTCTTTCTTGCTAAACATAGCTGAGCATAAAAAAATTCTCTGCTAATGTATATATGAAAATGCCAATATTGTTGGCATTTTTCATATTTATTAGCAGAGAAAATTTCATGCTCAGCTGAGTTGAGCATGAAATTTTTTTTGTAACCTCGGGGCCTGGATCTTTATTGTTCGCACACGCCCTGAAGACACATTTTATTCTTGGCACGGCCCATATGACAGATTGTTAGAATTAATCCATGAAAGACTTAAAGCCCTCTCCAACACTATGTATTAAAAGCGTCCATTTTCGATTTTAGGTATGTCAGGCTATATTATATAGATATTCCTAAAGAAAAATGGTTGAACCATTTACAGCATCGTCTGATCTGGGTCTGCACTGTTTGCCATTTTGCCAGTTACCAGTTTAGGATGAACGTTAAGTTAGCATCTGGTTCACGGTTCATTATTCACGGTTCAGGATTCAGCGTATGGTTCAGTATTCAGGATATTATTCAAAATACGAGCTGCAGCGTCTGGTTCAGGATTCAGCGTATTATTCAAAATACGAGCTGCAGCGTCTGGTTCATTATTCAGGGTATTTTTCAAAACACGACCTGCAGCGTCTGGTTCAGGATTCAGCGTATTATTCAAAATACGAGCTGCAGCGTCTGGTTCAGGATTCAGCGTATTATTCAAAATACGAGCTGCAGCGTCTGGTTCAGGATTCAGCGTATTATTCAAAACACGAGCTGCAGCGTCTGGTTTATTATTCAGGGTATTATTCAAAACACGACCTGCAGCGTCTGGTTCAGGATTCAGCGTTTTATTCAAATTACGAGTTGCAGCGTCTGGTTCATTATTGAGGGTATTTTTCAAAATACGACATGCAGCGTCTGGTTCAGGATTCAGCGTATTATTCAAAATACGAGCTGCAGGGTCTGGTTCAGGATTCAGCGTATTATTCAAAATACGAGCTGCAGCGTCTGGTTCATTATTCAGGGTATTTTTCAAAACACGACCTGCAGCGTCTGGTTCAGGATTCAGCGTATTATTCAAAATACGAGCTGCAGCGTCTGGTTCAGGATTCAGCGTATTATTCAAAATACGACCTGCAGCGTCTGGTTCAGGATTCAGCGTATTATTTAAAATACGAGCTGCAGCGTCTGGTTTATTATTCAGGGTATTATTCAAAACACGACCTGCAGCGTTTGGTTCAGGATTCAGCGTATTATTCAAAATACGAGCTGCAGCGTCTGGTTCATTATTCAGGGTATTTTTCAAAACACGACGTGCAGCGTCTGGTTCAGGATTCAGCGTATTATTCAAAATACGAGCTGCAGCATCTGGTTCAGGATTCAGCGTATTATACAAAATACAAGCTGCAGCGTCTGGTTTATTATTCAGGGTATTATTCAAAACACGACCTGCAGCGTCTGGTTCAGGATTCGGCGTATTATTCAAAATACGAGCTGCAGCGTCTGGTTCATTATTGAGGGTATTTTTCAAAACACGACCTGAAGCGTCTGGTTAAGGATTCAGCGTATTATTCAAAATACGAGCTGCAGCGTCTGGTTCAGGATTCAGCGTATTATTCAAAATACTAGCTGCAGCATCTTGTTCAGGATTCAGCGTATTATTCAAAATGCAAGCCGCAGCGTCTGGTTTATTATTCAGAGTATTATTCAAAACACGACCTGCAGCGTCTGGTTCAGGATTCAGCGTATTATTCAAAATACGAGCTGCAGCGTCTGGTTCAGGATTCAGCGTATTATTCAAAATACGAGCTGCAGCGTCTGGTTCATTATTCAGGGTATTTTTCAAAACACGACCTACAGCGTCTGGTTCAGGATTCAGCGTATAATTCAAAATACGACCTGCAGCGTCTGGTTCAGGATTCAGCGTATTATTCAAAATAGGAGCTGCAGCGTCTGGTTCATTATTCAGGGTATTTTTCAAAACACGACCTTCAGCGTCTGGTTCAGGATACAGCGTATTGTTCAAAATACGAGCTGCAGCGTCTGGTTCAGGATTCAGCGTATTATTCAAAATACGAGCTGCAGCGTCTGGTTCAGGATTCAACGTATTAATCAAAATACGAGCTGCAGCGTCTGGTTTATTATTCAGGGTATTATTCAAAACACGACCTGCAGCGTCTGGTTCAGGATTCAGCGTATTATACAAAATACGAGCTGCAGCCTCTGATTAATTATTGAGGGTATTTTTCAAAACACGACCTGCAGCGTCTGGTTCAGAATTCAGCGTATTATTCAAAATACGAGCTGCAGCATCTGGTCCATTATTGAGGGTATTTTTCAAAACACGACCTGCAGCGTCTGGTTCAGGATTCAGCGTATTATTCAAAATACGACTTGCAGCGTCTGTTTCAGGATTCAGCGTATTATTCAAAATACGAGCTGCAGCGTCTGGTTCAGGATTCAGCGTATTATTCAAAATACGAGCTGCAGCGTCTGGTTCATTATTCAGGGTATTTTTCAAAACACGACCTGCAGCGTCTGGTTCAGGATTCAGCGTATTATTCAAAATACGACCTGCAGCGTCTGTTTCAGGATTCAGCGTATTATTCAAAATACGAGCTGCAGCGTCTGGTTCATTATTCAGGGTATTTTTCAGAACACGACCTGCAGCGTATGGTTCAGGATACAGCGTATTATTCAAAAAACGAGCTGCAGCGTCTGGTTCAGGATTCAGCGTATTATTCAAAATACGAGCTGCAGCGTCTGGTTCAGGATTCAATGTATTATTCAAAATACGAGCTGCAGCGTCTGGTTTATTATTCAGGGTATTATTCAAAACACGACCTGCAGCGTCTAATTCAGGATTCAGCGTATTATTCAAAATACGACCTGCAGCGTCTGGTTCAGGATTCAGCGTATTATTCAAAATACGACCTGCAGCGTCTGGTTCAGGATTCAGCGTATTATTCAAAATACGAGCTGCAGCGTCTGGTTCATTATTTAGGGTATTTTTCAAAACACGACCTGCAGCGTCTGGTTCAGGATACAGCATATTATTCAAAATACGAGCTGCATCGTCTGGTTCAGGATTCAGCGTATTATTCAAAATATGAGCTGGAGCGTCTGGTTCATTACTCAGGGTATTTTTCAAAACACGACCTGCAGCGTCTGGTTCAGGATTCAGCGTATTATTCAAAATACGAGCTACAGCGTCTGGTTCATTATTGAGGGTATTTTTCAAAACACGACCTGCAGCGTCTGGTTCAGGATTCAGCGTATTATTCAAAATACGACCTGCAGCGTCTTGTTCAGGATTCAGCGTATTATTCAAAATACGAGCTGCAGCATCTGGTTCAGGATACAGCGTATTATTCAATATGCAAGCCGCAGCGTCTGGTTTAATTTTCAGAGTATTATTCAAAACACGACCAGCAGCGTCTGGTTCAGGATTCAGCGTATTATTCAAAATACGAGCTGCAGCGTCTGGTTCTGGATTCAGCGTATTATTCAAAATACGAGCTGCAGCGTCTGGTTCATTATTCAGGGTATTTTTCAAAACACGACCTACAGCGTCTGGTTCAGGATTCAGCGTATTATTCAAAATACGACCTGCAGCGTCTGGTTCAGGATTCAGCGTATTATTCAAAAAACGAGCTGCAGCGTCTAGTTTATTATTCAGGGTATTTTTCAAAACCGACCTGCAGCGTCTGGTTCAGGATACAGCGTATTATTCAAAAGACGAGCTGCAGCGTCTGGTTCAGGATTCAGCGTATTATTCAAAATACGAGCTGCAGTGTCTGGTTCAGGATTCAACGTATTATTCAAAATATGAGCTGCAGCGTCTGGTTTATTATTCAGGGTATTATTCAAAACACGACCTGCAGCGTCTGGTTCAGGATTCAGCGTATTATTCAAAATACGAGCTGCAGCATCTGGTTCAGGATTCAGCGTATTATTCAAAATACAAGCTGCAGTGTCTGGTTTATTATTCAGGGTATTATTCAAAACACGACCTGCAGCGTCTGGTTCAGGATTCAGCGTATTATTCAAAATACGAGCTGCAGCCTCTGATTAATTATTGAGGGTATTTTTCAAAACACGACCTGCAGCTACTGGTTCAGGATTCAGCGTATTATTCAAAATACGACCTGCAGCGTCTGGTTCAGGATTCAGCGTATTATTCAAAATACGAGCTGCAGCGTCTGGTTCATTATTCAGGGTATTTTTCAAAACACGACCTGCATCGTCTGGTTCAGGATACAGCGTATTATTCAAAATACGACCTGCAGCGTCTGGTTCAGGATTCAGCGTATTATTCAAAATACGAGCTGCAGCGTCTGGTTCATTATTCAGGGTATTTTTCAAAACATGACCTGCAGCGTCTGGTTCAGGATTCAGCGTATTATTCTAAATACGAGCTGCAGCGTATGGTTCAGGATTCAGCGTATTATTCAAAATACGAGCTGCAGCGTCTGGTTCATTATTCAGGGTATTTTTCAAAACACGACCTGCAGCGTCTGGTTCAGGATTCAGCGTATTATTCAAAATACGAGCTGCAGCATCTGGTTCAGGATTCAGCGTGTTATTCAAAATACAAGCTGCAGCGTCTGGTTTATTATTCAGGGTATTATTCAAAACACGACCTGCAGCGTCTGGTTCAGGATTCAGCGTATTATTCAAAATACGAGCTGCAGCGTCTGGTTCATTATTCAGGGTATTTTTCAAAACACGACCTGCAACATCAGGTTCAGGATTCAGCGTATTATTCAAAATACGACCTGCAGCGTCTGGTTCAGGATTCAGCGTATTATTCAAAATACGAGCTGCAGCGTCTGGTTCAGGATTCAGCTTATAATTCAAAATACGAGCTGCAGCGTCTGGTTCATTATACAGGGTATTTTTCAAAACACGACCTACAGCGTCTGGTTCAGGATTCAGTGTATTATTCAAAATACGACCTGCAGCGTCTGGTTCAGGATTCAGCGTATTATTCAAAATACGAGCTGCAATGTCTGGTTCATTATTCAGGAAATTTTTCAAAACACGACCTGCAGCGTCTGGTTCAGGATACAGCGTATTATTCAAAATACGAGCTGCAGCGTCTGGTTCAGGATTCAGCGTTTTATACAAAATACGTGCTGCAGCGTCTGGTTCAGGATTCAACGTATTATTCAAAATACGAGCTGCAGCGTCTGGTTTATTATTCAGGGTATTATTCAAAACACGACCTGCAGCGTCTGGTTCAGGATTCAGCGTATTATTCAAAATACGAGCTGCAGCGTCTGATTAATTATTGAAGGTATTTTTCAAAACACGACCTGCAGCGTCTGGTTCAGGATTCAGCGTATTATTCAAAATACGAGCTGCAGCGTCTGGTTCAGGATTCAGCGTATTATTCAAAATACGACCTGCAGAGTCTGGTTCAGGATTCAGCGTATTATTCAAAACACGATCTGCAGCGTCTGGTTAAGGATTCAGCGTATTATTCAAAATACGAGCTGCAGCGTCTGGTTCAATATTTAGGGTATTTTTCAAACACGACCTGCAGCGTCTGGTTCAGGATTCAGCGTATTATTCAAAATACGAGCTGCAGCATGTGGTTCAGGATTCAGCGTATTACTTAAAATACAAGCTGCAGCGTCTGGTTTATTATTCAGGGTATTATTCAAAACACGACCTGCAAGGTCTGGTTCAGGATTCAGCGTATAATTCAAAATACGAGCTGCAGCGTCTGGTTCATTATTGAGGGTATTTTTCAAAACACGACCTGCAGCGTCTGGTTCAGGATTCAGCGTATTATTCAAAATACGACCTGCAGCGTCTGGTTCAGGATTCAGCGTATTATTCAAAATACGAGCTGCAGCATCTGGTTCAGGATTCAGCGTATTATTCAAAATGCAAGCCGCAGCGTCTGGTTTATTATTCAGAGTATTATTTAAAACACGACATGCAGCGTCTGGTTCAGGATTCAGCGTATTATTAAAAATACGAGCTGCAGCGTCTGGTTCAGGATTCAGCGTATTATTCAAAATACGAGCTGCAGCGTCTGGTTCATTATTCAGGGTATTTTTCAAAACACGACCTACAGCGTCTGGTTCAGGATTCAGCGTATTATTCAAAATACGACCTGCAGCGTCTGGTTCAGGATTCAGCGTATTATTCAAAATACGAGCTGCAGCGTCTGGTTCATTATTCAGGGTATTTTTCAAAACACGACCTGCAGCGTCTGGTTCAGGATTCAACGTATTATTCAAAATACGAGCTGCAGCGTCTGGTTCATTGTTCAGGGTATTTTTCGAAACACGACCTGCAGCGTCTGGTTCAGGATTCAGCGTATTATTCAAAATACGAGCTGCAGCATGTGGTTCATTATTCAGGGTATTATTAAAAAATGGTCAGGATATTATTCAGCGTATTGTTCAGTATTCAGGGTATTATTGAAAATACGACCTGCAGCGTCTGGTTCAGGATTCAGGATATTATTCAAAATACGACCTGCAGCGTCTGGTTCATCATTCTGGGTATTATTCAAAGGTGGCCAGGGTATTATTCAGCGTAAGGTTCAGAATATATCTAGGGCAAAATTTGGGTAGCCCCATTCGAAGGGCAATGCAGGATGAGTGTTTTGGCTGGGGCTAACGTGAGATGGTGTATCTAAGACTTGCGACTTTTGGGGTTGCCGTTACTTCTAATGTTTTGTACCTAGGTTTAGGGTTAGTGTAAGTGATAGGTAAAGGTTGCGGTTAGCTTAGGGTTTGCTGTTAATTCTGATGTCTTGTAGCTAGGGTTAAGGTTAGCGTAAACCTAGGGTTAGGGTAGTCCTAACCCTAGGGCTATAAGGATGAGTGTTTGGGGGCTGGGGCTAGCGTGAGATGGTGTGACCAAGACTTGCGGTTAGTTTTGGGTATTGCGGTTAATTCTAATGTTTCGTAGCTATGGTTAGTGTTAGTGATGGGTTAGGGTTAGTGTTTAGGGCTAAGGTAGTAAGGGTTTGACAGGTTTAGTGTAAGGGGCTGGAGCTAGGGTTGTTGGCTGCCGCTGAAGGGTTCGGATAGTTTTCGAGTTGCGTTTAATTCTGTTGCCTCAGACAATGACGGCCTCTTCATAAAACTTTAACCAGTGGGTTGGGGCTTGACGATATCTCTTTGGGTTGGCCACCGTGGTTCAAGTATTGGTTTTCATTTACTCTGGCATACAGTAGAATTAGCCATGAGTACTCGGCTTTGTTTATTATAGCGATTAATTTGATTTTTATGTTTTCGCTTTGATGCATGGACTGAGTTGGGAGCCTTTATGCGAACCGAATTTTTATGTATTTCTGTATTAAGAGTAGCATCGGGACCCAGGGTGAAGTTGGCTAGCTGTAAAAGTGCTTTAACACCTCCCCCCCACCCTCCCCGGTGGTTTGCTCTACCGACCGTTCTAAGGCGGTGGTCCCGGTGTTAGTCTTACTCTTTGTTGCTTTGTGGTTTATTCTACGAGGCGATTTGTTGTATATCTTTCCGTGTGTCATTTTGTTCTTGTGTTTTTCAGTCCATTTAGTTTGCGATTACCTCGCTTGGGGTAGAGAGAGCTAAACTTAGTGCTTTTCATACGTTTGTTCGGTTTGTGCTTATTTAGATTTGTCGGTTTCCTATTTCTTCTTGGGGTCTGGGAAGGGCTGCGGTTTGTGATTGTGGCCCTCCCTGGACTTTTACCTTTTTTGGGGATAGGGTTAGGGTAGCCCCAACTCCAGGGCCTATGTAGGATGAGTCTTTGGGGCTGGGGCTAGGATAAGAGGATGCGACTGAGACTTGCGGTTAGTTTGAGGATTGTGGTTACTTCTGATGTCTTCTAGCTAGTGTTAGTGTTACCCTAGGGTTAGGGAAGCCCCAATCCTAGGGCTTGCAGGGTGTGTGTTTAGGGCTAAGGCTACGGTGAGTGTGTGTCTCTTGGGGTTAGTATTGGGGTTGCAGTTAATTCTAATGTTTTGCAGCTAGGGTTAGTGTAAGTGTTAGTGATAGGTTAAGGTTAGGGATTGGGGTTAGGGCAAGGGTAGTAGGGGCTTGACAGGGTTAGTGTTAGGGGCTGGGGCTAGGGTTGGAGGCTACCACTAAAGGTTGCGGTTAGTTTTGGGGTTGTGGTTAATTCTGATGCCTTGCAGCTAGGGTTAGTGTTACCCTAGAGTTAGGGTAGTCCCAACACTGTGGCTATGCAGGGAGAGTCTTTGCTGCTGGGGCTAGGGCAAGAGGGTGTGTCTGAGACGCGGTTAGTTTTGGGATTGTGGTTTATTCTAATGTTTCATACCTAGGGCTGGGGTTAGGGTAAGCGATAGGATAGGGTAAGGGGTTAGAGCTAGGGTAGTAAGGGCTTGACAGGGTGAGAGGGTGAATGTTAGGGCTGGGGCTAGGTTGCTAGGCTTTAGGTTGCGGTTAGTTTGGGGGTCGCGGTTAATTCTGATGTCTTTTAACTAGGGTTAGGATTAGGATAAACCTAGGGTTAGGGTAGCTCCAACCCAGGGGCTATGCAGGGTGAGTGTTTGGGGACGGGGCTAGGTTGAGAGCGTGTGTCTAAGACTTGCGGTTAGTTTTGGGGTTGCGGTTAATTCTAATGTTTTGTACCTAGGGTTAGAGTTAGTGATAGGTTAGGGTTAGTGTTAGGGCTAGAGCTAGGGTAGTAGGGGCTTGTCAGTGGTATGGGGCTGGGGTTAGGGTTGGAGGCTGCTGCTAAAGGTTGCGGTTAGTTTAGGGGCTGCGGTTTATTCTGACGTCTTCTAGGATGGGTTAAGGTAACCCTAGGGTTAGGTAGCCCCAACCTTGGGGCTATGCAGGGTGTGTTTGGGGTTGGGGCTGGAGTGTGAGTGTGTGTTTAAGACTTCCGGTTGGTTTTGGCGTTGTGGTTAATTCCAGTATTTTGTAGCTATGGTTAGGGTTAGGGCTGGGCAGGGTGAGTGTTTTGGACTGGGACCAGGGTTAGAGGCTGTGGCTATGAGTTGCAGTTAGTTTAATGGTTGTGGTTTATTTTAAAATGGGTAAGAGCTAGGGTTAGGGTTAGGGGTTAGGTCTGGGGTTAGTAGGGGCTGAATAGGGGTAGTGTTAGATGCTGGGGCTAGGGTTAGCGTCTTTGGCTGAGCCTTGCGGTTAGTTTTGGGGTTGCGGTTAATTCCAAATTTTTGTAGCTAGGGTAAGGGTTAGGGCTGGGCAGGGTTAGTGCTTTTGGCTGGGGCTAGGGTTAGACGCTGCTGCAGTTTTGCGGTTAGTTTAGGGCTTGCGGTTAATTCTAATGATTTTCAGCTATGGTTAGGGTTAGTGATATAGTAGGGTTAGGGTTAAGTGTTAGGGCTGGGGTGAGTAGGGGCTGGACATGGGTAGTGTTAGAGGCTGGAGCTAGGGTAAGGTGCTTCTGTTGAGCATTGCGGTTATTTCTGGTGTTGCGGTTAATTGCAGTGTTTTTAGCTAGGTTTAGGGTTAGTCTGGGCACAGTGATGATTTTGGGCTGGGGCCAGGTGACTAAGCGTTGCGGTTAGTTTGGGGTTGCGGTTAATTCTAATGATTTTTACCTAGGGTTAGGGCTACTGATAGGTTAGGGTTAGGATTAGGGGTTCGGGCTGCGGTAAGTAGGGCTGGACAGGAGTAGTGTTAGAGGCTGGGGCTAGTGTTAGGGGTTAATGTTAGAGGCGGTGGCTATGAGTTGCGGTTAGTTTAGAGGTTGCGTGAATTATAATGATTTTCACCTAGGGTTATGGTTAGGGTTAGCGATAGGTTACGGTTAGCTTTAGGGGTTAGGGCTGGGGTGAGTAGGGGCTGGACAGGGGTAGAGGCTGGGGCTAGGGCTAACGGCTTAGGCTGAGCCTTGGGGTTAATTCTAGGGTTGCGGTTAATTGCAGTGTTTTGTAGCTAGGGTTAGGGTTCGGCAGGGTGAGGGTTTTGGGCAGGGGCCAGGGTTAGAGGCCGTGGCTAAGTATTGCGGTTAGTTTAGGGATTGCGGTTAATTCTAATGATTTTCAGCTAGGGTTAGGGTTAGTGATAAAGTTAGGGGATAGGGGTGTGGTGAGTAGGGGCTGGACAGGGATTAGGGTTAGGGTTAGGGTTAGGGCTTTTTTCTTGGCTGTTCGCAGTAAGGAATTATTCTCTATTGTGGATCTCGATGTCAGCGACCAGGTTCATTCAAGTTGATTGGATGCATCTCCAAGGGAGCCCACGTGAGCCAACTTTGGCGAGAAAGTAATTACCTCTCTTCTCATACAGGGCTACTCTAAATGGAAGGAACATATTTTCTGATCAGAATAGCCCCCTTTTGAAGAGGGATTTATAAACCAGGAAAGGATCTGTTCCGCTGGAATGGTCTCCCTTTGAAAGGGAAGTGAGTGTTGAGATGTATCTCTGTTCACCGTAACCTTTTCATCCCTGCAGATCAAAACAGATACTGTGCAAACAGTGTCGATCCAGATGAGAAAATAAAAAGCATTTTTTATTGCTGTTTAAGTGCAAAAAGGTATAAGGTTAAAATATCATTTTAACCTTCCTTTACCACTCTCTCTGGACTAATTTTAGCAGATGATAAATTGAGGACATATTTCTGATTTTTCATAGAAACAAGATTTGGCATTCCATGCAAATTTTCTGGACACAATTTGCATGAAATGCCAAAGCCTATTTTCTGGTGAATATAAGAAAATACTTCAAAACTTCATCTGAAATTTTTTCTTAGCATGCTAAGCGTTGAAGTTAAACTACTCGACTGCAACCTATTTGGTAGACAATGGCAGCTATTTATTGAAATCCATTCAGGTTGCAACTTCAGGACACTGACACAACCATGGAAACTAGGACAGAACAAGATCTATGCAGCAGTGATATTATCATAGATTATCTAATATTTGGACAGAAAAAAGAATTGTTAACCCTTGAGGCACTATCAGAATTGTTCTTTATATTTCTTGATATTTCATGTAAATTGTCTGCTAAATAGAGGATTTACATGTAGTGTTGAGCCTTGTTTTCTCCTAACAAAAATCTTAGAATGTCATCTGTAGCCGTTGTGACAGGCTTTGCTACTGTAAGGAAGTTACCAATTTTGCCAAGGTAGGCAATTTCTCATAATTGCTTATCTTCCGTTACAGTATTTGTAACTTCCTGACATCAATAATTTTAAGTAAAGCTTGTGTCCCATACTTTTTTTCAGTCCGAACTTATGGTTATCTAGCCTTTACCACTCTATAGGCAAATTCAGCAGATGACAAATTGATGATATTTATATTTTTACCTGAAAACAAAATTAAGAATAAATTAAGATGCCATACCCTTTTCAAATTTTCAGCCAATCAGATTACTTTATCCAGATTGTTCGTCCATCTGTCTGTTTTTACGTATGCCTGTTATGTACACCACAATGGTTTGCGGTTTGTCAAAAGAAATATATATATAAACCATCATAAGTTCTTATTTTACTTAGATCCTTAGTATTTCCATGGTTGGCAGACTCCACTAGCTGTCAGACAAGAGCAATATAAGCGTAGCTGTACCAAATTTAGTGACACAGAGGCCCAAAAGTTTGTAACCGAAAATCATGATTGGTAAGACCCGGCAAGCGAAGCACATCCCCCTTCGAGCATACATCAATCTACGTAAATCATGAGAAAGTCCAACCGCAGACATCAGGTAAGAGACGCCTACCGATCGATTAAAGAGCGTCCCCCACCGTGCCACATCAGCCAGCATGGCCCACGCATCACGGCAATCCCGGGCATCAGCAAGGAGAGTGTCCCAGGCAGCGAGACCTGCAACATGTAAACTCAACACCCAAAAAATGGCGAACAAATCCGCTAAGATACACGTCACTATGACATATCAAGCTTAGTTTTAGAAGAATTTAGAATGTGTACTACTGCAAATGTTAAGGTATAATATAGTAATTTAATTCAGTACTTACGTACTGACGTTAACACCGCAGTATCAACATCAGCACTTAGGAACTGATTCTGAGCAGATGATATTCTAGGGGACGAAGGAAACATCCACCAGCAGAGATACCGACACAGTGGTTTGCAATATAAGCGCAACTATACCATGTTTAGTGACACTGAGGCTTTCTGTTATTAAAACGTCGTCAGTGTATCTAAACCTCAAAAGTGTGAAACCGAAACAGCTGATTGGCAAAACCCGGCAAGAGAAGCACATCCCTCTCAGAGCACACATCAACCGACGTAGATCAAGAGACAGGGAGCAAACAGTTCGAGGAAATAAGGAACTAAGTCTATAATATGGTATCGTGAAAGGACGACTTGCATAAAAGTATATTAAATGAATAATTATGTGATTATGTTTGCAGCTTAAAGTGAATACTGAAACACTGACTGAACTCTGAACTTTATCCCAAACCACGAACCAAATCTTGAACTGATTAATTAAGAATCCAGCCCCGTAGACTGAATCAAGAACTACACTAAATTTAGAATCTTGTAGTGTTTCCTTAATCATGGACTGAACTCTGGTTTTGTTCAGTTTGAATCCTAATTTCAACCATGCATCGTGAACTCAAACTTGAACTGGCATATATTGACATCCAGAACTAAATTTTGAACCTTTGATTTAGTCCTGAGTCAATAAAAAATATCGGAAATCGTTACGTTTGATTTGTTTTCAAAGTTCATATATCGAGCACGGATTTTCAACACTTTATCAAGCTACGCTTATAAAAACATAAGCGTCGGCAAAAATGGCTTTTACAGATGCACAAATTACGGATGCATTATCACTATAAATTTTACAACAATACTTATCGCTGATGCATATACCCATAACTAAACCTATACCTATATACGAAGGTAATTCAAGAATTAATGGCGATTGCCAAATAAAACAGAACATGTAGCATAAACATCAGTTTTAACTGCGTACGCTGAAACCTTAAACATGTTAGCATACTGAATACTGAACCAGACACTGAGTAATACCCTAGCCAATTTTTAATAATCCAGACGCTGAATAATACCCTGGAATATTTTTTGAATAATACCCTGAGTCCTGAACCAGGCGCTGAATAATACGCTGGTCGTATTTTGAGTAATTCCCTGAATAATACGCCGAATAATGAACTAGACGCTGAAGAATACCCTGCACATTTTATAATAATACCCTGAATCCTGGACCAGACGCCGAATAATACGCTAGTCGTATTTTGAATAATACCACGAATAATAGGCTGAATACTGAACCACACGCTGAACAATACCCTGGCCATTTCTGAATAAAACGCTGAATCTTGAAGCAGATGCTGCAGCTCGTATTTCGAATAATACGCTGAATCCTGAACCAGATGCTGCAGCTCGTATTTTGAATAATACGCTGAATCCTGAACCAGACGCTGCAGGTCGTGTTTCGAAAAATACCCTGAACAATGAACCAGACGCTGCAGCTCGTATTTTGAATAATACGTTGAATCCTGAACCAGACGCTGCAGGTCGTGTTTTGAAAAATACCCTGAATCCTGAACCAGACGCTGCAGGTCGTGTTTTGAAAAATACCCTGAATAATGAACCAGACGCTGCAGGTCGTATTTTGAATAATACGCTGAATCCTGAACCAGACGCTGCAGTTCGTATTTAGAATAATACTCTGAATCCTGAACCAGACGCTGCAGGTCGTGTTTTGAATAATACCCTGAATAATAAACCAGACGCTGCAGCTTGTATTTTGAATAATACGCTGAATCCTGAACCAGATGCTGCAGCTCGTATTTTGAATAATACGCTGAATCCTGAACCAGACGCTGCAGGTCGTGTTTTGAAAAATACCCTGAATAATGAACCAGACGCTGCAGCTCGTATTTTGAATAATACCCTGAATAATGAACCAGACGCTGCAGGTCGTGTTTTGCTAAATACCCTGAATAATGAACCAGACGCTGCAGCTCGTATTTTGAATAATACGCTGAATCCTGAACCAGACGCTGCAGCTCGTATTTTGAATAATACGCTTAATCCTGAACCAGACGCTGCAGGTCGTGTTTTGAATAATACCCTGAATAATAAACCAGACGCTGCAGTTCGTATTTTGAATAATACCCTGAATCCTGAACCAGACGCTGCAGCTCGTATTTTAAATAATACGCTGAATCCTGAACCAGACGCTGCAGGTCGTGTTTTGAATAATACCCTGAATAATAAACCAGACGCTGCAGCTCGTATTTTGAATAATACGCTGAATCCTGAACCAGACGCCAGAGCTCGTATTTTGAATAATACGCTGTATCCTGAAACAGACGCTGCAGGTCGTGTTTTGAATAATACCCTGAATAATAAACCAGACGCTGCAGCTCGTATTTTGAATAATACGCTGAATCCTGAACCAGACGCTCGAGCTCGTATTTTGAATAATACGCTGAATCCTGAACCAGACGCTGCAGCTCGTATTTTGAATAATACTCTGAATCTTGAACCAGGCGCTGCAGCTCGTATTTTGAATAATACGCTGAATCCTGAACCAGACGCTGCAGGTCGTGTTTTGAAAAATACCCTGAATAATGAACCAGACGCTGCAGGTCGTATTTTGAATAATACGCTGAATCCTGAACCAGACGCTGCAGGTCGTGTTTTGAATAATACCCTGAATATTAAACCAGACGCTGCAGCTCGTATTTTGAATAATACGCTGAATCCTGAACCAGACGCTGCAGCTCGTATTTTGAAAAATACCCTCAATAATGAACCAGACGCTGCTGCTCGGATTTTGAATAATATGCTGAATCCTGAACCAGACGCTGCAGGTCGTGTTTTGAAAAATACCCTCAATAATGAACCAGACGCTGCAGCTCGTATTTTAAATAGTACGCTGAATCCTGAACCAGACGCTGCAGCTCGTGTTTTGAATAATACCCTACATAATAAACCAGACTCTGCAGCTCGTATTTTGAATAATACGCTGAATCCTGAACCAGACGCTGCAGCTCGTATTTTGAATAATACGCTGAATCCTGAACCAGACGCTGCAGCTCGTATTTTGAATAATACGCTGAATCCTGAACCAGACGCTGCAGCTCGTATTTTGAATAATACGCTGAATCCTGAACCAGACGCTGCAGCTCGTATTTTGAATAATACGCTGAATCCTGAACCAGACGCTGCAGCTCGTATTTTGAATAATACGCTGAATCCTGAACCAGACGCTGCAGCTCGTATTTTGAATAATACGCTGAATCCTGAACCAGACGCTGCAGGTCGTATTTTGAAAAATACCCTGAATAATGAACCAGACGCTGCAGCTCGTATTTTGAATAATACGCTGAATCCTGAACCAGACGCTGCAGCTCGTATTTTGAATAATATGCTGTATCCTGAACCAGACGCTGCAGGTCGTGTTTTGAAAAATACCCTGAATAATGAACCAGACGCTGCAGCTCGTATTTTGAATAATACGCTGAATCCTGAACCTGACGCTGCAGGTCGTATTTTGAATAATACGCTGAATCCTGAACCAGACGCTGTAGGTCGTGTTTTGAAAAATACCCTGAATAATGAACCAGACGCTGCAGCTCGTATTTTGAATAATACGCTGAATCCTGAACCAGACGCTGCAGCTCGTATTTTGAATAATACGCTGAATCCTGAACCAGACGCTGCAGGTCGTATTTTGAATAATACGCTGAATCCTGAACCAGACGCTGCAGGTCGTGTTTTGAAAAATACCCTGAATAATGAACCAGACGCTGCAGGTCGTGTTTTGAAAAATACCCTGAATAATGAACCAGACGCTGCAGCTCGTATTTTGAATAATACGCTGAATCCTGAACCAGACGCTGCAGCTCGTATTTTGAATAATATCCTGAATACTGAACCATACGCTGAATACTGAACCGTGAATAATGAACCGTGAACCAGATGCTAACTTAACGTTCATCAGTTTAGGGGTTTCTAGTCTTCAATGGGTTAACAAAACAGACAGAAATACTGAACATTCGCCTAATATTGTATACCCCTGTGTACCCCTGTTTTCACTATATATGTAGGGGAATAGGGCATGTACAGTGAACCCTCATTACGACGGCAGCGTTTGTTTCCAAAGACGTTACCATTAAATGAATTTGCTGTTGTAAAGAATCCATTATGAGCAGACTGATATGTAAAAAAGATCTGTTTTGATTTCATTTCCCCACAGAACACATTTTTTATATTCTTTAGAATCGTCTCACTGATGCGATTCTAACAAATATCCAAAACATATGTTTCTTCAAAGTATTAAATATAATATCTTTGCATAATTTTCAAGTGCATTGTCTTCGGTCACAAATGACTTAACTGTAATAAAGTCAATGTAATACTGATGATTTTGTTTTGTTTAAACATGCTTAACACAGTCAGATTGAAATCAGAATACGACTGCAAGGAATGGTAAATGTTCCTAGTAATGGACCAATTAAGGGTAATATACCTTTAAAATGGCAGAGGCCCTTTTGGGATCTTTCCTGGTGCAGTCGGATTCATTTTTGTTTCAGTTACTATTTCTGGAGACTCTGCCGCTTACTTCTTTGAAAAAAATATGCTTATTAGTTTGAAAGACACCCTGACTCAAACAAGAACGAAGTAAGATAGGGTAACATTCCCTTGCAAGGGGCCCATGAGGAGCCGATATGTCGTAATTACGGGTAAATTCCAATTTTATAGGTATCATATTCAATTAGTATTTCTGGAGACAAAGTATCTAATTATTTGAAATGATTAAGTTTATTAGTTTAGTATGCACCCTGGTTCAAACTAGAATGGGAGAAGGAAGGGTAACTTTCCCTAGTAAAGGGTTCATGAAGGGGCAATATGTCTTCCTTGTGACAAATCCCAAAGTTTTCATATACAGTCGAACCTCGTTATCTCGAACTCGCTTATTTCGAATTACCGCTTATCTCGAAGTGAAAATCTGGTCCCTGTTTTAACATGAAACTATGACAACAGGTAACAAAATAATGTGGAAAAGAGGAGAAATTGCTCCTAAGGAGCAATTTCTCCTCTTTTTCACATTATTTTATATATATATATATTTAACTTCAGGAGTCAAATTACATATTCATTTGTTAAATGTGGTTGTTCAATTTATTGTTTTCCTCACTCTCTCAACTCTGATATGTCGAGGTACGGATATCTCGAAGTGTTTAAGTGAGTCCCTTGGAATTCGAGATAACGAGAGTCGACTGAATATATATATATATATTCTTTTATTATTTCTGGAGGCTTCTAATCTGATTTGATTTCATGCCTAGCATGCCTAGTAGTTTGGAATGTGCATGTACTCTGTTTAAAACAAGAATGTTTGTTGGGTACCTAATAAGGGGCCCTTGAAGGACAAATATGTCTTCGTTATGTAAACTTCTTGTGTGTTAGGTTTTCTATTTTTCAATTAGTATTTCTAGAGACTCTGTGTCTTATTTCTTTAAACGTCTATATGTATATTAGTTTGGACCGTACCTTGTCTCAGACCAGAGACGGATTGGAATTATTTAACCTATCCAGAGGTCCATGAGGGGCCATTATGTATTTGTTTTGGCAAAATTCCACTTCTGTAATAGACGTTCTGTTTTCAGTGTGTGTTTATGGAGACTCATCCTCCACTTGCTTAAATTAGGGTTTGCTAGTTTGAAAGGACTCTTGATTCAAACCAGAAGTGCAGTAGCAAGTGTAACTATGCATAGTGAGGGGTCTATATGGGACTCGGGGCGGAGGGGAGGGGGGGGGGGGGGTAACTTCCTATATATGGCATAGTACGGATGTGCGTGCTTAATAGCCCCCTTTTTCAGCACTGCCAGGTATATGATTGGCCCCCTTTTTTCGACAAAAAGTATATGACTGACCCAATTTTTCTTGATTGGTATATGAAAGGCCCCACTTTTTCTGACATTCCGGTATATGCACATATTTTTCACTCAGAGATTTTTGAGGCTGCTTGTTCTCTTGGTATTCAATGAATTGACTGTTTTATTTGTCTAACTACCAACAATAAATGGGTACAAAAAATCAATGGGTAGTATATGAATGGGTCATTATTTCAGATGATCTAGTATATGAATGGGTCCGTTTTTTCAAAGGCCAGGTATATGAATAGGGTAGATTTCGAAATACTGGCTCGCACACCTGTACCAAAATTACCACCAAGTTACCCCCCTTCCCCCCTCCCCCTCCCCCCCCTCCCCCCCCCCCCCCCCGAGATATGGGATCAGTTTGTCTTTCGTATGGAAAAATACCATATTTTTGTACACATTTTCTATTTCAATGATTATTTCTGGAGATATAGCCTCTTAATTTCTCGAAATTCTTATGATTAGGTACTTGCAAGTACCCTGACTTAAACAAGAATGGGAAAGAGCAGGAGAACATTTGCATGTCGGAGGCATGAGCCCCAGACTTGTTCAGTTTGCTTGCTCTGTTTTGACTTGTAGTCAGAGTAAGGATTAATATGTTGAATTTTGTAGTAAAGAGACCGTGGGGTCAGAATGTTTACCTTATACCTTATTGCTAAACCTTGAAGTTATTTCTACTTTTTCTATTATCAATTAGTTTATCTGGAGACTCAGCATCTGATTTCCATGATATGAAAATATTTACTAGTTCTGTAACATATCTTACATAACATTTATGAAGGATTTGGAAGGATCACCTATTCTGGGTAAGGTGCAATTGAGCCCAATGTGTCTTCAACGTTGCAATATATTCAATACCGGTGGCTGTGTCATATGTAATACCCACTGGTCCTTTATTCAAGATAAGATCACCTACTTACACCTATTCTGGTTTGGATCAGGGTAGCGTCCGAACTGACAGACATAATCAATGAATTAAAAGCCTAATTCTCCAGTGATGATATTTGAAAACATAGAACTTCTAAAAACTTTGTAAATGTGTCAGAAGGATGTCGTATAGACTACAAAAAACCGCTTGCTTTTCTATGTGCATCCACTTTCCAGTCCACTTTCTGTTTGTCTTTGCTTTTTTATTGAGTTTATTCAGTATGGTCTGATAACCAGCTGCTGGGTAAAATCTTCCCTCTTGCTATTCTGCTTTTGCTGTTTTATATTATGCTGTCTATATTGTATGCATGTTAGACTTAGATTTTTTTCATTATAAAGACATACTGACCCCTAATACTGCTACATGAGAAAAGGCTGTGTTGTGAAAATTGTAAAATATGTGATATATGTGTGACTATATATGTGATATGTGTGAGGCTTTTAATATGTGATGTTTGTGAGACGTTTAATATGTGAGACTGTATGGGAGACTATTTATATGTGATATGTATGAGACTTTAATATGTGACATATGTGAGATTTTAATATGTGCTACATGTAAGATTTTTAATATGTGATATATGTGAGACTTTTATTATGTGATATGTGTGAGACTTTTAATATGTGATATGTGTCAGTCTTTAATATGTGATATTTGTGAAACTTTTAATATGTGATATGTGTGAGACTTATAATATGTGATATATGTGAGACTTTGAATATGTGACATGCGTGAGACTTTTAATATGTGATGTATGTGAGACTTTGTGAGATCTCGTACGAACAAAAATGGTTTAAGCCCCACAGTAGTTTTCTTACTGACCGTTTCAAGGCGGTTCTTCTGTTGCAGGTCTTCTTTGTTTGTGGTTTCATATATGGTGTTTGTGTTGTTCTTATTTGTTCCTCATCTCTCCTTCTTTTGGTGCCTCAGGAGGGCTGTGCTTCGTGGCTGTGTCATTTCCTGGATATCCCCAAGAATATTGTTTAAAACCAGGTTGTAACAGAAATGTTTATATTTAATTGAAAGAGCCAATATTTATTGTCATACTTTGTTTTTCTTATAGCACGGAAAGAAATGGCAAGCATATAACATGTCATATCCGCCCTATTATAGAAAGTTTATTAAAATATTGCTATAGATCAAAAGATAACCTTGTTGGTAATCTGAGGCTTCTGGTTCCCAGTTTTATTCCATCAAATAGAACAATTGAAAACAAAAGTCACAGGTCATCGACAAGGTCATCTTTATATCTATATTGATGAGATACATATGTGTCTTATCTGGTGAAGAGATAAGCGTCTTTTGTCTTTGAAACTAAACACCTATAATGGCACAGTTTAGTTGGTAGACTAGCTACTAGTCGGATATCAATAATATTTTCATAAATCAATTATAATTTTTAATTTACTTAATAAACTAAGGGCCATCTACTACTTACTGATTGCCTCACCTCTTTGATAGCAGCAACTAATCTTGGAGACGTCAGAGACCAACTATTAGAGACTAGCTATACAAGGTATCATACATAAATTTGAATCAGCTTATAGTAAGGAGTGACAAAACATGACATCAAGGTCTAGGAGCTAGTCTATTTAGTTGACTAAGGACCTGTCGACCAAAACCAAAATTGTATTACTAATATACCGGCATCTTCTTAAGATAAACGCTACGAAATGACAAAAAAGAAT
Organism: Anodontia alba; assembly: GCA_964016985.1. Lineage (NCBI taxonomy): Eukaryota > Metazoa > Mollusca > Bivalvia > Lucinida > Lucinidae > Anodontia > Anodontia alba. The sequence goes on from OZ024830.1 coordinate 34,868,705, forward strand.
GTTAAAAATTAAAGTTATACCACACGTAACACAACCATAATGTTACTCTTTTGAGATTACAGAAGAACTAAAGCTTGCGGTGTAGATTTTAATTGGGATCTCTTTGTCAGCAACAGCATATAACTTGGCAATAAAGTTGATGAAAACAGTAGCCAGTTTTGATTACATATCTTCAGTGTTTGGTTTGATTTCAACTTCGGTTCTTGTGTTATTCGTTTTTTACGCTTTCTGACCCTTCGCTGAGTTTTAAGTCTTTATTAAATATTAACACTGTGGTCACCCGCTTTTTAGCTCATCTGAACACAAAATGCTTAAAGTGAGCTATTGTGATAGGCTTCTGTCCGTCGTCCGTCCGTGAGTCCGTCGTCAACTTTTGCTTTAAACGAATTTTCCTCCAAAACTGCAGGACAGAAAATTAATAATTTTACAGAAATGTTCTTTGGGTGACCCTCTACCATAATTGCTCAAACCGTTCCGCTCCGCTGAACAAGATGGCCGCCAGAGCTAAAAATATATTTAAAAAAAAAAAATAAAAAAAATAAGACATCTCCTAGGCCATTATTTTAAGACCCTATTTCAAAATCATTTCACAGCAATGTTTCTAGGGTGACTCTCTACCATAATTGCTAAAACCGTTCCACTCCACTGAATAAGATGGCCTTCAGAGCAAAAAAAAACAACAACAAAAAACAAAAAAAAAAAAAACAAAACATCTTCCCCGACATCTGCTCCTTCGCCTGCTCTTTCTTGCGTGACTCTCTACCAAAAATGCTCAAACTGCTCTGCTCTGATGTAAAAGTTGGCCGCCAGTGCTTAACATAGAAAAAAACTCGTATGAGACTTCTCCACCTTAACTGGTGGATGGATTTTGGAATAATTTCAAAGAAATGTTCCATGGGTGACCTGCTACCAAGTTGTGCACACCGTTCCTCTCCGATGGACAAGATGACTGCCAGAGCTAAAGATAGGAAAAAATAAAACAAACTTTAAACGACTTCTCCTCCTTAACCGAAGGATGGAGTCTGAAATAATTTCACAGGAATGTTTCTTGGGTCACCGTCAACCAAAACTGCTCAAACTGTTTCGCTCGGCTAAACAAGATGGCCGCAAAAATCACAGGAATATTCTTGTAGTTGACCCTCTACCAAATGTCTCAAACTGTTCATCTCCGATGAACAAATTGGTCGCCAGTGCTAAAAAAAAGGAAGAAAGTAAAAAAAAACCCAACCTTTTAATGACCTTCTCCCAAACAGATAGACAGATTTTAAAATAATTTCACAGGAATCTTAATTGTGCGACCCTCATCCAAAAACTGCTCAAACCGTTCCACTCCGGTACACAATGTGACCACCAGTGCTAAAAATGAAAAAAAAATAAACGGTTTCCTCTCCTAAATGGGTGGATTGATTTTGAAATGATTTCACAGGAATGTTCTTTGGGTGTTTATCGATCAAAATTGCTCAAATCCTTCCACTTTGCTGAACAAGATGGCCGCAAGAGCTTAAAACAACAACAACAACAAAAAAAAAAAAAAAAAAAAAAACAACGTCTAAACGATTAAATGACCTCTTCCTCTGAAAGGTTAGCCAGATTTGGAATCAATTTCACAGGAATATTCCATGGGTGACCCTCTAACACAATTATTTATCATCATTTTGCTCCTCTAAATATGATGGCCGTCAGAGCTAAAAATATGCAAAGATTAAAACTGCTCCTCCTAAAGAGCTAAACTGATTTTGATAATTTCACAGAAATATTCCTTGGGTCACCGTCTACTGAAATTGCTCAAATCCTCCACTCCACCTTATATTACCTACCATTTCATTCATACAACATGGATCAGGTGAGGGATCAAGAGTCATCATGGCCATCTTGTTTGTTTTGTTTTCGTGTGTAATCCTGTCTTGTTTTGATGCTAGCATTTCTGACCGAAAACAGCCTTGATTCTGATCAATCTGGCATTTGCAGACGGGCCCAATACTTGACTAAATATTGGTAGGGTGTATTTATATCAGTTGTTTGGACTGTCGTCATATTTTATTTATGTGCATATCTCAGGGTAGAGTGACAAAATCCAAGGGTCAAACTCGTGATGGGAACAGAAATCATTTTTCACTACAATTATATGTTTTCAGTTGTTGAAATATTTTGGTTCAGATTTTTATGTGAATATTTACATCACTTTATACATATAGAGAGCCCAAAGGTAGGGGTAGGCAACAACAGATATATAACATAAAGACAATAACTGAAAGGTCTTTACACTTCTGCATGTGTTTATATTGTCGCGTTTTGTAATTAGTTGTTACTTTCAGTTAACACAAACACTTTAAGCTGTGATTTTGCATGATTTTCTTATGGTTTTATGCATTTATATAGCTCAGAGGTTAGGAGCGGACAGCACCAGAGAAACAGACTTTTGAAAGTAGCAGAAAGCTTTGGGCACTTCTACATTTGATGTAAGTTTCAGAGACACCATTTTTACGCTAAATTTATGTGGATTCTTTTTCATGACTTTAAACATGTATAACTGAAGGATGTAAACTAAAGTTTTATGCTACTTTGATTAAATGTTGTACGTTTTATACCAGTCTGTGCGTCTACATTGTTTGAACAGAACCATCGCTTGTAGACTTGAGGCTATAGTTATTAAAAGTCATGCTTACGGAAGCCCTTGTTGCTCTGAGTCTGCTCTTTCCGACTGAATAAAACTCACGTTTGATCTGATATGTTACTCAACGTAAGAAAAGCACCCGTGTAGTCTGGTCTGGGCCTTCACTATTGGTTGGTATAATATACAATATACAATTATTATATCAGGGGACAATGCATGCATTGATCATACTGCGCGTATGCACAGACTGATCTGTAACTTGCTATCCGCTTATGACATAATGACCTGTTCCAGCATACTGTCGTCACACGTATCTATTTATTTTAAATATCGGTACACCTAAATAGAATTCAGTTCTAAAAGACATAACCCTCGGGAGCCATGAACACACAAAACTGAAAACAATTTAATCTTTCTGGACCAGACGTGCTAGTTTCGGCCAATTAGGTCTCATCAGTGAACTCGTAATTTTTCAAATATTACGGAGTGGACTCAATGTTCACAAAGACCCTACACTACACTATGATGAAGTATAGAGATGTTTTGCGACTGTCACAAGGCACTAGCACCAGCTGGAGGGAAGGTACATGTAAAAAGTTTCTAAAATATATAGATTCCATTTTACTACCTGTTGATGTGTCTAAAATCCATTGGATCGCGGCGTCTGATCTGAGTCTACACTGTGTGTTCAGACCATTCCGTCCAATACTCAGAGCAATTACGGCGCCTACATAACTTTTTGATCAACCCCTAATGCTTGGATAGCTTCAATGGAGTTTTCTATCGTGAATATTGAAAGGGTCCATAATGTATATACAGCGGTGTTTCATATATATACCTGTAGAAATGTTCATTATTGCCACTTTCATTGCAAATTGGAAATGTCATGACAAGGTGCAGTAACTGATCGGAACACGCAGAATGCAGCATCTGATCTGAGTCTGTACGGTTTGCAAGTTTCTGGTGTTGTTAAGTTTCTTTTGTTGTTGTTGTACATGTTAATACGTAAGGCGCGATCATGCTGCCTATTGTTTTGTGCGCTGTAAGCTTGTAGTTTACTTACTCTTCCATTTGGCGTCGTTGACCACCGGACACATGACGTTTATACAACGTCTCACTAACGTCGATGCCACATCATACGACGTTTATACAACGTTGCATTGGCGTCGATGCAACGTAATGACGTTGCATCGACGTTAATGCGACGTTGTATAAACGTCTTGTGCCAGGTGGATGGTTCCTGGAAAACCTCCTTTCTTTTTTGCAAGTCGCTCTGTTTGGGGGCTCTAGGAAGTAAAGGGTAAGTTGATGAGAGACATAAGTCTGGAGAATGTCTAGTACTTTATTAGGCCAGTACAGTTATAAAATTCCACAACAGCAAGTGCCTAGCTTGCGCAATCTCCGAAGTGAGCAACATGGAGGTCTTTATGGGTACATTTACTCTTCTCATATTCACAGCTGAAAATAGGATAAAAAATAAGGTACAAACACAATAATACCCAAGAAATGCTGCCTTCACGAAGCACAGCCCACCCGAAGCCACAGAACAAGGAGAGATGAGGAACAAAGAGGACAAAACAAACTCCACATAAGAAACCACACACACACACACACACACACACACACACACACACACACACACACAACTGCAACAGAAGAACCGCTTTCGAACGGCCAGTACGTAGGAAAGCTGCTCATTACAAAAACACGCTTACGCCTATTCAAATATATTGAAAATTTTACCACCAAAAAAAAAAATGAAATTTTCAGACAAAAAAAAAAAATCTAATATTTGTTCACATTTCTGTTCAAAACATAGATTGTGTGTACTCGTTAGAACCGCCTTTATGAGGCGATTCTAACGAGTACCTACAATCTATGTCTTTGAGCAATAATAATAATAATAAAATAATGTATACCTCTGTAAACCCCAGTTTTACTGTACAATAGTGGGGTTTAAGACGTCAAAATCATATAGGCGTGTTTCGTGATAGGTACTTTAACTAGTTTTACTCGCGCGAAATCTCATCCTTACTTCTGATGCAGCTTCAAGTCACAGATATACAGATATATATATAAGCTGTACTATGTATTTCCTATGTTTGGAGAGACAGCTCGGAGAAACAGTGCAAAAGGCCGGCCTCTGTGGCTCAGTTGGATGCGCCGTCCGACTGGAGACCAGGAGGTCGCGGGTTCAACTCCCGCCGAGGTCGGCAACATTCTTTCGTAGAGATCGATCATGAAAAATTTTCTATGGCCATTCTCTCCCTTCCGCTGATTCAAGAAGGGCAGTTGTCAGTTTCTGGCGAACAAATGTGCACAATACTGGTTAACCGCTTAGAGGACTAAGCCTTCCCAGTAAACGTGTGGTTAGGTAAACTGACAGCGCTCTACATGACCCCATTGGGTTGACTGGGCCGTAAAACCTCAACACAAACAAAGAAACAGTACAAAACCTGGTCAAAGGTCGTACAAAGCGGCCACTTAGCCTGAAGTATATATATCATAAAGGACTTAATCAAATTGTACAAAAAGTGTGGTAAGGCGTTGAGATTTCTAATATTTTAGGTACACATATATTAAACAGCGTGCAGATCTCTCTCTCTCTCTCTCTCTCTCTCTCTCCCTGTGTGTGTGTGTGTGTGTGTGTGTGTGTGTCTGTGTGTGTGTGTCTTAGATATGTTTAAGCTGTCCCTTAATGTTTATACATATATACATACAGTTAAACCTTAACAGACGTTCGACTGTGCACGTTTCATTGAAGAGGACTAGGTACTTCTGGTAGATTTTCCGTGCGGTAAAGACACCAATCCTGGGCCCAGTTGTTCAAGATTTAACGAGGTTGTTAGCTAACGTGACGTTAAAATTTCTATCTTAAAATATGGCAAATACATTGATAATTGTTGCAGAGAAAAATTGTGAGCAGTTTTTGTAATGCACTGCAATGCTCACTTTTTGCAGCAAAAATATCGACGTATTTGAAAGTACCTTTAAGTTAGCTATAACAGTTCACGAGTTTTTCATTACAAGTTCATTAAGCTAACAATGCTTTAAATAACTAGGCCCTGTTTACTTACTTGTACATAAAGCCATTCTGAATAATGTGTCTATTCTTAAAAAAAAAATATCTCACAAAGGAAGACGACACTATTTGTCAGAAGGGAGCCAAAAACAAGTTTGACAGAGTTATCCTCCACTGAAAATTTACCTAGTTTTCTTACAATACTTTTATTTTTGAGCCTTTATACAGAATGCGACGTTACTGCAATAGCCACGAAACAATCTGGACTCCTGTTCTGTTTTAAAAGATGGCTATTAATATTTGTTTACACTTCATTCACTTCTGTATACTGTGAACAAAGATATCTTTCCACTTACAAGTTTGGATAACTTCTACCATCAGATCCGCAAGTGGGTTCATAGGTATTGCCGCAGTTCCTGTTTGCAAGATACGCACAGAGTATACTCTGCATTACTGCTGCCCCTTTAATAGGATCTAAAGTTGTACCAGTGTACGAGGCGTCACATGCTCCGTGGTGCTTAAAACCAATTCTGTCGTCCAGACAATGGCTTTTGCTAAGGTAACACCTGAAAAGAAATCGGAAATGGAGCGCAGCGAGATTTGATTTAAACATTTTATTGCTCATATACATTTAAGTTTCAAGTAAATGGGTTAAGCCACAAATTCTATCAACAATAATTACGCGGCCCGTCCGTACATGCTATACATTTACAAGCAATAACAGATGACTATGAATGTATCAGCACAAACCACAAAATAGATGTTTTTTTTTTCAAATACTAAGAGAGAGAGAGAGAGAGAAAGAGAGAGAGAGAGAGAGAGAGAGAGAGAGAGAGAGAGAGAGACGGGATAATATTCAAAGAGTCCTCACATTATAAGTTTGCTGATGATCACTGTGAACCATGTACAAATTGACATGTTTCCTTAATATAATACATTTTGTATTGAAGACTTCTGAACAAATTCATGTTTTCATCTACAGTAGCATTTGCCTCACCGTACAGTAAGATTTGACAATTCAATGGGTGAAAAGTTCTGGTTACATCCAATATAGACTATTACAACAATCAAAGTTTAAGTCGCTACATTTGTTGCGTATCCGTGCATAAATGTTCGAAAGATGTCTGCTTTCAGGTATGAAATATAATGGTACTGAAGGTATAACAAACAAATAAGCTAACGTTGCCATTTTGAAGGAAGAGATAGCAGCAGAATTCCTAATGTTTTCAGGAATATTATTCCAAAGAGATGCATATGCCGGAACAAATGATCTAGAAAAGAGTGTAGTTCTACTGTTAAATACCTGGTTATTTTGCGCATTCAGTAATTGGTACGTATGATAGATTGCTACCGACAGTTGGAGGAAAGAGATATTTTAAATAGTCAGGAACAAGTCCATTTTTGACCTTTTATATTATCATTTACTTTTGGTATATTCGCCTATCACCTAAAGACATCCATCCTATTTCTTTATAAAGGTTTTGTGAAGAAACGGAGCGTGGTAAACCCGTAACGACACGTGCCGCTTCGTGCTGACTTTTTTTTTTTTAAATATCTTGCTCGAGAACTGTGAAATTGCCAATACAATAGAAGTCTATTCAAGACTGGGTCTTAGGAAAGATATGTAAACCTGATTGATAGCTTTCCGACTTAAAAAAGAACTTATTTTTGCGAATCCTTCTGAGAATTTTAGAACCGGATGGCACAATATTACTAATGTGGTCGTGTCACTTCGCATCTTCTGAGAAGGTTACGCCAAAGTATTTATGTTGACTAACAAACTGTACTCGAACATCTTCAAAGACCAAAATTGATACATCGGTAATATTTTCTAATGTGAAAAATAATGATTCCGTTTTGTTTGGATAAAGTTTACGAGCCACTGTTTAGCCCATCGAGAAATAATTCTTAGGTTGGGGGTTAAGATACCGTCTATATCGGGTTTATTGGTATATTACATGCAATGAAAGCTAAAGAAGTGTCATATGAAAAAAACATAGAATAGTTAAAATACTTAAAATAATTTCAACAAGATCATTTATATATATCAACAAATAAATAAATAAATAAATAAATAAATAAATAATAAATAAAACACTGAACCTTGAGGCACGCCAGCTGTAGTTTCTTTTTCATCTTAATAATACCCCTATAATTTTTTTGTGTTTTCTGTTCGATAAATCACTATTTATCCAAGTTAGTAAATTACACGAAATGCCATGCTGCTGCAGTTTCAATGTCAAATCTTTATGCCATATCCGATCAAATACTTTAGACAAGTTTACCGCTTAGAGTTTGTTTGTTTGTGTTGAGGTTTTACGGCTCAGTCAACCTATTGGGGTCATGTCGAGCGCGGTCAGTTTACCTAACCACACGTTTACTAGGCAGGATTAGTCCTCTAAGCGGTCATCCAGTATTGTGCACATTCTTGAATCAGCGGAAGGGAGAGAATGACCGTAGAAAATATTCCATGATCAATACTGCTTAGAGTTGATACTTTGACATATTTGGTGGTACATATCAATATGTTGATAAATAGAAGAGTGACCAGAGAGAAAGCCTAACAGTTTACGATATACAAAGTCGTTTTATTGTAAATGATTATAAATATGTTTGTAACCTACACGTTCTGTTATTTCACCAATATTACTAAGAAATTCTATCGGCCTATAATTTGATGGGAGATTTAGTTCCCCCGTTTTGAAGAGAGGCATGACGACTGACAATTTTCACATGTCTTGGAATTCGCATTCCTCTAGTGACTTAATGACGGCCTCTTCGTTAAACTTTAACCAGTGGGTTGGGGCTTGACGATATGTCTTTGGCTTGGCCCGCCATGGTACAACTATTGGTTTTCATTTACTCTGGCATACAGTAGAAAAAGCCATGAGTACTTGTCTTTGTTTATCATAGTGATTAATTTGAATTTTATGTTTTCGCTTTGATGCATTGACTGAGTTGGGAACCTTTATGCGAACCGAATTTTTATATATTTCTGTATTAAGAGTAGCATCGGGACCCAGGGTGAAGTTAGCTAGCTGTAAAAGTGCTTTAAACTCCCCGGTGGTTTGCTCTACCGACCGTTCTAAGGCGGTGGTCCTGGTGTTAGTCTTACTCTTTGTTGATTTGTGGTTTATTCTACGAGGCGATTTGTTGTATGTCTTTCCGTGTGTCATTTTGTTCTTGTGTTTTTCAGTCCTTTTAGTATTGCGATTACCTCGCTTTGGGAAGAGAGAGCTAATCTTAGTGCTTTTCGTACGTTTGTTCGGTTTGTGCTTGTTTAGATTTGTCAGTTTCCTCTTCCTCTTGGGGTCTGGGAGGGGCTGCGGTTTATGATTGTGGCACTCCCTGGACTTTTCTCTTACCTTTTTTTTTATTTATTAAGAGACATAAAGGTCTTACAATTGTATGTTTTATAGCTTTGAGAACTTTGTGGCTAATCATATCTTCCCCTGCAGCTTTATTTGGATTTAATAAATCTTAACGTGAGTGATGTCTGATTCTGAAACTTGAATTTGAGAAATTACGCGAAGAGGTTTTAGAGGAAGAGTGGGCAAAGTTGTATTAGAATGATTTACTGTAAAGATTCATACAAATAAATCATTTAGCCAATCTTGCATTTATTTTATTTCAGAACCATTGAAGAAATGTTGTTCTGTTCCATCTTGTAAAACTGTTTTAAGTCGAAGAATAAGTTTGGCATTTTTTGTTAGACTTAATGAATTGAGGTAAGAGTTTCCAATATAATTTAGTGTTGTTTATACTAGAGTCAATAATAGTTTGTTCCATATTGTTATAAAATTGTCCCTTTTCATGTTTTTTTTTTTTTTTTTTCATGTTATTACCTTTGTTTCTCAAAAATTTAAATTTTATCCAATCTTCAATTTGCTTTGTTTTAATTGCATGTTTTCGTTGTCTGTCTCTCTGCCTTGTATTTTGTTTTTAATTCGTGTATCGTACTTTGTTTTATCATTTGGTCTAATAGTTATCTTTTTATGTGGAATGTAGTCATGTATAAACTGAAGAAATGTTTCTGTAAACTGTTTGCAAGAAACATTCACTGAGTTCGATATAATAATGCTCCAATCAAAGTGGCTAATTGCCACTGAGTTTGTTAAACTCAGCCCTACTATACAACCAAAATCTACGTTTGTATGCAGTAGGCTGTACTATATTGAAAGAGACGAGTATATATATGTAGCAAAATGATCGCTTCCCTTATCCGGTATATCCAATACTCCGGAGTCAAAATCACTAACTGAGTTAGATGTAAGTACAGAACCTATCAGTGTTGCTGTTTGATTTTACTCTGTTGGCTCTTGAATGAAATTTCTCAAATCATTTAACAATATTAAGTTGTGCAAATTGTTGTTATGAATGTTCATGCTCCATGACATTACGCGCCAGTAACCATGTGCGACCACACATGTGGACATGTGATTTTTGGTTTAAACATATTTATTTCCAAAAAGTTTATATATACAACACATACAAAAGTACAATATTAGGAATAGAACGAAATCATAAGCGTTTATTTAGTTCCTTTCCTAAAATGTGATCATTGTCAGAAATATGAGTATACGAGTAAATCCAGAATGGTTAATTTCCAATAGTCCTCTTCAAGTAACAACAATTTATTAGTGAATGATAATTTTGAAGTGATGAGCAAGTATAAATTGAGAATAAGAAGAGAAAGGAGAGAAAAAAATAACGCAAACTGATACAACGAAAAACAGAGAGGGAGAAACCAATGAAGAACTATGGAGCAGATATATACGAAGACTATGGATATAGTAAGAAGTTACTTGGGACTGTGAATGGTGCTGGAGAGGTCCGACTAATATCATCGTTGTATGCTCCGAATCACTGCCACTCTATAAAAATCCATTTTATCTGGTACAAATAACAACTGATACGAGTGTAATCGATTAACTTTTGCTTCAAATGTTTTTGTTCTTTGGATATACCTCTCTACTGCCTCAAAAATGACTATATTAGATTCATTAGATAAATGAAGATCGCCATTTAGGATTATGTTAAGCGTGATATTGCCATGTTGTGATACAGTGTCCATTAATTCCTGTCTATGATTTCGATACAAATGGCATCTAAAAAAAGAAGTGGTCTGCATTTTCTGTATCACCACATCTACAATTACAAAGAGGAGATTCTATAATGTTTTTGAGTAGAGATCGTAGTTGAGAGAGCTGCAACCAGTTCGAAGTCTAGTATGAAGTATCTGCATGCTTCTGTTGCCTGTATAAAGGTATTTTGGAACAATTACTCTGGCCTGATTTAATTGTCTCTTAAAATCATCAACTGTATCTACAATCCTGTCAGGGCAGGGAAGATCGTTCCAATCACAAATGACTGCAGGAAGAAAAGAATTATAATACTGACTAGTGCGAGAATGGATTGTTCTAATATTATTTGCGTTACGCAAACTGTAGCGTGAAGTGTTCTGGTCAGGCCGAAGAACCACTGAAGAGAGATAAGAGGGAGCAATTTCATTATACATTTTATAAAACAGGACTAATTTATGCTTTCTTCTCCTTACATCTAGTGTTTCCCATCCGATCTCATCATATAGTTTTTGCACAGAGACTAGTTTAGTTGTTCCAGTGGCTATTCTAGCAGCCTCTAATTGTATTTTTTCTAAATCATGTTTCTCTTGCTGAGTGCAGTTGTCCCATCGGCATATTCTAGTATTGGGCGAATAAAAGCAATATAAATATTGTTTTTAGGGACTTTCTATCTAAGGTATATTTAAATTGCCTCATGACATTTATTCTTGACCATGCCTTACTCTTGACATATTCTATATGTTTATGCCAGGAGCAGTCTGATGATATGTAAATTCCCAAATGTTTATGAAACTGAACTTCGTTAATTTCTTGATTCGACATGAAAACCGGAGGGTGACCAGGTTTGTTTATTTCGCGAGAGATGATAAGAGATTCATTTTTATTTGGGTTAAATTTCACTAACCAAGACTTTGCCCATTTTGATATTTTGTTAAGATCAATATTAAGGATTTCAGCAGCAGCATCTGGATTTTCTACAATAATATACAGACTAGTATCATCAGCAAAAAGTCGGATGTTCGATCGAATTTCAGTGACAATGTCATTTATGTATAGCAGGAATAAAAGAGGGCCTAAGATGGACCCCTGCGGATCGCCAGCTTTAATATAATTTCAGGTACACTTGACCCCAGATAGCACAACACGTTGTTTTCTATTTTCCAGATAGTTTGTGAACCACTGATTTAGAAGTAAATTTTCAGTTATTCCTGCTGCCTTAAGCCTATGAATTAGTCCTCTATGCCATACTCTGTCGAATGCTTTGCTGATATCACAGAAAACTACTCTGATTTCTTTCCCCGAATTTAACGCGTGGCAGAAAGTATCATATAAATATGTTAATTGATTGACAGTAGAGTCGTCTGGTCTAAAGCCAGACTGGAACGATGTAAGGATATTGTTGTCAAGAAAATGATTATATAGATATTTAAAAACAAGTCCTTCCAAAGTTTTGTCTAAGTTACTCAAAAGTGAAATTGGTCTGTAATTAGAGGGAACTGCCGGATCACCACCTTTGAGTATTGGGCAAACATGACTTTCTTTAAAACAAACAGGTACGGTTCCATGTTGTATGGATTGGTTAAAAAGAGCACAGACAGGAATAGAAAACTCATCAGCTAGAACAGAGAGAATTCGATTACTAATTCCATCGGGTCCAATAGCTTTCCCTACAGGGAGGGATTTTAAGATAAGTTTAACCTCATCTGGTAAAAAAAAACGAGAGAACTTAAATAAGGTTCAACTTGGTATGGAGCAATTTCAGGAAGTACTGCATCATGATCATTCAGTAGAGTTTGGTCACGGAAGAAGTCATTAAGAACGTTAGCTTTCTCCTCCTCTTCAACAAATACTAGACCGTCCTTCTCTAAAGGAGGACTTGAAGATTGAGAAGAAGGGGAGACAAAAGACTTGAGAAGTGACCACCACTGTTTAGTTGATAAAGAATCAGATTAAAGTATTTTATCAGATAAAGACTCATTAAGTGCTTTAAGTGACTTTTATGACATGGCGTTAGCAGCTTTACTCGATAAAGGGTTATTTTTTTTTCATATTTCAAAGTTGTGTGGACCATACGTCATGGCTATAGTTAAATGATAATCCAGAGGTTGTATATATTAACTCTTGTCATGCTGAATAAATTAAGATGCCACGCCCACTTCTAATGTCCAGCCGATCAGATTACTTTTTTGATTCGTATTTTTTTATATATAGAAATTCACATATTTAATGACAAACGGTGCAGATCCAGATCAAGTGGGCTGTTTGCTAAGACAGAGCCTGTCATGTTCAGCAATAGACGGGTTAACTTGTACAACAGAAAATATTTCAACATCTTACTAGGCCAGAGAAAACAAAATGACAACAGGGTCCCAGGCTATAGAAGTCCACCCACCTTCTGTCAGACCCTCCTGAGAACGAAAATTAATATTGCTGTCAAAATATTGAACACAAACAAATGAAACAGCCCTATTTCCCTGATTCGGCCAATATTTGAAATCCATGAGCAGAACCATAACGAAAACACGCCCTATTCAAATATATAGAAAATTTCACCTCCAAAAACTAAATATTTTCAGATAAAAAACTCTAATAATTTTCATACTTCTGCTCAAATATATTGTGGGTACTGCGAGGTGGCTCTAACGAGTACCCACAAATTATGTTTTAACAGAAATAAGAAAAATAATGTTTACCCTTGTAAACCCCAGTTTTACTATATTAAAGTGGGGTTTAAGTGTGTCAATAATATATGATGAAACTGCGAGCTCAAGTGAATCTAATACATAAGTACCCTCCAAAAAAAACCCCAAAAAACCTTGTAGCCTGGTATATATGTACTATCATATTAATGAAGTAGCACGACCCAATGAGTTCGTATAGTTGGATGTCCCGGCAATCCGCATCTTAAAAAAGGGATATACCGGAGCGAACATAGGATATATTTTCCTAATTAAAACCACAGATTGATGGTTTTCCCCAGCATTGCATCAGTAAGGGAGTCTAATGAGTATCCACGCCACGGATGCAAGCCCAGCGGGCACATGACGTCTATACAACGTCGCCTCAACGTCGATGCAACGTCATGACGTTGCATCGACGTTGAGGCGACGTTGTATAGACGTCATGTGTCTGCTGGGAGTATACAATAGCTATTTTGTAGTCATTACGCATATTCATTACGCATGCTACGCATGTACGTAATGAGAAACATTTGCATTAAAGAGAAGTTTCCTAAATATGAAGTATATTCTTTCCGTTCTTAAAAGAAAGAATTTGCTCCTTTCAGGAGCATTTTTTTCAGCAAGAGTTGTCCCCCTCTCAGAGCTTTATCTTGCCAGGTTTACCATGTTGTGTGTGACAATTATTTTCTTCTGCGGCAATATATTTACTATAAATTTGTCAGTGATAGAGATAAAAATATAACGCGTACTTGTGTCTTCAGTAATGCGGTACAAGACTAGCTAATACAATGGATAACATACATTTCAACGTATATCAGAATGGAAATTAATCACACTGTGGGGTTGTCTTGGCCAAAAACATAAAGCAAAACACAAAACGAGGCAAGAACAGTTAGTCGGCCTGACTTGAGTTACAACTCAGACCAACTTCCCAGTAAGCATTCTACATAAATCTGTAGGGGGCCGTTATCGGCCTGTCAGAGTAGCTGACGGGCCGATATTGGCCCACTGTAGATTTATAAAGAATGCTAGCTGGGTTGGGCCCAAAATCAATACAACCACGCAACGGTATGCACTGTTACGTATACAGCTGGACAAAGGTAGTGAGTGTTATTACATATGTTACTTAAATATATAAACCCTTAACCCACATATACCTAGCGTCCTATTTTAGGACATTGGCAAATAGTATAGACCAAGATCAGACTCCGCAGAACGCGGCGTCTGATCTGGGTCGACATTGTTTGCTACCTAGTCTCAGAAGGAGACCCTTTCACCTTGCAACAGGATACGTCCTTTGTTCTTTATAGTGGTTATAGTTAATTTGGTTTAGACGCTGACAAACAGTGAATACTCCAACGAGACAGCTCATTATGAGCAGACCAATCTGGATCTACACTATCTTTACAGTTATCTTAAATGGTTAACAGGCTGAAAGGGTTAAAGAAGCTAGAAATTAACTACGCAAGGTCTTATAACGAGCGACACCTCAATCCCTATTTCTCAGAAAGGAATGGGGGCGTAGGTGGCAAAGGGGACACATTATACCAGCGACTACAGTGCATAAATAATGGGTATGTAGTGAGTATGGGTATGCGCATGGACGGCCTCGAAAAGCGGTCCACACGTACACTCAAATTTTCACACCAAACCATACCATAAACAAGGACAAATGTTAATAAATTCAAGTTTCATGAAAACATGCCCTACGATAAGCCATGAATTATAGCATTATATTACATAGTTGTCATAACTGTATGGTTGCAAGTCAGGCAGCGAGAAACTGTGAGAAAACTGGACAGTACTTATCACAGAAACGAGTAGCCCTGAAGATGGCGTATCTGCAAAGTTGCCAAGTTCTTGTTTGATGGTTTTTAAAGTGGCTACGCCAAATGGTTTTAAACACATATCATTACTAAGGGTAATGTGATTTGACGCTGTATGTCAGGTCGAGTGGGTAATTCCCGGTCCATCGGGTTCACACGAGACGCTTGCGTTGAGTGTTAACGTCCACGTGTCGTGACACCTAGCATCACGTTACGTGACTGTGGTGATAATGTGCTTAATTTACCAAATACAGTTGACTCTCGTTATCTCGGCCTCGCTTATCTCGAATAACCGCTTATCTCGAAGTGAAAATCTGGTCCCTGCCTATACATGAAAACCTAACAACAGATGGAAAATACTGTAGAAAAGAGGAGAAATTGCTCCTAAGGAGCAATTTCTCCTCTTTTCCACAATATTTTCAATATATCTCTAACTTCAAAAGTCCAATTACCTATCAGTTTGTTAAATGTGGTTAATCAAATTATTTTTTCCTCAATTCTGCAAACCTGATATGTCGAACTACGGATATCTCGAAGTATTTCAGAGAGTCCCTTGGAATTCGAGATAACGAGAGTCGACTGTATAGCCAAATATGTCCACAGCAGAGTTATTGCCATTTGAGGTGTAACCATTTCCCCTTAAATAATTGTTTCGCTTGTGAAAACAAACAAAATGGCTCACTTGTTTTTATAGGTCTGTCCATCTGTACCACAAGTTTCCTCCACGGGGAAGAGAGTGCAGTCTACGTCTGGGTTCTTTATCCAAAGACAACTGTAGTAGTCTGCAGCTTCAGTTGCTGTAAAAGTCAACAAAACTGTAACAATTAAATACAGTAAAATACAGTAACTCTTAAATGATTCGAACACCGATGACTCGTTTACCGTGGTTGATTAGAACTCGGGTTTAAGTCCCTAGAAAATGCCTCCGGTAGCTCAAGAAAGGGAAATATTTAAGGATATTTTAAAGATCTTTCTTTATTTTATCATGAAAAAGTAAGCTGTGTGTACTTATTAGAATCGCCTCAGCGATGTAATTCTAATGAGTACAATCAACATACCATTATTTCATTGACGATCGAAACGACAACCCTAAATTATCCCAATTTGCCAACTGACCTGGCGCTATGATTAACCCTCAGTGGCTCGAACTACCCGTATCTGGAACAAATTTCCACAGTCCCAATGATGTTCGCGCCATTAAAGTTCGAATTTGATTGGCTATCCTGGAAAGGCCACATGAATTGACGTCGCAAAATAGCACTATTTCGAAAACAGAACGAACAAACCTAGAGGAAAATTAATGCTACAGTAGTACAATACAACCTCAATGACTCGTACAACGATTACTCGTTTACCGTGGCTAATTCGAACATGTTTTTGAGTCCCTGTGAAATTCTTCCGATAGCTACAGAAAATAAATATATAGGGAGATATAAGGATTTTTTTTTCTATTTTCTCATGAATATGTATGTTGTGTGTACTCATTAGAATCGCCTCTTCGAGGCGATTCTAATGAGTACGCTTAACATACCATTATTTTATTGAAGATCAAAAAGACATATATATACAGTCGACTCTCGTTATCTCGAATTCCAAGGGACTCTCTGAAATACTTCGAGATATCCGTAGCTCGACATATCAGGTTTGCAGAATTGAGGAAAAAATAATTTGATTAACCACATTTAACAAACTGATAGGTAATTGGACTTTTGAAGTTAGAGATCTATTGAAAATATTGTGGAAAAGAGGAGAAATTGCTCCTTAGGAGCAATTTCTCCTCTTTTCTACAATATTTTCCATCTGTTGTTAGGTTTTCATGTATAGGCAGGGACCAGATTTTCACTTCGAGATAAGCGGTTATTCGAGATAAGCGAGGTCGAGATAACGAGAGTCAACTGTAGTATTCATAATTGTCTCCTCACCTGGTGCTATGATTAACCCTCAGTGGCTCGAACGACCCATATCTAGAACAAAGATCCATGGTTCCAAAGATGTTCGAGCCATCGAGGTTCGACTGTATAACTTTAGAATGGTCACCAGCAAAACTGGTTGAGGCACTTAAACCTATCCCAGACTCCTTGTTCGCACAATCTGATGAAATGCTTCACTTGGCGCATTTTGGATAGCCAAGGGTGCAACTTATTTATGTGTCATGGAGGACTCTGATCAGACTACGCGGATGTGCAGGGTGATTTGAGTCTTCGGTTAGAAGGTACGTTTTCTCATATTTCGGATCATAGTTTTGAGCTTCTGGATTTGAGAGATTATTTTAAAAGCTCTGTATACATAATATATCTATAGGCTAATATGAAATAAAGACACTGCCTTTGATGCAAACACACTCAGCCAACTACTTTTTCTAATATGTATAAGATTTGGCAGCAGTTTGTTTACAAACAAAGTTGGCCTCATGCACCGGGGTCAGCTGAGGTCACGTGATATGTTCGGTAATTTTTTTTTATTTGCCTTTTTGTAGTTTTTGTTTAAATTTGAGAGAGCTTATATCTATTCAAAAGCAACTATTAATATGTTTATCTCTTGTTTGGCTTATTAAAGGCTCCATATACCTCAAACATCCAAGAAAGTTTTAAAAAAATATTAATACAATCATAAAATGTGGCACCCGATAGCCTGTAAAATTTCAGTCTCTTGTTCTTGAAGTGGATAAAAAATGAAATGATTTTTATTGTATCTCTGAATTAATGTTGGCAAGTGGATCAAAAATGATTTTTTTTTTAAATCGTATTTCTGAATTAATGTTGCCAACATTAATTCAGAAATACGATAAAAAGCATTTCATTTTTTATCCAGTTCAAACACTCGAGACTAACTGAATTTTTACAGGCTGTCAGATGCCGTATTTTATGATCGTATTAATACCATATATCAATTTCTTAAACCTTTCTTGGATAAAAAAAAAAAATGTATATTTTTGAGGAATATGGAGCCTTTAATTATTTTTGGTCTACTTACCGTGATGCTAAGTTAAAGATTGCGAACGAGATAAAACGAAATCTGCTACGAGATTCCACACGAAATTTGGATGCTTAAGCGTGTTTACCAGCCTCTCTATAGTTATGCAAACTTTCCTATGTTTGCTACCAACAGCTGGTGAGCAGCAAGTAACTTAGTATTTAGTTCGAAGCTGTACGCAGATCGAAACTGTATGCAGACAATTATATGGGTCGCGCCATGCGAAAACTTGTCTTCAGACATATGCGGACATCGAAGGCCCAGATCAGCCTGCGCATCCGCGCAGTCTGATCAGGGCCTTCAATGTCTGCTAGCGGAATCATTGAATTCTACAGAATGTATGAATGAAGAGCAATGGCTTGGTTGCTACTTTTCACGAGCGCAAAATGACCTGAATCTGCACATTATGCGCATGTTCAAACCACGTTTTCGCTTGAGTAAGAGCGATAGCAGAGCGCTAATAACATCCAAGCTGGTACACAACGTTGAAACAACGTCTATTCAACATTGATTCAACGTCGTATTTAATCGACATTGTTTCAACGTTGTGTGCCCGCTGGGATAACTGTCTTTTCAACAGCACTCTGAAAGACCTTTTTCTTGGCGTTTTATTTTAAATGATACGAGGGATGTTCGAAATGAATTGCTTATTGTCCTCTAGCTCGATATCCACGTGGGGCACGATAAAAACCAATACATACCTGTATAGGGGCTATTCAATATCTACACAATGGTGTATAAATGTACATGTTAGACTAAGTGTAAGACATAAAATTTGCCATTTGAATACACGCAGTCATTGACCACTGCAGTAAAAATGGTTGGTAGAAGCATCGACAAAAAAGAAGAAATACGGGCTTACATCAAAGCTCGCTCAAAACTTGGTTGTTCTTTGAAGAAGCTGATGATTGATATTTCTACTGCTTTTGGACCTTCTTGTGTGTCTTATGACACAGTTCGGCGGTGGAAAAAGAAATTTGAGTCTGGTGTAGAGTCCATCAAAAATGCACCGAAATCAGGTAGGCCAAAATCTGCATCTCGTAAAGAAATCGTTTCCAAAATAAAGGAAATCATTGAAGGAGATGCCAGATTTACAGTTCGTGATATTGCACGAAAGGTAGGCATATCACTTTCAACGGTTCACCTTATTTTGAAGAAGCATTTGAAAGTCAGAAAGATTTCTGCTAGATGGGTGCCACATCTGTTGACTGACGAGCAAAAGAGGCAACGGGTTAAAGTGGCCAAAAAGCTGCTTCAAATGTTTCCAAAATATGACAAAAAGCAGTTTGCCAATGTCGTCACAGTTGATGAAACCTAGGTCCATTATTTTGAGCCCGTCAGAAAGGTTAGCAATAAGATCTGGGCCACTAAATACAGCAAACGCCCAATAATTGCCAAACGTTCTTTGAGTACAAAGAAGGTTTTGTATGCAATCTTTTTCTCTGGTGAAGGAGTCGCAATAAAAGTGCCAGTGAAAAAGGGCAAAAGCATCACCGGAAAGTACTACAAAGACGTAGTACTGAAGAAACTGAAAAAGTATTATCAGAAACGACGCCTTGCCACTGGTTTTAAACATGTCCGTCTTCTACATGACAATGCCCCAGCTCATACCTCCGCAATAGTTACGGCGTTTTTGAAGAAAGAAAAAGTAACTGTTTTGCCTCACCTCACGTATTCCCCAGACCTTGCCCCATGTGATTTCTTTTTGTTTCAGAAATTGAAAGCATTCCTTGCTGGGCGGAAATACCAGTCCAGACAGGCACTTGGTTCTGCCATTCATCAGTACCTTATTACTGTGCCCAAATCAGCGTACCGTGACGCCTTCAAGAAGTGGATACATCGGCTGAAACTTTGCGTTTCTAGCCACGGGGAGTACTTCGAGGGCATGAAAAGAGTACTTTTGGGCTAACTTGAAATTTGAAGTCTCCAGATAGAAATAAGCAATTCATTTCGAACATCCCTCGTATGTTATTCTGATTGACCATAGCTTATCCGACAATTGTTTTGTTTTGTATTTTTGTTCTCAAATTAAGATTAAACTTACGGCCAAATAGCTCTGACCAAACCCATTTCTATAGTATAGTGTTTTCATGTAATTTTCATACATGTATCAGAGAATACTTTTGTTTAGTTTCTTCATTGATTTACTGATGTTTTACGACAATATTGTGATAACGTCAATGGAACTTGTTGGAAACCTATCTCCAATGTACCTACCTATTAATTTCTGGATAATTTGTTGTTATTCTTACAATGAAAAAAAAGTAAAAAAAAATATTTGATTTTTTTTTTCAGTCAATGAACAAAATAAACACTTTTTTACACAGGTAGATACGAATAAAAGTTTTGCGTTAAATCATGTTAACCGTTTGCGAATTTACTTCTTCAGCGTAAAAAAAAACAACAAAAAAAAAAACAAAAAACGACTTTATGAAAAATGTCAAAGGTAGAGTCTCGATGCTTATTACTTAAATTGCATTTCCTTTGTTCCTTTGTTTCCGACGTTATAAAGATCAATGTTTTGTATTTCTCATCCCCACCCTTTCTTTATTGTATTAAATTACCATTCAAAACAATTCCGTCATAATGCTTTTGCCTTTTGTCAATGTTTGGTAAGTGTTTCTCATTTTTTCATTGCTTCAAAAACGCATGTTTAAAAAACAAACAAACAAAACGATAGTTCAAAACAATGTCGTTGAGATGTTTTTGCCTCGGGCCAATGTTTTAAAAGTATTAAAATCTGTGAAGTATTTGTAGAGTCGAGGTCAGAATGGGAATTTTTGTTGATTTTTATTGAATTTGTTGACTATCCATTTTACAGGGGTTTTTTTCATATGCTTTCAACAAAAAGAAATGCGCACCTGATTTACACGAACGTTGATGAAATATCTGTTTTGGACTTTCTTTGCAGGAAAACATTACGAAAACCGAAAACACGACTTTTCAAACATATAGAAAATTTCACCTAAAAAATGAAAATTTTCAGATAAAAACTCTGATATATTTCATATTTCTGCTCAAAACATAGATTGTAGGTACTCGTTAGAACCGCCTCGGCGAGGCGGTTCTAACGGGTATCACAATCTATGTTTTTGAGCAAAACAATAAGAAAAATAATGTATACCCCTGTAATTCCCAGTTTTACTATATAAAAGTGGAATTTAAGTGGGTCAAAAATACATAGGCATGTTTTCGTGATGAGCAAACAAGACGTAACAAAAATTGTCTACTTTTTAAAACAAACTGGCGAAGAATTTACAGATTGTATCTGGTCCCTTTAATAATATATAACATGTATTTTGATAGAAAATGCAGGTTAACTTACCAGCTATAAGGCTAACAATTAAAAGTACGAGCCTGTTCATTGTCCAACGTGTGACTGCTATCACATGAGAAAGTACTGAAATACAGATAACGATTCCTCACACGATCGAGAGCGACCAAGTAGCAGAGAAAAGGATTGATCCAAAAGTGTTAAAACATATCTCTTTTAGAAAGCAGGGACAGTGCTTAAGGGGATTTGATAGATTGCCCGCCATGTTGTGTCAATTATGTGACTTCCTGTTTGCTTTCCCTTCTGAAATTGTGTCTACTCTAAAAGGAAAGAATTTGCTCCCTTTTGGCTGGCTGATCAGGGCCAACGTTGTCTGCTTACAGAATCAATGGCTACATATGTACTATAGTATATATCGACGAACAGAGAATGTTGAGATTAGACTGTTCGGATGCGCACATTCATCTGGACCATCGCTGTTATGACTTGGCATAAGGACCTTTTTCACACGTTGCACATCATGTTAAAGCCCCACCAGCAACCTTGAAACTTTGACGACTATTCCAAGGCAGTATTTTTGTAGCAGTTTTTTATTTGTTCTTTCTGTTCTGTTGTCATTATTGTCCTATGATGTCATTTTGTGTCATTCTAACCTTATTCCGTACATTTGGAAGCTGTTTTTGCCTGATTGTGGCATTTCCTGGGTGTCCAAATACATGGGGCCCTAAAGTTAAAACAAAAGTGCCGTCACACGTTCGCAAAATTCGCAGATTTAGGTCATCCTGCGCTTGCGCTTGCGCAAAATATCATGCGAGAATTTGTATATTCTGTAGTATCCAATGATTCTGTTTGCGGACAGTAAATGCTTTGATTAGACTGCGCGGATGCACGGGCTTATCTGGGCCTTCGCTGTCCGCATATGCCCAAAGACAAGTTTTCGCATGGCGCGGCCAATTTATACAATTTGAAAACACTAACATTCTCGACCCGATTTTCTTTACACCGAATGAAGTAAGAAATAATTATGAAATATCTAAAGCCAAGGTCGACCGACCAATATTATATTGGGAAGATGTGCTCGGATACATTAAATTGGAAACATGTGAACAAGTATCATATATGGCGTTTATACAATTGAACAACCGGGCTCTATAGCACAGATGGTAGTGCGTCTGACTGCAGATCCATGAACTGAATCCCAGCTCAGCCACTTTACTTTCTTGGAGAGTGAAATCATTTCTACGATCATTTTTCCTCTTCCGCTAATTAAAGAAGGGCAGTTATCAGTTACTGCCGAAAGGATATCATCAAAGAAGGGCAGTTATAAGTTACTGCCGAAAGGATATCCACAAAGAAGGGCAGTTATAAGTTACTGCCGAAAGGATATCCACAAATGATGGATTACCGCCTTGAGAGCTCATCATGCCCAGGAAAAGTGTGAGTCGGTTCACTGACTGCCTCGATATGACCTTAATAGTGTTAACTGTGCCATAACACTCAATTTCCAACTATAACTCAACAGTTTGAAATGTTTATAATCAACCCATGCCCAAGTATTACTTTTTAACCAAGATATCAAAGTGTGACGTTTCATGAATCGTGTTGCCTTATCTAATTTAGTTCAAGCAGTAGAAGACCTCAATATGCGTCTTAGTCTAATATTTAGCCGAACATCAGTAAACGTACCTTCGGACACGCGCGCCCAGCGAAGATTCAGATCAGACTGTCTGATCAGAATCTTCACTGGGTGCTGTTTTGAATAGCCAGGGATACAAACTTTCTTCATGCTGACAACGAAGTCTCATCAAACTGCACATATGTGCCCAGTAGTTTTTCTTCTGACCGTTCCAATGTGTTTTTTTTTTTTTTTTTTTTTTTTTTTTTTTTTTTTCTGTTTTAGTTCTTCTTTGTACGCGCGTCGGTGGTTTCAGCAGTGTTGCAGGCTTCATTACTGCTCGTGAAGGGACTCGGTGAAACCGAGACTCCCATTTACTAATCCGCAGTGTGGGCTTTGGTTCCAAAGGCAATGTTTTTGACGTTTATTTTACTACACTTCAGCTGGTGTTAGTACCGTGTGGATGCGGTAGAACGCTCCCCGTACATCACCATAGTGCAGATTATATTTCATATCCTTCAGGATCATTGGGCCCATTATGGTATGCTTGAGGATGGAGTTCTGCTCGTGTGTGCGCTGGAGGGCGTAAGCAGTGATGCAGGCATCATTACTGCTTACGAAGAGACTCAGTGAAACCGAGACTCCCGTTTTCTTATCCGCAGTGTGTGCTTTGGTTCCAAAGGCATTCATATGTGCCGTTATGTTTTTTTTTTTTTTTGTTTTTGTTTTTTTTTTTTGTCGTTATTTGTTCCTCATCTCTACTGGTGCCCCGGGAAGATTGTGTTTCGTGATTGTGGCATTCCTGGGTATATTCACTTATATTTTCGTTGGGCGCACATGTATCAAGTGCGTTTTCTCACGTTGTGGCCCAGTTCTTTATCTGTCCAAAGTGATTTCACAATGGTATGTACTGATTAAATCAGTTTGTAGACAGAATATTTATAATTTAATTATAATCAGCCAGGAACAATTAAACAACGCAACACAGCAGATGCTGCTTTTGCCAATTATGTATACAAGGTACACTAATGTATTTTACACCATGCAATTTGCCCAGATTCTGTTTAACCCATTTATACCGAGTGGAATCTTCTATCTTAACTCTTTGTTAAGGTCCATTTCCTATATAATCGGTATCTGGTTAGTTTTTATCATTATAATGGTTTGGAGACATTTCTGAAATAAATGCAAACAGTGTAGACCCTGATCAGACGCCGCATTCTGGGTCTACACTGTTTGCCAGTGTCCCTTTCATAGGATGCTAGGCTTAAATGTGTTAAACTGCTTATATGCACGGTCTGAAGAGTTTATATATGAACCACAACGTGAGAATACATGTACGTACCTACTGACATGTGTTCCCAGCGAAGACTCAAATCAGCCTGCGAGTCCGCACAGTCTGATCAGACTCTTCGTTGTCCGCATGGAAAAGCATTGCATCCTTGGCTATCTGAAATACGCATTATGAGGATTCTGATCGGACTGCGCTAATGAGCGGTCACATCTGAATCTTATCTGGGACCACATGTCCAGAAAAGGCAGTAAAAAACTACTTGTTGTAGGGAGATGACGTACGTAGAAAATAGGCAGAAAATGAAATTGTGGTAACCAGGTGACTGTTGCTGAAAGGTGACTGAGGTTTGCGTGTCCATATTTTATATCATTATACCTAATTAATACTAATATGCTATATTAGAAATCTCATTGATCAAGAGCATATCAGGTGCGGGTTAATATTCTGCCAGGTAACCTTTGCAAGTATTATTACCCTCTAGTGACGCTGTTGCTGTCAGTGTAGTTGCAATTGTAAGAACTATGTATAATGAAAATATGTTGCCGTCGTAGGAGGGTAATATGACGATTTGTTCGTCTGATCAATGTTATATTACCCGAGGGCTTGCCCGAGGGTAACATTAACTGCCGTCGAGGGAGTACCGTATTATTACCCTCGCGCAAGGGCAATAATTGTATAGCATCGAAAGAAGTCGGATCATGACTAACCACGCCAATTACTGCGGTTGCTTTGTCCACTGTCTGTCCGCGCACCCATCTCCGCAATGTAGGCGTACTGGGTATCAACATTATTCGCAAAGTCCATGTAATAAAATAACGAAATGGTAGGCATTTATAAAGTAAATTAAATATAAGTCCATCAATATTTAGTTTGGTCAATCAAAACATGGGCTGTTACAGTGTTTTAAATTGAGCCCATTTAAGTAATTCTGAGAGTAGCGTACCGCTTAAAAAGGCGCTAGAGGGCGTGAGTGGCGTTGCATTATACCGTACTTACCACTACGCTAACGAACGCGTAGATTAATGCAGATCTTCTATAGTTTATAAATGTAAGCATTAAGGAGAATGTTTACACTTTCAGGGTGGCAACTCCCTAACATTTTGCTTTTACTTCTCGTCAAGTAATAGGTTTACTCTAAACCAAACCAATTGTTTTCCTTCTCGTAGAGTAGAACTTTCTTTTTCAGATGGGACTTGGCGTGCAGAAAAGCAAATAAGAAGCCGCAAAAGTCGTCTGTCTTGTAAAACGGTGGGATATCTACCAAGTGACACCATCACACTTTGTATGCTGGGTAAAAAATTTAGCCGACTTGAAATATTTTTCTTATTTTTCCTTGAAAATAGGCACTGACACTTCATGCAAATTGTCTCCTTAGGAGACAATTTGCATGAAGTGTCAGATCCTATTTTCTAACGAAATTAAGAAAAAAAAATGTCATGAGATTGTCGTCTGCTGAATCTGCCCATAGCGTGATAATTATTAAGGGGACTAGATCCACTTTGCTCATATTCCGCCATTGTTGACAAGGGAAATAAATTATGTGACTTCCTGTTTGCTTTCCTGTACATCAATTCCATTTTGAAAAGATTTCTATTCTAACAGGGAAGAATTTCGCCATGAGAGACGCAATATCCTTCCTCTTAGAATAGACGTCTTTTCAGAAGGAAGCAAAACCATTTGATAGGGTTACCTCCCTTGAAAGTGTATCCGTTCCCCATTAAGCTCCGTTTGTATTGACAAGAGGGTTATACATGTGTTTCTTATCTCTATACCTTCTTATCTTTCTTAACTACATAAAAATAAGTCGTGTCTCGGTCATTAGTCGTACCACTGATAAAAGACTTGGTACAACAGAACCTAGTGTATTGTCAATAAAAGTTAGATAGGTAGAGGCCAAATAGGGGAGTTTAGCACTGGCTTATACTCCTGGTCCATAGGTAAACTATTTATTTCCCTCCCAAAAGCCTCTTTACAAACCTTTGCTGGGATCTCATAATTATCTTTTTATGACATGCCTTTGATCTCTCTTCCATAACGCCTAGACAGGAGCAATAAATTCATTAGTGAGTCGTACCACTTTTGATCTCATTTTAGCTATGTCTTAAAGGTTCATGAATTGTAGATAATGAACAAACTGGAGCAATATCTGGTAATTTATTAGGCTGATTAACATAGGACAATCACCATTATAACAATTATCTAAGCTGAGCAATCTCCAAAGTGGAGCACGTGGAGATTTTTGTGGGTGCATTTAGCTTTCTGGTACTCACACCTGAAAATAAGAAAATACGTTATGAAAACAAATACATGGTTCAATGGCATTTAGGCCGCATCAAGCGAAAACATATCTTCGAACATGCGCAAAATGTGCAGGGTCAGATCATCTTGCTCATGCACAAAGAATCATTCGGGCCTTTGCTATCCATTCACAAATTCTATTGTACTCAATTACTCAACATCACGAAAATATATATAATTTTGACCCCCTTAAACCCCAATTTTATATAGTAAAACTGGGTTTTACAGGGTATACATTATTTTTCATATTTAAGCTCAAAACATAGATTGTGGGTACTCGTTAGAACCGCCTTGATGAGGAGGTTCTGACGAGTACCTAACGAACCCCTCGGTGAAGCGGTTCTAACGAGTACCCACAATCTATGTTTTTGAGCAGAAATAAGAAAAATAATGTATACCCCTGCAAACCACAGGTTTACTATATAAAAGTAGGGTTTGTTTAAGGGGTCAAAATTATAAATGATCGTAGTTAACCCCGTGGGAGTAGACTCCCTTCCCGAAGGTTTTTGGTGTGCAGGAAAGCAAACAGGTAGTAACAAACTGTCTCCCTTGCAAAAATATGGTGGAAACCTATCAAGTTTAACCAGTCCCCTTTAATATATTGTCAGTTTACGCTCAGTCCTTAATTTAGAATAAAGCAGTTAGTATTTTGAAAATAAGCAAGTTTAGTCGACCGCCACTGCCCAAAGATTCATTGTAACCAAACTATGCTATTAAAGACCATTTGTGGACAACTCTACGGGACTGCTGTTGCTTAGAAACAGTGACGAGACAATACTTCTCAACTAGAGACGGACTTTACTACATGTATTTTTGACCTAGGTTTCGCTCTCTTTCAAAACTTAATGACACAATATATTTACTACCTTCTGAAGTATGTCATAGGTTTGTTTTCTATTAGAAGAGATTCAAATTATAAGACGTTTTGTTCATCCATGTAGTATTGATATTGTTCATATTTCTCCAAGAGACTTGTGTTGATGCCCTCATTAGACGCGCCTCATTTGAGCGCTTCTAATGATAACCCTCAACATAGGTTTTCGTAGAATTAATGAGAATTAAGATAAATAACAATACTGAACAAGTATTAGCTTTAACAAAAAGCTTGGTCCAATGATAACCCACAACATATATTTTCGTGGAGAAAAAAGAGAAATATGAATATAAAACAAGTATTAGTTTTCACAAAAAGGTTTGGCTAATGAAAAACCCCCACATATGTTTTCGTAAAGAAATAAGAAAAAAATACTTGATAGCCCTTCCTATCTATAGGTATAAAGTTAAACTTGGCCGCTATTGTAGGTATAAAGATAGCCTTGCCCGGTGACCTGTGACTTCTGGTTCCAGTTTTCTATTTGACTTTATACAGCTGGGAACCAGAAGCTGTAGGTCACCGGACAAGGTTATAATTTTACTATAGAGATATAATTGCTTGTAAATGTACTTACAAGTTCACGTATGTTCTACCATCAGAACCACAAGTGGGCTCTTTATGCGGGTCACAGTCCCTGTGGCTAAGAATCGAACACATGAAATCTTCAGCAATTGCTGCTCCTTTCACAGGATCTGCCGTTGGTCTTGTTTGTGTGTTACAGCTTCCCTCGTGGGCTAGTGCAATGGATGTATCCGCACAATGTGCTTTACTAAAGTAACACCTGTAAAACGAACAGTTTATCAAGTAGGGTAGTGAGGACTGTAACCAGCAAAGAAGTATAAGGAAACCAAGGGCTGTACAGTCGAACCTCAAAAGCTCGAACACTGATGGCTCGTTTACCATGGCTAATTCGAACTCATTTTTGAGTCCCTACGGAATTCTTCCGCTAGCTCAAGAAAACAAACATTTAGGGAAATTTTCTTATTTTATCATGAAATCTCATGGAGGCGATTCTAATGAGTACACTCAACATACAATTATTGTGAAGAGTATAAAAAACAACCCTAAATTATCGCTATTTGCTTCCTGACCTGGCATCATGATTAACCCTCAGTGGCTCGAACTACCCATGCCTCGAACAATTTTTTATGGTCCCAAAGATGTTCGAGTATTGAAGTTCAACTGTATCTAGTAACAAGAAGTGTCCTTAATAAGGATAGATGCCGATAGTACCAGCTTCTTGGTAGAGTTATGTTTTTTATACCTAAGCAGTTGGTAAGACATGATTCAGTCCAGATTATGACTGAAAAAAAAATCCTGTCACGGGGACCCACGACTATCTAAATGTGCTAATCATAACGCAACAGAGGATGTTTATTTCAGCTGTCGCTTAAAAGGTATATTTTACATGTTAGGTGCTGCCTCCTTACCATTACAATCTTATGCGTTTCATTTCCCGATGAAAAACAATGTCAAGTGTACTCGTCAAGGCGGGCATAAGGTGGAAATAAATAGTGTTGCTTGTGATTGCCAGCCAATACCGTTCTTTGTTTATTGAAGTTACAATGACATTGCAAGCCTTGACATAGCGAGCAAACTCCGCCTTCCAAAGTGAGACATTTAACCCCCGACATTAAGAAACAAATTTCCTGTTAGGTAGAATCTTACCGAAATTGCATGGAGAGAATATTATGTAAATATAAGAATTGAAATTCAGATTATAGATTGCACTGGATGATGAAAAACATTAGACTATTTCCATATCTCCGAGAAGCGTTTTTGGCTTCACAAACATTAAAACAGCCAAATGTCTTTCATCTCCTAGTGCAAGCTAAAATCTGAATTTCAGTTCTGACCTTTTCTATCTCCCTGGCCGATCGCTCTTCTCAGCTAAGGTCAATAAGCTACCTAAATGAAAACCTAACTTTATATGACTTATGCAAAAAGGCCTCATTACGAAAACATGCCTATTCAAATATACTGAAAATTTTACCACCCAAAAATGAAAATTTTCAGATAAAAAATTCTGACATTTTGCATGTTTCTGCTCAAAACATAGATTGTGGGTACTCGTTAGAACCGCCTCATCGAGGCGGTTCTAACGAGTACCCGCTCAAAACATAGATTGTGGGTACTTGTTAGAACCGCCTCATCGAGGCGGTTCTAACGAGTTCCCGCTCAAAACATAGATTGTGGGTACTCGTTAGAACCGCCTCATCGAGGCGGTTCTAACGAGTACCCACAATCTATGTTTTCGAGCTGAAATAAGAAAAATAATGTATACCCCTGTAAACCCCAGTTTTACTATATAAAAGTGGGGTTTAAGGGGGTCAAAATTATATAGGCATGTTTTCGTGATGTGAATCTGACAAGACAAAAAAGCAATAAACTGACAGTGGTATTTTAGTGTGGTTAACTTCTTTTTTCTGTTTATTTTTCATCCAAATGAGAGTACGTGTGTTCAAGAGCACATATCAGCCAAACTATGCTGACCCGTATTTTTAATGCTGTATTTTGTCATTCTAAGTCTATCCTTTAATCTCAGAAAAACGTCAGAGAATATTGTGAGGGTAAATATGCAGCCATCCTGTAATAGAAGCCTATGGAAAAGTAATTAGAGTCCTGGTTCCTAAAGTGTTTCGCTTGCATTAAACTGGTTGCTGTTGAGTTTCCATATATATTTAATACATTTTTGCGAATGTTCAACAGCCCACTTTTTTTGTTGTTTTGGATTCAAATGGCCAATCATCATGAAAACATACCTATAATATTTTGACCCCGTCAAATCCCACTTTTATATAGTAAAACTGGGGTTTACAGGGGTAAACATTACTTTTCTTATTTCTGCTCGAAAACATAGATTGTTGGTACTCGTTAGAACCGCCTCGTCGAGGCGGTTCTAACGAGTACGCACAATCTATGTTTTGAGCAGGAATATGAAAAATATCAGATTTTTTTATCTGACATTTTTCATTTTTTGGTACTAAAATTTTCAGTTTATTTGAATAAGCATGTTTTCGTAATGACTTGGTATTTGCCCGAGATCAGCCCAAGTTTCAAATCAAGAAACAGGGTGGTAGGTTATATGTCCTGTCATAGGCTTCTGTTTCTTCGAAATGACTGACACAGATCTTGTACGAGGTCACAGCAGGTGAAAGCGAAATGTGTACCATGAATGAATTTTTACTTTCATATTTAAAGCAACCATTAAAATACCATTCTCCTAACATCTTTCAGACTCTATGACGGTACCGACATGAATCTTTCATTAGAGGGTGGTGTTATATATATAATGTTATATATCTCGGTCATATCTTTTATTGGGGCCGTCCGTGGTTCAACTAGTGGTTTTCTGTAGCTCTTGATCCAGTTGTTCACAGCATCGTTTGCTTAACGAGCCGATAGTGGTCACAATGTTAAGTGTTCTACTAAGTACAATATCTAATTCACAGGTATTTGTGCTGATAAAATGTGAGTAGCTTTTGCATCATTTCACATTTTTTTTTTCAGCAAACTTATAGCATATAAGCCGTATTTCATGATCAAAGTTTTAAACATAAGTTAGTTTTGAACAACTGGGCCCAGTTGAAAATGTCTGAAGTTTTTCTTACGAGTCCTTCATAAGAGCCATCGCACCTACAATAAGACCTATATTACCAGCAAAGACTGATCAGCCTGTACCCAGTATGACAAGGGCCCTCGTTTATCTCGCTTTGGATTGCCAACAGGATGAAGAAGACACATGCGATCCGTGAAGACCCTGAACAGACTGCGAGGAAGCGCAGGCTTGTCTGAGTCTTCGCTGATCGCTCGTATTATTGTAGGTTTTGTCTTGCACTGGCTTATATAATTTATACATTATTTCTGTAATGTTGACTGATTTTCGTGCAGAAAGTGAGGCGATCACCCAATCTGCATTTGACTTTTACCATTCTCTGGGCAAATTCAGGATCAGGAGACGACAAATTGATTATATTTTTTCTCTTTTTTTTTCAGAAGAAAGGCTTTTACATTTCATACAAATTATCTCCTTAGGAGACAATCTGCATGAAATGCCAAAACCTATTTTCTGCTAAAAGTTTGTCCCAGCAAACTTAGTGTTAAATGAAACAGGAACGCTAGAATAATAGAATATATATCTCACATTTCTGCTGCAAAGGGAGAAAAATATAGTTTTCTCATCTTTCAATCATATTGGATGGTATGAGTGTGATGTTCAAAATAAATACTGCACTGTGTTTGCTGGAATAACCGGTTTGAAATATTATGACATCTGGTGCAGAATCAAAGTGGACATAATATACACAATAAGAACGTGTGTGTGCGTATGTTTGTTTGTGCGTATTCATGCACATTGTTTAACTAATTTTAATTTTAGCTACGCTTCCGTTATAGTCAGAAACCAACAGACAACGAAGGATCCAATTCTGTACTTGTACATGTATATATATATTAATGCTGTTTACATTTTCGTTATAACTGGAATACAAAGAGGTTTTGAAAAAAGTTACATTGTTTCTGAATCGCTTGTTTTCAGTATTTCAGCTAATCAACAGTCACAAAACACCGCGAGGACATTGATTTACAGTCGTGTCGAAACCACACTGCTGTCAAATTATGGTTTTGCAAGGACATTGCAAAATAATATTTGTATCCCTGAGTGCGCAGCGGGGAGAGGGGGGGGGGGGATTGCGTGGCGGCAAGGCCTGTTTCTAAGACTGCATGAGAGTGCATGGATACGTACAATGCTTATTTAAGCGGGTTTGCATCCCTGCATGTGTGTGATTATGGTACTTTTAAGTAAATATTACTCACTTATTTTTGTAGGTCATTCTGTTTGTACCACAAATTTCTTCATCAGGGAAGAGAGTGCAATCTACCTCGGGATTATTTATCCATAGACAACTATACCAGTCTGCAGCTTGGCTTACTGTAAACAATCAACAAACTTGTTTATATTTACGATTTCAAATAACGCAAAATATACTTAATTTAGCAACAATATCAAAAAAAAAAAAAAAAAAAAAAGTTGTGCGCCTGTGACGACACATATCAGTTTGCAGGTCCACGTGGACTGATCAACATGTTGGCTGTTCGACTGAAGAAATCTTCAATTATCAGCTATCCAAAGCGAGCCTAGGGAAGAATCTGGTCAGACTGTGTGAATAGATCCAGATAGGGATTAATATCCGCATGGTACGTTTTTTCCTATTTCTACACAAGAAAACGTATGCTGTGGGTACTCATTAGAAGCGCTTCAGCGAGTCGCCTCAAATGACTACACACAACATATATTTTCGTGGAGAAATATGAAACTAATCAGTAATTATAGGATGAAAAATGTACTTCATCTCAAGCTCTGTGTATAAATGTACAGGTTGTCATCAGTCTTTGTTGAGATCGCATATAACTAGATTCGTTTTCGCACGTTACGCCTCGGTTATTCGCCTGATATGTGCTGTACATGTATATTACACATGCTTAGCTTCTAAGAATAAATATGTTCAGAGAGGCGGGTTCTCCGCAAGACAGAATCAAACCAAAGAAAAGAAAATAGCAGGATCGGTTTTCGCGCGGGGATGTGGTTTCGGGCGAGTAAAACTGCTTTAATCCACTGAAGACTGGAGACCCTAAACGGGTAACTGGCAAACAGTGCAAACCAAGATCAGACGCCGCAGAACGCGACGTCTGATCGGGTTCTCCACTGTTTGCAAATAGTTTAACCATTTTCTTTCGAAATACAGTTGACTCTCGTTATCCCGAACTCGCTTATCTCGAATAAATGCTTATCTCGAAAAGAAAATCTGGTCCCTCCCTTAACATGAAAATCTAACAACAGGTAAAAAAAAATATTGTGGAAAAGAGGAGAAATTGCTCCTAAGGAGCAATTTGTCCTCTTTTCCACAATATTTTTTTTATATATCTCTATCTTCAGGTGTCCAACTGCACATATCTTTGTTTAATGTGGTTGTTCGAAGTATTTTTTCCCCAGTTTAGCAAATCTGATATGTCGAGGCACGGATATCTCGAAGTATTTCAGAGAGTCGTTTGGAATTCGAGATAACGAGAGTCGACTGTATCTACATCATATAGCCTGAAATACTTAAAATCGAAAATGGACTCTTCCAATATATAGAAATGAGGAAAAATGTCAATATAATGAATTGAAATGGATTAGAAGAGTAAAGTTTACGTTAGTTGTACTTACCAGCTACAAGGCTAGCAATTAGAAGTACGAGTCCGTTCATTGTTGTTCTTCGTCTGTGTCTAGTAATCAAAATCAGACAGCTATTAAATACAGATAACGATCTTACATAATGCAAAGTGACCAGGGGACAGAGAAAAGGACTGACCCAAAAGTGATAAAGCAAAACAAAAATATGCCAAACAGATGCCTTATGAGCAAATAAGTGAACTACACATATATTTATATAAAGCAAAACTTCAGAAATGGAAATTTTTATACGAAGTTAAAAACAACAACAACAGTAACAACAAAAATGTATCCTTTTAAGTATTGTAATGTGTACACCCATGTTCTCCTATCATCGCTAGTGAACACATGGGTCTGTATATATATATATATACAATATCAGGGATTTTCAGAAATTTGCAGTTTTTAAACCTAGTGTCTATTTTTGGTTGTTACATCTAGTAACATACAGTCGAACCTCGATGGCTCGAACACCGATGGCTCGTTTACCATGGCTAATTTGAACTCGTTTTTGAGTCCTTACGAAATTCTTCGATAGCTAAAGAAAACAAATATTTAAGGAATTTTCTTATTTTATCGTGAAATTGTATGTTGTGTGTATGTCATCGAGGCGATTCTAATGAGAACACCCAGCATACAATCACTGTAGAAAATCGAAAAGATTTCCCTATATTATCGCTATTTGCTTCCTGAACTGGTGACATGATTAACCCTCAGTGGTTTGAACTACCCATGTCTCGAACGAGTTTCCATGGTCCCAAAGATGTTCGAGGCATTGAGGTTCGACTGTATTTTCTACCAGATATGTCTTATCATTTCAGTACTGTAGATCAAAAGTATACAATTGACATGTCCAAATTCCATGATGTTAAAGTCCATTTCATAAACACAGGATGGAAAGCGTCAATACGCTTTCTTCAGTTATACTCTTCAAAAACATCTTACTTATTTCCATTATTACTTGTGTATCGTGAAAATGCTCTAAATCTATAACTCTGATTAAGAATAATACCAAGATGAATATTTTACTTAATGCCCCAAATGTACATGTCGTGTGTACGGAATAGAAGCGTCCTTACTGAGTACCTTCAACATATTTTATTATCTGATGAGAATAATATCCGTACGTTTGGCATGAAGATGAGATTTGGATTCCTCATTATAATAAAACGCGGATTTGTAGGTCTCTACATTATGAGGCAGAATTTTAAAATTTTGCAGCTTTTAGACCAGGCTTTCAATGTTTTTTTTTTTTTTTTTTTTTTTTTTTTTTTTAGAAATATTCTTCTATTGCGTAAATCTCTTCTTACTGGCTTGATAACCAAAATATTGCTCTTTTCCAATATTATATATTTGGCTACATAAGACATTTAAGTTACTGCTTCTATATAGCTGTTAACAGAATCTGTGTAGCAATATCTAGGGTAGATGGAGCTCTGAAGCCCTGGTTGACAATCCATCTAGGAGGTGACAACTCCAAACAAAAACCTGCATACCTGGATTTGCCTGTTCCAGTTATGTAAAGTTTGCTTCGGCAGCTGGGGCGGAAGAAATCATTACTATGATTCAACAGCCCAAATGGTGATGCAGCAGCATGTTGTGGAGCATGGAGAGCATGACAAGGCACAAAAGACGTCATGGTCGTCCACTGCATCCGGGCTTAGCTCCAGATGTCCTGACACTATCTTGCCTCTGGATCCAGCTAGGTCAGGATGAGAGAGTGAGGTTGCCTCTGCGCGCCTCTCCCTCACTATAATCCAATTCACAGCGCATGTCGTCTTAATCAGCAAAACACATTCACAGCAAGCACATATATGCAAATCATACAAAAGCCCTGTGGCGATGGGCGAGCGACAAAGGAGCAGGTGAGGAAACACTGGAAGCTGTAGTTGTGGACCTGTACACAGGCGGCTTGGTTCTATATGGTCGCTTTCCTTAAGAGCGAAGCAGTATGGGGAATTTGGCAGTCGAACTGAGCGACTGAGCAGACTGAGCAGAACTTTTTAGGATCGCACTGCTTACCCCCGTAGCATGGGGAATGGGTTAGAAAAGGTGCCCTAAACAATTGCCTGCTTCAAAACTCCTGGCTGTTTAACCACGATCAGCGGTCAAGCAAGAAAAAAGAAGATGAAGGTGATACCACTTACATGTACCATCGGCGCTTGGAATGTGCGCACCCTAATGGACAGTTCTAGTTCTGACAGACCTGAGCGAAGAACAGCTCTAGTTGGTAGAAAACGACCGATACAAAGTCGAGATTGCAGCTCTGAGTGAGACTCGCCTTGCAGAAGAAGGGCTTTTAAAAGAAGTTAGTGCTGGCTACACTTTCTTCTGGAGTGGACGCAAGAAAGAAGAGCGGTGTGAAGCAGGAGTAGGATTCGCCATCAAGGCACACCTCGTCAGCAAGCTTTCAGGACTTTTCAAAGGCATAAATGACCGCCTGATGACGCTGAGACTTCCCTTATCTGGCAAGAGGCCTGCAACAATTGTAAGTGCCTATGCACCCACAATGACCAACCCAGATGAGGTTAAAGACAAGTTCTATGATTATTTGGATTCTGTGATTTCTGCAGCACCCCGGACAGACAAACTCATCCTCCTCGGGAACTTCAATGCCAGAGTGGGCACAGACCACCAGACCTGGGAAGGAGTGATTGAATCTGAAGGTGTAGGGAAGTGCAATGGACTCCTCCTTTTAAGGAAGTGTGCAGAGCATGAATTACTGATCACCAACACAGTCTTCCGTCTACCAACTCGCAGAAAGACAACATGGATGCACCCTCGCTCCAAACACTGTTATCTCATTAACTATGTCATAGTGCGAAGGAAGGACAGACAGGATGTCAGAGTGACTAAAACTAACTATGTGTAATGCAGACTGTTGGACAGATCACAGGCTTGTTGTCAGCAAACTCAACCTGCGCATTCAGCCTGTACGACGACCACAAGGCAAGAAGGTGCCAAAGAAATTAGATGTCTCCAAGCTGAAACAAGACAGCAAGAGGCAAGCATTCGTCAACGATATCTGCAGCCATTTAGATGCACTGGAACACAGTTCAGAAGATGTAGATGAGAGTTGGACAGTCTTCAGAGACACCGTTCACGCTTCAGCAATGGATTCCCTAGGACCAGTATCTCGCAAACACCAGGATCGGTTTGATGAGAATGACAAAGAAATTCAGGGACTCCTTGAAGAGAAACACATAAAACACAAGGCTTACCTCAGAAATATCAGGTCAGTATCTAGCAAGACTGCCTATTCAAACATATGCAAGACAGTTCAGATGAGGCTCAAAGACATGCAAGACTCCTGGCTGAGAAAAAGGCTGATGAAATCCAGTCCTTTGCAGACAGAAAGGACATGAAAAAGTTCTTTGATGCACTCAAGACAGTATATGGTCCCCAGAGCTCAGGAACCACCCCACTCCTTAGTGCAGATGGACCTAGTCTTCTGACTGGTAAAGAAGCTATCTTGAAAAGATGGGCTGAACACTTTGATGGTGTCCTTAATCGGCCATCACCTATCAATGATGAAGCTACCAACAGACTACCACAGGTGGAATGTAATCCGCTGCTTGATAAACTCCCAACCGTCTCTGAAACAGTGAAAGCAATAATACTCTTGTCATCTGGCAAGGCTCCAGGATCAGATGCAATACCTGCAGAGATCTACAAAGCAGGAAGTCCTCCAGTTGCAGAGAAACTGACAGAGTTATTTCACATTATGTGGAGAAAAGAAGCCATCCCTCAAGAATTCAAGGATGCAACAATTGTCCATCTATTCAAAAGGAAAGGGAATCCTCAAGTCTGTGACAATCATTGAGGCATCTCTTTATTGTCAATTGCTGGGAAGATTCTTGCTAGGGTCCTACTAAACCGATTGAATGAACACCTGGAACGGTCAGGGCTTCTACCAGAAAGCCAGTGTGAATTCAGGAAAAACAGATGAACAATAGACATGATCTTCACAGCACGACAGCTTCAAGAAAAATGCCTGAAACAGAATGTGGACCTCTACATGACCTTTGTCGACCTTACCAAAGCATTTGACACAGTCAGTCGTGAGGGACTTTGGACAATTATGGCAAAGTTTGGTTGTCCTGCCAAATTCATAGCAATGGTGCGGCAGTTCCATGATGGTATGCTTGCAAGGGTCCAAAATAATGGCGAGTTTTCTGATCCATTTCCTGTGACAAATGGAGTTAAGCAAGGCTGTGTACTAGCTTCAACACTGTTCAGCATGATGTTTTCTGCCATGCTTACAAATGCTTTCCAGGATGGTGACAATGGTATACCTATTAGGTATCGCTTTGATGGGAAACTTTTCAACCTAAGAAGGTTGCAAGCTAAATTTAAGGTGCAGACAGAGGTGCTAGATGAGTTCCTCTTGCCTGATGACATGGCAAAGGGTGCTCCAACAGAAGAGAAAATGCAAAAAAGTGTGGATCAAGTATCTGATTCATGTGACAGCTATAATCTCACAATCAACATCAAAAAGACTGAGGTAGTATATCAGCCAGCACCTGGAAAGCCTTACAAGGACCCTACCGTCACAGTGAAAGGTCAACCACTGCAAGTGGTAGACAAGTTCACCTACCTTGGAAGCACATTGTCTAGAGTTGTGCACATTGATGATGAAGTCAATGCTAGAATTGCCAAAGCTAGTGCAGCATTTGGCCGGCTACGTGGAAGTATTTGGGACCAAAGTGGAATCAGACTTGACACAAAGCTGAAAGTATATAGATCGGTAGTGCTGCCAATAGTGTTATACGCATGCGAAACTTGGACAGTTTACCAACGGCATGCCAAAAGACTGACCCACTTCCATACAAGCTGTCTTAGAAAACTTCTAAAGATCAAGTGGCAAGACAGGATTCCAGACACAGAAGTCCTGAAAAGAGCAGGGATGCAGAGTATACATACTCTCTTCTGAAATTGGCACAGTTAAGATGGATAGGCCATGTTACCAGAATGCCTGATGAACGTTTGCCAAGGAAAATCCTCTATGGAGAACTTCAAGTAGGAAAACGCTCCCATGGTGGTCAGAAGAAGCGATACAAGGACACCCTCAAAGCCTCCCTTAAAGACTTCAACATACCAACTGAGTCATGGGAACAGATTGCACAAGATCGTACAAAGTGGCGAGGCCTCATAAAAAGGGGAGCTGGTGAATACGAAGCAAAAAGAATCAGCCAAGCCGAGCAGAAACTTGCACAGCGGAAAGCCAGAGCTAAGGCATCACAAACAGAGCTTTCTTCCTCAGATCTCTCTTGTTCTATCTGCAACAGGCAGTTTAGAGCTAAGATTGGTCTCATCAGCCATCTTAGAACACACAAATAATAACACATCACACAGTTGATTAGGATTGGTCATT
Organism: Anodontia alba; assembly: GCA_964016985.1. NCBI lineage: Eukaryota > Metazoa > Mollusca > Bivalvia > Lucinida > Lucinidae > Anodontia > Anodontia alba. The sequence continues at coordinate 34,907,848 of OZ024830.1, forward strand.
GTCAGTAATGACAGACGAACAAGAAGATATTTGGCTTCATTTCAGTTTGATGATTGTTATCTCCATATTTGTTTAAAACCTTAAATTAATCTTTTACAACAAATTTTGCTTCAGAACATGAGCGGCTGATTGTGCCTGGTTTAATTATGAATCATCCATAAGCAAAACCTTTAATATTTAATGTACTGTATTGTAAATCTGCATCTATGTTGACCGAGATGATCAAATATGACTTGTGAGAAGAATACAATGATGACTATACTGAATTGCATATAGAACACCCGGTGGACAAATAAAATCTGTAAAAGTGGCATTGGAAGCAAAAACCACTTAAGAATTGAATTCACAGTCTCGGGTTTGTTGACACTCTTTGTATGACAGCAAGTAATCAAACGGACTTGAAATGGTCACACGTAGGCCAAACTTAAACAAAAGTAGTTGCGGTCATGGTACCAAAGCCGTAATTCAAAATCATAAATCCATAAACGAATGACGAATCAGAATGTTCAGACCAACAGACATGGACCCCAGAACAAAGGGTGTAATCAGGCGTCCGCGGATAGTAAGCATTACTTGGTAAGCAAGCTTCGCCCACCATGCCCACGATATGTATAGCTGGCAGAGTTAAGTTTACACATAGAGTATTTTCGGATAAAGTTTGTTCACATTTCACATCCATAAAGGAGTTTATGGGGACATCGTTTTATAACGCATATACAGTGTGTATTAGTTAAACAGTGAATGTCACACATTAGTTCAGTACTTAAATATGATGCACAACGTGTGAAAAAGGCCGTTATGCCATATCTGAACAGCAAAGTTTCAGATAATCGTGTACAACCGTGCAGTCTGATCTGGTCATCGACATATAGTACAGTTTCCATTGATTCTGTAAGCATCAGCGCCTGCGTTGTCCGCAAATTGCATGAGGGCACTGTTTATGCAGTGCGAATAATATGTGCCTCCATTATGAAAACATGCCTATTCAAATATACTGAAAATTTTACCACCAAAAAATGAAACTTTTCAGATAAAAAAAATCTGATATTTTTTCACATTTCTGCTCAAAACATAGATTGTGGGTACTCGTTAGAACCGCCTCGATGAGGCGGTTCTAACAAATACCCACAATCTATGTTTTGAGCAGAAATAAGAAAAATAATGCATATCCCTGTAAACCCCAGTTTTACTATATGAAAGTGGGGTTTAAGGAGATCGAAAGTATATAGGTATGTTTTCGTGATGTCTGAGCTGGGAGTATTATTTTGTCTAGAGAGTAATTTATTGACATTAATAGGGGTGCAGTAATGTTTAGCATCACGAAACATACCTATATATTTTTGACCCTCTTAAACTCCACTTTTATATAGTAAAAGCAGTGGGGATTGTTACAGGGGTATACATTATTTTGTTTTATTTCTGCTCAAAAACATAGATTGTGGGTATTCGTTAGAACCGTTTCAGCGAGTACCCTTAATCTATGTTTGAGCAGAAATATGAAAACATATCAGAATTTTTATCTGAAATCTTTCAGTTTTTGGTGGTAAAATTGTCAATATATTTGAATAGGCGTGTTTTCGTAACGAGTTTCCCCAGAATTCTCCTCTTTCTAGTTTGTTTTCGACGAACAATTTCAGATTCAGCTGAACCCTCTTGAGACTGGGCACAGCTGATTTTCCGCCATTTGCTTTAGCGAGAAGGAAGCAATTTTTATGTCTTCATATTTGCTGTCCTGCAAACCAGTTCACTTTTCAAACGGACTCATCTTTTGTAAGCGATGAAAGGAAGCAACTTCATTTCATATAGAGTAGATCCCGTTTCAGAAAAAAAAATGCTAGCACTGTTTGGACAGCTTTGACCTCCCAGGACGTACAGTGTTTAGAAGCCCCTTAATGTTTTATAATAAAAGGTTTCATAACTAAATATGATCATTCCAAAGAAATAGACGGTATTTACCCTAAATCGGGGGACACATAAATGTCCCAAATTTGAACATTTTACTACCTCTTAAAGAGTCTAGACTCCGCTGGATGACTGGCAGAATGCGGCATTTGATTTTAGTCTAAGTAGTTTGCTCAAGTTAGGGATACATAGCCAAGCTAACATTAACACATCTACACATCTATTTTTGACCGTTATCGGCCAGATAGGAATCATGTCGGGCCGATACCGGTCCGGTATAGATTTAAGTAGAATCTAGTTTGGACGGTAAATACGGTATTATTCTCTAGATTTATCCGTTTTATCAAAAGGAACCAAAGCTTGAACTTTCAGTAAAGATTTGTTGCTTTATTTAGTAACATCACGCCTGTTAGAAGACCTAATTGTTATATCACCATGTCCATCAATTCCGTTTAAGACCGGTGCGATAAGGCAACTGTTGAATTACATTTTAACCTTTCTCTTGCTGAACACAACATGCCCTGTCTTAGCAAACAGTGTAGATTCAGATCAGTTGGCTTCTGAAGAAGCCAACTGATCTGGATCTACACTGTTTGTCATTAAATAATTGAGTTTCTATCAAAAACCCGGAACAAGTAATCTGATTGGCTGGAAATTAGAAGTGGGCGTGGCATCTTAATTTATTCAGCAAGAGAAGTGTTAAAGGGGACTGAATACAAACGGTAATGACTTCTTTATTGCTTTCCTGCACAGCAAGGGTCTTCTGAAAAGTAGTCTATTCTAAAGGGAGAAATAATTTGCTGTTCTTATCTCCCTGAAACAGTGCCAAGTAAAGAAAAAAAAAATACGCCCACATTCATTTAATTTCTTTTCCCTTTTTTTAAGAAGACCCTTTTTACAGAAGGGAAGCAGAAACCATGTTGACAGAATTGCCTCCCCTGACAGTGTATCAGTTTGCCTTAAAACTGCAACATTTATCATTGTGCGCTTACAGTTTCACTATTTAAGTGGACAAACATGCCTGAGCAACCAGTGTAGGGTCATATTATCAGATGCAACAAAACGCATTTCCTGATAAGGATCTCACTGTTTTCCACTCGTTCATTAGTTTTTAGGCTCCTTAATGTACCGCATCACGAAAATATACCTATATAATTTTGACCCCCTTAAACCCCACTTTTATATAGTAAAACTGGGGTTTTTAGGGGTATACATTATTTTCCTTATTTTTGCTCAAAACATAGATTATGGGTACTCGTTAGAACCGCCTCGTCGAGGCGGTTCTAACGAGTACCCACAATCTATGTTTTGAGTAGAAATATGAAAAATATCAGAATTTTTTATCTGAAAATTTTCGTTTTTTGATGGTAAACGTTTCAGTGTATTTGAATAGGCATGTTTTCGTAATACGAACAAGCAATTGAAGAATATTGAAATACATCACCATTTATGTCAATTAATAGAATGGTTCCCAGTTTTGAGATGCATGCATTTTACGGTAGAGTGTATTTGTAATTAAAGCATGTGTTACATTAATTTAACGCACTACTGGTTACAATAAACAACCTTTCTAAACATTAAACCCATCAACTACATAAATAAACGAACAATAAAAATCATGTGATAATGAATTTTTCTGGCCTACATGCATCAACACCGGAAGGTCTGTGACATTCTTCTGACGCGCATGTTTCTGTTCTTAGTGAAGAACTGGCTGCGAAACATACGAGGCCGTGAATAGGGGTGGTTATCTGTGTACAGATTAGCAATATGGACTAGTATATTCAGTGTCATTACGAAAATACGCTTATTCAAATATACTGAAAAAGTTACAACCAAATAAAGAAAATTTTCAGATAAAAAAAAATAATAATGTATACCCCTGTAAATCCCACCCAAGTTTTACTACATAAAAGTCGGGTTTAAGGGAGCCAAAATTATATAGGTATGTTTTCGTGATGGCTATTGCCAGTTTGAACACATGAGTGTCCAACTTTGGTAGAAATTTCTGCTCCTTAAAATGCCATGGTGTACAATTGGTGTCATCCATTTAACTGATTTAATCGCAGTGTAGCTTGATGAATTACAATAGATGATGGTAAAAATGTAATCCAGAAATCAAAGACTATGCCTAGATGTAATCATAGCCACTATCCCTACCGGTTTTGCCAGAAGACTAAATGGAAGATAATTCCTTCATGAAATAATTATTGAAGGATCCGTTCTGTGTTCATTTTAGTTGCACTCAGAATACCGCTAAACTCAACCTGTGTTTGGTATTTTGGTAAATTAAGCAGCAGTAATCGCATGATGTCGCAGATGATAACGTAAGTATCAAAGAACGTGATTTCGTTGGTTGTTGATCTAACAATGTAATCAAGTATTTTTCACTTAGTTGCGTATGACTGTGCAAACAAATCTATTCCTATTAAACTGTCTCAAGTTGATATGATCATTAAACCGTTTCTTATAACATTCGTGCAGTGTAATAGCAATCGAGTCATTGGTATGCATGGCACCATGCGTACCAATAGTACTATTTATGCTACTTTAAAAGAGTTGTATATGTTACCACAGGTCGACAATTACGTCCCCAAAACATTTGTTAGACTATGATTGTATCAACCAACTTTGCGGAAAGGTACACCCAGGCCCACCCCTGCGCACTAGCCCGGAAGGTCCGCAGCCAACCTTTTACAAAGAGCAAAACAGCTTGCGTCAAAATATCATGACTCATTTTACTCGCGCGAAACCTAACCCCTAATCCTGACACAATTCGAAATTTCAAACATATGTTTTGGTCCGCAGAGAGATTATGGACCTCACCAGTGAAACACCACAGTGAAACGTACATCATCATAAATGCTATTGTCAATCAAACCAAAATTCAACGAGATCTAAAGCTAGAACAAAAGAAAATCACAAATAGGAGCATTAACTTTTTGAAACAGATTGAGGATGAAGCCGTCATCTAGTCTGAGACCCGACTCGTCGCTGTGCAAATAATGTGGAAAGCAAAAGTGTCTGCCAAATTGAGCCGGCACATGTAAAAGGGATTTATGGTTTTCGGGTACGTGGTTCTTGAAATGCGCAGGAGCAGTCCCATATTTGGGTTGCAGACATGCCTATTTTGCCTAAAGCTTTATCAAAGTCTGCCCTACATAAACGTCATATAGATTGCTTTTGGAAAGAGAGAACACACTACAGATTAAATAAATAGGAGTCTCGGTTTTATTGAGAATCTTCATAAGCAGTAATGAATTTGCAACCGCCTCGCCAAAGCGTTTCTAACGAGTACCTACAAGCTTTGTTTTAAGCTTACGCCCTCTAACATATACACGAGCAGAACTCCATTTTCAAATATTACAAATAGGCCCAATGATCCCAAAGGAAAAAAAATATAATCTGCACTTTGGTGAAATACGGGGAGACGTTCTACCGCCGCCACACGGCACTAACACCAGCCGTAGTGTAGTAAAATAAACGTCAGAAAGATTGCCTTTGGAAGCAGCTACAGATTAGAAAATGGAAGAGACATTCAGCAGATTGCATGGATATGCAGGCTGATCCAGACATTTGCTTTTTGCGTATGTCTAAAGTCTCCTTTTCCCATGGCCTAGTTCATTTCTGTGACTTTATTTAGTTAGCCCACAGTTGCAGCAGACAACATTTTGATTTTATCATTTTATATTTTTTTGTTATTTTTCAGAGAAAATAAGGCTTGGCATTTCATGTGAATCATCTGCATAGCAGATGATTCACATGAAATGCCAAGTCTTATTTTTATGCTCTTCATAAGCAGTATACGTCTGCAAACACCGAAGGCTCTGGTTTGACTGTGCTTATGCACCAGTTTGCCTGAGCTTTTGCTGTTCGCCTTTGAGGTAAGAAATCTTTCTTATGCGCTGGCTCAATTGGGTTAACAATACGCAGGAAAAAACGCAACATCTACAATATAAAACACATAGTGGTCCCATTGGTCGTAGATTTTAGTAGAGATTATTTCATCAGTGTTTGACAAGTTGAAATCCACAAATGGTGCTTTGATATCGGAGGTATAAGTTCTTTTGGATAAAGTTTATAAATCGTTTGATCAAATTATCAATATTTGGTAATTCATCCAAATAAGGAAACGTTGAATTGAATGCTTTAGTAACATTGTACTGACTAACATAAGAAAGGACTAACGTACCATCCACTGATGGCCACAATTTAGTATCAAACCGAACTAAGAGTAACAAAACAACAGAACCTTTCTGGCATGACCATAGTCGAATGATTTCAAGAAAATGTACCTCATTCTACAGGAGTCGTATTCAAAAACGTACAAGTATAAACCTGCAAATGCTTTAGTTTACTGTTTTATCTCGCATGGATTACTGAATTGTAAATAAAATCCCATGCTAAGTAGACATTCAGTGAAATGCATAAAAAGTTTGTTTGTGTGTCTTTTTTATCAACTCGTATTTCGTGTGTCTATCGAAACATTTCAGTATGTCACTGGTAGACTATGATCTGTGATTGAAGATATCTTTACTATTTTTCAGGGTCTAGACCATGCTATTAAAGTTATAAGGAGATACAAAAATAAGTTGTTTAATTGTTCTTGATATATTTCAGTTTATATCTAACATCGTATGGTACAAATTATCAGCAGTTCGCACTTCCAAGAACTTTGGTTGATTCATCCACAACACCCGTATTGATATCAACACAAAAACAGGTACCTAAAATAAAAAAAGTAGCATACAATTAACCATTACAAAAACATATCTATTCAAATATAATGTTAATTTTACCACCAATAAAATGAAAATTTTCAGATAAAAATTCTAATATTTTTCATATTTTTGCTCAAAACATAGATTGTGGGTACTCGTTAGAACCGCCTCGACGAGGCGGTTCTAACGAGTACTCACAATCAATGTTTTTGAGCAGAAATAAGACAAATAATGTATACCCCTGTAAACCCCAGTTTTACTATATAAAATCGGGGTTTAAGGGGGTCAAAATTATATAGGTATGTTTTCGTTATGCCTTTCATCCCTGTGTTTCTGAAATGGACTCTTCATTTTTTTAGATACATTTATCCCATTTTAATCAATAATCATGGCAATCGGTACAGATTCTGATGAAATGGCTCATCATTTGGATCTACACTGTTTACATAGGTATCTGTACTGATCTACAAAAAAAGGGTTAAATTATGTCAACAGGCAGCGAACACGATTCGAAACAACATGCAAAAAATGTCCATTGTTGCATTTGTGAACAAGGAAGATCCAGATCAGCCTGTGTATCAGAATCTTCGTTGCCCTTGCCCACTTGCAAAAACATACCAACTGATTAAGGTATTGATAAAGTATTACAGCGATATATGGCCTCAACTCAACGGGAACCTATAAGCCAGCGCATGAGAAATCGGCAATTATCACATAGGCGACCAGCATAAGCGCAGTCTCGTCAGAGACTATGCTGTCTGAAGACGTGTAGTAGGAGCCTTGAGGAACCCTTGGCCTCATTAAAAGGCTCCCGATACCTGTCCAAATGATCACATATGGGACATCTCTAAGTCTCTAAGTGCCCTATTCTCGTGTGACGAGTCATATATGTACCAACTCCTTACAGTAGGTTTGCCTGCTTTATCTGTTTATATCTATTACTGTTTTGTTTTCTAGCTCTATAATTAAAGACAAATAATCTTTAAACTTTTCACCCCTGAGTTTCTCAAGTAGACTCGTCCGTCTATGAAATCGACTTTGTCCATTATCTCAATAAGAAATGTTCCGTAGACAGACAATCGTAAACAAAAAGGCAAACAGAGTAGTGACAAAATGAAAGACGGCAAACAGTGTAGATCCGGATGCATCTCATCTGGATTTACACTATTTTTGCAAAGCCGTTGTTTTCATCTGCGGACTTTAAAGGGTTAAGCCTTTCTCTTGTTTTTAAAAAAAAAAAAATGAAAAAAAACAATATGATTTCACATGAACTGGGCTAGTTGCAAGTTTCAAACTTATAGATAATACAACTACAATTCATTGTAACATGATAACAGTCTTGGTTCCTGTTTTAATTCATTGTTTAGTCGTCCCATATATAAAGTACGAAATGTTTCGCCGAGGTACGATTCAGACCTATTGTTATATTTTAAACAACGATACAGAAGCAATTAGGATGATGAGTAGCGTTGTGTTATATGTTTGCTTTGGCAACTTTATATTCCTGTTTAACTTGTGCATGGATTACTCCAGAACTATATCTTTTGTAACATTATACTCATCAAAAAGATGATCAACATGATGCGTGGCACTGCATGATCTGAAAACGTTTCTTTGCATAATTAACAGCTTCTTGACACCTTAGTTTGTGACGTAGAGATAGCTGAGTGATTTTCAACTTAATCATTTGTTAAAGTCTTAAAAATTCAAAGATTGTGTTACGAATTTCTAGCAGGAACAGAATTAGACGCTATATCATGTAGCATGATGGCCTGTCCACTAAAGTGGCTCTACGTGGATATTCTCTACATACCCTAAGCTATGGCAATGACAGGTGTGCTCAGCAAGCAGAGTAGATCCTGAATAGAAACCGCGGTATGTGGCGTCTGATCCTAGTTTGCATTGTCCGCCACTAAACAAGCCATTACGAAAACATGCCTATTCAAATATACTGAAAATTTTACCACCTCAAAATGAAAAATTCCAGATAAAAATTCTGATATTTTTCATATTTCTGCTCAAAAGATAGATTGTGGGTACTCGTTAGAACCGCCTCGACGAGGCGGTTCTAACGAGTACCCACTCTATGTTTTTTACCAGAAATAAGAAAAATAATGTGCACCCCTGTAAACTCCAGTTTTACTACATAAAAGTGGGGTTTAAGGGGGTCAAAACTATATAGGCATGTTTTCGTGATGGGTTTATCAAGCACATCAATAGTGAGAAAAATAGATTTTTTTCGAACTTTAGGACAAGTATGGTAAGTCATTAAGCTGTCCGAATACTTAAAGATAATGCGACGGTCTTCTTTAATACTTAAGCAAACTTGGTGGCTGAATGGTACATGTAGGTATGATTATTACCACAGACCTCTTTTCATTGAAAGGTTGTAGTTCAGTTCATAGGCCTTTCTATTTCTAATTATCTGAAGTGCTAAAGCTTTAAACGTATATGATTCGAAATCTCTAATGAAGGAAGTATTGCATGTACCTGTATTGTCGCATTGTTCAGGCATAAACAATCCTTGTGCGTCGCATTTGGGAAACCACTGTCCTTTATAAAAAATCGTTACGATCATAGACTGGATACGCTTCCGTTGGCACAGGGTTTGGGTTTCACGGGCTAAAAGAAAAAAATGAAACATTTTGCTCAACCATCTCAGGTCTGCGTTTCTGAAGTGGACACATCCAGCACTAATTTCGACAAGTACACTGACGCAGTTGGGGGTGTTAATCTAAACTCAAAACCAGGGCCCAGTTGTTCAAAGCGTCGTTAGCTTAACGAGCTCGTTAAGGGTCATTTCGTTAACTGTTTTAGCGGATTCAATATACAATATTTTGATATTTTTTGCTGAAAAAATGTGAGTAACTTTTGCACTGCAAAAGCTACTCACATTTTTCCAGCAAAAAATTTCAGCATATTTGCGTATCACTCCATGTAAATGTTAACGAATCGTTAACTAACGACATCGTTAGCTTTGAACAACTGGGCCCAGAATGGCAAACAGTGTAAATGCTCATGAGATGCCTCATTAGGAGCAGTCTCATCTAGATCTTCACTGCTTGCATTAGTATATGCATCTGTACCGGTCTACAAGGTTAATAGAGTTTAATGCTAATGAACTAAAAATCACCCTTATGGTTTCTTAACAAGAAAATATAAAATTCGGCAAGCACAACTGGTGCCTAAGATATTCCATCACTATCCAGATAAACGTGTCTCAGTTAAAAGTGGAGCCAGATGTCCGATACCACAGAACGCGGTATCTGAACAATGATCTAGTCAAACGAATTGGTATTTTGTGTGCATGAGGACAAACAGGAGTAGTTAAGGTGTCTGCATACTGAGGGTTCGACTAAGGACGTCCTGGGACAGTTGTCTTTTTACATGACTGTATTTTACCCTAAATATTCAGCCACGATAAATACCAAGTTATCGATACTTATCGTAATATTTCAACAAGAAAGAAAACAGTTGTGAAATTTTGTTTGCTTTCCCGTGCGCCATATCCCATTTGAAACAGGCATCTACTCAAAAAAGGAAGGACTTTGCTTTCCTTTTCAGAAGAAATATATAGACTATTTTGACATTGTTACTGCCCCAGGAAGGGCATCAGTTACACCTAATTTCCCATTTTATTGGACCGATTGTTTAAAATCGAGCTATAGTATACAGAAACCAAAATTTCCTTAAGGTAGTTGTCCACGCGATAATCATTTTAAAAGAAATCAAACCGCGCGACTGTACGAAATCCAGAGTGCCATGTACAGAGGTTTATCTGTAAACTCTTCACCGGGACATTCGCAAACAGTGCAGACGCAGAAAAAACGCTACAGAATGCGGTGTCTGATAAGGTCTGATGTTTGCTTAAATTATATGAAGTTAAATGAAAGTCCCAATTCTAGACTATTTTCCCAGTCTATACTCAGACACAATCGACCCTCCAGCACGTCAGTTCTTTGATTGCATGAATACTGAAAAATCAGAGTATGTGCTTTATTATTCATTTAAAAAAAATGTTACTCTAGCCCCAAGTAGTTTTAGTATTCGCCGTACCTAGGCAGTTATTGTATTGCAGTTCTTCTTAGTGCGTCTGTGATTTCTTATGTGGTGTTTGTGTAGTCCTTATTTGTTCATCATCTCTTCTGCATTTGGAGCCTTGGGAGGGATGTGCTTCATAATGGAGGCCATTTCTATAGGTATCGTCTTTTATATTTGTTATGTTATATTCCAAAACACGACTTTTTCAAGACTTTTTGCTGCCTTATTTGTTCATGGTATCCATTTTGGGTATTGCGGTAGTATCTTCTATCACCGTCTAAGATCATGTTTACTAGGAATTGTTTGGGAAATCCTCGATTATTACAAAAGTCCATTGCACTACGTGATAATGTATCTAAAATGTTGTGACAGAATGTCAAAGAATGTAGACCTCGATCAAACTGCTTCTTTAGGAATCGCTTAACTTAGGTCTACAGTACTAATTTTGAGCTTTCCGAATATTTAGTTTCTTTCAGTATATTTAAATAGGCATGTTTTTGTAATATTCCAAGCACTGAGACTCTTTATATGCAACATTCACGTTTGCGGCGCTGCATACCATTAAGAAAACACGCCTATTTAAATATATAGAAAATTTCACATCCAAAAACTAAACATTTTCAGAAGAAAAACTCTGATAGTTTTTAAATTTCTGCTCAAAACATAGGTTGTGGGTACTCGTTAGAACCGCCTCGCAGAGGCAGTTCTAACGAGTACCCACAATCTATGTTTTGAGCAGAAATAAGACAAATAATGTATACCCCTGTAAACCCCAGTTTTACTATATAAAAGTGGGGTTTAAGGGGGTCAATATTATATAGGCGTGTTTTCGTGATGCGACCCCTAGCACAGGTTTAAGGGGAAATCGATTTTCCAAGATACATCTGTCAGAATGGGCTTTGCAATCCCGAGGAAAATAAAAAAGAAAATAAACTGCACTATGCGTGGTTCAAATCGTCCTTATATTGTTCCTTGGATAATGTCTAAACACAACCGACAGGGTCTTTCTGAACTGAGTTTGGATTATCAAGTAGTGCGTTTTTCCAAACCCGAATTCTGTCTGTATTCAGTTTTGAATCTGACTAAACTGGAAAAAAAGCTGTCATGCATCATATGTTACAATGAAGACATATTGTAGTCTCTAGTGCATATGCACTCATCTTACGCAGATTTTAATACTTTTACCCTTCAGTTTCTGAATAGATTCTTCCACCTCTAAACGTAGACATATCCATTATGGTAGATAGGGGTTTGAATACAAATTAAATAGAAAAAAATCAAAAGAAAATAGAATGGCAAACAATATAGATTCTGATATAGATCTGCACTGTTTGCAAAGGGATTTGTATTTTTCTGCAGGGTTGAAAGGGTTAACAGCTTACTTTACGTATTTATGTGGTCCAATGATTAGGCACATACAAAAGATTATAAAAAAGTGAGCAGGCATTTAATAACCTATAGACCGTACGTTATCAAGTATATATAATCTAAAAATAGACTGCCTTTCATTGGCTGAGAGCTGTTTTAATCCCAGTGAATATATCTGATGTTCACTGGCTTGCGCGCTCTTTCCAGTGAATATCAACTTTTAGTGACGTCACCAGTAGTGACGCCGACGTCCTTGCGCGCTTTTTATATTAATGGGTATGGTGTTGACTGTTCCTAGTAAACGTGATCTTAGACGTCATTTATTGGCTGAAAATTGTTTTAAGCCGAGTGAATATATTCTGGCTTGCACGCGCCTTCCTGTGAATATCAACTTTTAATGGCGTCACCAGTAGTGACATCGACGTCGTTGCGCGCTTTTTATATTAATGGGGCCGTGAGTTGATTGTTATTGCCACAGTTATCAACAGAAAAGACAAACATCATGATAAAACAAGAACTGACTTGAGGTATTGGATATGACGTTGATATCCACCAGTGAATACCAATATTGACCTTGGCTATCCCTCGGTCAATATTGGTATTCTCTAGTGGATATCACGTCATATCCAATACCTAAATAGTCAATAATTGTATAATATTATATATCTATATATATATTAAATGATAATAAATTAACGACAAAAACCGAGGGACAATGCTACCGATATTTGTTAATACCAGCACGCAATACAAAAATTGCACGCTTTATTTAGATCAGTAATATTTGTTTGTTGACCATTAACAAATCTCAAAACTTTATAACCATTGTGGAATGTTGAAGTTGTATGACATCACTTTGGTGACGTTATTTTTACTTGATGTCATGAAATATGACGTCACGTTGAACCAAACATCACATAAATTACTCTTAAAGTTTGATAGTCGAAAGCGAAGCAACACAACTTATTTTTGCTCAAATAGTTTGTCTTTATGACTATATTCGTTGCTAAACAGCAACAGTGCAAAATAATACTATGTTGATATTGCACTAGCGCGAAAATGACTTTACTTTGTGGCTTAATAATAAATAATATAAATAACTATAGATGAAATCATAAATATACTCTTTACTGTCTGGCTTAATAATAAATAATATAAATAACTATAGATAAATATACTATAAACAGATGATCTTAGATGAGTGGTTATTTATCATATAAATTTCATTTAAAATGACGACTTTTAACTCCATTTTATGGCTGTAGAAATTTAACCATTTTTCAACAGAAAACATAACTTTGTCTAGGAAGTGTGATGACCTTACACGCCAGTAAAGAAGTATTTTGTAATATGTGGTCATATAACTTTTATAACTCGAAGATTTCCAATGAAATTTAGCGACTTCATACTTACATACATACATACAGAGATACATTCATACATACACATTATGACCAACTTCTATTGAGTAATTTACGAGCCTATCTTACCTTGTCTTGTTGAGTTCTTCACACATTTCCCAGCCCCAATGATCATATTAGGCTGGTGGATGCATTTCAGACCCTGGTCACAGGTTCCTATTGGAATCCGTCCACGAATCAATTCAGCTGTGCATTCTTCGCCCTCTTGCTATAACAATAAAATATATAAAAAATTCCCGAGCAGGACTACAATGTAAAAGACATCACATAATTGATTTTGTACGGTGTATCTGCACTTTACTGCACCAAAATGTTTTGTTAGTAGCCAATCTACAAACAGCTGACTCGCGGAAACGCCGCAACTATATTGCTAATTGCTGATAATGAAATGGCTTGAAATTGTTCGACATGTAGAGTTTGTGTTTTGCTGTTTCGATAAGTATATGTAGTCGTCCTGTATGTTCCTGTCTGGATTTGCGTCTCATGTTATTTTGTTTTATTTGAATGCATTTATTTATGCTTAGATGAATTATTCAATTCCCATTAGCTGCCCACCGGTTAGTCACTGTATCTTAAAAAAATCTCTGTGCACAAATTCCCAGGTCGTAAGGATATGCCAATAATCAGAACAGACTCCTAATTCCGTTATGAAAACCCCAAGTATGTAATAGACACATCAGGTTGATAAAACATGAAACAGTAGTAAGTATGCCTCGTTAATGTGTGGCCATGAGACAAGTATAATAAATGTGAGGAGGAGAATAGTCTCATAAGGCCGTAAGAAATCTGCTGGGCCAAAAACAATAGATGCAGTGAGTTTGAAGAAACCAAAATTGCAGCAAACGTCCTGACCAAACATCTCAGATATATAACATTCTAGGAGTGGATTTCTTTTAACCCTTTCAGCCCGACAGACCAAAAGAGAAACCTGAGTTAACAGAGTAGATCCAGATGAGATGGCGTCTCATCAGGATCAGCACTGTGTGCCATTCTATTTTTGATTTTGAGACACAACCCTTTTTTGCATCAGTGGACATATCCTAATTCAAAAATGGGAGAGTCCATTTCAGAGGCTTAGGGGTGAAATGGTTAAGTTTTCCAATATTCTAACATATTTAGAAATAATATTAGGCTGCAAATTGGAAATAATCGGTACATATATGACAGCGATAAAGATCCAGTAAACTCAAAGTCGTCTCTATATTAAAAAAAAAAATAAATAAATTTACGATACATTCCGATACCGACACAGTGGTCCGTTTTGTACAGCGTCATCTTTGGTACATGGAGGTTGTGCGTTCGATCCCCGGCCAAGTCATACTAAAACATTAAAAATGTACTAGCCATTCTTCTACTGGGCGCTTAGCATTAACAAAATTCAGAACTGGCCAGCACGATGTCATTATATATGGCTGGATGGAATAGCATGCGGTGTGTTTGTGGCGTGAAATTTCTGTGCGGCAGGATTCTGAAAGTGAGTATTGAGCTCCTGGTATAAAACCACCTAAGCCAGTGACTCTTAAGTGGACATTGAGGGCTCTGATCTACCTGCACAGAAAAGCAAACTGATCTAGGACTGATATCAGCATACATGCATGCCTCGAAGGCACATGTTCACAAAGTGCATCTCTTTTGTGTCGGAAAAACTAAACGGTAGTCTGTAAAATATAAGTCAGGGCACAGAAGTTCCTACAAATATTACATGTGCACAGAACAAAGACGCAAATTAGCCTACGCGAGCCACTGTGGTTAGCCAAGGCTCTAAAGCGCCGTTAGGCAGTCAGCGAAGACTTTTGCCTGCGGATGTAAAGGCTGATTTGTTTGAGCAGGGCGCTCATGCAATCTTGTGGGAAATGCTTTCCCCACCTCATATAGTTTGAAACAATGTCATATTATACAAAGAAAACAATTTAGCAGTCTCTGATGGTCAGGGCTTTCGTCAACCTGTAGTTTCCGATAATAACCTGATATAAACTGAACATACTACCTTGGCGCAGACGTCATAACAACCGCAAAAGCCACCATTCTTTATCACTCCACCCTCACACTTCTGCAGATCTGGCTTCTTGATGTGGTCACAGATACCGTGGAAGCACACCACAGCATTTGTGACTGCCAAACACGCGGTAAATATAAACAAAAGTAACATTTTTCTGTTTAGCATTTCATGCGAAAAATAAAACAGTTTGTCAATCTTAACGAATTGTTATCGTTCTTATCTTAATACTGTGACGTTGGGTATAAATCAGGACATAATCTATTTAGACCTCTTGTCAGAAAACGTACCGTCGGACATGTACTCCAAACGAAACTCAAAAAATACGTGCAGTCTAATCACTGTCTTCCTTGTCAGCATAACGAAACCATTGGCTATCCAAAATGGGCTCAGTAAAGATGCAGATGCGCAGGCTGATCTCAATATTCGCTGGACATACATCTCTGAAGGTATGTTTCCTGACCTTGAAGATCTTTATCCTTGACAGACATTAGTGTGGTTGTGACAATACAACGTTATACACCGTCGAAATGTCTTTGTCCACTGTAAGTCTTCAAACTGATATGTATACATGAATAACGCTTTCTAGCAACCTTAATACACACGGAACTGTCATACAAAACAGTATATTGCTCACAGGCGACAAATCTTTTTTTTTCGATTACGTAATAATAACCTACAGTCGACTCTCGTTATCTCGAATTCCAAGGGACTCTCTGAAATACTTCGAGATATCCGTAGTTCGACATATCAGGTTTGCAGAATTGAGGAAAAAATAATTTGATTAACCACATTTAACAAACTGATAGGTAATTGGACTTTTGAAGAAGTTAGAGATATATTGAAAATATTGTGGAAAAGAGGAGAAATTGCTCCTTAGGAGCAATTTCTCCTCTTTTCTACAATATTTTCCATCTGTTGTTAGGTTTTCATGTATAGGCAGGGACCAGATTTTTACTTCGAGATAAGCGGTTATTCGAGATAAGCGAGGTCGAGATAACGAGAGTCAACTGTATTTGTTCTCCCCGTCCGATGATCAACAGAGGGCCGGAGAGGACCACCCCTTGAATACCTTACCAAAAATATAGACTATAATGTTTAGACCAAACTAGTTGTCATTGTACGATCTAAATAGGGCATTTGCCGTTTGCCTCCTATCCAGTGAAAGTATGACACATGTACATCTTTTTGAAGCTCAGCTGTGTGTCTGTGGCGGTTAAAATGTCCCACGTCTTAGAGTAAATATTATCTATATTTATTTTATTGATATTTTTTATTAATTTATTTGTACTTGCTCTATCTGACTCCACATATTAGCATACGTAAATAATTTGTGTTCTTTCTTATTCATTATGAAACCCTTAATGCTCATATTAATTTATTATTATTGTTATCATAATTCCAAAAATCTTAGCACAAAAGACAAACAAATGTGGTGATACTGGAACACCCTGACGGCAGCCACGGTCTTTACGGAAACAGGAGACAAATTTCCACCTTGATTTACAATTAACATTTCATGTCTGTTAAGTACATGTATTCGAGAAATGAAGGAGTAACAGGAGCCATAGAATTATAACACTATATTTAAAAATGCCTATGATACAGAATTGAAGGTCAACTTATAACTGCAACTCCGGCAAGTTATTGGTTTCGGTATGATGCATGATGTCATAGACCAAACTTGAGTTTTCTTTTATATATCTGCCCGAAACAGACCCAGTATGATACGTATGTATAAGTTTCTGTAGTGTACACTTGCTAGCAACCTTAATACACATACGGAACTGTCATACTTGTTAGCAATAACACCTGGAACAATTTTACACATACAGTTAAGTATTAAGATAGGTCTGTAGTTAGTAATGAAATATCGGGTTTATTTTCTTTGAGTATACATGTTACGAGTATTATTCCTTCCAGCTGTAAAATGGATAAAGATGAAACTTAAAGAGCGAACAATAAAGTCGCCTAAATATTTCACTAAACATTTAAAACGTTTCGCTCCACAACCGTCAGACCCAGGACGGCGATTGATTGCCATTGTTTACGTGTTTCGGAAGCTTCTTTGTAAGATAAATGTCCTTCTAGCTTTGTAGAATCATCGGTATTGAATTTCCTGATGTTTGGGTTTATAAAGTCTTTGATTCTTTGAAAATGGAGTTCTGCTCATGTATACGGTAGAGGGCGTAAGCAAACTTCATTACTGCTTATGAAGAGTCTCAATAAAACCGAGACTCCCATTTTCTTATCTGTAGTGTGTTCTTTGTTTCCAAAGGCAATCTTTTTGACGATTATTTTACTACACTGCAGCTGGTATTAGTGCTGTGTGGCGGCGGTAGAACATCTCCCCGTACTTTACCATAAGTGCAGATTATACTTCATTTCCTTCGGGATCACTGGGCCCATTGTGGAGTCTTTGAAAATGGAGTTCTGTTCATGTATACGCTAGAGGGCGTAAGCAGTGTTGCAAACCATTACTGCTTATGAAGAGTCTAAAAAACCGAGACTCCCATTTTCTTATCTGTAGTGTGTTCTTTGTTTCCAAAGGCAATCTTTTTGACATTTATTATAAATAGAATAACTAAGTCGAAAGAAGTCAGAGTAGTATCTTTATTGGAATATAAATCCTCATATAAAATATTGACACCATTAAAAATTACAAATTGGTCTGTAATAACGTTTGTAGTTTTTTCTTTCTAATTTGGGAAAAGTTTTACTGTAATAAGTATGCTTCTCAAGAAAAAATATATATAAAAAAATGATTGTTCCACCTTCTCCAATTTGAGTTCGCGATTTTATCATAATTCCTTGCATTTTATTTTTAGGAATTGTACTAGGTTTTTCTGTTTAAGCATCTAAATTATTGTTATTACTACTACTTTCTGAAAGACTGGCTTCTAGAATAACCATACTTTCAGTTTGATCTTGTATTTTGTTCTGTTTTTTTTTTTTTTTTTTTTTTTTTTTTTTTGAAACAAGAGTATGAAATAGATTTTCCATAATTCCTGTAGCAGGGTTTCCAGACACGATTGGTAATTCAAAGTAATTTGCATGTGGTCATTATATTATATGCTTTTTATATTTTCAAGACTGTATAGTTGTAAG
Organism: Anodontia alba; assembly: GCA_964016985.1. Classification (NCBI taxonomy): domain Eukaryota; kingdom Metazoa; phylum Mollusca; class Bivalvia; order Lucinida; family Lucinidae; genus Anodontia; species Anodontia alba. The sequence continues at coordinate 34,926,405 of OZ024830.1, forward strand.
GCATTTTGTTTCTTTTGCCTCGTTAATTTTGTCATGTTTCGCTTTTAAGTAGTCGCTACTATGCAACAGAGCATTATTATGAATTATAATATTGTTCCATGCATTCTTGGAGACTGCACAAGCTTGCGTTTTTTTGATATGTCTTTAAATCTCCTTTTGTGTCACGTCATTTGGTATATTTAACTGGAATCCTCGTCTTAAATTGTAAAGCAGTTTCAGTTACAAAATTTGTTTTGGTCTGAGTATAGACATCCTCATCAGTAAAACAACATCACTAAACATGCAAATGATCACAAAACTGCGATGATACAAAGCAGAGGGCTCAGTAGCGCTACGATGCCAGATCAAAGGAAAACGCAAAGTGGACAGTTGGTCGTGCGTTTGTTTGCCATTATTTGTTCCTCATTTGTTTTTGTTGGGTTGTGATTGTGGCATTTCCTGGATATCTTTACTAATATTTTCGATGAGTCAGACCGCGAACCGGGCAGCAATGGTAGGGCTGAAATAATCTAAAACAAATTTAGGAAAAAACCCTCATTCAGCCTGAGGTCCAAAAACTGTATGAATTATTAAAAAATCAAACTTTCGTCTTTCCTTCCAAGGCGGTTTTTCTGATGTAGTTCTCCTTTGGTTCCGTATGTAGCGTTATGTTGTCCCTATTTTTTCCTCACCTCTCATTCTTTTGGGGCCTCGGTAGGACTGTGATTCATGATTGTGGCATTTCCTTGGTATCTTTACTTCTATTTTTTCTTTTATGAGCTCAGTGTTTCCATGTACCTTATATGGCGTATCACATGGGACATCGTCGTCCAAAGCTGGAAATTTACAATATCAAAACCAAAGTCATCTCGATTGCTATACGTTTTAGTTGTAATTATGCCATTAGATATTGATAAATGTATATCCAGAAATAGAGTCTGTAGTTTAGGCATATTCCGTTTACAAAGAAATCTATAAAACAAAAACCTCAATGATCCCAAAGAACAAGAATGTACAAACTGCACAATTCCACACTACAGTGAAGTACTGTGAGGCCATTTACGGCAGCCAAAGTGCTGGTATCCTCAACTGTATTTAATATTAATATCTTCTAAAAAGAGAGATCCCGCAGTAACAAAATGACAAAAATGAATGAATATAGACACAGATTTACCGATGTAAAATGCTGCAGAACTAAACAAAGGACTTTGTCAATTTTCGTTTCACTGTGTTCATTTTCTCAGAATTTATGCACCTTTATAACAGCTAGTACTTCCCCATAGTGTAGCTGATACATTCTGATTCTTTGGTATCGGTGCGCCATTTTGAAAGAATTCGGAAGAAACAATAATATACCTATAGCGGGTTACGGATTAGTGGACAATGTTGCAAATTGCATCACTGTTCATGAACGGACTCAATAAACCCAAGTCTACCGCTTTGTCTTTTGTATCTCAAAGGATCTATATTTCTCAACACGTATCTGGACTGCTTGACACAAAAAGAGCTGATTTCAATAGGGATAAGAAGTTTACAGGAATTTATATAAACAAACACTCCTTAAATCACATGATCGAAGAGTCTACTGTGAATACCTAGGCATTGATGGTTCCAACCATTAAAATGTCACGCATGTAAACATTTTGTCCGTAAAAATACCTCATTATGTACCAGTTAAGTGATATAGAGTAAGTATGTTAAAATACACGGTACGCAGACAGATGCAAATATATGAAATTAAACTAACGCACAATTAAATGTGTCACCTCAAGTAACTGGTTTCATATCACATATACATGAGCCCAACTTTCTCCTGCCTGTCGTGCTCCTGCCCACACCACTCTGGACAATGCTGCTAAGGTATCGAGTTGTTAGTCCCGATGTTATATTTGTTATAAGAACAAATCAAACGTGCCGCGCAATCAGTAAAGGGACACTTTTTGTTATTCGGATGACTGTGTGAGAGAACTGATCATACTGCGTGGAACACATTTTTCATGCTAACATATAGTCATATATACGGCATTTGTACTATGTTTTTATCTCTGAAGGGAGTGTTGTCTTTTGTGGAGCTCTAGGCTTTCTCCGAGGAGCTTTGATTTCCTGAAAATTAAAATAAACCAATTTCAAATAGGATAAACTGCCCCACACTATATATTGTATTAACAATATAAATGGTTTTGTTGGTGTCCTCTTCCTCTTGGTGTCTAGGAAGGGCTGCGGTTTGTAATTGTGGCACTCCCTGGACTTATCTCTTACCTTTTTTAATGCTATCAATCGTTTCCTGGCCTCTATCTAAGGACAAATATAAAATATCCAGACCGAAAAGAATAACTTGGTGGAGTCTGTTGTCAGCGGAAGGTCTTTGTTACTTTCAGATGCTATTGAAACATTGGTAAAAAAAGGTAAGAGGAAAGTCCAGGGAGTGCCACAATCACGAACCGCTACCCTTCCCAGACACCAAGAGGAAGAGGAAACCGACAAATCCAAACACAAATCGAACAACGTACGAAAAGCACTAAGATTAGTTCTCTCTTCCCCAAGCAATGCTAAAAGGACTGAAAAACACAAGAATAAAATGACACAAGGTAAGACATAAAAGAAGTCGCCTCGTAGAATAAACCACAAAGCAACAAAGAGTAAGACTAACACCGCCTTAGAACGGTCAGTAGAGTAAACCACCGGGGGATGGGATTTAAAGCATTTTTATAACTAGCCAACTTCACCCGGGGTCCCGATGCTACTATTAATACAGAAATACATAAACATTCGGTTCGCATTAAGGCTCCCAACTCAGTCAATGCATCAAAGCAAAAACATAAAAATTAAATTAATCACTATAATAAACAAAAACGTGAAACAATATATACTGGTTTATTTTTCTATTCAATATATGAGGTAGAACGTCAGAGCGTACCTTTTGGCACCCAGTGAAACTAAATAGCAGCCTGTGAATTCGTATAATCTGCCCAGAAACTACACTTTGCGTATTCGTATTTTAGCCAAATATGCACAGTTTGTTCATGCGGACAATGAAGACTTGAATTAGGCTGCACAGGTGCAAAGACTGATTTGCGTCTTCTTTAGGCGCACATATCCGAAGGTACATTTTCTCACGTTATGACTCATATATGTTTTATTCAAAGAAGTACATTTGTATTTAGTCAAAAAGCTTTTAACTTTATCAACAGATGTCTAGAAAATTCTCCTTGGGCCAGTCACTTTTGCGACCGTCTTTTATCGCGTTAATAGTGACAGACAAACAAATGGCTTGTTGCATATCTATATATAGACTGCGCAGTAACGCTCAAAGCTAATATGGACTAATAGTATTAATCTTAACTAGGAGAGTCTCTTAAATTCAGGGGACGATAAAGAAGATGTGATTTTTGTTAAGTTTACCGCAAGATAATTGAACAAGCGTTATTAATATTAATTAGTATCAATGGGCTGATAGTTAGATGTTTACGGCAATATTTAACTAACTACGTGTACTAGTTTGTACTTGAGTGATTTTGTTTTCTTATATAAGATTGCTGCACAGTTAGAAGAAGAATGGAAATCAGCCCTAACATTACCTACATCAATAATAACAGTAATCATTATTATTGATTATCATGTTCGTCCTATCCCCTCCTTTTGCTCCCGTTAATTTTTTTCTTAAGGGAACGAATTAAAATTGGATGAACAGTGATATATTTCTTTCAGCCCACGGTTTTAGTTTGGCTATCGCCCAAATGAAAAGTTCTAACCATATGTCTATGACGCGCCACTTATGCTTATAGAAGGCATTCAAAATATTTGATGACTATGTGGATGCAACATAAAGAGTATTGCTGAAGAAAGTTTTTTTCATGGTAACGCTGGTGTACTTAGAATTCATAGACTATTTATTAGATTTGCCGTTACATACGACGATGAAGATAATTAAGCAGCTAATCCGTAACGTGCTAATTCTAGATACAAACAACGTTCGTATGAACGTAGATTTCTTAGTTGCGGTTTTTAGTCGCGTCTAGGTAAAAAGGCTCTCAGAACTTTTCATCGATATAACTTTTCCATGTGCATGCCCGGTACCTTACCAAGGCTGCATATTTAGTTCTAGTTCATGGGATTATGTTTCTCTCAGTCTACCGCATAGGTTCTGACAAAAGTGCACGGATGCGCAGGCTCGTCTGAACCCTTGCGGTTCACATATGCGTATACGGCTCTTTTACCTTGAAGCGATTAATTGTTAAGTAAACAATAAACGTCATTAATTCTTTACTGCTCTAGCCTACAGCATATAAACACTTTTATTCTAGCCGCTATACAAATATGCTCTAAGAAGCCACAAAACTGTAAAACCATAGTGCTCATCTCTATCTTGCACAGAAATACCTGTCACATGATAAGACAAATCTTGCTGCTAGACTGAAACAAGAAAATATTCAAGAAAACATAATTTTACTTTGTTCGGCCGTTGAGTATTGCAAATGTGAAATTTGTATGATCACCTTCTCCCGTCGTCTGTAGTGCCTCGGTAAGACTAACTTCGGTATTGTGGACTTATCTTGGTGAACATAGCATAGACACTGCCCAAGGAGAGCCTTAATCACAGAACATAGCGTACTAATACAACTCATAAGGAAGATCAAACAAACCTATCTTAGCATTTCTACATCGATCAGCAGTAAAAACAACCGCGGTGTTTGAATTGATTGTACTGCTATCAACATTTTACCTTTGTTTCAAATGTTGCAAAAATGCAAAATGATTGTTCGACTCGCATGGAGGCTCCTATATCTAACCAGTCATTTAATTACATTCCAATTTTAAGGCGTTTCAGTTGCCACAGGAATAAAATCGATCAGCCTTGAGAAGTCAACAAGGTTGATAAAAACCTCATGTCAATTATAATCATAACTGCTGTTTTGAGAAACAATTTTAATTTAAAGGTGTTCAATTATAAATGCATGAATTGACTAAAGGGCGCTTGGATAAATTTTGGGATCACTATAAATCATCCTCACATTTGCTCAGAAGAGTTGAAATAACGAAGCGTAATGTTTCTGAAATATTTAGTGTTTAAAAGATATTAACTATGCATACAGTATACAGTTTTATCATAATAAAATGCCAACGCAAGATATGGTACTTGAAAATGCAGACAGAATAATAAAAGACGTAGAAAATATCATACTCTGATTAATCAGGGTCTTACAATATGAAAGTCGTAACAAAGAAATAAAGCTTAGCTGAAAAAAAAATTGGCTTATCGTGGGATTCGAACACGGTCTGCACGAATAAAAATCCAATTGTCTAACCACTGAGCCGCCGGTCCGCCCGAATAAAAATACAGTGCTCTATCCACTGAGCGAAAGAATCGACTCCATGACGCAGTTGTCAGAGACTGAATATATATCTACAAGCTATACGTAATCAGCAGCGGCAGATAATCAAAGGAAGAACTGCTAGGTCGTAACACTACCCCTTTCCAAGGAAGTCATCGTTTAAGATGACGCAAGCATTTTCCGGCGAAGAAAAATCCAATCTCTGACAAACTCCAATCTTACGATATAAAAGTCGTGACAAAGGGATGAAGCATAGCTGAAAACATTTCCGGCCTATTGTGGGATTCGACCCGTCTGTCCAGATTAAAATGCTCTAACCACTGAGCCAGAGAGTTGACTCCCTGACGCAGTTGTCAGGGATTAAATAAATACATGCATGCTGTGCGTAATCTGCTGAGGCAGATAAACGAAGGTGGGAGTGCTAGGTCGTAATAAAGACAATAAGTAATATTTAAATTTTCCAGCATCCCTAACGCCCCCACGGTACTTACACGTTTTCTTGTTGGAATACATATAATGTATTAAGAACTCTGCATACGCGAAAGAACTCTGCATACGCGAAATGAGAGAAAGACTACTACTAAACATCATACAACTCACGTCTGTAGGTATCGTAGCTACTGTTCCTTTGACCTTGTTAGATTTACCAGCAGCATTTATAAACTTCCATGCTTTCTTTGCCTGGTCACGTGCTCTGTCTGTCACTTCTGAGCTGCGTAATGTCACGCCAAATATGTCTTCATGGAAACGATCACCATCCTAAAACATGAAAATAACATAATTCTCAATGGATAAAAATAGGTGGACGTTATATGCGGGTTGCCATGCATTTCGACAGATTTATAACAGTCATTGTATCTCCATAATGTTGCTTAGATACTCTCTGAGAGTATCTCTAGTGTCCTAGCGAGGTGTCGTAGCCAAATGAATCGAACGTTTGTCTGTATTGCTGAAGGTTATGGATCTGAACTTCAAAGAGTACTCGCCTTTGTATATCATAGTGATTAATTTGATTTTTATATTTTCGCTTTGATGCATTGACTGAGTTGGGAGCCTTTAAGCGAACTGAATTTTTATGTGTTTCTGTATTAAGAGTAGCATCGGGATCCAGGCGTTGGCTGGCCGTAAAAGTGCTTTAAAAATCCCTCGGTGGTTTATTCTACTGACCGTTCTAAGGCGGTGCTCCCGGTGTTAACCTTACTCTTTGTTGCTTTGTGGTTTATTCTAGGAGGCGATTTGTTTTACGTCTTGCTTGTTTAGATTTGTCGGTTTCCTCTTCCTCTTGGGGTTTGTGATTGTGGCACTCCCTGGACGTTTTTCTTACCATTTTTGCCTTGTATTATTTTGATCGTAATTTTCAGTCCTTTTAGCATTGCGATTACCTCGCTTGGGGAAGAGAGAGCTAATCTTAGTGGTTTTCGTACGTTTACCCGATTTGCGCTTGTTTGGTTTCGCTCTTTTCTTCTTCGTGTCTGGGAAGGGCTGCGGCTTGTGATTATGGCACTCCCTGGACTTTTCTCTTACCTGTTTTTCAACAGACAAACAACTACCAAAATGGCTATGTTCACCTGGTACTGAATGGGTAACTTTTGAGAAGGGGCTATCGGCAGAGGGAGGAGACGATTTGGCCTGCCTATCTAATGCTATGTCTGAAGCTCTAACTCCCATAGCCCGTACGGCAGCAAGGTTATGGGACAACTTTACGTTTTAAGCTATGTTCTTTGACTGTTTTTTAATTCTGGAAAAAGTCCTTATCTACCATAAAATAAATAAGCACGGGTCCACTGCTAAGTGTCCGATATTGGCAGGCACCGTGTATATATTTTCTTAACAATATTCGTATCCGAAGTTGTATAGCGTTTACAAGCATGTCATTCTTGTTTCTGTCTGCATGTAATGCTTGGTGTTTCCAGTAAGAAAACACAATACTACATAACGGCGGGCTTGGGATCATATGCGACTCACTCACATGAACAAACTAAATGAAGAAATGCTCACTCGCAAACTTATTTACACGTGTTTAAGTCAACAATTACCCGCAACTTTAAAACGTAATCCTTTGCATCTTGTGTTGTCATTTTTCCTTCTGTCACGATGATGTTTTCTAGTGTTTCTGTAACATCACTAGCCATTTTTACGTCACCACAAACGTAGAAATGTCCCTCTTGTATTACTATTGTGCGATAAACATCTGCAGAATTTTTGGTTAGAATATCTTGAACGTAAGTCTGAAAATAACAAACAAATCATACATCTGAAATTTCGTGAAATAAATATCATTTCAGGGGGAGAAAATCTTAAGTGCCCTTCTTGTTTTCTTATCTTAAAGGATATAATTTATATCAAATGAGTAGTATAGAACGGCACTATGGGTAAAATGTTAGAAAATTTATCAGTTGTTTCCAGTACTATGAACGTGTCGGTGTTTATGCAAGAATAACTTAAATAGATGTTTGTCTGAAATTTTATTATCTTGAGATATAAATAAACGTAATCAAAGTATAAAGTTTCTTATGAGGAAATAATTAGCACTGAACTTGTATTTTAGACTCTCTTATAGATTTTAACATTATTCAGCTAACTATTTCATAACTTCAAACCTGTGCACAAGCCAATCATATTCACGAAAGGAAAGTTAGTATTAGCTGTTTGGTTACGCAAACAAGCCTCTAGTATCTCTTACCGCGTATCAAATCCGTCAAAGGCATTTCCGGTAGCGGCATGTACAGGTTTGGACTCAAACCTGAACAAATAGGGGTGTAGGGCGGTCAGGTATTGGCTACTCGTACAAGTCATAATGTTGGTATTATTACTGTGCAGCAGATATACAGAATTGCAAAAAGTAATAATTGAAAATAGTTATAAAGCGGACATTGAAAAATATTCATGCTTACCTACAACTATTAAAGTTAAGCATTACAAAAATGGGCATTGACAAACAGTAAAGACGAAAATCAGACGCAACAGAAACCCGAGTCTGATCTTGGTCTATATATTTAGACGCGATATTAGCAATTAACAAACAAAGAGTGGCATGTCCTTGCTGACTCTTTAGACTACCAATGACATCAAGCGGGAGAGCAAACAGGCCATGTCACAAACGAAAGAAACGCTAAGGAATCAACTCTTTCTTCCCCTACGAGATAATAAAAATGCAAGCCAGAACCCACAAAAAACAACAATGTCAATTAATAAAACCAACACAAGAAACAAAATGCCCCGAAGCGAGTAGCCACAAGGCCACACATAGGAGAAACAAGTCTAGGACCAGCGCCTCAGATTGGTTAATAATTGAAACTAAATCTTGTTTTTATCAAAACATTTCACCCTACGTTGTAAACAAGAGGACTAAGGGATCTGTAGCTCACCTGAAACTATTTGCTCTGAGCAAGTCAATGGTTATAATTTTAAACACTGAAACATATGGTTATCTTAACCGGTACAGTTTAAAAAAAGCCTTGATCTCTGTACCCTACAGTAACTTGGTTGGTATGGAATTTTGCTTTAATTAATTTTGCGAAACAGACACTTCACATAAAATATGACTTTGATCTCTTTGTGGTGTCTTTGAATATGGAGGTCTGCTCATGTATACCCTAGAGGATGTAAGCAGTGTTGCAAACTACATTTCTGCCTATGAAGAGTCTCAATAAAACCAAAAATTCAATTTTCTCTCTGTAGTGTGCTCCTTGTTTCCAAAGACAACCTTTTAGGTCTTTATTTGATAAAGGCACATACCAAATATAAAAGATCTGTCCCTTTTAACTTGACACAAGAAGCCTTTTTAAAGTTTTTCTCCATATGAGTCTATGTAAACAAGAACCCTGGGGGAAACCATTTTTGATCCAAAGGCTATAATGTAAAACATCTTGTTAAAGGTTCATTAGTAAACTTAACGTCAAATGTCAAAGGCCTATGTCTTCTTATTTCACAAAAATAAATTTTACAACCTTTTCCCTATACTAGTCTATGTAAGATAAGTGATCTCTGAGATGTAGACATTTTAACCCTAAGGCCATAATTTGAACAGAATTGGTAAAGGCTCTCCAGCTGAAGGTACATAACAAATATCAAAGGCCTGGACCTTCTATTTTCAGATCAGAATAGTTTTGAAATATTTCTCTATATCATTTCTCTATATTATACGAGGGATGTTCGAAATGAATTGCTTATTGTCCTCTAGCTCGATATCCACGTGGGGCACGATAAAAACCAATACATACCTGTATAGGGCTATTCAATATCTACACAATGGTATATAAATGTACATGTTAGACTAAGTGTAAGACATAAAATTTGCCATTTGAATACACGCAGTCATTGACCACTGCAGTAAAAATGGTTGGTAGAAGCGTCGACAAAAAATATGAAATACGGGCTTACATCAAAGCTCGCTCAAAACTTGGTTGTTCTTTGAAGAAGCTGATGACTGAAATTTCTACTGCTTTTGGACCTTCTTGTGTGTCTTATGACACAGTTCAGCGGTGGAAAAAGAAATTTGAGTCTGGTGTAGAGTCCATCAAAAATGCACCGAAATCAGGTAGGCCAAAATCTGCATCTCGTAAAGAAATCGTTTCCAAAATAAAGGAAATCATTGAAGGAGATGCCAGATTTACAGTCGTGATATTGCACGAAAGGTAGGCATATCACTATCAACGGTTCACCTTATTTTGAAGAAGCATTTGAAAGTCAGAAAGATTTCTGCTAGATGGGTGCCACATCTGTTGACTGACGAGCAAAAGAGGCAACGGGTTAAAGTGGCCAAAAAGCTGCTTCAAATGTTTCCAAAATATGATAAAAAGCAGTTTGCCAATGTCGTCACAGGTGATGAAACCTGGGTCCATTATTTTGAGCCCGTCAGAAAGGTTAGCAATAAGATCTGGGCCACTAAACACAGCAAACGCCCAATATTGCCAAACGTTCTTTGAGTACAAAGAAGGTTTTGTATGTAATCTTCTTCTCTGGTGAAGGAGTCGTAATAAAAGTGCCAGTGAAAAAGGGCAAAAGCATCACCGGAAAGTACTGCAAAGACGTAGTACTGAAGAAACTGAAAAAGTATTATCAGAAACGACGCCCTGCCACTAGTTTTAAACATGCCCGTCTTCTACATGACAATGCCCCAGCTCATACCTCCGCAATAGTTACGGCGTTTTTGAAGAAAGAAAAAGTAACTGTTTTGCATCACCCCCCATATTCCCCAGACCTTGCCCCATGTGATTTCTTTTTGTTTCCGAAATTGAAAGCATTCCTTGCTGGGCGGAAATACCAGTCCCGACAGGCACTTGGATCTGCCATTCATCAGTACCTTATTACTGTGCCCAAATCAGCGTACCGTGACGCCTTCAAGAAGTGGATACATCGGCTGAAACTTAGCATTTCTAGCTAAGGGGAGTACTTCGAGGGCATGAAATGAGTACTTTTGGGCTAACTTGAAATTTGAAGTCTCCAGATAGAAATAAGCAATTCATTTCGAACATCCCTCGTATATTCCCGCTTAGCTTGGCCATTTTTGAACCTATGACTATAATGTAAACGATCTTGGTAAAGACTTACTTGATGAAGCTACATAACAAATGCCAGAGGCTGCTTCTTCTACTCCCACAAAAGAAGATTTGATTCAGTTTGTTCCCTATTTGAGTCTATGTAAAACAAATGAGCCCCGGGGCAGGGTCATTTTGACTCTAGCGCTATAATTTAAAAAACAAAATTTGGTAGAGGTCTACAAGAGAGAGCTATATACTAAATATCAATGGCCTGTGCTTTCTAAGTTTAGACAAGAAGATCTTTTTAATTTTTACCTATAGGAGTTTATGTAAAAAGGGCCTTTCCGCAAAGAGGGTCAAGGTTAACAAAATGTTATCATTTTGTCAAACTTTAATGGGCCTATTGCTGCATACCACGCCCCGGGGCCATTGGCCATTTGGTTCCGGAGAAGAGGAGTTTTGTAGGTTTTAACCATATATAGCGGCCATCTTCGTCATGAGACCAAGATACGGCGAGCAAATGTTCTTTCTCCTTATCCATTGAGGATCTGTATAAAATGTGGCTTTGCTGGGCATTCAAGTTTAAGAGAAGACGATTTTTAAAGTGTTTCCTTTCCGTTTGTCCTGTCTATGTAAAGTGTCACCTCTGGGGCGGGGCTATTTTGAAAAGACGTTTCAAGAAAGTGAACGACGGACAGAGCTTGCCTTTATAATAAGCTCATCTATGAGACTAAAGGCCCAAGTGAGTTAAAAGCATATTTTTCGTGCAGGGTTCTTTTTTCTGATGGGTTTTCATCATTTATACATGCTTCGTAATTGTTGCATTCCCTAGTACTTACATTTATGTATATATCCCCAGAGTAGACACAGAAAACATCATAGGCACAAAGTGTGCCAGAAACAAACTGCATTTATCATGGCTAATATTTGCTCCAAGCTTAAGAAAAAATATGGTTTTATATGTATTTTTTTTAATGATTTTATACATGTATAGAGCCCTACAAAAGGGAAGTTAAAATCCGAAAGACAAATTTGATAGTGACAGAAATCATTTTAAACATTTTGTTTTCACTTTGATAACTTGTTAGTTTTCAAAAATCACATGGCTTTTATTTCAGGGTGACATTTATGTTATTTTATTCTTCATGAGTTAATATCCGATGCACACTATGTTTGACAGTGTTACTCCCATTGTTTGTAGAACAGTTTCGTAAATTGATTTGTTCAGTCTGATCTGATGTGAATTTTGTCTTTCCGTTTAGGGTAGAACCCTTTTCAGAAGGAACATTGTGTGCAGAAACGCAAACGGAATTCACAAATGTTGCCCCCTTCCCCCTTGTCGAAAATGGACAAGATCCACCAAGTGTACCCAGGCCTCTATAGGTAAATGAACGGGCAAGAAATATAAGCCATATCGCAGAGTGACGACGTTTACAGACAAGAAGCTCCTACAAAGCATTCCTTTACTTTTAAAAAGTGTGCGACTCCTCTAAAAGGCAAAGCTGTGCTCCCAGAGACTGGATGCAACGATTCTGCCTTTAGAATAATCCACAAATGAGACCGAGGATGGTATTTCCATCTCAGAGTTTATTCACCTGCAGGTGTGTCAAATTTCTTTATGCTGTGTATTACCTTTGGTTGGTTTGGTTCTCTGGACAGTGCAATATACACTTCCTTGATCACACCCCTTTCTTTAGCTTTTTGAAGTTCTTCCTTGTAGATATTGTCTATATTGTTGTTTCGACAGCCGAAATATAGGTATATATCTCCCCAACCTTTCGTTGATCCTCCTAATTATAGAAATATAGAAATGTATTTGAGCTGCTTGATGCGAATGGGTCATTAATAATATATTGAGAATTAAGTATATATTCTCTTTTAAGGGAACCAAGTATTTCACAACTGCCTTTGTCTGCCTTCTGAAGATGTATTTAGTCTTGAAAAAAATTGGTTCTCTTTAATATAGACATATATTCTGAAGGACCTTGGTTTGCAGGAAAGTAAATAGGAAATCACAACATTTGTTTTCCTTGTACAACGTTGCAGAAACTCTATCAAGGATATTAGAATTCGAACATGGATCTCCAGTTCCTTGAAATGGATTCTGTGCATTTGATAAATATATTCCCAGTAAGCTTTCTGCACAAATCTATAGCGGGCCGTTATTGGTCCCTCAGGGTAGCTGACAAGCCGATAACAGCCCGCTGTAGATTTATAAAGATTGCAAGCTGGGAAACTCCGACTTACAAGGGAGACAAATTTTGTGCCTTCTGCTTGTGTTACTGCAAACAATGTCCGTTCTACAAAGGGTGTTTTCTGATAGGCAAGACTTTGCTCAAAGTAAGAATTTGCTCCTCTTTTCAACAGTCAGGCAAAAACCATTTTGACAAATTCTCTACTTGAGGCATGTGCAGAGAGCAGTCTTATGAGGACGTTAGCCGTTTTGCTGATGCATTCTATCACATCATGTAATTTTGTGAAGAGGCCGATTTTCTGTGGATAGTCTAAGAAAGTGTGGACTCAAATATAAAAGCATTTCCAGAATCGCTGCGTATTGTAAACCGTATGGATTGCAAGGGGGTGAAGTTTTGGGCATTTGCATCATGTAAAATATTTTAAGGAGCTTGTCCGGGAAAGGCTATGGTCACAGAGAAGCCCAACAATGTCATCAAGAAGACTAATAAATAAACTTTGACAGAGAGTAAATACGTAACAAAACAATGACAACAAAACAATCAGCTCACTTGTCCAAAGTGATGTGATCAAAATATCCGTCAGGATCCAATAAACACTGTAGCCAATACGAGCAAATTCCCGAAGCAGGCTGCCACAATGTCAATTCAAAACAAACCATAAGTTAAAACCTTAGAACTGAAACGAACCTGCGACATTACCCTGTCCGATCATAGACCTCCGTGTGTTTTGTAAATTGCCGATGATCCGAGACTTCTATTTTAAAACAGCGACATCTCTGTCCAGACAACGCATATGCGGAGGATTATCCAAGTCCTCACGAGATGCATAAGTCCGAAGGTGCTTTTTGCACGCTTTTACTTATATCGGCGTATAGCATAAGCAATGATCATTCTGTCAGACGCACAAGCTGTCATATTATTTCAGTTCACGTTTTACAACACTTAAATCCTTGTGTGTTATTATGTCTTCTCCCAGAAAAAAGGGATAATTGGAACAAAGCGATAGTAGTAAGGAAAAAGCAAATGTCAGGGCAGAGAAAGAAGAGATACTAGCTAGCACGCCCTCTTTATCCTGTTGCACGCACTGCATATGCTTATCACCACTTTCACTGTTTAATGTGTCTTCTATAGCACCAATTACATAAAAAGGTATAATACCGAACTTACTCTGAGGTGGCTGCATCATTTGCATATCTATCCTTCTCTGTTGCCAGAAACTTCGGAATGGTGCTATACCGGTCCCAGGACCGACAAGAATTATTGGTTTTGTGCCGTCTTCAGGTAGATGGAATGCTGGTGCTCTGTAAGTACAAAAGTAAGGTATTCGTTGTTTATCGCTATCAAAGGAACGCGCCTCAACCTGTGCTTCAACTAATGTTACTATAACTTTTACAACTATGGGTACTCGAATTCCGGAGCCAATATTGAAATATTTCAGCGTATGGAACTAGCTAACCTAAAATCTAGCCCAGGAAACTTCGACATACCAGCACATATTTCATTTTGAGGACTGTTTAGTGCTTTCCAAGTATTTATTTGAAGCTTGCTTATGAGGACTACTTTTATGAAACCAGCCATACTCATACGAACCCCTTCGATACTTCAATTATTACCCGATTTGAGAGTGTGTGCGTTGTTCTCATAGACATTCCATCAACTTTCTTAAACAAAACTGCGGTTTTTCTCAATAGTTCAATCAAGTACAAAGTATTTACATGATTTTCTCAGACGCTGTCAGATTTATAAAGGCGAATGTTCTTCACCCATTTGTGCATTTGGAATTCCCTCCTTCGGACAGCTAGGCTGCTGCATTTACCATTTAACGGATAGTTTTCAATACTAATACAGTCGACTCCCGTTATCTCGAATTCCAAGGGACTCACTGAAACACTTCGAGATATCCGTACTTCGACATATCAGAGTTGAGAAAGTGAAGAAAACAATAAATTGAACAATCACATTTAACAAATGAATATGTAATTTGACTCCTGAAGTTAGAAATATATATATATATATATATATATATATATATATATATATATATATATATATATATATATATATATATATATATATATATATATAATGTGGAAAAGAGGAGAAATTGCTCCTCAGGAGCAATTTCTCCTCTTTTCCACATTATTTTGTTACCTGTTGTCATAGTTTCATGTTAAATTGTGTTGGGGTTTAACGACACGTCAACCCTTGAGGGTCATTTTGTGTCGTAAAACGGGGAACAGATTTTCACTTCGAGATAAGCGGTAATTCGAAATAAGCGAGTTCGAGATAACGAGATTCGACTGTAGTTTCAATTTAGCAAATGCCAAACAATACAGACCCTTATTAGCAGCCTTGTTCTGTATCTGAGATCACTCGTATCGCTAAAATGTACCTCGTAATACACCAGCCAATGATGTATCCCTTTTGCCAGATTCACACATGTTAAGTGCAAGACAAACTAATCCGAAACTGATTTTTGTGATAAATATTATGGCAACTACAGACTGGCAAGCTATTTTGTCAATGAGACATGTTGATCAGAACTCAGCAAACAAAAACTACGTTAAAATAACAGCGATTCAACGTTGACTGAACGTCAAGACCTTGAATAAACGATGAATTGACGTTGTTTTAAGGTTGTGAGCTTCCTGGGAAGTCTTTAAGAAAAAGCATGTTTCAGCGGTACTGCAATCTGTTCAACATGCTTTCCAGTTCTAGTCAGAGAACATGGCGGATCAAAAACGATGTTCTCGATGGGAGTTACTGCGATCACTCACCGTCCGTCGTTGTCGTCGTCCGTCTTTCCGTTCGTATGATCCTTTGGTGATATTAGCTGATAGTAGTTAAAAATTTAGAATCCATGCAAGATTCTGGTTGCCATGGCAACCATAAGAAACAAAACTTAAAAATCTTGTCAAAAACCACTGGACTGATTTTAATATTAAATTTGGAGTAATGCTCCTTTGGAGACCCTCTAGCAAGATATTGGTCAAGCCATCATGATTCTACAAAAAAAAAAAAAAAAAAAAAAAAAAAAAAAAAAAATACTTGGTCGCAAGGAGACGGGACTCATTTTCCCTTATATATATATTTTTTTTGGAGAAAAACAAATGTTGTTAGAAACCACTCAACCGATTTCAATATAACGTGACAGAAATGTTCCTTTGGTGACCCTTTACCAAGATTATTCAACAAAGCATTGCCGCCAGGGATCGATGCTTATTTTTCCTCTGTACGAGGGATGTTCGAAATGAATTGCTTATTTCTATCTGGAGACTTCAAATTTCAAGTTAGCCCAAAAGTACTCATTTCATGCCCTCGCAGTACTCCCCGTGGCTAGAAATGCAAAGTTTCAGCCGATGTATCCACTTCTTGAAGGCGTCACGGTACGCTGATTTGGGCACAGTAATAAGGTACTGATGAATGGCAGATCCAAGTGCCTGTCGGGACTGGTATTTCCGCCCAGCAAGGAATGCTTTCAATTTCGGAAACAAAAAGAAATCACATGAGGCAAGGTCTGGGGAATACGGGGGGGGGGGTGAGGCAAAACAGTTACTTTTTCTTTCTTCATAAACGCCGTAACTATTGCGGAGGTATGAGCTGGGGCATTGTCATGTAGAAGACGGACATGTTTAAAACCAGTGGCAGGGCGTCGTTTCTGATAATACTTTTTCAGTTTCTTCAGTACTACGTCTTTGTAGTACTTTCCGATGATACTTTTGCCCTTTTTCACTGGCACTTTTATTGCAACTCCTTCACCAAAGAAGAAGATTGCATACAAAACCGTCTTTGTACTCAAAGAACGTTTGGCAATTATTGGGCGTTTGCTGTGTTTAGTGGCCCAGATCTTATTGCTAACCTTTCTGACGGGCTCAAAATAATGGACCCAGGTTTCATCACCTATGACGACATTGGCAAACTGCTTTTTGTCATATTTTGGAAACATTTGAAGCAGCTTTTTGGCCACTTTAACCCGTTGCCTCTTTTGCTCGTCAGTCAACAGATGTGGCACCCATCTAGCAGAAATCTTTCTGACTTTCAAATGCTTCTTCAAAATAAGGTAAACCGTTGACCCTCTACTAAAATTATTTAAACCATCATTATTCGTAAAAACAAGGCCACCAGTGCGGGGCTTATTTCCCCTATATATCTATATAGAAAACTTTAATCTTCTTGTCGGAAACAACTGAACCAATTTCTTATTAATCTTTTTGTCAGAAACAACTGTACCAATTTCAATATAATTTGGCAGAAATGTTCCTTTGGTGACCCGCTACCAAGATTGATCCAGCGTTTACGATTCGTCAAAAACATAGCTGACAGGGGGCGGGGCTTATTTTGTCTATATTTATATATATGTAATTTTGCTGAAATATTTCTTTGGTGACTCTCTACCGAGATTGTTCAAGCCGTCTTGATTCGTTAAAACAAGGGACCTATTTTTCCTATATATATCTTTTAGAAATGTTGATGATCGGATAAAAAATGAGGCATTGCTTGCCATACATGGCATTGCTACTCCATTTTATAGGGTCATTATGTCACTCTTGAACATAACATATCTCAAAAAGTCTTAAAGCACTGAAATTAGGTGAAAGGGCAATAGTAAGTACGCAGTTTGCTCAGATGAGCGATAAATGACCATCATGATCCTCTTATTCATTGATGTAATTTAAAAGTTTTTGATATAGTTTTATAGACCCAATTAACGGCTAGACTTCTGATATGTATTTCATACTTATTATATTCACAGTTTACTCTTTCTTCTTAAAGGTTCCATGTTCCTCAAAAACAGACATTTTATTATAAAAAAAAATATGAATTGATATATGGTATTATACAATCATAAAGTGTGGCGCCTGACAGCCTGTAAAATTTTAATTTGTCTCTCGTTCTTGAAATGAAATGATTTTCATCGTATCTCTGAATTAATGTTGCCAACATTAATGTTGCCAACGTTAATTCAGAGATACGATAAAAAAATCATTTCATTTTGATCCAGTCCAAAAACGAGAGACTAACTGAAATTTTCCAGGCTGTCAGATGCCACATTTTATGAAGTATTAATAATATATATCGATTTATTTGCTAAAAAAATGTCTAGTTTTGAGGAACAGAGCCTTTAAAGACATCTAAAGATTTTAGTTTCAAAGTGTTTATCAGCATTTCTATTTTAAAAATTTTAAAACTGTATGTCATCCATGGTGATATAATATCTTAAATATTATTGTATATATGTGCACATGTTGTTTCATGTTTACTTTTTGTGTTAAGCTTTTACAATACAAGTTAAACTAGCTATTATAGGTAACTGTGGTAAGCCCTTTAAAACTTTGTATTAATTTGAAAATGATCCCTACATAAGGCAGACTTTTTGGCTCTATAGTTAATTTTAAGATAAATACCTTAGAACAAGCAATTAATAGGGAAATGAAAAGTGATTTCAGATTAAATGTAATCAACAACAACTATTTTTATCCAGAATAAAACTATAACACATATTCAAGTGATATAGAAATGTCATCTGAATTTGCATAAAGTGCGGGCAGATCTGGAGCTACTTTGCCTGAAATGTGTCTAACGAACATCGTAAAATTCTGATAGCCAACAGCTAAAGGCTGGATACGCTTATTGGTAATATAGCACTTCTTTGTAATGCGCTGACGCCGAAACATACGCTCGTCTTATATTTTACATCGCGCTAAATAATGGACTTAAACAATCTGCACTTACTGTCTAACTACGCAAGGTATAGTGCTACCAACTTCTTGTTTGTTGAGCCATGTAGAACACACTCCTTCATGGAGAGGACCGGCGTTTCCTGCAAATTATAAAGGATATATAATGTACTATTAGTAATAAAGAATTTAAAAAAAAAACATACTTAAAACAACATGTCCAAACACGCTTTAGTGTCTGCTACATTCTATCATTTTGTTTTACTGGGTATTGTTGAAACAGACACCAATGTTGTTGTTTATGATAAATTGAAAAAAATATAATTAATTCTTTATTTGCTAGCCTTCCCTTGTTGCCATATTATTCTGTACGGTAAAGACAGGTTTTTGTTTGGACTGTACTCTTTGCTTCTCTTTATGTATTATCTTAGCGAAGAAATGTATTGAGAAATTGATACACAGTCGGGGGAGGTGACCATAAAATGTATTTTTCCTTCTTGCTTTAATAGGAAAGAATGTGCTGCCGGTGGGAGAAGAATGCTCTTTCCCTTTAATCTATAACTTTTTGCAGAATGACTCAGTTCGATGAAAGAAAAACCCGCAATTTCAAGCTATGTTCTCCTTGTACAGAAAGCTCCCAGTAATAGGCAACCCGCAAGCTTATTTGTTAGCATCCGAAAATTAATGTCGCCTGATTGTCAGAAACAGAGGTGGAAGATTTTTTGTAGTTGTGAGAATATCTTTCCTTATATTCATCCTAAATATTTGGATAGTTATGCTTGATCATTCTACATCTAGATAAAAAAAAAATCGCAAAACGCGGCATTTGATCAGCGTATCCACTGTTGATATATATCAACAGTTAGTCAAATGGACTTGTTCTACGTTTAGTACACCATCACCAAAACATACCTATGTAATTCTGACCTCCTTAAACCCCACGTTTATATAGTAAAACTGGGGTTTACAGGGGTATACATTATTTTTCTTATTTTTGTTCAAAACATAGATTGTGGGTACTTGTTAGAACCGCTTTGCCGAGGCGGTTCTAACGAGTACCCACAATCTATGTTTTGAGCAGAAATATGAAAAATATCAGAGTTTTTTTAATCTGAAAATTTTCAGTTTTGGAGGTAAATTTTTTTATATATTTGAATAGGCGTGTTTTCTTAATGCATGTGGACGAACTGACCTATGCAATTTCTATAATAAACTTGATTTTAAGGTTTATTTTTTATCAAAAAAAGAGTTTTTGCTTTTTATCACGGATTTGAAATTATTGATGTTCCATACCAATATTGTGAAAATTTCAGAAATTTTGGACAGGTGGAATTTGTTAAAAAAAAAAGTAGCATCCAAACTACATGTCCTGTCGATGTTTGCATATTTTGCAGCCATTGTTACTACAGGAAAAATTAAAATATTCATTTGTTTTTAAAACCAATGACTAAAATATTTTTTGTGCATAGGTAGTTCCGACAAATGATTTTGCATTCAATCATGCTAAAAAGGTTAAAAATTATGTCTTCTATATAAAGAACAAGGCATAAAAAAAAAAAAAAAAATGACTTCACGAAAAAAATTGTCAAAAGGAGAAGAGGTTGTATAAAGTATATTTGAAAATACATTAGACCCGGACGAGAGGCCGCAAAACGCCGTTTTTTGATCTACACTGTTCGCCTTTCATTGAATAGTGCTTAGACCTATCAACACGTAGTAACATCCTGTTCCTAAGGTAAGGTGTTTTAAAAATATATAGGGTAAGTAAGTAAAGTATGCCTGAGCAAAAAAGCAGACCCAGATGAGACACCGCACCACGGCACTGGTCGTTGCGACCCAGCGGGCGCATGGCATTTTTGCAAAGTCACAGTAACGTCGATGTAACGTCATAACGTTGCGTCGACGTTCATGCATTGTCGTATAAATGTTATGCACCCGCTGGGGATCTGCTCAGCCTTGGGGTATATTTTGTGCGGAGGTTTGTTCTGCACGCTTTGGTCTCACCTTGCGTTCTGTAGCTGACTACAGCTACAGTCGCGTCTATCGTCCCTGGGCTCATCTTCGGACTGGAGCTTATACTATAATAGCGTTGTTGTAGTAGCGGAAGTTGAGTAAGCAACAAAGACGGGGGAAGTCTCAACGATGGAAATTCATCTAGTACATGGACTATATTTGGATAGCTGTCAAATTTCCATTCTTCGTACAAGTCAGGATCCTATAACAGATAAAATATGAGCCTTTTCGTAAGAACTGTACCGTTTGACATGTGCACCCAATGAAGACTCGAATAAGCATGTGCAGCCACGTATTGAAGGGCAGGTCAGTTTCTAGCGAAAGAATGTGCACAATACTGATAAACCGCTTAGAGGACCAAGCCTGCCCAGTAAACGTGTGGTTAGGTAAATTGACCGCGCTCGACATGACCCCATTAGGATGACTGGGCCGTAAAACCTCAAAACAAACAAATCCACGTATTGTGATCAGAGTCTTTTTTGTCTGCATGGAAACATTTTGCATCATTGGTAATAAAACTTGTGCCCAATGAAGACTCTGATCAGACTGTGCGAATGCGAACTGACTTGAATCTTCTCCGGGCGTACACGTTCGAAGGCGGGTTTGTTAACGTTGCAGCTCATTTTAGTCAGAATATATCACTTTATAAAGGACAGTTTAGCATTGGCAGTGTATACACTTAAACTGCAAGTGACTGAAATAATGCGTGTTGTGTTTGGTGAACAACATACAACGGTCATTAAGTATTCATACTTATACCAAATATATTCTATGGCACTGCAGTTTTACCCAATGATACCTCACTTGATTTTCCAGTATCATCAAACGAACAAATATTGATAAAGCCTCAACACAAACAAATCCACGTATTGTGATCAGAGTCCTTTTTGTCTGCATGGAAACATTTTGCATCATTGGTAATCAAAATTGTGCCCAGTGAAGACTCTGATCAGACTGTGCAAATGCGAAGCTGACTGGAATCTTCTCCGGGCGTACACGTTCGAAGGCGGGTTTGTTAACGTTGCAGCTCATTTTAGTCAGAATATATCACTTTATAAAGGACAGTATTAGCATTCGGCAGTGCATACACTTAAACAGCAAGTGACTGAAATAGTGCGTGTTGTGTTTGGTGAACCACATGCAACGGTCATTAAGTATTCATACCTGAACCGGATATATTCTATGGCACTGCAGTTTTACCCAGTGATACCTCACTTGATTTCCAGTGTCATCAAACGAACAAATATTGATAATATTAATGTCTCCGGCATTGCAATGGTGCATTCCGCTGCCTAAGGTCAACGGACATACTTTTATGAGTGAGTAGGGGAGCAACTCTTTTTTCAAAAATGTTTTGCCGCTTTCTAGAATGTATGCATTCGGAACAAACTCTTTTCTGTTAGAGTATAAGCTCCTTTTCAGAAAGATCTTAGTGTGCCGGGAAGTAACAAAGGAAGTCACAAAAGTGTCTCCCTTGTTCAGAAAGGAGGAATATCTACTAGGAGTATGCAGTTTCTATAACAAAAACGGAAAATTTATCAAACAGCCGTATAAACAATGTACATGTTATTCACATGACTACGTATTAAAAAATAGAACAGTTCCAGCCGTGAAATGTTCAGTAATAAATCACAGGTAAGAGGGCAGTTGTAATGTAGATCAAATCACGAGCGCGTAGCGCAAGTGTTTTATCTATTTACAAATGACCGACACACTGTAATTTATTATTAAAAAAATCACGCAATACAGCTGCTCTCGATGCTAACACACTAAAAGTCGACTAAAATGCTGTGGATTCCTTCAGATTCTCCCAACCTTCCGCTATTGTTCGACAAAGCCCTTCACAATTCCTTGGCTAAAATACATGCATGTACGTTCAATTGTTACGTATCTGATGCAAAAAAAAAAAAAAAAAAAAAAAAAAAAAAAAAAAAAAACATTACAAAGTCCTTTGTCCGGGAAACGGCAAATGGCGTCAGAGAAATACTTAAACACGTCGCAAAACAATATATTTTCGCGTCATGCTCTTCCGGCCAGTCATTTTTTGCATATAAAACACAATTCGTTTCCGTTGACTATATAGCTGTGCTGTGTTAGAATAGCAAATACGCTATAAGGTTAACATAACGAATGTAAAACTTCACACGGCTCTCTCAGACTAGAATTAATCAAGCACAAGCGAATTTTAACTGCCGTTCCGGTGTGTCTTCTGTATAACATATTGGCTAAGAAAAACATCTTGTATAAAATATAAATTTGTGAACTAACATTAGTAAGATTCTCTATTTTTTCCCTGTCACAATCTTTTGTAGCTTGAGCGGAAATAATTTTCAGCAAAGTTTGGCTTGGTGGCGTAGTGATGTCAAGGAAGCGGGCAAATGCTGTCCGTAGTGTACAGACTGGAATTTTCTTATACGCATCCCATGTTTTAACAGAACCTGTAAAAGAGCAAATTTTGTAAAGTGACAGTGTACCGCATCTGACAGGTATTTCAAAACATACAACATACCGGATTATATCCCACTTTTGATTTGGTGTTTAGTTGACTAATAGTGATCAATTTGTGAATAAACAGCAGTTAGTAAAGTCTGTATTAAGCTCCAAGTAAGAAAAGGGTCGGAGGCGGGGGGTGTAGGGGGCGTATGCAGCCCTGCAAACTGCCATGCTGTGATATAAAAAGTCTCAATAATATCAAGACCCCGAAATTCGTTTTTTATGTGTTCTGTGCATCCACGGGCAACCTTCATAGATTTTATTTTACATCACTGCTGCTGGAGTTGTGCCGTGTGCCGGCCTAAAAACGTTTCCACGTACTTCATCATAGTCGTGTTTTAATTTAAATGTCCTAAGAAGCGTTGGGCTCATTCTGTATCTTGGAAAATCGAGTTCCACCTAAGCCATTGCTACTGAGCGTATGTACCCAGCTGGCACATGATGTTAATACAACGTCGCCTCAACGTCGATGCAACGTCATGACGTTGCATCGACGTTAAGCCGACGTTGTATAAACGTCATGTGCCTGCTGGGTAAGCTCGTAAACCAAATATCTGTATATGAAGAGACTTAAAAAACCAAGGCTCGGGGTTCGTTCATTCGTGCGTTCTTTGTTTACAAAGATAATCTTTTAGATCTTTGTTAAACATTAGCTTGTGTTTAATCATCTGGAACGATAGGCTCTCTGGCGTAAAATCAAAACGACACAAAACAAAGTACTGTATTGTAGGGACAAAATAGCCAATTCCTTATCAATCTGGAACCTACACACTTGTAGCTTGTGTAGATAATACCCAAAATTTAGAAATTATAAACGCTAATTTCAGATAGTAACGGTATGCCCACAAAGGACCAAACTACAGTGTTATATATGAAGACACTCAATCAAACCGAGTTGCAGATTTTCTTTGTTTCCAAAGGCAATCCTTTTTTACTTTTATTTTTTCTACTGTAGCTGGTGTTGTGCATGGCGGCGGCCGTAAAATGTCTCCCCGTACATCATCATAGTGCAGGTTATATTTCATTTACAGTTAGAATGAAACAGAGTTTGTATAATAAAAAGCAAAGAAACTATTTCACACATGAAACATATTTTCTCAAATAACTTCTTTACCATGTATTAAAAATTACTTTTCACAACATATCACAGTACGTTTTAAGGAAATTTTGAAAATGAGAGAGAGAGAGAGAGAGAGAGAGAGAGAGAGAGAGAGAGAGAGAGACTACCCTCTAAATTAAGTATGGTTTGCTTGCTTCCTCAGAAGTGATTTTAAACGTTTTTCCATGCTCGTTCGAATTCTACAACAAATCCTTGTTCAGAAATATTTCGTGTTTTATGTTTAATCCGGATTGTTTTCATTATATAAAACGTATTACTATATATAAAATATCTTGCAGTAAAATAATGAAATTCTTGATTTTAAAGTGTGGATCATTTCTTCTCTGTAATCGAAAAGCGATGTATCTTAAAGTTACTACTAAATGTATTTCGAGTGATTTTAGGAAATTCGTTAACTGCATCCAGAAATAGTGCACATGCCTGCATTCCAAAACAATTGCTTTAATGTTTCGATTTCCATATTACATAAATCACATAAAGAGGAACGCACTAATTTATACATAAGAACTGGTTTGTCGGTACTTTTCTTTTAAATATTTTTATTTAAAATTGCGAACCTTTGTTTCAGTTATTGTCGAAAGTGGTTTGTGCAGCAAATCTTTTTTGCAGTTTAATTCTTCATCTAAAACGTATTCTTTCCATTTCTATTCAGATGTTTTCTCTTCAGCCTCCCCAGAGTTTATTAAAATAAATAATAATAGATAAGTTTATTAGTTTTGCCTTTAGAGGCTGGTTGAAATCCGCTTCGGAACGAAGAATATTTCTGGTTTCTAGTTTCATTTGAGCTTCCCAACGATTTGGTCAACTCTGAACAAGGGTAATGAACTTCAGAATTGTGCAATCATAAATATCTGTTATATACGCAATACCTGTTTGGAGTCAACACTGTATAACAATCTACGAATTCCCATTATTTTATATTCGAATTATTTCATATAATGTCAATACTATAATACACTGTTGCATCATGTTGCCCCGTTTACTCTAGTTTATCTAAATATGTGTTGAAAATGCATTTTCTTTAACATTCGTATGTATATCCTGCTCGTAAAGGTTAAATTCGAAGAATAAATCTATTCCAGAATTGTTTAATTTATCTAAATATATGTTCTTTAATTGACTATTACTGTTTGGGTTTTATATCCTTTTTAATTAAGTTATCTAAAGTGTTTTTATTTTTGATGTCTACATTTTGTATTCCACCTGCTTCACATGTTTATATTTAAGTGCTTCTTTTATACATGTTCAGGTTTCTTGTCTAAAATGAATGCACATATTATTTTTCAATGTGATTTATCGTATCTTCTGAGGGATTCGGAAGTGGCCAAAGTGCAATTATTGATTTTGGGAGAGCAAATGTTTTGAGAACAGTAATTTTTACCATTAATGTTAATTTTCTGTTACACTGTTCTAGGCAAATTGTTTTACTTTTGAATCCAGATTTAATTTTAAATTGTATTCTTTATTTGTGTTTCAGACCATCCCAAGAGTTTTGTCTTTATTTGAACTCCATTTAAATATCACATTCCGTGTATGCTATATTTGTATCTTTGGTAACGCCTATTCGTAATGATTGACTTTTTTTGGCATTTAATTTTAAGCTGGATAAAAAGCTTAAGTTTTCTAATAATTCGATTAAGATTTCAAAGACCTTTTGAACTAATTAAGATGAAATATGCATCATCAGTATATGTAATGTTGACATCGTGCTATTGTTATACCTTTGATATCCTTGCTTATTCTAATTTGGTTAGTCAATAATTTCATACATATTATGAATACATATGGGACAACAGACATACAGGTTTCGGATGAGGTCTGTCTGGCTAAAACCAGCCAGTCTGGCCTAGAATACTTGACACTTCGGCTGTTTTCAAGGTTTTCAATGCGCCAATTGCTCCAGCACTACAGCTGGTGTTTGTTTCATTTGTAGGCCGTAAACCGTCACCCGTACTTCATTATAGTATAGTCACTATAGTGTAATTTATGTTTTCAGGTTCTTTATGCTCAATGAATCTATTCCGGGAATTTAGAACCTTGATTTAAAGGTCACTGATAGGGCCTTATTTACAGACACTATCTAGTCTTCCCAGCAAAAAAAAACCTGACACTTTATCTGTTAACAATGTTACGTGTATCTACTGATCGCAAGTGCCAGTCCACTTAGATTTACATTTACTATTCTCATGTTCAAGTTGTTGAGCGACGTATCATGATGACACACGAATCTATACTGTTAAAAACCGGGACAAGGAAAATACCAGTTTATATGATATAAACCCTATCGAACTGTAAATAAAATCCACAATATTACCCAATGGTGTAGTTCTTTCGTTTAATATTTCAACTTGAATTAACTGGTCTGGAGGCGGGGCGTTGTGAAGGCGGATTAAAATGGCATCCACAAGGCTTGGCGAGTTCTCTGGATAGATTGCGACATGGTCACCGGGTGAGTAATTTAGATCTTCTGCACCTTGTGTATCTAGCTTAATAAGTATGGTTTTACGACTGCAAATAAACATAAACATATACATTATCGATATTTTTTTTGATATTATTATAACTGTACATATTTATTATATGTTAGTCGATAAAAAAGACCTAGCGGTCAATGTTTCAGAAAGACAGCTGACGATGAACAGGAAATGCTACTACCCTTTCGACGAACCAAAAACATGAGAGATGAGAAACAAGCAAGGACTGAAAAACACCCCATATGAAAAAAAGGTATGAGAAAAGTCCGGAGAGTGCCACAATCACAAACCCACACACCAAGAGGAAGGCGAAACCGACAAAACCAAACAAGCACAAATCTAACAAACGTGCGAAAAGCACTAAGATTAGTTCTCTCTTCCCCAAGCGAGGTAACTGCACTAGAAAAACACTAGAATAAAATAACACAAGGTGAGACATAAAACAAATCGCCTCGTAGAATAAACCATAAAGCAACAAAGAGTAAGACTAACACCGGGACCACTGCCTTAGAACGGTTAGTAGAGTAAACCATCGGGGTTTAAAGATTTTTTATAGCTAGCCAATTTCACTCTGAGTCATGATGCTATTCTTAATTCAGAAATACATATAATTCGGTTCGCATAAAGGCTTCCAACTCAGTCAAAGCATCAAATCGAAAACATAAAAATCAAATTAATCCAAAAATGTAAGAGAAAAGTCAAGGGAGTGCCACAATCACAAACCGCAGCCCTTCCCAGACATCAAGGGGAAGAGGACCACAGCCGCTGAAACGATGAAGAATTGCAACAGTGGAACCGCTTTGGATCGGTTTGTAGAAACACTACTGAGTGTGTGTGTGTGGGGGGGTGGGGGGGCGGGGGTAGATGGAAGGGTTGCGGGGATGGGGGAAGAAGTAGGGACCGGGGCTTCAGGACCGACCAAACTAAGGAGCGAAGCAAAGTTATCATCTGGTCAACAACCAAGCTTGTAACTGACAGTTGTAAATTTTAACATCGAGTTTAAATCTTTTTCTGAATTTTACATATGGACCTTATCCAGGCAAAATCACAGTCGCTGAGTGCAGCTCTCCCGAGGCACCGATATAAGGTGTTGTTTATTAAATGGTTAAAGAGCAGTGTTTGTCCGCCCTTCAGCTTAAACTGTGGCGCTTTGTATGCATTATTCTAGCACGCCTCGCCTATATAGCCAATGGTTAAATTCAGTGATTTATTCTGCAACAAATCACCGGAGCTTTAGCGCTCGACACTATCAGGCGCCGTTCCGACGTCAGTTTGACACTTTGCTGATGCCAGTCTTCGTTTCTACGATGTTAGACGGTGTAACGTTGTTTTCCTTGCGACAAAAACGTAAGATTGCGTGTAAACGTCAGCCTTACAGTCAAAACTGTTGGCGGGATTTCTTTATTTGATTGCGGAAAGTTGGAAGACTCGACAGGATACATTTACTTTTACGTCGTTTGCTATTTGTTAGATTCGAAATAGATCAGCTCTTCTTTGTGATTTGTTGAGTAATAAATCACAATTTGTCGGTGATTTGTAAGAAGATATATAACTCGTATTCCGGGCTCGTGATTTTATCGTCTTTTCAACTGATCTCCAAACAATGATTTATTACTCAACTAACCACTGCTACAGCCGATCTGTTTTTTAAGTACATCTTTCATTATTCTAAATGTTTTATGGCATAACGAGTATTTCATTATTTCACAGTACAGGCGTACAGCACAGAGGTAGCCATTTCAAAAAAAAAAAAAAAAAAAAAAAAAAAAAAAGAAAAAAAGCGCTTTTGAAACGAACAACGTCAAGGGAATCCGCACAGTCTTGCCAGAACCTAATCTGTTCGCATCGATAAGCTGAAGAACAAAGGAGAAACTTCAGTCAAATAATTGTTCTGTACTTGAAAAAATTTCAAAAATGCACTAGCTAATGCTTTGACAGTTCACCTTTACAATAATTACATTGTATCTGACATTCAAATTATTCCAAGTATTTTCTAAATGACACACAAGTTAATCGGGTTGTTTATTATGAAAATAGGAATATTACACGGACGAAGTATCACTTCTGGAGTTTTGAGAATTTATTTGGCTGTACATTTTACTTACTAGTACCCGATACAAGCAAACAACTTTGAGTTTTATCTTATGCATTTCTATGGGAGATTTTATAAACCAACGTCATATCCGACCTCGATGCCATGCCGTTGTTAAAACCTTGACAGGTTTCTGTTTACTATTTCAGCATGAAAAGGAAACTGCTAAAACAAAGATTAAATGAAATGATGATATTCCCTTACTCTGATTTTGGAGACTGTAATTGTGTTCTCTCAACAAACTTGCACGGTGCTACAGGCTTACCATGTACCTGACTAAGAGCTGCAATAAAAACAAATTCAAGTAAGCTGTTAAACGTACTTCAAACGCAGAATTAGCAACATGTTTGTGTACAAAAAAATCTATTTCAGTATATCTGTACGAGAACAGAATTATGTTTATATCGTTCTTAAAGTCTTGGAAGCCGCTTGTGTTGTTTCTGCTCTCTCAAGAATGATGGGATTGTTCGTCATAAAATTTAAATACTTATTTCGACTGGTATATCATTAGCTGGTTATACTCGCGCGTGAATACACACACACGCACACACGCACGCACATACATGCATACTAACTGGTTCTACCAAACTAGTGACACATTTGCCAATAAGTAAATACATTAAACTATATTTACATCACCTACAGACGTACCATCTATAATGTTTATTTCTTTATCTCCTGATGCTGGTGTTATACGAAATTTTTCGGGTGACCATGTAAAATCCGTCTTTGACAAGTCACCAGCGGCATCTCTCAAAGTTTTTTCATCGCCGACGCAAAACGTTTCACAAGCTGCCTGTAAACGTGACAAAAAATAATTATATCATCGAATACCAGAATCAGCCTGCATATCCGCTGAGCCGTATTGAGAAACAAATATCTATGGCTATATTATTAAAGTGTTTTCGGCCATTTATACCTCATCAGTCACCCTCAGATGTTTTTAAATATTCCGGAATTAGTTCAGTGTTTGTAATCTTTGCGCCCGAGTAATTAAGGCACTTGTCCGTTTGAGATATGTAGGGCACGTTCCCCGCGTAGTAATTAAAGTGCACTTTAAAGAACTTCGTATATTCCCGCATGTAAATGGTAAAGACAACGTAAAATATCGCTTTGTTGCTTTATGGTTTATTCTACGATGCAATTTGTTTTATTCTTGACTAGTGTTAGTTTGTTCTTGTGTTTTTCAGTCCTTTTAGCATTTCGATTACCTCGCTTTGGGAAGAGTGAGCTAGTCTTTGTGCTTTTCGTACGTTTGTTTGATTTGCGCTTGTTTGGTTTTGTCTGTTTCCTCTTCTTTTTGGTGTCTGGGAAGGGCTGCGGTTTGTGATTGTGGCGTTCCATGGACTTTTCTCTTACCCCTTTTTGTTAGACGTTTGAACTGTTGAATACGTCTCACTCCTTACTACCGGTTGTCTGGATATCGCAATAACAGTGCATATACGTTGCGCAATTCAGTTTAATAACGTTCTCATTACAGAGTAATTCCAAACCGTATCCGTTTAAAATATATGCAAATTTATCTTGCTACCGGCTAATATGTCTCGAATATGCTGACAAAATATCTACAAGCAGTGCAGATCCAGATCCAGCCAAAATGTAATGTAAAGATGGTTTGACCTGGGTCTATTTAAAATGATATTATTTCTATGTTGGTCATATTTGTCCAAATGTGCATGCTTAATTCTATAATATTGATATAATTTTACCGCACATATGGAGCAGATCCCTGTGAAGGCATCATATAAGGATTATATGACATCTGGTGACAACACAAAATAACTCTTCCATACGAAAACAGTACAAACGTGGAGGAACCGCACTAGACTTATACAGTTTGGATGGCCGACAGCAAGATCGTTTTGGCCTTATATGTGGCTTATGTGTGCACAACTCTTGTCTTTTGACATGGCACAGTTCGACCTTTACATACTTGTTCTGTCCGCGTAGAGTTTTCTTAAGTAACCATGATAAGTTTTTCTCTTATATAAAAAGTGACAAAAAAATTCATGCTCAACTGATAATTCAACCAGATCTTTTATGGCTACTGCCCTCAACTTTCCTACTCTAATGAGTCTGTTCATAACAGGTGGTATTACCAGATTTACCTGGGGAACTCCTTTTTTCTGATAACACTGGTTCCCTGCACTGCAAAAAATAGTCTTAAAATCTTTATTTTTAACATAGGAAACCATTTAAAATTTGTAATTTGATTAACTTTTGATGCAGATGTAGATTTTGGTATCGGTTTGAGCTTTTTCATTGTGTTTTATATTTAAGAATTTTTTGTGCAGGTTTCTAGTTAGCTGTCTTATCAGTATTACTTAACTAATTACATAACAGAGCATCATTTTATTGCACCTGGGCAGATTGTAATGGTCTCAGTCATTAGAAACATATGAGAAAGCAATACCCCACTAACCCGACCTTGATATAGTAATAGTCGGGTTAGTGGGGGTCAAATTCTCTAAGAGAAAAACATGGCATGCTATGAGAAAATATGATAAAAATGCAGAGCTAAGAGCTCAGCTACCAGCCAAAATATGAGTCGAGAAAAACAACTGTTAAAAAATGAAGTGCATGGCGACGAAGAAATAACACTACATACTCTCTTCTAAAATGTTTTAGGATCAAGCTGCCATGCGGTAGGCATTTTGACGAAAGAGGGCAGAACTGGCAATCGAAAAACATGTCCTTATACTCTATGCGCTTATTTCGATAAACGATATGTTTTACTGTACTGAATATCAGTTGTATCCACAACTATAGTGAGTGCACTAGTTAACTTAGCCACTATGGAACTCAGGATTTGATAGGTCGTATAGAATAACAAAACTAAATCCTCAAAAGTTGACCAGAACAATTGGAAACTGTTACGAGGTTTTTCTTTTGATAGTCTTGTTTAGCAAGCATAAACATAACTAAGATTACTAGATGTTCTGGCAAAACAGGCATGCTGATATTTAATTTACTAATAAACATTTTGCAACTTTAGAATAGTTCCAAAAAGGTTCTGATAACGTCATATTATCATATAGATATGCATAAAGCCAAGATAATTATGCCGCCTCCTCCCGCTACAGAAGAGTTAACGATCAAAATTCAAATAGTTGTTTCCTGTAAGTTCTTCTTCTGTCCAACAATATCTTAAACAAGCAAAGTATCAAAAGTACTTAATAGATCATATTTCGGACTCAGCAACTTTCCCGAACTAATTCTTACTCAAATCGATATATATCGGATACTATATCCTTAGCCTGTCCCTAGTGGTTCTAATTCTATGAATTTGGCCAGTCCTTAGTTGTTCTAATCCGATCCGGATGGCAATTTATATATATTTGTATGTTCCATTAGTAATTTAACTCTGCTGTTATTGATTTTCTGTTATGGCATAACAGAAGATTCATCTACGCTAAAATAGTATTTCTACGTACTTCGAACAATATCGGAACCTAGAGTAAAGATACGAATGAAATTGCGTCGTTCTAAGGCGGTGGTTCTGGTGTTGTTCGTTTATTTCTTGTATCATTTTGTGCCTCATTTGGGGTAAAGCGAGCTGGTCACTTGGCTAATTGTTTAGCAATATGTTTTAACTATGGCTGTTCCTGTTCTTTCATTTTTCCTCTCAATTTGAGATGTAAACGGAAATCTGTGATAGAAGCACTTCCTGAAATTCTTCATTATTCCCCATTAATGTTTTACAGATATTGTAAAACAAAATTTGCATTCTCTGCTTGTAAAAAATCGGCCAAGAACAGCGGTTGTTTTATTTCTGATTGTGTCCGAGGAAACAGTTTGACATTCCAGCCAAGTTGTCATATAAACCAATAAGATAGGAGTAACCGTCTTTGCAGTATCTTATTTCATGCTGTTAACGTAGTGTGTCTACACATATAAGGTTATTATTTTTCGATGGAAAATTGATGTTGTGCTAAAGTTGCACTAAATGGCAATATCTTTGGTTGAAAACGTTATTTTTCTTGCACAATGTCTGGGAAAGAAACACCGGTTCTATCATATTATAAATCTAACACGTTCGATGATCTTCCATATAAGAGCAGCGCATAGCAAGACAGTCTGAGTAACAATGGTTAGTTTAATATCAGTAAAAAAATATATATATTATAAAATATATGGTTTAGCTAACACACTACGTGACTTGAACTCAAGTCTTCACATATATAGCCCAAAGTGAGGCTTTTCTTACTCTGAATATTTCTTGAGCCCAATTTCTAAACGACTCTTCTTGGCCACATAGTTCATCACCTTCTCCCATTTTTGAAATTCTTTCAGCCCCCAAATCTTGAAATATATTGTCCATATAGTGTCCAAACGCACAGAAATGTGGATATGCGCTTGACCCGAGTCCAAATACAGAATACCTAAAAACACAAGGTGGATTAAAGGAATACATTGCCCGCTCAAAGCACTTACGATTGTATGCCGGATGGCATTTTAGTTTTCTTTTAAAATTCATTTTTATCCTCACTGAACTAAAGCAAGAGTAAACAGCCATCATTCCCCGCACTCTTGTGTAATAACAATGTACGTTATGACTTGTTACTACAGATTGTGTTAGTGCTATGAAGCGGTCGTAAAACGTTTCCGCATACTTTACTATAATGTGCGTTATATTTTGTAGCCTTTTGCAGTCATTGACCCTATTTGGTTTCTTTTTTGACGCTATTCTGAGCTTTTATATGATTTATATGAGGTCGATGTGTTAATTGCACTCAATGATCCTTCCTTTTACAATGTTGTTCCAAACTTTTAGTTTTAAAATTTTGGTTAATATTAGCTATTAAATGCTATAAAAGCAGATTATTCTTGTTAACATAATTGATTTTAAGGACGCTCATTCGTCACCTTATCTCCTATATATAAATAACAAAATACAAAATTATCATCAGGACATGCGCAATGATAATAGAAAGATATTTACGGGAAGTTTCTAAAAAGAAAGCTAATAAATTTATAATATTTGAAAATAAATAAATAAATAAATACCGACATTTTGAATTAAACAACTGCAGAGGAAAAATATACCTGACATTACTGAGAGGGCCTGTCTCTAGAGTGAGGTTGTCTTCTATAGAATTTTTATTTATATTGTCCTCCTTCTTCGTCACTGAAGTTCGCATGCGGAGGTAGGAAGTAAGCCTATAATGATAGACAGAATAGTCAATTAACCATCGGTGCAATGTGTTGCTATGACTTTTAAAAGGAACTGTTGTTTTCAGATATCCAAATATTAATACCATTAAAAGAATTCAAACAAGACGACATTCTATGCGTGCATAATATAGTATTACAGGAATGTACAGGAAGAGTTAAGAAAATGCAGGTTTCCATGCACACATTCAGTTTGTCCCGTTTGCGACACATCGGCATTTTAGTTCGTTACTTGAAATGGTTTGCGCTTCTAACAGCCTATTCTGATGTTTAAACCTTAGACAACCATATCTTTGTAATACAAGTGCAGCCAACAACTGACTTTAAATTTATTACGAAGGAGCACGGATATTTTTTTTATCTAAGGCTTCGAATTTAATGTCTTCAGCCGTGTCTCTGCTAGGACTTTTACTGCTCAGCGTACACTAACAATTATACTTTTTACAGGTTGAAGTAAGGTGGATCAAAATTTTGGGTGCGAATCATAACGTAAGTGTAAACAGTGCAAGGGTAACCCCATTTTCAGTGTTTTTCGTTACAAGTTCAGTTTTGTCACATTGACCACTGATATGGTCTATTCCTCTGATGGCAGTACGTTTGCCTATTTGTTTCGTGTAATTAGATAGTTAAGCTGTGTTGTGGACTTAGTCGTCTCCTTTCAGTATACTTTAGTGTATTTTATATGTTCGGACACTTCAAAATCATTGTGCTATTTCACTAATACTGAATACATATCAATGATCAAACAAGAGGGCGCATTAAAACGGCATCTGCTGTCAGCTTTTCTATGTTATGTTCTTTGCTTCCAAGAATCTCTTTTTTAACAATATGCTTTCATGATAAAGCGTTTGTTAAAATATTGTCATAAATGATTTTAAAATACTGTAATAATATTTTAAATGATAAATCAAAAGGAATTAAACAATGTCTTAGCACGGTTTTCTCAACGTAGCCTGACTGTGCCACGCGTTTTAAAGATAACTACCTACAATAATCATATCTGAAATGCAATGGACTTGAAGATCACATTAGAATAAAGAATCACTTGTACCGTAATGAATAATCATGTGCACCGTACTGGAAACTTTATCAGTAAAAAGAGAAGAGTATGTTATGTCGTTTGCTCTCCCAAGCATAAGGGACATGCTCCAATGTTGTGCCTTCTACAAAGTTTTAACATATTGTAATCACTATAAATACGCGGACTTCTTCACTCCTTACGATGCCTACCCGTCACTGAACAAGGCAATTTTACCACCTATGGACATATCCGACCACTAAACCAATTAACGCATTCATACTTTTGGGAATATTGAAGGTTATTGGCCTTACTCCCGGTGTTGCTCTTACTCTTTGTTGCTTTGTGGCTTATTCTCCGGGGCGATTTGTTTTATATCTTACCTTGTGTTATTTTGTTCTTGTGTTTTTCAGTCCTTTTAGCATTGCGATTACCTCGCTTGGGGAAAAGAGAGCTAATACTAGTGCTTTTCGTACGTTTGTTGGATTTGTGCTTGTTTGGTTTTGTCGGTTTCCTCGTCCTCCTGGTGTCTGGGAAGGGCTGCGGTTGGTGATTGTGACATTCCCTGGACTTTTCTCTTACCCTTGTTTTATAAATGTAATGAAAATAAAAAAAATGGAAACGAGCATAACAACACAAAATTGCATTTAATCCAAAGCAGTATCACAACCAAACATAGACTATCAAATGAAGAGGATTGTACCGCTCTGGTAAAGAGTAAGCATAAGCCATTAAATATTCTATTCCGCTCGTATGTTTCTACTAAGATATTTGACAAGTTGGAAGTTGGATATATTATGCGTCTATACCGGTTCCAGGTAAACTTACCTAGCGCTTGACTCTGGGTGTTTCATTTCGTGAACGGCTTTTGCAAATTCCTGAAACACATATATATAATGCCTAAGTAGTGATAAGAACAAAGTCACTTTCTTTCGTTATTTTACATTTACTTTTTGAGTCTGAATTGTAGAAAAAACATTTCGTTAGTATCAGATAGGATTCGCAGTTTCAATTTATTGATTTAATTAACCGAACGTTTATTCGGGAGAATACCCAATATTTGGCTTACAACGAAGAATGTGCTTTTTTCACTTCTGATGTGTATAATAATCACAATTTATGGTCGTGTCAAAAAGTCTGTGATGCCCTTGTTTATCTTTTGGATAACATTTTTATTAGATTTGGAACTAAACTTTATAGACAAACTATTGGTATTCCGATGGGAACTAATTGTGCTCCTCTTGTTGCAGATTTGTTTCTTTTTTGTTATGAGAGAGATTTCATGAAGTCTCTCTCACGTAAAAATCAGGCTGACATTATTGAGGCTTTCAATTCAACTTCAAGATACCTTGACGATTTATTAAATATTGACAATATTTACTTTGACCAAATGGTGGACCGGATAAACTCCAATTAAATAGAGCAAATTCTTCCGATACCGAGGCTTCTTTTTTGGATTTGAATCTATGTATATCTAATGGTACAGTTTCCACCAAAATTTATGATAAATGGGACGATTTTGATTTTGATATAGTCAATTTCCCTTTTCTGGATGGCGATTTCCCTCGGCCTACCTCATATGGGGTATACATATCTCAACTTATAAGATTCGCCAGAGCTTCTTCAAATCTTAATGACTTTAACTACCGTAATAAAGCCCTTAATGCCAAACGTCTTAGGCAGGGCTTTCGTTATTTTAAACTTCGTAAGGCGTTTTCGAAATTTTATCGCAGACACAGTGCCTTGTTAGAAAAATATAGCGTCAGTCTGAAAACACTTCTGCAACAAGGTATAGCGGAACCCGAGTTTTACGGTGACTTAGTGTACAGATTAAGAAAAAAATTGTAGGTAAATCTAACTTTTCGGAGCAATTCAGAAAACTTATTAACCGTTATAAAAGAATTGGCTATAGCCTGGATATTATGCGGCAGACTGCATGCCTAGTTGTCAACCCAATCATTGTTTAATGGCTATGCTTCACTCTTTAATTGCACGACGGCGGTTCGGGCTTCAGACTCAATGACGGCCTCTTCGTAAAACTTTAACCAGTGGGTTGGGGCTTGACGATATGTCTTTGGCTTGGCCCGCCGTGGTTCAACTATTGTTTTTCATTTACTCTGGCATACAGTAGAAGTAGCCGTGAGTACTCGTCTTTGTTTATTATAGTGATTAACTTGATTTTATGTTTTCGCTTTGATGCATTCACTGAGTTGTGAGCCTTTATGCGAACCGTATTTCTGTATTAAGAGTAGCATCGGGACCCAGGGTGAAGTTAGCTAGCTGTAAAAGTGCTTTAAACCCCGCGGTGGTTTGCTCTACCGACCGTTCTAAGGCGGTGGTCCCGGTGTTAGTCTTACTCCTTGTTGCTTTGTGGTTTATTCTACGAGGCGATTTGTTGTATGTCTTTCCGTGTGTCATTTTGTTCTTGTGTTTTTCAGTCCTTTTAGTATTGCGATTACCTCGCTTGGGGAAGAGAGAGCTAATCTTAGTGCTTTTCGTACGTTTGTTCGGTTTGTGCTTGTTTAGATTTGTCGGTTTCCTCTTCTCTTGGGGTCTGGGAAGGGCTGCGGTTTGTGATTGTGGCACTCCCTGGACTTTTCTCTTACTTTGTTTGACATTCAAGTCTGCATAACTGAACTGATGAATTAACGAATACTTCGATTTGTGGCATAAATTGTGGCCATTAAGCGACTTTTAAGCGATCTGTGGCATGAATGGTGGTCATTAAGAGACTTTAAAGAGACGCGCATAAAATGTTTAAAGGACGCCATTAGAAACACACCGAACAGGACAAAGACAGGTTGTCTACATTGCATTCGTTACCAAATTTTCTCGGCAAGTTGGAATGCAAATTCAGGTCCACGAACTAATTAACTTATTGTCACGCCGATAATAACAATTAATTAAATACTGTGACAAATGCATGAAATATCTGGTAAAATATTTTGGCCCATTAAAAGTTTTAACGGATTCTGAATAAAATCTGACCTAAATATTTTTAAATGTCAAATTGGTCGACGTATGCTTTTTTTACACTTTATACTTTCTTAGTACAGAGGTTCACATTGTACTTTATGTCATTGTTTAAAGGTGGTTATCCGTTTTTACTTTTCTAATCAGTAGTGTGTTCTTTGTTTCCAAAGGCAATCGTTTTGACGTTCATTTTACTATACTGCACCTGTGTTTATGTCGTGTGAAGGCGTTAGAATGTCTCCCCGTACATAACCATAGTGCAGATTATATTTTATTTCCTTTGAGATTATTGGGCCAATTATGGTATATTTGAAAATGGAGTTCTGCTCATGTATACGCTAGATGGCGTAAACAGTGTTGCAAACTTTATTATTGCTTATGAAGAGTCTCAATACAAGAGGGCCATGATGGCCCTGTAACGCTCACCTGAGCATCATAGCACTTTGAGAACCTGATCTAGAACTGGTCAAAGCATACATTCTAATCAAAATTCAAAATGATTATATTAACAAGTAAGACAATGTAGCATGTCTAATGGACTGTGAAATAAAGGTCAGTGTCAAATATAGATGCCTGCACTCAAGAGGCCATGCTTAGATGTATGCATGTACTAAGTATCACTGGCTGTAGGAGCAATAGATACTGAGAAACTGACCTAAACACAAACACTTCACAAGTACCAAATATCACTCTGTAGGACCAAAAATTACAGAGAAACTGACCTAAATGGAATAACAAGAAAGTCAATGGATAGAAAAATATACGAGGGATGTTCGAAATGAATTGCTTATTTCTATCTGGAGACTTCAAATTTCAAGTTAGCCCAAAAGTACTCATTTCATGCCCTCGAAGTACTCCCCGTGTCTAGAAATGCAAAGTTTCAGCTGATGTATCCACTTCTTGAAGGCGTCACGGTACGCTGATTTGGGCACAGTAATAAGGTACTGATGAATGGCAGATCCAAGTGCCTGTCGGGACTGGTATTTCCGCCCAGCAAGGAATGCTTTCAATTTCGGAAACAAAAAGAAATCACATGGGGCAAGGTCTGGG
Source organism: Anodontia alba (assembly GCA_964016985.1). Lineage (NCBI taxonomy): Eukaryota > Metazoa > Mollusca > Bivalvia > Lucinida > Lucinidae > Anodontia > Anodontia alba. Next base: position 34,965,478 of record OZ024830.1, read on the forward strand.
GAATAGGGGGTTGAGGCAAAACAGTTACTTTTTCTTTCTTCAAAAACGCCGTAACTATTGCGAAGGTATGAGCTTGGGCATTGTCATGTAGAAGACGGACATGTTTAAAACCAGTGGCAGGGCGTCGTTTCTGATAATACTTTTTCAGTTTCTTCAGTACTACTTTGTAGTACTTTCCGGTGACGCTTTTGCCCTTTTTCACTGGCATTTTTATTGCGACTCCTTCACCAGAGAAGAAGATTGCATACAAAACCGTCTTTGTACTCAAAGAACGTTTGGCAATTATTGGGCGTTTGCTGTGTTTAGTGGCCCAGATCTTATTGCTAACCTTTCTGACGGGCTCAAAATAATGGACCCAGGTTTCATCACCTGTGACGACATTGGCAAACTGCTTTTTGTCATATTTTGGAAACATTTGTAGCAGTTTTTTGGCCACTTTAACCCGTTGCCTCTTTTGCTCGTCAGTCAACAGATGTGGCACCCATCTAGCAGAAATCTTTCTGACTTTCAAATGCTTCTTTAAAATAAGGTGATATGCCTACCTTTCGTGCAATATCACGAACTGTAAATCTGGCATCTCCTTCAATGATTTCCTTTATTTTGGAAACGATTTCTTTACGAGATGCAGATTTTGGCCTACCTGATTTCGGTGCATTTTTGATGGACTCTACACCAGACTCAAATTTCTTTTTCCACCACCGAACTGTGTCATAAGACACACAAGAAGGTCCAAAAGCAGTAGAAATTTCAGTCATCAGCTTCTTCAAAATACAACCAAGTTTTGAGCGAGCTTTGATGTAAGCCCGTATTTCATCTTTTTTGTCGACGCTTCTACCAACCATTTTTACTGCAATGGTCAATGGCTGCGTGTATTCAAATGGCAAATTTTATGTCTTACACTTAGTCTAACATGTACATTTATACACCATTGTGTAGATATTGAATAGCCCTATACAGGTATGTATTGGTTTTTATCGTGCCCCACGTGGATATCGAGCTAGAGGACAATAAGCAATTCATTTCGAACATCCCTCGTACATCACCTTAAAATCATCAAGACAAACATTTTAGCAAGATTCATGATGATCACTTCACAATTGTGACCTCTAGAGCATCAACAAGGTTTTCCTTTGATTTAGCCAGGTGACCTAGTTGTTGATATCAAGTGACCCAGTTTTAAGCTAGACCTAGAAATGATCAAGACGAACATTTTGAGCAATATTAATGATGATTATTTAAAAAAATATGACCTCTGGAGTGTTAACAGTTTTCTGCTGATTTGGCCTAGTGACCTAATTTTTGACCCCATGTGACCAAGTTTCGAACCTGATCTAGAAATTATTAAGACAAACATTTTGAGCAAGATTCTTGACGATTGCTTCAAAAATGTAACCACTAGATTGTTGACAAAATTTTCTGCTGATTTGGTCTGGTGACTTAGATTTTGACACCAAGTGACCTAGTTTCAAATCTGACCTAGAACTCATCAAGACAAACATTTTGAGCAAGATTCATGATGATTGCTTCAAAAAATGTGACCGACAGAATGTTAAAAATGTTTTCTGCTGATTTGGCCCGGTGACCTAGTTTTTCATCTCAAGTGACCCAGTTTCAAACTTGACCTAGAAATCATCAAGACAAACATATATAGCAAGATTCATGATGATTGCTTGAAAAATGTGACCACTAGAGTGTTAACAAGGTTTTTCCGCTGATTTCGCCAGGTGACCTATTTTTTTACCCCAGACGACCCAGTTTCAAACTTGACCTAAAAATCATCAAGATAAACAATTTGAGCAGGATTCATGATGATTGCTTGAAAATGTGACCGCTAGAGTGATAACAAGGTTTTCCGCTGATTTGGCCAGGTGACCTAGTTTTTGACCCCAGGTGATCCAGTTTCGAACTTTAGATATCATCAAGACAAAGATTCATGATGATTGCTTTAACAAGTCACCCGATGCTTCCTGGCAAGTTTGGAGTCAAGTAGCCTTTCGGTTCAGGAGAAGAAGCAAAAAATAGATTTTCAAGATGGCTGTTATGGCGGCCATCTTGGATTTCCGATTCGAATGATTTTAGCTATTTTTGATCTATAAGTCACCCCAATGCTTCCTACTATGTTTGGAGTCAATTGGCTTTTTGGTTTAGGAGAAGAAGCAAAAAGATTTTCAAGATGGCTGCCATGGCGGCCATCTTGGGTTTCCGATCGGCACGATTTTAGCTATATTTGATCTACAAGCCACTCCGATGCTTCCTAGCGTTTAGAGTCAATTGGCCTTTCGGTTCAGGAGAAGGAGCGAAAAATATAATTTTAAGATGGCGGCCATAACGGACATCTAGGATTTCCGATCGGCACGAGTTTAGCTATTTTTGATCTATAAGTCACCCAGATGCTTCCTAGCAAGTCTGGAGTCAATTGGCCTTTCGGTTCAGGAGAAGAAGCGAAAAATAGATTTTCAAGATGGCAACCATCTTGGATTTCCGATCGGCACGATTTTAGCTATTTTTGATCTACAAGTCACCCTGATGCTTCCTACAAAGTATCGAGTCAATTGGCCCAGGGGTGTAGGAGGAGTAGGCTTTTAAAGCAATTTTTGACGCCGCACGCCGGACGACGCACGACGCACAACGGACGACGTACATTGACTGACCACAATAGCTCACCATGAGCACCTTGTGCTCAGCTGAGCTAAAAACCGAGACTCCCATTTTCTAAGCCTTTGTGTGTTCGTTGTTTTAAAAGGCATTCTTTTTGACGTTTATTTTATTAACCTCTATATTCTTTCTTGATAATTCGCTAATAACTATACTAGATTTGGAATTTGTTTAACAGTCAAACTAAAAAAAGTAAGTGCGGACAAATTATACACATTTCGCTGCCGATCTATCTCTATTTCATAAACATTGAGATTTCATGATTTCTCTCTCTCTCTCTCTCTAAGATAAAACAAATAAATTGAAATTAATCATGGATTTAATTCAGATACTAGGTCGGTAGACGACTTGTTCAATATTTTTAACAAATTGTTGAAACAATCATCCAAGCGAACGCAGCTAAATAAAAGGATTTCTTCTGTTGAGTTAATTCTTCTCGTAAAGAAGTTCAATTCCTGGATTTAAGGTACTCGTAACATGTATCCAGTAGTACGATTGCATGTAACATCTCTGACAAAAAAATGATTTTTTAATTACAATGGGAAAATCCTTTGTCATATGGGGTATATATACCATCTCCGAAATAATATATACTGTTGGTTTGGAATTAATATATAAAATGGAAACCCAGGAAGGGCCACTCGCTCAGAACACATTTTTCAAAAGGCGCCGAATCAGAAATGAATGACATGAAACTACATCATAGAGCAGCACTAAAACGAAACAAAATAGCACTCTAACGAAAACGGAACGAATAAAAGCAAAGAAGAACAGCAGCGGAATTATTAGAACAGTAAACAGTAAAACTATTGGGAAGCTCAAGTCTGATTTTAAGAACGCTTAAACCGCCGTTTTTATCCCGATTCACTTGCACACATAACTATCTGGTTCATATAGGGGTCCACTAAATCATCAGTGGATCAATATAGAAAATATGTAATATATGATGGAGCATGGATGGGAACCTAATAATAAATTGAAAGTCAGTGTAAAACATAACCACAAGAATAACTATAGTGAGCGCGATCATAGATGAGCAAGTTCAAGCAGAAGCTATCCATGAAATATTTAGGACAGAGTGATCATTCAGTTTGTGGCCGCGACAAACAATGGTGCAATTAAATAGGGCAGCAAAGTAAATTGGTTTAATTCTAATTAAATATAAAATGTACACATATTAGTATATGATAATTTCCGGCTAGTTAGTGTCGTCACGTGGAAAAATAAGTACATGACAATGACCTGGAAAGACCTAATTCAAAAAACACAGCTCTACCCTAGCATGGACAAGGATAAAAATTAGTAGAACAAGAATATCAATAACATGGTTTCGGTTACCTCTCCATTTTCTGGCGGATCTCCATTTCCAAACGTGCTTGTTACAATTAGTACCAGTGCTTCATGTTCTAGCTCACTAATGTCATACTCATCCATACACATCACCTTCAATCGAGAATATATACCGAGCTATAAAATGATATACTTGTGTATGATTTGCTCAAATATGATTGTATTGAGCCGTAAAGTACCTGTGTATGATAAATCGATTAATGCGATACATTTAAACAGTTACGTTTAAAGAAATGCATCGCCATTTTGCAATCGTCTCAGTTATACAACCCATCGTTTCTGCTATGCATAAGCAATACTCTCTAAAGATGTAGATTAATTGTGCAACTGTTATGAATAGGTTGAGTCGTATTTGTTTGGATATTTTTTCGCATGTCTATTATTTATTATTTGAAAAACCACGCTTAGACTTTTGACATTGATAATAGCAAACAAAAAAACAAAAAAAAGACAAATATATTCATTGCCTAAAGCTTGTACCTCATTGGGCTGCAAGAGCTCACGACTAATTAAAAACACCATATTGCAAGGCACGTTGCGAGAATTATCATTTGGAGTCACACTGAGTAGGTACTTACAACACATCACAGCATGTCGTATGAATATTGCAGGAATATCATATGAATCCCGGCGAAAGTTACACTACATTTCACCTGGAGTTCTCATTCATGTATTGTGTATAGTTTGCGAATATTGCACAACATTTCTGTGGCGAAATTGCGATTCGCTGGCGTTTGCGACTTGGGTACGACTATCGTTCAACAGTCGCACGACAGGCATGCGTGATAAGTAAGAAATCGAAACGGTTCTCCCCGCCCTATCCCCCACCCTCATTTTCATTTTTATCTCCAATCAGTCGCAATTTATTTTCGTAGGTCACCAACTTCTCGCACGGGTTTGTCATATTTCTCGTACTTGCTAATTTCTAGCAACTGGATTGAGAAAGGCTGAAGATGGGATCTAGATACCGATGACTACTCAGTGACTTGTTTGCAAAAATAGTTATCGCTAAAACATTTGAACATGTTCAAATGTCACGGGACAGAAGAGCGAGGCCCTTCAAGCGATGAAAAAGAGAATCCCCACGAACTTATCGATACATTATGGAATGTCTCCCGTGAATGTCGAAATGTGTCGCCAACAGTCGCGGCCCAGTGAGATAGGGGTTTAGGGTGAAAACAGAAATCTGTCAGCCGCCATATCTACCGTAAGTATTCGAGGAGATGGACATATGCAGCGAGTGTTGACCCGGCAGATTTGTCACACATCGCAGGTAGTAAAACGGATTTGTTAAATTGTTAGAACAAGTATCGAAGAAGGTAGCTGTCCAATTATTTAGGTTGCCTAACTATGTTATTATGTCAATATTTTAAAACAGGTATGGATCAGAAGTATACTATGTGTTTCACAACGAACAAATTTTATATAGACTGCTCCTACCAAGTATTTTATTTGGAGAATTCTAGCCATGAAGCAGATCAAAGTCAGCTGGTACTTACCCTAGCATCAAATGCATGTTTAAATATTTGACAGAGTGTTTTTGAGAAGCCTTCTGATTTTCCAGTTTCTGTAGCATATAATATCATACACTTAACTCGTCGAGCCAAAGCCTTGCCCATTAGCTTTGCCGAAAATTTTACAGCTCTGAAAGGACAGAAGGAAGCAATGAATAGACCAAGAAATGGGAAGAATCATTCTTATGGAACATCCATGCAAGCTCAAACGTGACCTTAGTATACTAAATTCATTGTATTCAACTAAGTAGCCGAAAAATGTAAATTAAAGAAACCACTAAACAAAACGTATGTCTGAAAACTAGACTGATGTAATTTATTTATGTTTTAATTGCAGATATTAATAACAAGGTACTTTCGCCGATGTTGTTTTTCAATGATACTCATTTTAGTCTTGTGTATGAAGACAAAGCAAGAGTGCAAATAAATCATATTAAGAAGTTAATACTTAAAGCAAGTGTAATAATCATATATTCTTTGTTCAAGTCTTATCCAGTAACCGTAAGTTTCCTTAAGAATGTTTATATTATTTCTAGTGAATTAAAAAATGCGTTTCTTCTTTTTTGAATAAGTTTTGCATTTTTCTTAGAAAAAAAGAGTTTAATCGTCCTACCGTAAAAAAGATAAAAATTAGGAAACATTCTTACTAAGGCGACTAAAATATGCTGATAGAAATAATAAACAAATTTATCTCAGATTAATAGACAACCAAACCAGAAACTTCTCCGAGTAATATATATCGCTGCATCGATGTTTAAACTGTTTTTATGGTGGGACATAGGGAAACATGGGTAATGTGCATTACAGATACCTTTTGTGCTGTGTGAGTAAATATGCTAACGAGATTGGGTGCGGAGTGCACACTGCTTATTTTCCTAGTCTGGTGCAGGGATATGATTCAACTATAATCGCATATACAGTAAAACTTTAATGGCTCGACTTTCGATAATTCGTGACTGATACATAATCATTTTTCAGTTTATAGGAAGTTTTTTGTTTGTTTTTTTTTCACAGAAACCTGTTTATTTAATTATGAAAAATGTCTGCTGCGTACCCGGTAAGGTGATTCTAAGGAGATGACTCAACATGCAGTTATTATATTGAGGATCGAAAACACATTGCTTAATTATTTCCATTAGTCTCCTGGTCTGGCACTATAATCAACACTCAGTGCCTCGTACAACAAATATCGCCTGAAACAAATATTCACAGTCCCAAAGATATTTGTCCGATTGAAGTTCAACTGTATATATCACAGCTATTTTACTCTTATTCGAATTCCTTAATCCTTCAAAATCTGAAAAGGTCATTATTGTAAAATACTTTTTTTTCCCTGAGAACAGGCGTTAATATGTTGTATTTCTATAGTTTAAACTCAGCAACTGATTGCCTTTGAGAAAGCAATGTATTGTGATATAAATAGTTTTAACATTTAGACGACATACTGTGGATTTTACTTAACAGCTGAATTTTTTTTTATTTTGCTGCCGTTTACGTTTATCTAGGCTACCATCGCTAAAGGAAACATGGATATAATTGAAATGACGCAAGCTACAAGGAATTTCAGGGCAAGTTACTTGATATGTGCATAAACATGGAAGAGAAAGAAAGCCTCTTACACTTTGGCAAAGCTTGGAAATACAAGAAAATAACGTGAATTGCTCTGAGACTTCGCAGTCTTTCAGGCACATATAATATATGTATTTTCGTAATAATACATGTCTACGTCTCTGTTTAAATATGCTTACATTAAACACTGACCAATTAAATACTAAAAGCTATCTTCAATTATTTCCTTTAATTCAATTTTATTACTGCTGGTCCGTAGCTTTTGAATAAAAATCAGTATTTTACTGCGGACCCACAACGTTGAAACAACGTCGATTCAACTTTGTTACAACGTTTTGACGTTGAATGAACGTTAAATCGTTGCTTAAAAGTTAAATGCTTGCTGGAAAAGTATAAATCTGATCAGAGTGTTTTCCACTTGACTGAATTAACTCTAGAGAATAGAAAATACACTGATGAGACACCCCTGTTTGATTAAACTGCACAGTTGATCAGTGTGACCTGTTCATTTGTTAATTGTTGTGTTCCGTTATCGCAGCAATTCCTCAGCACCGGTTTTGCACTAAGTATTGAGCCGACAGGCCTTCGTAAAGGGTGAATTTTTATCGCAGACACAGTGCCTTGGTAAAAAGAAATTAACGTCAGTCTGAAAACACTTCTGCAACAAGGTATGTCGGAACCTGAATTTTACGGTGACTTAGTGTACAAATTTAGAAAAATTGTGGGAAAATCTAACTTTTCGGAGCAATTCAGAAAATTAATTAACCGTTATAAAAGAATCGGTTATAACCTGGATATTATGCGGCAGACTACATGCCTGGTTTTCAACGCAATCATTGTTGATGGCTATGCTTCACTCTTTAATTGAACGACGGCGGTTCGGGCCTCAGACTCAATGACGGCCTCTTCGTAACACTTTAACCTATGGGTTGGGGCTTTACAATTTGGCTTTGGCTTGGCCCGCTGTGGTCCAACTGTTGGTTTTCATTTACTCTGTCACACAGTAGGATTAGCCATGAGTACTCGTCTTTGTTTATCATAGTAATGAATTTGATGTTTGTGTTTTCACTTTGATGCACTGACAAAGTTGGGATCCTTTATGCGAACCAAAATTATATGCTTTTCTGTATTAAGAGTTACTTCGGGACCCAGGGTGAAGTTGGCCGGCCGTAAAAGTGCTTCAAACCTCCCGTGGTTTATTCTACTGACCGTTCTAAGGCGGTGTTCCCGGTGCTAGTCTTTCTCTTTGTTGCTTTGTGGTTTATTCTACGAGGCGATTTGTTTTATGTCTTGCCTTGTGTTATTTTGTTCTTGTGCTTTTCAATCCTTCTAGCATTTCGACTACCTCGCTTGGGGAAGAGAGAGCTAGTCTGGGTGCTTTTCGTACGTTTGTTCGATTCGCACTTGTTTATTGTTTTTTCTGTTTCCTCTTCCTCTTGGTGTCTCGGAAGGGCTGCGGTTTGTGATTGTGGCACTCCCTGGACTTTTCATTTACCCTTGTGTTCAGTTCAGATGCCAGAGAAAACTGTGTTATATCAAGTCGACTACTTTTTATACTCATCCGTCAGTTTTAAACACAGATCAGGTCTGACTTACATTTTCAGTGATACAACAATGTGACAAAACATTTACGGTTTCTCTTCTATTGTTTCCGAATGCATGCTTGACATGGCTCATATTCGGTATGTTTATTTTAATAACATGACGTCCTTCTAGATGCGTATTGATGCTGACTGAAAACATATGAATGCCGGGATAGTGCCGAAGGTCGCGGTTCCTCGGCTGAACCAAATAAAATATTTTGAACAAAAAAAAGTAAGAGAAAAGTCCAGGGAGTGCCACAATCACAAACCGCAGCACTTCCCAGACCCCAAGATGAAGAGGAAACCGACAAACCTAATCAAACACAAATCGAACAAACGTACGAAAAGCACTAAGATTAGCTCTCTCTCCCGCAAGCGAGGTAATCGCAATACTAAAAGGACTGAAAAACACAAGAACAAAATGACACACGGAAAGACATACAACAATTCGCCTCGTAGAATAAACCACAAAGCAACAAGGAGTAAGACTAACACCGGGACCACCGCCTTAGAACGGTCGGTAGAGCAAACCACCGCGGGGTTTAAAGCATTTTTACAGCTAGCTAACTTCACTCTGGGTCCCGATGCTACTCTTAATACACAAATACATAAAAATTTGGTTCGCATAAAGGCTCCCAACTCAGTCAATGCATCAAAGCGAAAACATAAAAATCAACGTTAGTTTGCGGTTTTGGAACTAGGTAGAAAACAGAAGAGAGGAAAAGAATGGAACGAAAATGGAATTTGACCAAGGCCCGTACGGACACATCATATTCTAGCGCAGCAGTACTATGCAAAACAACGCTAAGAGCTCTTTAACATCCAGATTTGACTAAATAATATAAACCGAGACCTTACACACACACACACACACACAGAGACAGAGAGAGAGAGAGAGAGAGAGAGAGATCCAAGTATCTTAATGGCATAGAACATATAATATTTGCTTTTTATTAATATTTGACAGGTCATTACATTAATAGCTTTTATGAGCAGTACCATGCGTACTCGGTACCAAAACACGGCGCATGTTTGAAATTAATTAATGCATTTAACCAAGATTTTAGGGTGTGTGACTTTCTTACCATACTTGGTGTAACATTTGAATAAAAAAAGGTCCGTTTACTACCAGTTGATGGGACACAAATCTGCTAGATGAATTGCAAGCGAAATCACTACTTTGCTTTTAAGAGAGCGCAAAGCACAATAATAATTTTTTACACTGGTGACACTGAATTTAGTCAAATTAGTTTTTTTAAATGTGTATGCATACTATAAATGAATGGGCCACGTCAAGCAAAAAAAAGTGTTTTCAAATGCGCGCAAAATATGCAGATTCAGATCATCCTGTGCATGAGCAAAGTATGATCCGGGCCTTTGTTCTTCAATGATATATTCCGTAGTATCCAATAAATCTGGTTGCGGACAGTGAATGTCATGATCAATTGCGCGAATGCACAGGCTTACCTAGACCTCCGCTATTTGAATATGTACGCAGCTGTTTTTGCATGGCGCCGCCTAAATGTCAATGGCCTCTTACCTTGCCAGTTCCCTGAAACCTATCTTACGTCTAGGCTTATCAGAGACGGTTTTGGGTTTTTCTTTGTTCTTTTTCCAAACATGGGTCTTCCATGGTTCTTCCTTAAATAAGTGATATGTTTTAAAACACCAAAATAATGTATGGCAAAGGAAGTGGGTATATTATGTACAGTATTCCTCTTGTTGCTGATTTATATAGAAGCCTCTATGCCAGCCGCCGAACAATTACTTTGTAGTTTAACAACTTTTGAACAGTTCAAATACGATCGACCTAAACCCAGGTACTTTTTTTCTGTTGACCATTCTTAGGCGATGGTTCAAGCGTTATTCGCTTTGTGTGTGTGTGTGTGTGTGTGTGTGTGTGTGTGTGTGTGTGGCTTGTGGCTGCATGCTGCGAGACTTTCTCAGCTTTTGTCATGTTCTTTGTATTAGTGACGTGTTTGGTGGGTCGTGTCAGGAATTGTCACATCTCGATGGGGAAGATGGAGTTGGTTGCTTTTACGTTCGCTGTTTTGTTCCAAGTGTGCGGTCTGTCTTAATTGCTTTCTCTTCGTTTAACTGGTAGGCTATGTTCTTTAATTTAAGTATCTTCTGGATATCTTCTCTACTATTCAACCGTTTCGCAGTCGAATGTTTGCAGTTTACATTAATTGACTTAAACTAGAAATCAATCATTTAAACTGCAATCTGGTAGTATGAAAAACATTGGAAACTTAGAAACTGGAAACTATATAGAATGACTCATGAACACCTAACTGAAATGCATCATCTCCATTTTAGAAGAAGTATAGCTATCTGTGATGACATTTTGTATTACTGTGTATGGACGGACTGTAAGGGACACTCGTAGAGCATCACCATAATAAAATAGGTCTTAATTTAGTGTGTAAGCAGTTTTCTATACAAATTATAATTTAATATGGTCAAACATAATTGTCAACATTTTTTTTTAATTTCAGATACTTTTTTTTACCTGATATTCGTAGTTAGGTTTCAACTTGTAAACCAACATCTCTTGGTGAAACACTGGCATTATACTGCCGCTCATGGGTGGCACTATCCACACCCAGTCTGCTGGACATCCGCCACGAAGCTTTTGTTCATTGTCCAAATGTTTCATAAAGGACTCGGATGCTGAATGGTGATCTATGATTGTCACACCCATAGACTAAGGAAATAAGAGAAATGTTATAAACTGCTAAAATTACATTAACTTTCATTATGGATCACTGTGGATGATTCATTCGTCCCCGAAGATATCATCAGCTCAGTATCAGTTCCTAAGTGCTGAGGTTGATACTGCGTTCTTAACGTCAGTACTTAAGTACTGAATTAAACAACTATTTTTATACCCTCGATCTTTGTTATAGTACAAATTCAAAACTTTTTCTAAAACTAAGACTGACTTGTCAAAATGACATGTATCTTAGCGGATTCGGGATCCACTTTTTAGGCTTATTTTGCTTTCTGTATGTCTTGCTGCTTGCCAAAACATGCGCATCATACGTTTCATTTCCAAACTTTTAGGGTATAGCGACACCGATGAAGTTTAAATAACAGAAAGGCCTCTGTGGCACTAAATTAGGTATAGTTAAGCTCATATTCCTACTGACTCTAATATTAGCGCAGATGCTGCATAAAAAACAACATCACGAAAACATGCCTATATACTATTGACCCCCTTAAACCCCACTTTTATATAGTAAAACTGGGGTTTACAGGGGTATACATTATTTTTCTTATTTCTGCTCAAAAAACATAAATTGTGTGTACTCGTTAGAACCGCCTCGGCGAGGCGGTTCTAACGAGTACCCACAATCTAGGTTTTGAGCAGAAATGTGAAAAATATCACAGCTTTTTATCTGAAATTTTTCAGTTTTTGGAGGTGAAATTTCCTATTTGGATATAGGCATGTTTTCGTAATGATGACTCTTTTAGGACAAACTGCTCAAGTTTTCAATGTTCTTATATGTACATCTATGAACGGAAAGCATTATATGGGACGCGTCAAGCGAAAAGTGCATGTTTGCTTGTGCTAAAGGTATGCATTCACATCAAACTGCGCCTGTGCAAAGTGTTATTTGCGCCTTTGCTTTTCATAAATTTAGTAGTACCCAATGGTTCTGTCAGTGAATAGCGAAAACCTTGATCAGATTGTCCTCATATGCCCGAAGACACGTTTTCATATAGAACGGTCCATATAATGTCTTGCTGGCTGCGTATAGAATGTGATATGATCTTCAGAGGATTCCAGGGCGGATGAATATTATTATTATTGGGGGTTTAAACTTTCTGATGGGGCTTAATATCATCAATTTACCGTACACAGCCTATGCATTCGGCCTGATAGATTTGAGCAAACAATGTAGACTCAAATCAGACGCCACAGAACCGAAAAATGTAAATTAAAGAAACCACTAAACGAAACGTATGTCTGAAAACTAGACTGATGTAATTTATTTATGTTTTAATTGCAGATATTAATAACAAGGTACTTTCGCCGATGTTGTTTTTCAATGATACTCATTTTAGTCTTGTGTATGAAGACAAAGCAAGAGTGCAAATAAATCATATTAAGAAGTTAATACTTAAAGCAAGTGTAATAATCATATATTCTTTGTTCAAGTCTTAACCAGTAACCGTAAGTTTCCTTAAGAATGTTTATATTATTTCTAGTGAATTAAAAAATGCGTTTCTTCTTTTTTGAATAAGTTTTGCATTTTTCTTAGAAAAAAAGAGTTTAATCGTCCTACCGTAAAAAAGATAAAAATTAGGAAACATTCTTACTAAGGCGACTAAAATATGCTGATAGAAATAATAAACAAATTTATCTCAGATTAATAGACAACCAAACCAGAAACTTCAGATCAGATTCAACATTGTTGCCTCTCGTCCAGCTAATTTATACACCCACAGGCAGTAAAATGGACCTGTTGAAGTCTAAGGAGACGTTTGAGGTAAACAGTAATATGCACGACTATTGTAGATAAATATCTAAAATTAAGCAAATGTATCAAAATGTTCAAAGGGTGATAGTTCAAAAGAAAAGGCGTTCGAACGAAACTCCGTCAGGATCTGCCTTATAGGCTTTATCCTTATAGTATCCTTATAGGTTTTACTCTTCATTAACTACAGCTCCAACAGACTGATTTCTAACAGATAAGGGCATCGCAGAAATATACGTATAGACGGAAAACAAATTTGAATCGACTGTGGTATGGCGGAACTGTGCCCGTGGCAAGAAGCAAAAATCCAAACCAGACTGTGCATTCACAGTTAAATCAGAATCCATCTTGCCTACACTGAGGATCAGGAGCTGCACCAAGATTAAATGGGGAAATTTAGCGCGAATAAAACTGGTTAAAACCCATATAGTAGACACTGCTGACGATGCCAAGGCAGTTCTTCTTATGCAATTCTTCCTTATTCGTATATAGGCTATAGCGGATGTAATGTTTTGTTTTGTCATCATTTATTCCTCGTGTCGTCTTCGTTTTATTTCTAGGGTAGGGCTGTGCTTTGTGATTGTGACTTTTCATGATGAGCGTCATATTTGTTTTTCATATATTTTAGAGCGTATATAGCAAGAGTTCAACTGTTGACCAATCTACATAGATGCGAAGCCTGTTGAACGCTTTTTTTGACGTTTGCCTATGCCAAGTTGTACCTTCCTCATACACATATATTCGATGCATGCGCAGTTCGATGACAACATTTACCATGATGCAATACATCCGAAGTTACCGTTAGCACTAATAATAATAAATTAATAACAAGCCAACTGGAATTATTTGCATATGTATGTTTTTTAAGTAAGTTTGTTACTTTAAACCCTTCACACCGCTCCTCCCTCGCCTCCCCCTCCCCACCGCGTTTCTGCTGTGGACTCTTTCAACTTTTGATTTGGATATGTCCATTGTTAAAAATTGGATTAAAAATGAAAAAAAAAAAAATAATAATGGCAGATAGTGTAATTCTTGATGGAACGGCTTATCAAGGTCCGTTTCATCTTGATACTGTTTGCAACGGTGTCTGTTTTGGTTTACATTGATGAACGGGTTAAAAAAGTTTCAATGGCTATATCTTACTTGGTAGCTGTATAAGACTGCAACATTGACTTCGACCAGTGTTCTGTCCTTCCAGAGTGATGAACTCTTCCTAGTATCGAAACCCATACGTTCGGCTATATCCTGTGTATTATAGTAACTGAATTACGCTAACAGAAATTAATTTTCTTTGCACACATGCAAAATGCAAAAATGCAGATCATACATCGCAACCGAACATTCATAGAAACTTCGCCCTCCTGCATCACGTGAACATACAAATAAACCCAACAACTATCCTTTTTTTGTCATAAATTTATGAACTAGACAATTTCTCTTAAATTTGATTAAATAAGCCATTTTGTTTTATAGCTTTCCGTTCCAAGGGGATTCCTCTGTTGTAGTTCTACTTTTTTTTTGTTTGTCGGTGGTTTCATATGTTGCGTTTGTTTTTTCATTATCTGTTCCTAATCTCTCCTTGTCATCAAAAAAAAAACAAAAAAACATGCCTATATAATTTTTATCCTCTCAAACCCCACTGTTATCTAGTAATGTTGGGGTTTACCGGGGTGTACATTATTTTTCATATTTCTGCTAAAAAACATAGATTGTTGGTACTCGTTAGAACCCAGGCGGTTTTAATGAGTAATTATAATGTATGTTTTGAGCAGAAATATGAAAAATATCCGAATTTTTATCTGAATTTTTTCATTTTTGGTGGTAAATTTTCAATATATTTGAACAGGCTTGTTTTCGTAATATGTTGGTATCTCAGTAAAGTTGTGCTTCGTGATTGTGGCAATAGCTAGTATTTTCACTTATATTTTTGTTTAATAGCTCAGCAATAATGTTTGAAACTGTTTTGTTTGTTAAACCAGCCACTGGAAATGATTACAGACTACATTGGCGCCATTAGTTTTGAAGATGAACGCATGCATTTTAATCTGCCGAATATTAAATTAAGAGGGTAACATGTAAATATATTCTTCAATTTTAATTTCAGAGAAATAAAGTTTGAACTTTCATTTAAATTCTCTTAAATTAAAACATATTGAATGAAATCTGTAGTAGTTCACTGTTAATCGTTGCAAGGCGGTACTTCTGGTGGGGATTTTTGTCCTGCGACGTCGGTTTTTGTCATTCTTACCTTATTCGGTACCTTTAGGATGTGTTTCGCGATTTTACTTTCCTGGGTATCCCCGTATGTATATAATTTATATTAATGTTTGTATTTTATGAGGACAACTACAACGTGCGTCAAAAGGGTCTACTAATTAGTTTATGTTGTGTATCCAGAAACTTCTTTAATTTCTTCTTGTATTGTAAATGATAGTGTAAACCATGCTAATTCTGGTCAGAGATTGAATATCACCACTCTCTCAAAGTTTTTTTTTTCACTGTAACACGACGCATGCATCTAGCTAGGTAACTGCACCATACATAAGGCTATTTTTCATTACTCAATACTTATACAGCATAACTTGAAAATGATCAATACTAAACTTGACATAGTAACTGTGAAATCCTAGATAAGCCTGTGTATCCACGTAGATGGATCAGGTTGTTCTGTACTCGTCGATAAATTCATCACGAAAACACGCCTATATAATGTTGAACCCCTTAAACCCACTTTTATATAGTAAAACTGGGGTTTACAGGGGTATACATTATTTTTCTTATTTTGCTAAAAAACATATATTGTGGGTACCAAAACATTTTGTTTTGAGCAGAAATGTTAAAAATATCAGATTTGTTTTATATGAACATTTTCCTTTTTGGTTGTAAAACTCTCAATATTTATGAATAGGCGTGTTTTCGTAATTGTATCTAATGATCCTGTAAGCGGGCAACAAAGACGCTAATTAGTCTTCGTTAGTGTGCAAACTGTCCTTGGGCACCGTTGCTAAAAATAATTAAGTTATGAAAGGAGACAGCCTCTGGAAGCGAACAGCGAATCTACTAAACGAACGTAGCAGACTCGATTTTATTGAGAAATGTAACTGGCAACATATTGCCAAAGCCCCCTAGCCCAAAAGAACAGAAACGAGGTCAGTGATATAAAAGGACCAGAAAATATACACTTTACCAAATTAAGCACCCTCTCTCACACGGTTGCTATTTATACTGATCGTTCCAATCCGGCTGTGCCTGTGTTGTTCGTTCTCTGACAGATTTTACGGTTGCTCGCTGCTGGGCTTGTTTCGTGTTATCCCGATTAGTGATTGATTCGGAAAATATCTGCTTGTTTGCTTTTCGTTGTTTTGTTACATGTATGCTCTCTGCCTTCGTTTGTTTATTATCCTCTCGGTGCCATTGGCGGGCTGCGTTCTGTGAATGTGGTGCCCCCTGAATATTTTACCAAAGTATCTTTTATTTGCAAACTTCATTACTGCTTATGAAGAGTCTCAATAAAACCGAGACTCACATTTTCTGATCTGTAGTGTGTTCTTTGTTTCCAAAGGCAATCTTTTTAACGTTTATTTGTACCTTCGTTATATAGCTCCATTGAAACTGAAGATTATTTGGGCTATTTCAAAATCAGTTTGGACATATGGAACTTAGAACATTTTATTTTGGTGCACTACATACAGGAACCTATCTACACATATACTATGAAATGAATGCTTTCCAAAATACTGAAGTGTAAGAAATCTCTTTCAGAATTTCTAACAGGTAGTAAAGTATACCTCAAGAAGATTATATCTGAATTTGTCACAAAAGTCACGTGCACCTATTTCCGTACCCATATACCATCCATTAAACGGTGCTCCAACAAACTGAAGACCTCCACAGTCAAGCATCATACTAGATACAGCCGGCAGGGCATACCACTTTAGTCCCATGTCGATAAACCAGGGAAACCTATTATAATAGTGAAAAACAGATGCATAATTTATGTTTGCTTTATGTATTCACAAACAACAGAAATGCACATTCCTGCGATTTCACTGCAACAAACACAATCAATATTATCGCTTAGAAGCATAATTCTCCTCTTCTTTGAAAATTCGAAATATCAAGTAGTTCTCTTTCTCAGGTGAACCGTGGGACAAAACGATTGGGAATATCCTTTCGTGACACCTTTGCTTTACGAGGTTGTCTGTTATATGAAACAAACTATTAACTTATCTTGAATGAAAACAAGTTCAGTGAATGGTGCATCGTACTTACCCTACGTATTAAGAAAACAACGTAACTGCTTACTACACTTGTCTTAAATTTTGACCAGTCAATTTTACCACCTGATGGTATGTCCTAGAATAGATGGATGAGTACCGTTATGTTGTCTCTGATCTGGTTCGACACTGTTTGCTCAAGCCTGTTTGCCAAATCCATCGTATTGTTAATGTGTACTATATTTAACTATAGCAGCGATATTATACAATACCATCGGCTCATCTGGTGTAAATAAAACCATTTAACAATTCCGACTTATTTACATTATTTCTTGTTAAACCAATACGTAGATAAATGCTATCAATTGTAGTACATGCGTTCAGTTAAGAAAACAGAATTTAACTATGGACTAAAATTTATTGCTACTTAAAATGTCAAGCAGAATCCTATTTATTTTAGGAGACAATGTAGCCGTTTACCGTCATCGCTGAGAACGTACGCCATAGCATGTAGCAAAATGGAATAAGATCGTAATGTGGGTGTTACCTACGGTTAACTTTTACATAACCCGAATATGTCTACTTTTTTTTGTCATAATTAATTCAAAAAATTATTACGTAAGACAGTTACATACGATAAATTAAAAGAGTCCTAACAGGAATGGCCCTTGAGAGCGATGGAAAAACTCACAATACTGCAAATAGCTAAGGTGTCAAGGTGTTTTGGCCGGAAAAGCTAGATCTTTATTAATTAGGTTAGCCATAATGATCATGACGAAGACAGGCCTATATAATTTTGACCCCTTTATAACCAACTTTCATATTGTAAAACTGGGGTTTACAGGAGTATACACTATTTTTCTTATTTCTGTTAAAAACATAGATTGTGGGTACTTGTTAGAACCGCCTCGCCAAGGCGGTTCTAAAGAGTGCCCGCAATTCATGTTTTGAGCAGAAATATGAAAAATATCAGAGTTTTTATATCAGAAAATTATCAGTTTTTGGAGGTGAAATTTTCTTTATATTTGAATAGGCGTGTTTTCGTAATGTAAATGTAGGAGTTAGAAGACCTCCAAACGTACCAAACAAATATTATTTTTGTATCAGTATGGAAGCTAAGGGCGAGGGTTCGGATCCGATACACCTAGCTTAAGCCCCCATCCCACCCCACTCTTCCCCCACCCCCTCCTCATGCAGTAATTCATTTCTGACCGTTCCAAGGAAGTACTTTAATTGTGATATTCTTTTGTTAATTGAGATGAAGTGTTTCACTTTCTAATGTTTTTCTTTTAATAATTATGCAAGTTGATTCTATATTCAGTTAAGTTTGGGTAACAGAGTTCCCAGTTTTTCGGGAAAGAGTTGCCAACCCTCCTTGCCGTTTGTTCATTTTATTGCTGCTTGATTGTAATTGTCGGTCTTTTCTCTTGCTGTTGGTAGCTTGATATGGATCTGATTGTATCAGTTCCTAATTTCTCTTGTTTGATACACTCTATAACTAACTTCAAGTAACTTATGCAAACATTTAATGCTCATAAATTTCAGTATTACACTTAACCTGCACAAAACAAACATAAATGGTTTGTTTTCCATAGCTGATTCTTACTCGTTTTTCGACTTCCTACGAAATTCTTCTGATAGCTCAGGAAAACGAATATTTAAAGGTGAAATTTCGTATCTTATCTAGAAGATTATGGTGCGCGCATCAAAATCAAATGACATCATTTTGATAAGGTACAATTTTGGACAAATGTCCCTTAGATATAAAATTGCTAAGATACACCTCTGTCAAGAGGCATAGGCTTTGTGGCCACATCATTCGCAGTCCGCATAATTAGAATGATTCATGTTTTGAATTATAACTGGGTTGCGCCAATCAAAAACATGCAATCGAGATATTCTGCTAAGAGTTGCTGCCATTCGTTAAATCAAATTCAATGGTATTCAATGAATCTTAGAAGGAACATCCAAGGGTCGGATCAAAATGTCATGTGGTTCTTCACCATCATTCATTTATGTTTTGTATCACCTTGAAGTGATCCGAAAACACCTTTAGCATGATGCATGTTACAACTTACTTCGGATGCTTTATAGGCACCTCCAATACTAGGTCAGAAGGTATTTCAAACATTTCAGGATCATGCCCGTTGGCCTGCAGTAGCAGAGGTAGAATGTCAAATCTAGTACCTTTCCCTTTCCAACCAAGCTTCTGACAAATCTGAAAAAACATAGAATAAAGTTAATAACACAACTATCAGTAAGGACATGAGGATACCTGTCCATTAGACAGGCATTTGGGCGGAGATATTTGCTTTTGGCGGGGACGTATGCTATACAAGACGTAAGTATTGTACATTACATGCGAAAAGTGAGGGTCCCAATATGAAATCGTTGTTTTCATATACATCATACCCTTTTGTTTTGGACTAATCTTTATAGGAATGGACAACTTACACGGACGACCATTTATTTCCCTCCCTCCTGAAAATGTATATTACAGTAGGCCAATAGAACAGACAGTTCTAAAAGAAAACAAACATTGACACAAATACTTTTCTTTTAAAGAAGACCTCTTTTCAGAAGAGACTGGGTGTACAGGAAAGCAAGCAGGAAACATATAAGTGAAAGTACCCTAGAAATCCTATAATGAAAACGCACACCAAGAAAAGGATATCAAGCCCTCGGGTAACATTAAATACCTCAGGTGAACAAATCGTTATAAATCTATCGTACAAGAGCAATAATAATAATAATGATAATAACTATAATTGTTATTATAATGATAGTAATGATGATAAATATAATGATAATAATATACTGAACGATCGGTACAAATAAAAGAATTGCTGCCCTTGTATGTTGGTTATATGATGATTTGATTACGGTAAAACCCTCGGCTTACATACCTACCTCGTGTGACACATATCGTCATATGACCCTCCAACTAGGGTAATAATATGGTATATAATAATAATAATAATAATAATAATAATAATAATAATAATATATTAAGGATGATGCCAAACAAACCTCTGTCAGTGTCACATTAGATGGATCTCCAATCACTGTTCCATCGTCCTGTTTATACCCAGCATATCGTATTAACTGTGGGTTCCAGACACGAAAATCATGATTGCCGTCCGTTCTAGGCGGAAATATAGTAATTGCCGACCTAAGTAAAGTAAAATATAAAACACTACCAATATATTAACAATTCCGGCCCAGAATCATTGCTGATGCAAGTACTTCAGAAAAAAGTGTATAGGAAGAGATATTAAATACCATTGGGCTGAGTGAGATTCGATCCCACGCCGGCTACGACGACAGCGCCTAGCCACTCAGAGTCAGGAGACATAACCACTGCACCACTACGCTTGTAACGCTCAGCCCAGTGGTATTTCATATCTCTGTCTATACACTTTTTCCTGAAGTACTTGCAGCAGTAATGATCTTGGGCCGGAATTTTTTGTTGAAATTTGTTTAAATCTTTATTTATAATAACATTTCCAAGCTTCAGTATCCTGTGGATCCAAAGAGTTCCTTGTCCTTGTATATAAGGAGTGCGCTTTATAGGATTACTTCAGTGCTACGTTTTATTAACGTATTTTTATTACAAACCTTCAAAGTATTCCCCCTTTACTGAAACACATTTTGTAACCTTTTTACCCGGTCGAGAAAAGCAGATAAATAGTCTTCTTTTGGTATGTTGGAGACACTGATAAATAGCGCTGCCAAGAGAACTGCTAGATGTATACTTATTTCCAGAAAGCATTTGCTTAAGCCTTGGAAATAAAAAGAAGTCGTTGGGACTCAGGTCAGGTGAATAACGTGGATGGTTTAAAACCTTCATCTTTTCAGAAGCCAAAAAAAACGACTTAACAACCTCACACTTATGAGAGGAAACATTGTCATGTAAAAGATGGACTCCTGACCATCCTTTGCTTGGTCGTTTCTTATTGTAAAACTCTTTCACTTTCGTCAGTACAGAATTCTTGTAGAATCGACCGGTGACTGTATGACCAGCTGGACAAGGCACTTGAACGACTGGCCCACTTGAATTTAAGAAACTTGCGTACAACATCTTTTTCGAACTTATGGTTCTCTTGGCAATACATGGGCATTTTTGATCTTTTCGCTTCCATTGCTTATTATCAGTCCTTCTTTATGGCTCAAACATGTGCACCAAGGTTTCATCACCTGTCAGCAAGTTAGAAATAACCCGACTATTACAGCCTTTGTATGTTTTCAAAAGTTCCCGGGCACATTTAAGGCGTTGTGTCTTTTGCTCCTCAGTGAGCAAATGAGGTACCCACCTAGCACAAACCTTTCTAAGGTCCAACCGCTTTTTCAGAATTGTTTTCACACTGCCTTCTGATATGCCAGTACAACTAGCTATATCTTTGACAGACAATCGCGCATCCTGTTCGACCACAATCTTTACAGCAGCTATGTTTACCTTGGTAACAGAGGTTTTAGGTCTTCCAGGACGGGTATCATCTTCAACAGAACATTTCCCAGCTTTAAAAGCTTTAACCCACCTAAAATGTGCGCATTGAAATGGTCTGAGGACCATATATACCACACAATCCATTAAATATCTGCTTTGAATCTATATTAAGCCTAATGCGGCATTTAATATATCTACGAATTTCAGTCTTCTGATCCATGTTCCAATGTAACAAGTAAATTGATCAGTGTATATGACTGCATCTACTTCAATCTAAAATATCTCGGTCAGTTGGAAAGCAATTTGCACGAAATAAACGGGTATCATTAGCTATTCAACACACCATTCAAGTGGAGTGAAACATTTTAAAATATACCTGGGATAAAACTAAGGAACCCTATTAGTGACAGAACTTTTTGCACGACCCTCGTATGTAGACTGTTGAAGAAGGCATCAACATTGCTGCAGTTAAGTTACGAGCAGCTTTCAAATACAAATAAGCCAGGAAACAGCATTTCCAACAAGATGGCCAGTGGAGACTCAGATCAGCCAGGCACAGCCATGTAGGTTATTCAGAATCTTTGTTGTCCGCATGACGAGCTTTGGATCCTTGGCTACCCACAGCATTGCCTGCGAAGATTCTAGAAAACCTGCATGGATACGCAGACTGATGTGGTTTTCCGCTGGGCATAAATGTAATCTTGTAGGAAAAGTGTGTCCTGGCTTAAATGCAATAGTTTGCATTACGGTGTCAGATTGTAATTGTCAAATTGTAATTCGTGGAATATCAGAGTATGATTTCTCCCTCAAACTGATATCCTAGCTAGCTTTGTAATTGTTCTGCTGCATTTTGCCAGAGAAAACTAAATATTAGCATTATATATTTACCAGTAAAGCAGTGTACACGGGCTTGGAGAGTCAATATTCCTTTAAGCGTGATGCGGGTTAAAAATTTAAGAGAACTGTCTGCTTTTTTCGATTCGCATGCCACTTTTTGTGATTTCCTGTTTGCCTGCTATGCACATGCTTAAGGGGTTTACTCTAAAAGAGGAGGCCTCCACGCAAATATAAATTCATACCCATCAAAATGCTTTCTGCTAGCATTGTACACAGCATGTAATTTGTTTACCTGATATTGCCTTTATTGGTCCCATACTTTATATGGTTACAAATAGCCTCGAACATTCCTCTAGCCGTTGTAATGTGTCTCGCGTCAAATACCTAAAATACCAACAGTTTAAAATGAATAACTATGCAAAAAAGATATAATAATAATAACTCCGTATAATACTGATCAGATTAGGGTTTGCATTATTGCAGGAAATATGAGAGTTTCTGTAAAATAAAAAGAAGAAACAATATCAGAACACCCGTAAAATACAAGGGGATGTCTATAGGTAGTGACTTAGAAAAGTCAGAAATTATGAGGGAACGTATATAATGATATATGTAAAGTAATCTTATGCTCCAACAGAAATAAAAACGGAAAACGCGCCTTAAAATATATTATCGGGGCATATATGGATACCAAAATCCAGAAAGATAAAGACCTTCTCTATATATATATATATACATACCTATATAATTTTGTCCCCCTTAAACCCCAATTTTATATAGTAAAACTGGAGTTTACAGGGGTATATATTAGTTTTTCTTATTTCTGCTCAAAAACACAGATTGTGGGTACTCGTTAGAACCGCCTCGCCCACAATCTAAGTTTCGAGCAAAAATATGAAAAATATCAGAATTTTTATCTGAAAACTTTCAGTTTTTTGGTGGTGAAATTTTCAATACATTTGGATAGGCGTGTTTTTGTAATGGGTGCGTTTAGAATTATAAGCTACAGAAGATACTGCAGTTTAAAGATGTAAATCATAATCTTCTTAGATTGTGCGTATTCATTGTCTGGTCTGGATCATTTTTGTTCGCAGACACGTCGAAAAACAGATTTTCCCATAATGCTGATCAATCAGCTTCGAACAGTAATAATGAGCCGTGGCAAAGACATTCCTACAAGATTGTTTTTGCGCCCAGTGAAGACTCAGATCACCTTTCGTATTTACACATTCTAGTCAGAATTACTGCCGTCCGTCAAAAGAAAGCTGGTATATTTGGCGACTTTATACCGTCAAGCATAACCTGATCAACTTTCTTAATCGCGCAGGCTGATCAGAGTCATCGCTTAGCAGACATGCGCTGTATCTTATATGAAATGCTGTACCCAAGATCATGTTATTTAACATATGTGCCCAGATTATGACTGAGTTTCAATGTTAATACTCTGTTGATTCATCGATTTCCAGCTGAAGAGCGCTCGGCAAGGGAGACCCAGTAAGCATTCTTTATATATCTACAGCCGGTCGAAATCCGTCCGTCCGGGTAGCTGACGGGCCGATAACGGCCAACTATAGATTATATATCTATAGCGTGTCGTTATCGGTCCGTCAGAGTAGCTGATGGGCCGATAACGGCCCGCTATAGATTTATAAAGAATGCTAGCTTGGGAGCTGACATCCTCTGTAGCGTAATAGTTAGCAAGTTCACTTTGAAATAAGGAGATTGTGGATTCGATCCCCGTATACATTTATTCACACTAGCCATCACAGTTGATAGTTTTTATATTTGCTATTCCATTCAAACAATTGAGTCCTAATCTGGACAGAGTCGTATCTTACCACCTGCTTATGTATAGGGGGTGCATTACACAGTTGCGCACATATTAACATTGGGAAAACGCAAATAAATAGAGGCAGAGCTAGAAACCAGTCTGAAAGTATTTGTTACTGTGTATTTGTTGCTGCACAGTTTGGCAGCAACAAATAACAGAATAACAAAACTGAAGGCTTATGCTTGATAGTTATTGTTAACACTGAAAAAAAAAACACTTGTCTTGAGGTCACTTGATTTTAATATTAAAACGTAGGTAAAATACGAAAAAATTGAATTCTGTAAGGTATCAGGTTTTTTTCCTCTCATAAATTTTAGCATACGTTTCAGTGGACTTTATCTTGAAAACAACGTGGCTTACTGGTATTCATTTCAGGATAGGGTTAACCATTTTGTAGGTCCTCTGTCAATTTTTTTGTTCACAGTTGAAAGGAAGTGCGCAGTCCTGGTGTTGAGGATAATATATCGAAAACTGTCCTTTTTTTGTTTAAAGTTGGCCGCAGTCGGAGGTGAACGGGTTATTGTTTACGTTAGTGCAACAGCAGGTTTGGGTACAGGCAGATATTTTTATGATGATTAAATAATTATTTGGTATGTTTGAAATTTATTGATACAGTACTTAATGGACTTGTACGTTTATATTTGCTATGTTACCATTCTATTTGTGTAAAAAAAGTAGAAATTGAAGTCAAAACTGTGGAGTGCCGACATAAAATTACAGATCTCTTTAAAAAAGAAAAACAAAGTCTGGTACTATCGGTGCTACCGGCAATTGTCCTTTTTAAAGACATTTCTT
This sequence comes from Anodontia alba, assembly GCA_964016985.1. Classification (NCBI taxonomy): domain Eukaryota; kingdom Metazoa; phylum Mollusca; class Bivalvia; order Lucinida; family Lucinidae; genus Anodontia; species Anodontia alba. The sequence continues at coordinate 34,990,760 of OZ024830.1, forward strand.
GTTATCATATTCCTTTATTCGATGTTGATCATATTACTGGTATCGGTATTAACAGATTTCAGACATGTTCTTCTATCAGAATTGGCTTTTCTCTACTGGTAACAACTTACCTGCAGTTTGGACCATTGTATTCTTCCTATACATCTTGGAGAGTTTCTCCAGGCAGTTTTAGCACCGTATGTCAATTCGGCTGTTGTTAGTTCGTATATGCCCGTGTCTTGTATGCATTTCACAACTTCCTGCCAGCGGTTCACGTGTGCTGGTGTATTTTGTCTGGAACAGATATTCAATAAACACCCTCTAGTCTCAAGTTGAGCCGAAAGGATCAGGCAATATACGTTACACTATTATCAACACGTAACATCAGTTAGAGTAAGGTAACATATGTCATGTAGGGAGAAATACCTCGTACAGTCAAACTTCAATGGCTCGAACATCTTTGGGACCGTGGGACTTTGTTCGAGATATGGGTAGTTCGAGCCGCTGAGGGTTAACCATGGCGCCAGGTCAGGTAGCAAATAGCGATAATTAAGAAAAATATTTTCAATTTTCTACAAAATAATTGTATGTTGATTGTACGCATTAAAATCGCCTCGGTGAGGCGATTCTAATGTGTACAAACAATTTCATGATAGAATAAGAAAATTTTCCTAAATATTTGTTTTCTTGAGCTATCGGAAGAATTTCGTAAGGACTCAAAAACGAGTTCGAGTAAGCCATTGTAAACGAGCCATCAGTGTTCGAGCTATTAAGGAATTACTGTATCATGAAGAAAAAAAAAAAGAACGGATCGAATGAATGAAAGCGGGAGACTCAATTTTACACGCCCGTCGAAGACGAGTCGTATTATGTCATGTCCTTACTTGGTCCGTCCGTCCGCCGTCTATCTGTTTGTTTACTTTTCGTGTCTGCTCCTTACCTCCGCCATCGATTGACGTATTTGTTTTGGAACTTTGCTGAAATATTCGCCATACCAAAACAATGTGCAGAACTCATAAATAAATCCCGACAAACGAAGGTCAAGGCCACACTTTATGGTCAACGTTCAAGTGGCAATATTTCGTGCCCGCTCTATAACTTTGAACCCGTTCAAGATTTCTTCATAAACCTTTGTACAAATATTAGGCATGATCAGACGATGACCATACCCCTAGCTTCAGGTCTGACGTAATTATGCCCCTTAGTTTATTTTATGCTAAATTTGTGCCTGCTCTGTAACTTTAAAATCGTTTAAGATTTCATGAAAGTTTATATAAATATAAACCACGATCAGACATTATGCAGAGACAAAAATAAACGTAACTCTACTTTCAGTTCTGACGTAATTATGCCCATTTGTTTATTTCAGCCAATACTTTGTGTTCGCTCTATAACTTTAAAACAGTTTAAGATTTCCTCATGAAACTGTATACAAATATAAGGAATGATCAAACAATATGCACAGAAAATAAACCGTAACCCTATTTTCAGTTCTGACGTAATAAAGCCCCTTTGTCTATTTTGTATGTGATTTTGTGTCCGCTCTATAACTTCAAAAACCGTTTGTATTTCTTCATTGAACTGTGTACAAATAAAAGACATGACCAGACAATGTGCAGAGAAAAAACAAACATAACCCTGCCTTAGTTCAGACAGAATTATACTCATTGTTTCTTTCATATAGTGAGAGTCTACTCTAGTCCGCTCAATAATTTGAAACCGTTTATGATTTCTTCGTGAAATTGAACTTATATAAGGCAAGATCAGACAATGTGCAGAGAAAAAAAAACGTAACCGTACTTTCAAGTCTGACGTAATAATGTCCCTTTGTTTATTTCATATAATGAGTTTGTGTACGCTCAATATTTTCTTAAATGATTAAAGGATTGTCTGTGAAAAGACGGATAGTATTATATCCTGACGTCCTCCATCCCATTGTGTGTCTGTCCTTCCGTCTGTTCGTCTGTCTGACCTTTAACATTTTATGTCTGCTACATATCACCTCCATACCCATTGACGGCTTTTTGTGAAACTTTGGCTCAATATTTAACTTACCAAGATGGTATGCCAAACTTACAACTAAACAGAAAGGAAGGCAATGATCAGGAATCGATAGTTACCTAACACCTTCAGTTACAAAAAACAAAAGGGGAAGAAGGGTGCACTTAAAGTAAAGGCACCACAATCAAAACACAACAAGCAGAATGCCAAAAGGACTGTTTCTTCCCCAAAAATGACCAAACAGCTATCCAAAATAAAATTAATAATAAAAAAAAAAAAAACACCAAGAGACACATGCAAAGACACACAATTACAGACATACTAAACCACAGCAGAAGCACCGCTTTGGAGCGGTCAGTAAAAATATTAGGGGGGGGGGGAGCGGTGCTTAAATCGATTTTACGTGGCCACAATCCTCGCCCTTAGTTCTGCCATGGTATACACAAGACATCTGTTTAGTCCGAGTGAAACCTTGTCAGATAGCTTTCGATGTCATTAATTAAGGTCAAAGTTCTAATGGTAGTGTTTCAAAAAAGACTTTAAAAAGTTTCTTCATGAAACAAATATAAATAAACGTCAAAAAGATTGCCTTTGGAAACAAAGAACACACTGAAGGTTAGAAAATGGGATTCTCGATTTTATTGAGACTCTTCATACGAAGTAATGAAATTCGCAACACTAATTACGCCAGCTTGTGTATACATGCGCAGAACTCCATTTTCAAAGATATCACAATGTGCCAAATGATCTTAAAGGAAATGAAATATAATCTCCCGGAATTTTGTAAACATTCATTTACTTATCAGCACAAAACCACGTTAGCCGACTTAAGTTGTCAGAGGCAACAGGCCTTATTTTGCTTGGATTCTCAAGAAAGCTATACAGGACCATTATGACCCTCTTGTTTGCCAAAATGATGCAAATGTTCCTGTTACTGCAAAAGCCCTACGGCCGTATATTTGGCCTGCCAGCGGAGCTCTTATTTTTGAGTCGGTTCATAGGTAGTATTGGGTTATATGAAGCTGCACACACTCTCTAGTCTCAAGCTGAACTGAACTCAGTTTTCCATACTATTATTGAGATCAAGTGGTCACAAAAGACCCTAAAATATAATCTACATAAATGTACTAGACGAGGTTTTAAGGCACCACACATCACTTGGCATTAGTTCTAGTGAAGCTAAATATGTTACGTAAAATGTGATCGTTTGAATCAATGAACACATCAAATGAGTAAAAAAAACAAAAACAAAAAAAAAAAAACAACAATAAACAGCTGACTGGATTTTGTTAACAGTAACAGCAACAAGAGCGACAATGCCACATCTATAAACTTATAGTGACTAATATACAATAAAACTTAATGACTCGAAAATCGATAGCTCTTTACCATGGCGTTCGAACTCGTTTTCCGATAGCTCATTTACCGTGGCGCTCCAACTCGTTTTTCGATAGTTGAAGAAAACAAATATGTAGGGATATTTTAGGGCAATTGTCTGCTTTTTTCATAAAAACACGTTATGTGTACTCACTAGGATCCCTCATCGAGGCGAGTAAAATAAAAACACACAACATAACTTTATTGTATAGAAGGTTGTTAAAATATCCCTAAAACATCCCATTTCCTGCCTGACCTGGCGCTATGATTAACCTTCATTGGCACGAACTGCCAATGTCTAGAAAAAATTTCCTTGGACCCAAAGATTTTAGTCATTAAACTGTATCTTGTTTACGACAGGTTGCAATGGAATCATTTGTCCATTTGTTTCTTTAAGTCGTTTGTAAGGGTAATGGACACTTACGACACTGTTAAGAGTAGATACAAGATTTACATGTACACTTCTGTATTAACCTAAATATTACAAACATTTACGCCTTATCATAATTTTGTCAAAGCCTTGTAATATACATTTGACTACCTGGCGCAATGTCTGAAAACTGCTTGATGAGTAGCGAACTGCAGACACTGATCGGACACCAAATTATGAGGAGTCTGTTCTGGATCTTCACATTTACACCAGGCCCGTCGGTTGCAATAATTAGGACTAATTAGTTACCTTTTTATTGAGGCATAGTACTGATCTATGAAATCCTTCGCTTGTACCAGCACCTCCTCTTTCGGTCTGGGCGCAGTGCCTTTCACGGCCTGGTCCATCACGGAACCCAAACAGTGATCCGTTGTACATGGCATACACTGAAAACCATAACAATAAAACAGTTAAAGACACATATTTTCTGCCTCTTGGCTGGGGTGGTCCATCATGATTGCATGCAATATAAAGCCCTGATAGTGGTGGCTCATATCAAAGGATGGTCTTATCTAAATTATTATGAGGGGATTATCAATGTCTGAAGTCTGTTTAGGTGAGGCCAGAAAGGAAGAAAATGAATATAATCTAATCTAATAAAGTGTTGATCGTTTCACTTGAACTATATGAATATTTTGATTTAATTATAATTTTTTGATTAATTTTTACTAGTATAAGAAATATCTAAATTCAATTATACATTTTTTTTCCTTTTTCTATTTTTTTTTTTTTTTTTTTTTTTTTTTTTTCACTTTTATGTATTCTTATTTGAAGTATAAAGTGAATACATTTTATCACCTTTTCAGTGAAATTTTGATGTTTCAAAATGGTTTTTAAATAAGTTAGTTTCACTGGATAATGAAAGCAAGTTTATTCCTCAAAGTTCTTGCACAGTTATGATGGATTATGTGTAATAGTGGATTAAATGTTTAATTCCTGGTTAAAGTAAATAAATAAATAAATAAAAAAACATAAATGAATAAATAAGAAAAACACCGATCTAAGTGTTTTAAAATTAATAAAATAAAGTTTCACTTGTTTATGGAATTTTTAAATCTTCAAATTCTATACTTTATCAAAATGGCTCCAAATGGATAAATGAAAAAAAAAATATTTTAAACTTCTATCCATTTTAATATCCTCTGCCCAAAACTGATTACCCCATATCTGGCCCTTACCTGTTTGAGAGCCATAGGCCACCACAGATGTGTGATCTGTTATCTGCATATTTCACTAATAGGGTCATAAGGATGTTACACAATGGAATATGTGTCTTTAAGAGTGTCCTCGTTGGACAGGATGCAGATCCTATGAAAAAAAAAACTGCTTTTCTGGGTCGCACTAAAACAGAAGTAAGAAAAATGAGAAAAACGTCTGTGAGTTGATTGGAGTCGCAATGTCAGAAAACGTGCCTTCGAAGATGTGTGTCCAGCAAATATTCAGATTTGCACACTTTGATCAGAATCTTCACTGGGCGAGTTTTGGATAGCGATGAATGCAACATTTATTTATGCGAACAACGAAGACTCTCATCAGACTGTGAAGGCTCGCAGTTTGATTAGAGTCTTCATTGAGCGCATGTCAGAAGGGTACGTTGTCTCACATTGCGGCTCGTTAGGTTTGAACGTGCTCTTCTTGTTGCAGATTTGTTTCTGTTTCGTTATGAGAGAAATTTCATGAAGTCTCTCTCATGCTAAAATCAGGCTGACGTTATTGAGGCTTTCAATTCAGCTTCAAGACATCTTGATGATTTATTAAATATTGACAATATTTACTTTCAGCAAATGGTAGACCGCATATACCCTACAGAACTCCAATTAAATAGAGCCAATTCTTCCGATACCAAGGCATCTTTTTTGGATTCGAATCTATGTATATCTAATGGTACAGTTTCCACCAAAATTTATGATAAACGGGACAATTTTGATTTTGATGTAGTCAATTTTCCTTTTCTGGATGGCGATATGCCCCGGCGTATCTTATATGGGGTATATATCTCAACTTATTAGATTCGCCAGGGCTTCTTCAAATTTTAGTGACTTTAACTGCCGTAATAAAACCCTTACTGCGAAACTTCAGAAGACTAATTAACCGTTATAAAAGAATGGGCTATATAGCCTGGACATTATGCGGCAGACTGCATGCCTAGTTGTCCATCGAATCATTGTTGGTGGCTATGCTTCACTCTTTAATTGCACGACGGCGGTTCAGACTCAATGACGGCCTCTTCGTAAAACTTTTACCAGTGGGTTGGGGCTTGACTAAATGTCTTTGGCTTGGCTTGCCGTGGTTCAACTATTCGTTTTCATTTACTCTGGCATACTGTAGAATTAGCCGTCTTCGTTAATTGTAGTGATTAATTTGATTTTTATGTTTTCGCTTTGATGCATTGACTGAGTTGTGAGCCTTTATGCGAAACGAATATTTATGTATTTCTATATTAAGAGTAGCATCGGGACCCAGGGTGAAGTTAGCTAGCTGTGAAAGTGCTTTAAACCCCTCGGTGGTTTACTCTACTGATCGTTCTAAGGCGGTGGTCCCGGTGTTAGTCTTCTCTTTGTTGCTTTGTGGTTTATTCTACGAGGCGATTTGTTTTATGTCTTACCTTGTGTTATTTTGTTCTTGTGTTTTTCAGATCTTTAAGCATTACGATTACCTCGCTTGGGGAAGAGAGAGCTATTCTAAGTGCTTTTCGTACGTTTGTTCGATTTGTGCCTGTTTGATTTTGTCTGTTTCCTCTTCCTTTTGTGCCTGGGAAGGGCTAAGTTTTGTGATTGTGGCACTCCCTGGACTTTTCTCTTACCTTTTAGAATAAAATCCCACAGTCCCCGCCTCCACACCTTTTTAGTTTTTACTGACCGTTCTAAGAAGGAAGTTCTGTTGTTGTCCGTTCTCTGCGGTACCTTGTATCTGCTCGCTGCGAAGATATTTTGTTCTACAGTTTTTAGCACACCTGAGCCGAAGGCTCAAGGCGAGGTATTGTGATCACTCACCGTCCATCCGTCGTCGTCGTCGTCGTCGTCCGTCTGTCCGTCCGTTCACAATCTTTAAACAACATCTCCTCCTAAACCACTGATTCGATTTTGACCAATTTTCACAGGAATGATCCTTGGTTGATCCTCTTTCAAAGTTGTTCAAATGGTTCCGGTCCATTGCATATCTAGGTCACAGAAGCTAAAAATAGATTTTTTAACTAAAAACTCAAAAAATCTTCTTGTCAGAAACCACTGGACCGATTTCAATATAACTTTGCAGAAATGTTCCTTTGGTGATCCTCTACCAAGATTGTTCAAGCCATTTGGATTCGTCAAAAAAAATTTCCGCCAGGGGGGGCGGGGCTTATTTTCCCTATATATCTATATAGAAAACTTTAAAAATCTTCTTGTCAGAAACCACTGGACCAATTTCAATATAATTTTGCAGAAATGTTCCTTTGGTGATCCTCTACAAAGATTGTTCAAGCCTTTTGGATTCGTCAAAAAACATGGCCGCCAGGGGGCGGGGCTTATTTTCCCTATATATCTATATAGAAAACTTTAAAAATCTTCTTGTCAGAAACCACTAAACCGATTTCAATATAATTTTGCAGAAATGTTCCTTTGGTGATCCTCTACCAAGATTGTTCGAGACATTTGGATTCGTCAAAAAACATGGCCGCCAGGGGGCGGGGCTTATTTTCCCTATATATCTATATAGAAAACTTTAAAAATCTTCTCGTCAGAAACCACTGGACCAGTTTCAATATAATTTTGCAGAAATGTTCCTTTCGTGATCCTCTACCAAGATTGTTCAAGCCTTTTGGATTTGTCAAAAAACATGGCCGCCAGGGGGGCGGGGCTTATTTTCCCTATATGTCTGTATAGAAAACTTTAAAAATCTTCTTGTCAGAAACCACTAGACCGATTTCAATATAATTTTGCAGAAATGTTTCTTTGGTGATCCTCTACCACGATTGTTCAAGACATTTGGATTCGTCAAAAAACATGGCCGCCAGGGGGCGGGGCTTATTTTCCCTATATATCCATATAGAAAACTTTAAAAGTCTTCTTGTCAGAAACCACTCGACCGATTTCAATATAATTTTGCAAAAATGTTCCTTTGGTAATCCTCTACCAAGATTGTTCAAGCGATTTGGATTCATCAAAAACATGGCCGCCAGGGGGGGGGGGGGGGGGGCGGGGCTTATTTTCCCTATATATCTATATAGAAATCTTTAAAAATCTTCTTGTCAGATACCACTAGGTCGATTTCAATATAATTTTGCAGAAATGTTCCTTTGGTGATCCTCTACCAAGATTGTTGAACACATGTGAATTCGTCAAAAAACATGGCCGCCGGGGGGCGGGGCTTATTTTCCCTTTACATCTATATAGAAAACTTTAAAAAATCTTCTTGTCAGAAACCACTGGACCGATTTCAATATAATTTTGCAGAAATGTTCCTTTGGTTATCCTCTACCAAGATTGTTCAAGCCATTTGGATTCGTCAAAACACATGGCCGCCATGGGGCAGGGCTTATTTTCCCTATATATCTACATGTATATAGAAAAGTTTAAAAATCTTCTTGTCCGAAACCACAGGACCGATTTCAATATAATTTTGCGAAAATGTTCCTTTGGTGATCCTCAAGGAAGATTGTTCAAGCCATTTGGATTCGTCAAAAAACATGGCCGCCAGGGGGCAGGGCTTATTTTCCCCATATATCTCTATATAGAAAAGTTTAAAAATCTTCTTGTCAGAAACACCTGGACCGATTTCAATATAATTTTGCAAAAATGTTCCTTTGGTAATCCTCTACCAAGATTGTTCGAGACATTTGGATTCGTCAAAAAACATGGCCGCTAGGGGGCGGGGCTTATTTTCCCTATATATCTATATAGAAAAGTTTAAAGATCTTCTTGTCCGAAACCACTGGACCAATTTCAATATAATTTTGCAAAAATATTCCTTTGGTGATGCTCTACCAAGATTGTTCAAGCCATTTGGATTCGTCAAAAAACATGGCCGCCAGGGGGCAGGGCTTATTTTCCCTATATATCTATATAGAAAACTTTAAAAATCTTCTCGTAAGAAACAGTTGGACTGAGTTCAATGTAATTTGGCAGGAATATTGCTTTGGTGACCTTCTACCAAGGTTGTTCAAGCCTTCATGATATGTCAAAAACCATGGTCCCCAGGTGGGCGGGGCTTATTTTTCGTCTGTATCTACATAGAAAATTTTAAAATTCTTACTGTCACATACCCCACGACCGATTTCAATATTACTTGGCTGGAATGTTGCTTTGGTGAACCTCTATCAAGATTGTACAAGCATTCATGATTCGTCAAAAAACATGGCTGCCATGGGGTGGGGCTTATTTTCCCTATATATCTAAATAGAAAACTTTAAAAATCTTCTTGTCAGAAACCACTGAACAGATTTCAATATAACTTGGCAGGAATGTTCCTTTGGTGACCCTCTACCAAGTTTGTTCAAGCTTTCATGATTCGTCAAAAAACATGGCCGTTAGGGCGTTAGGGCTTTATAGCTATATAAAACTTTTTAAACCACCGGACCAATTTCAATATAACTTGGCAGAAATGTTCCTTTGGTGACCCTCTTTTAAGATTCAGTTCAAGTCGTCAAGATTTGTAAAAAAAACATGGCCGGGGGTGTGATGGAGGGGCTGGGGGTGGTTAGTGCTATATACAAAAATCCTAGAGCAGTGAACTTGGCTGAAACTTCAACAGTAAATATGCAAATCTGTTTGGTCAGGTGAGCGATATAGGACCATCATGGTCCTCTTGTTTTTTGTTTTATTCTTGTGTATGTGTCTTTTCTCTTACCTTTTTTTGATATGTTCGTTGGCCAGGTTTGGTGTTGTGATCACCTAGTTGGTGAAGAGGGAGGCAACGGCTTTGCTTTTAATTTGTTTGTAACGTGTATTATCGTATTTGTAAAGTGTGTGCTGTCCAACATTATTTACTGGCGTTAGGGTATGGTTTGGACATCTTCTTTAGTATTTTCCTTATGTCTTATCCGAATATATAACCCTTGTCCTGCTGAACCCGGATATATCCTGCATTTGGAAACAGTGGTGATCCAGATCAGTTGGCTTCTGAAGAAGCCAACTAATCTGGATCTGCACTGTTTGCCATTAAGTACGTGAATTTATAGCAACAATCTTGATTAAGTAATTGGATTTGCTCTAAAAATTAGAAGTGGGCGTAGCATCTTAATCTATTCAGCAGGACAAGGGTTAAGGCACATACCAGGCTCTTCTAATGGGTACCATATGATGTTTTTGTTTCTTTTTTTTTTTTTTTTTTTTTTTTTTTTTTGGCTTTTTTTTGTTATCAAATGATGAGAGAAATGTTGGCTTATCTAGACATGTGGTTTAAAAGTATGCATTTTTACAATTTTACAAAAGTGAGTTTACAAAATGCTCTAAGATCATTTTTGTCGTTCATGGTTTATGTTTACATAAGTCACTAGGACAAGCGCAGTCTTTCAGTATGTCGGTGGCAACTATCGTATTCGTAGTTATCGATGGAATGCAGCTGACATTCTTATGTATACTAAAACTGGAAATATAGAGGCTTATTCAAAAACAAATATCAAATAACTTAAAGCTGAACTACTCAAATAAAAAGATGAGTTGACTTTCTTCTGGATCCCTTTTGGCTTTCTTCTGGATCCCTTTTGCATACATTATACGAGCTATTTTGTATTGTAATGTAAGGATATACCCTTATAAAGTACTGCTTAAACCAAAGCCATGAGTTAAGCTCGGTGAAGGATCCCACATTTTTAATATTTGAGCCAAAAAGTGAGAAAAACGAATTTTCAGACATGTGCGGCAAACGAACAGTCTTCGTTGTCTGCATGAAGATACTTTGCTTTCTTGGCTATCCAAAATGCACCTAATGAAGATTCCGATCAGAATACACGAATGCGCAGGCCGACAGAAATTTTTGCGGGGTGCACTTGTCAGCAGTTGCGTGTTACGACGTTGTGGCTCATTTTTAAAAAGAACTGAAGAACTCTCGCAGAACACTCTGACATCGCTACGTTAATCAAAGCACACGTTTTCTGTAGTAGAACAAAACGTTAAGAGAAACGTCCAGGGAGTGCCACAATCACAAACCGCAGCCCTTCATAGACACCAAGAGGAAAAGAAAACAGACAAAACCAAACAAGCGGAAATCAAACAAACGCACGAAAAGCACTAAGAGTAGCTCTCTCTTCCCCAAGCGAAGTAATCGCAATGCTAAAAGGACTGAAAAACACAAGAACAAAACAACGCAAGGTAAAACATAAAACGAATCGCCTCGTAGAATACACCACAAAGCAAAAAAGAGTAAGACCAGCACCAGGACCTCCGCCTTAGAACTGTCAGCCGAATAAACCACCGGGCGTTTAAAGCACTTTTACAGCTAGCCAACATCCTTGGTCCCGATGCTACTCTTAATACGGAAATACATAAAAATTCGGTTCGCATAAAGGCTCCCAACTCAGTCAGTGCATCAAAGCGAAAACATCGAAATCGAATTAATCACAATAGCAAACAAAGACGAGTACTCATTTTGAGAAATATAAACAACACTTTAGTCAAGAAATAAAGTTAAATTTAACGAAAACATATTGCACACAGTAAATAGCTAAAACCGAATAAATGTTAAAATCTGTCGTGGTTTGAATGTGTTCATTCTTGAGCATGAAAGTTAAAGCTAGTTTACAGAATGAGAGGACATAACAACAGACCATATAAAGTCCGGTTATATACAGAGAGAGTCTGTGAGGCGCTTCTTATGGATAGCCACAACATAGTTTTTGTGCAGACATGAGAAAAAAAAATCATTACTTTGTTTAACCCATTGTATAGTGTAGACCCCTAAAAGGGTAACTTGCAAACAGTGCAGACCCAGATGAGACGCCGCAGAACGCAGCGTCTGATCAGGGTCACCACTGTTTGCAAATAATTAAACCATTTTTCTCTATAAATATATAAATCACATAGCCTGACGTATCTAAAATTGAAATTGGAATCTTCAAAGATATACTTTTGAGGAGTTCATTCAGACAACAATGGGTTAAAACTGGGCTTATTTAGAGCTGTGGCTTACACGTATACTTTCCACATAGATGAGTTAACTTAATGCGATGTTCAGCTCTGACTTGCTGGACTGTAACAGAGCGAGGATTGGACTCGTCAGCAGTTGACTAAAATACCGTAAAGAGCTCCAAGAATAATAGACTGGACGGTTATAATGGAAACAAAAAGAGCTATCAGCTGAACAAAACATCGAAAACGTGCACCGTGAAACATTCATCCAGTTAAAAGTTATGGTGTCTTAGAAGTTTGTCAATTGCAAAAAATATCAGGGTTACTATAAATAGATATCAATCCCACAATGCACTATTCTGTGACGTTACGTGAAATCTTTTCTTTAAATTTTAATTCAAAACTTTAAAGTTTTGATATTGTTTTAGTAGCCTAAACCGTGTTGTCTGATAGTACTACATGTATTAATGAAGGTCACATGATTGAGGAAAACTGCTTTTTTCCACATACAAAGTGTAAATAAAAGTTATCTGAAACTACAGAATAAACTTTCACTTCCCATCTTAAGATGTATTTATTATTATTATTATTATTATTATTATTATTATTATTGCTTTTACAAAACTTTCTGTATTTAATGCAAACAGAGTACCCTGAACAGATGCTACGCTCTGTGGTTCTGATATACCTGTCCTTTCGTGTGACGCGATGCATAAATGGATAATGCAAACACACACACAAATGTCTTCAGCTATTTTATATTTTACAAATTTAAACATTTTAATATATTTTTAACCCAAAACCCTCGTGAATATTAATGAAGTACATTTTTCAGCGAGTCATTAAAAGCCAAACTTTGAATTTTAGTTTCGTTTGAAATAGTTGGGATTTTTATGCGATTTTTAATACTAGACACAGGAGATGTAGTTCTATCTTTCAAAAGATTTTGAAACTATATGGCCTGTAACACTATTATGATCAAGTCATGCGCGGACGAAAAGAAAATACCCTTTTTACGGTTCGTTAAGATTAAGTGAGATATAATCCCAACAGATCAAGCTTGATCGCTTACCGACCGACTAACGAAGGTACGCGTAATGATTAACAGATGCAATCATCAATCGACTGATCGATCATGGATCATTCATTAATTCATCCGAATATAAGCTCCCAAACGTTTATTCTATATAGACAGGTATAGTGTTCACGAATCAACCACCGTATCGAATAAACGACATTAAGTACGATTAACCCTTGTCCTGCTGAATAAATTAAGATGCCACGCTCGTTTCCAGTTGTCAGCCAATCAAATTACTTGATCCAGACTTTTTATGTAAATTCACAAACTTAATGGCAAACAGTGCAGATCCAGATCAGTTGGCTTCTTCAGAAGCCAACTGATCTGGATCTACACTGTTTGCAAGGGTAGGACATATCCGGGTTCAGCAGGATTAGGGTTAACGCATGAGCAATATTTTGCGCAAAAAAAGGATCTCCAGGCTCAAGATAATCTGAGCCTAACGTCAGAAAACGTACCTTTGGATAAATGCACCCAGCGACGATTCAGATCAGCCTGTGCATTCGAGCCGTGTGATCAGAGTCTTAACTGGGCGTATGTTAGATAGCCAAGGATGCAAACCTTCTTCATCAGGATTATAAAATCTCTGATCAGAATGCGCAGATGCGTAGGCTGTTCTGAATCTTCACTTGGCATACGTGTCCGAGATACGTTTTCTTATGTGTTGGCTCATTGGATTAACCCATATTTGTACATACATGTCATCATGGTTCACTAAAACTGTTACTTTTATTCATCATTATGTTAACTTTGAAGATTTGTCGATTTTATTGATAATCATGAAATTGATTTAAAGTGTATGGACACACTTGGTGGTTTAACCGCCATTTTGCACAAGAAAGAAAACTTCTGTGACTTTCTGTTTGCCCTGTTGCATATCAAGTCTCTTTTAGAAAAGAGATAGCAGTCTAAGCTGAAAGAGGGTTTCTTCATTTTTAAAGGGCGCTCATGCCATCATACACATTTCTTTTCTGGTATATGAATACGAGAATTAAAACTCAGTCTTATGGTATGAGTTACTACCCCTGGCATGCAGCGGTCAATATATCATTCTGGTTCATAATTCTTGAACCACACTTGACAGATTCTTTGAACATCAGAAATGATTTATCGTGTCGAGACTGAAACCCTATACATTTTTGTATACAAGTTCTTTATTCTTGGTGTGAGCGTCATATTTGTCAGTCAAGACCAGAACTGTTTAAATGCTTCGGATATACTCATTAAACTGCCACAGATGTAGTTAGGATAGAATGTCATTAAGAACGAAAATATCAAAATAATGAGAAAATAGCTCTATACGTTTATACAGTCGACTCTCGTTATTTCGAACTCGCTTATTTCGAATTACCGCTTATCTCGAAGTGAGAATCTGGTCACTGATTTAACATGAAACTATGACAACAGGTAACAAAATAATGTGGAAAAGAGGAGCTATTTCTCCTCTTTTCCATATTATTTTCAGCATATCTCTATTTTCAGAGGTCAAATTACATATTCATTTATGAAATGTGGTTGTTTGATTTATCTTTTTTCCCCAATTCTGCTAATCTGATATATCCCGAAGTATTTCAGAGAGTTCCTTGGACTTCGAGATTACGAGAGTCGAGTGTAATTTATTTGTCCAGTGCTCGGTTTATTAATTCCGGTCACACCTCATACTCCACAGGGGATAGAATCACAGACATTTACAGGTGCGTTTGTTTAATTGAGACAACTTGAGAATCACAAAAAATAATGGCAGCTTACCGTCTATTAGTTTATGCATTATCCAACTTTGTCTAGTCCATTGTCACTTAAGGGGAAAATTGCCGGAAAGGAATGAAACAAAAGATATATGCTTTGACATATATTTTGGCACATGCTTTGAGTGCAATAAATAATCTAAAACAGACAAAAACGTGTAGCAAGTATGAACAATGAACAAAATTGATGACATAGTCCAAAACTATCCAAAACGACTTATCCTTGTACGAGCGTATAATAAACTAACTTTTAGGGGAACGTAACCCTAACATTTAATGTATTTAACAACGAAGAGCTTAACAAACCGTAAAAATAGATACAAGTTTGATCAAAATCGGTTAAGAAATAACAAAGTTATTATTGTTTGAGAGATTTAAAATGGCCAACAATGGCGCCGCCATTTTGAATATTTCATGAGATTTCAAAAATAGATTTAATTTTGAAATTTTGCATTTCATAACCAAATCAGGAAAACATGTTCAGTAACATTACCCTTATATATGCTGTTTATTTTAATAGTGCATATTTAATAGGGGCTCTGTTGCGTCAAAAATCCTAAAAATGGCAGCGTTCATGACCGTTGGTTTTCAAATGTTTAAACTCCAACAACTTTCTTATTTGCCGGTCGATTGTGATCAAAATTGTATCAAACGTTTCGGCTTGGAAAGTTCTATCCTGATATACATACTTTTCTTTTTACCTAGCCTTTCATTTTATATGACACGATAACTCATTACAAAAACATGCCTATTCAAATATACTGAAAATACCAAAAAATGAAACTTTTCAGATAAAAAAATTATGGTATTTTTTATATTTCTGCTCAAAACATAGATTATGGGAACTCGTTAGGACTACCTCTAGAAGGCGGTTCTAACGATTTAAAGCAAAAGTAAGAAAAATAATGTGTAACATTGTAAACCTAAGTTTTACTGTATAAAAGTGGGGTTTAAGTGGGTAAAGATTATATACATGTAGGCATGTTTTCATGATGTAAAGACGAATGTGTTTCTTAATTAGCAAATGTTTCTAAATGGACAAAGTGTACCAAAACTACCGGAATTCTTATAGGAGATCTGGAGAGTCATGCTCAGAACACTTCGACATTCCAATAATTGCTTCTTTTTTTTTTTTTTTTTTTTTTTTTTGTTGTTGTTGTTGTTTTTATGTGTGTGTGTGTGTGTGTGTGTGTGTGTGTGTGTGTGTGTGTGTGCGCGCGCGCATAAGCTCATTGGTCTAAAGGGGTCTTTCCTTTACATCACGAAAACATGCCTATATAATTTTGACCCTCTTAAACCCCACTTTTATATAGTAAAACTGGGGTTTAGTGGGGTGTACACTGTTTTTCTTATTTCTGCTCAAAATATAGATTGTGGGTACTTAACGAGTACCAACAACCTATGTTTTGAGCAGAAATATGAAAAATATCAGAGTTCTTATCTGAAAAGTTTCATTTTTTGGTGGTAAAATTTTCAATATACGAGTATTTGAAAAGGCATGTTTTCGTAATGAATTAAAGAATGGAAATCAGTGCGGTTGACCCAGTTTTGTTCATAAGTAAAACTAAAACGAACCTCAGTCCCAAACAATGTATATTTCCACGAATGCACCGGCAACTCAGATCAGTCTGCGTATTTTGATCAGTCTTCGGCGGATGCTCATTACGAAAACATGCCTACATAATGTTGACCCCCTTAATCCCACTTTTATATAGTAAAACTGGGGTTTACAGGGATGCACATTATTTTTCTTATTTCTGCTTAAAACATAGATTGTAGGTACTCGTTAGAACCGCCTCGCCGAGGCGGTTCTAACGAGTTCCCATAATCTATTCTTTGAGCAGCAATATGGCAAATATCAGAATTTTTTATCTGAAAACTTTCAGTTTTTTGGTGGTGAAATTTTCAAAATATTTGAACAGGCGTGTTTTCGTAATGTATGGGTAGACATAGATCCATGGCTTCTACGGGCATCGAAGACTTTCAGTAGTGTGCACAGATGCTCCGACTGACCTGAATCATCACTGGGCGCATTTGTACTTCTTACATTGCGCCTAAAGTACATAATTGATCCAGGATACGAAACAAGTTTTTTCTGAGGACATTTAGACATAGAAAGCCCAGACCAGCCGCCTTCGCATCAGCACAGTTTATCCATGATCTTTGTTGTCCATTCACACCATTATATTTGAGCCACGCCATGCGAAAACATGTCTTCGGGCATATGCGGACAGCAAAGGCCCAGATTAGCATGCTCAGTCTGATCAGGGTATTCACTGTCCGCTAACAGAATCATTTCATACGACAAAATTTATGAATGGAGAGCAAGGCCCGAATAATACTTTGCGCATGCGTATGATGATCTGAATATGCGCATTTCCAAGGCACTTTGTCACATGACGCTGCCCATTGGCTACTTTAGAATATTTCAGGGCCCAGTTGTTCAAAGCTAACGACATCGTTAGTTAACGATTCGTTAAAATTTACATCGAGTGATATGCAAATATGCTTAAATTTTTTGCTGAAAAAATGTGAGTAGCTTTTGCAATGCAAAAGCTACTCACATTTTTTCAGCAAAACATATCAGAAAACTGTATATTGAATCTGCTAAAACAGTTAACGAAATGACCCTTAACGAGCTCGTTAAGCTAACGACGCTTTGAACAACTGGGCCCAGATATACAGGTACATGCTTCACTGACTGAAATGAATCTTTGCTTTTCACAAAAGAGGTGCCCTATTTTAATTTAAGTTATTGTTTGTGTACTTCCTTCGGTACAGATATGTTATACTTAAGCCAATCGTCATTTAAATAATAGTGAGGTCTTAACTAGAGACTAGTGACTAATGTGAGCTTTCCCCCATCCCTCCAAAACCCACCTGGTTCCCCCGTTTTACTATGCAAAGTAGTCAGATGGTGCGTTTGCCTGAGTTCTGAATGAAATGAAACAGTTCGCTTTATGATTGTGTTATTCCTAGCTTTCTGAAGTGGACTCGTCCATCTTAAAATCAGGTCAGAACCATTTTCTCAAACATGGGTCTCAGTCAAAACTTAAAACTGAATTGCAAACAGTGTAACTACAGATGAGATGGCTTATTATAACTCATCTTATCTGGGTCTACACTGTTTATGAAAGTATTTGTTTTTGTCTTCAGAGCTGAACTGGGTTTAACTTCAAAAGTAGTTTTGGACACGTTTGTATTATTTAAAAAGCCCCGTGAAAAGGCGTGGAGCCTATTTTTGAGCAAGCACATATGAGAGATTCCGAAGTTTAAAGCTTGAACTTTAACCTTCTGGTTATGCATAAAAGCTATAAACGTTCAAACCAATACTTTTTTTTTCCTAACAGAAGATAAGACTTGTCATTTCAGTTCAAATATAGTTTGTAATTTGAATAAAATTCAAACAAATGTTTCTAATAAAAGATAATGAGAAAATACCACAAATTTTGATCTTATGATTTAGCCTAGATAGAGCTAAGACTGTAATATATGTGTGGGCGTAGTGGATATTTAGTTTTCGTAAACAGTTGTACTAACTCACCTCTTTTGCCTTAGTATGAAGTGTATCTGTGCATACTGGCCTTTCCTCTCCCACACATCTTAGTCTGACGAATTTTCTGCTGGGCGACGATTCTCGTGTTCTCGGCTGTCTGTTCACTTCTAACGCTTTCTTACTCTGATTCACTACTTTCCCATCAGAAATGGCATGACTTACGTCACCGTTCCAGTTAACAGATTGATTGTTGTTATTGTTATTATTATTTCCATTTTGCAGAGGCATTTTCGCTGATGACTGTGAATCACTGCCTCTGTAACGCTCCCCTCCTGACTGACGGCTTATGTCCGATACCTCAGTCGAAACTATAGCTGGGCTGTTTAAAGGTCCGTTCGGCAACGACGTTTTAATACCAGAACATTTATCATTCATGTCACCTTGTTCACCAATCAACTCTCCTCTTGTTATGTCTACCTTTACATTATCCGATACTATCGTTTTCGCACCAACACTTTCGTTCGTAGTACATCCGTCTTTTTTAAGTTCTGCATCATTAGACTCATTTAATGTATTTATAAATTGTGTACTATTAAGTAATGTACTAGTAAGCGACATTTCCGGCTGGTTCCGATGTTGATTATAATTTTTGTGATCATGCTTAACGACGACGCCATTACTTTCATCTCGCTGCAAATGCGTTGTAGCTGAGATGTGAGGTTCGTTTTGTCCTTGAACTGAAAAACTACAGGGGTTTGTGGTTTTATTTACAACTGACTGCTTGTTCGCGTGTTGATCATGGCTACAGCTTGTAGGATTGTTTGTGGTGCAGAAGCAATTTGCTTGCGTCTGCTTGGACCGACACGGTTTAGGGGAGGCCGAACCTGCGAACGTTTTCTTAATCCGGTCCATGAAACTGTCCTGAGACAGGACCGGCTTTGTTACACGAATAGTCCTTGGTGTGCCGTCGTTCTGGAATCGTGTTTCCAAATGTGACGTGTACCCTTCGGGTCCACGTAAGACAATCACAACCGGAGAATTAATAGGTAAAGATTTTAGTATTTCCAACGATTCATCGTAACTTTTGTCCACCAAGTCAGTATCGTTCACTTTGAGAATGAGGTCTCCAATTTGAACTAAGCCGCTCTGGGCCGCCATTCCTCCACTCACAAGATCCGACACAACTACGTGTGGAGATTTAGACCGGTGACGTATGAGAAAGCCGAGTCCATAACGAGGCTGTTTCAACAGCTTCACGCGAATGATGTTGGAAGACTCTGACGTCATTTTGTAGTCAGTAACAGATATTCAGAAACAAATCAAAGACTCTGGAAAGAGAAAATGTGCATAAATATACATGCGATTGGATCATTATTTTAATCATTCATAACTTATTGTACTAGTACTACAAATCTGAACTATTTCTGAATGTATATGTATCATTACAAAAACACGCCTATTCAAATATACTGAAAAAATAACCACCAAATATGAAAAATTTCAGATACAAAATTCTGATAGATGTCATGTTTCTGCTCAAAACATAGATTGTAGGTACTCGTTAGAACTGCCTCGACGCGGTTCTAACGAGTACTCACATTCTATGTTTAGAGCAGAAATAAGAAAAAATAATGCAAACCCCTGTAAACCCCAGTATTATTACATAAAAGTGGGGTTTACGGGGGTCACAATTACATATTAGGCATGTTTTCGTGATGGTAGAAACTTTCAAAAAGTCGTTTTTTTGCTTGGCGCTTTAAACAGAAGAAGTAACTTTGCAAACTTTTGTCATGATTTAATGCAAAACCATTTGTCGTAACTATCTATGCACAAAAAGTTTTATATTAGTCTACATTTTCCCATCTTAAAAATGGATGCAAATTTTACATAAATCTGAAGAGTAGGTAACTTGGAGGCAGATTTTCAACAAGTTTCGCTTGTTAATTTTTTTTTCTGAAATTTTCAAAATGTTGTAGTGAAACATAATAATTAAACTTCAGCAAAGAAAAATAAAAAAAAATATTTTCTTAGACAAAAAATCCAAAAAAATGACTTTAAAGAAATTGCATTGGTCAGACCAATTTTTGGCCGTAAATTTAATTTTACTGTAAACATTTGAGAATAGAACACAGAAACAGAAAAGACAAATGGTTTCTGATAAGATATGGTCAATCAGAACAAACAATTTTCATTTTAAATAACACGCAAAACAAAAAACGTCTTTCCGAGAGATGTCGAAAGGACAGTAGTAATTTATAAGCTCAGTGTTACACACACACACACACACACACACACACACACACACACACACACACACACACACACTACATTAATTGATGAAATGTCATTAAATTGGAATCTATCAAGAGGAGGTGATACACTTTCATTGAAGACAACTATGTCAAAATTATTTTGTTTCCCTTTCGAAAAGGGTTCTGCTCTATTAAGAAAGAATTTGCTCCCCTGGGAGCAAATTCTTACAATTTAGGTTAGGCCCCTTTTCAAAAGTATGTGCAACCAAGCCACAGAAAGTCATAAAAGCTGTCACCTTTGTCAAAGTGGTGAAAAATCTACCACGTGCTTTTCATCCCCTTAACTATAAGGTTTTCTTATTCGTGAAAGGAAACGACATATGTAGAACCCTATTCCATCACGAAAACATGCCTATATAATTTTGACCCCCTTAAACCCCACTTTTATACAGTAAAACTGGGGTTTACAGGGGTATGCATTATTTTTCTTATTTCTGCTCAAAACATAGATTGTGGGTACTCGTTGGAACGGTTCTAACGAGTACCCATAATCTATGTTTTGAGCAGAAATATGAAAAATATTGGAGTTTTTTATCTGAAAATTTTCAGTTTTTGGAGGTGAATTTTTCTATGTATTTGAATAGGCGTGTTTTCGTAATGAAAAGGGTGCATCACGAAAACATGCCTATATAATATTGACCCCTTAAACCCCACTTTTATATAGTGAAACTGGGATTTACAGGGGTAAACTTTATTTTTCTTATTTCTGCTCAAAAGCATAGATTGTGGGCACTCGTTAGAACCGCCTCGGCGAGGCGGTTCTAACGAGTACCCACAATCTATTTTTTGAGCAGAAATATGAAAAAACTTCAGTTTTTTATCTGATTTTTTATTTTTTCAGTTTTGGGAGGTGAAAGTCTCTCTCTCTCTCTCTCTCTCTCTCTCTCTATATATATATATATATATATATATATATATATATATATATATATATATATATATAGGCGTGTTTTCGTAATGGCTTGAAGGTAAACAGGATGTCACAAAAGCTGTTTCGCTTATAAAAATTACGGAAAATCTACCAAGTGTGTTCAGTTCCCTAAACAATAGGGTTCTCACATTCACAAAAAGAAAAGACACGAGCTGCGCAATAGAGGAAAAGTGTGCCGATGCCATATTAGGTCAATGGAGGCCCAGTCAAGCCTGCGCGATCGCATTCTAATCGGGGTCTTGATTGACAGTTAATGGAATCAATTAAATCCCATAGAAAACTCGACAGAGACCGTTTCAAAGACTTGCCCGAGAGTTCTATTTGTATATGGAATAAGGGTCTCATTCTCACGTGGGTGCGTCATACGGACAGGAATATAGTAATTCGTGCACAAGTCAAACTGATAAAGAGACACTGACACAGTGTCCCTTCTGTTGCACGCCGACCGTCAGTGTAACAAGACCTGTCGCCTGACAGGATAGCTCGCCTGAACTCGCGCTTGTCAATCAAATAACAAAAAAATAAGACTATGACCTTGAAATACAGTATATCCAATTTATTGGATATAATTTTGGATGACGAACATCTTCCATAGGTATCTGCATACCAATTAAAATCTAAATGAATTGTATGATTTGAAAACTAACTGAGAAAATACAAGATCTTAAGAACTTTGATTAAGATAAAATTTCTAAGTCCGTGACTTTGAGCTCCAGGTAATATGGTGGGGGAAGTGCTGAATAAAATTTGGGACCACTACCTATAATCGTGTCAAATATAAAATAAATCCATGCAATGATTAAAATATTAAGAGATCTCAAAAACTTTGAAAAAACTTTACAAAAAATTTAACATAAATTTCAGAGACCTTGACCTTTAGTTCATAAGCAGGGTGGGGATAGTGCCAAATAAAATTTTGGACCAATATCTTTAATCATGCTAAATAAAAAATAAATCCACACACGGATTTAGAAATCAAGATAACTTAAAAACTTTGACGCAAAACTTAAACATAAATTTCTAAGTCCGTGACCTTGATATCTAAGTCATGAGCACGGGTGTGGAAAGTGCCTAATGAAAGTTTGGACCAGCATTTAAAATAATACCAAATATGTATTAAAGCCATCTTAGGATTTAGAAAATTTAAGATCTTAAAAACTTTGATGCAAAACTTTAACATAAATTTCTAAGTCTGTGACCTTGATAATCTAGGTCATAAGCAGGGTTGGGGATAGTGCCGAATAAAATTTTGGAACAATATCTATAATCATGCCAAATATAAAGTAAATCCATACAAGGATTTAGTAATGAAGTGAGCTTAAAAACTTTGGACAAAACTTTAACATAAAATTTATAAGTCTGTGACCTTGACAGATTTCGACAGCAGGTGTGAGGATAGGGCCCCATAAAACTTTGGACCAATATCTATAACAATACCAAATATAAACAAAATCCAACGCAGGATTTAGAAAATATAAGGTCTTAAAAACTTTAACGTAAAATTTTAACAGTTTTGTTAACACTGACGCCACCGTGGACGCCGACGTCGGGGGTAGTGCAACAGCTCTTCCTGTACTTCGTACAAGCGAGCTTAAAATGATACGGTCGATTCACGACAGTATGAGGTTAAAATTTGAAATTATAGCAGGTAAACAGACGTGCTAAAGATAAACAATTGATTTCGGAAGAGAGAGAGAGAGAGAGAGAGAGAGAGAGAGAGAGAAAGAGACCTATATATTTTGCTGACATATTGCCCTACATTTCAACATTTCTCTGGATAGGTTAAGCCGATGGACTTAGCTCCTACAACGTTTCTAAATTGTAGAACGCTATGTTTATAATACATATATTTCTAAGTCTGTGATCTTGACCATTTTCTCTCGTGTTTTGCCTTTGTCTGATTGGAATAGTGATGGATACCCATAGAATAATGTTGCGGTTGACAGTGTACCGATTCCTCATGTTTCACGCCATTGGGTTTGATCAAATATATTAACTCTTGTCCTGTTGAACCCGAATATATCATGTCTTTACAAACAGTGCAGATCCAGATAAGTTGGCTTCTGAAGAAGCCAACTGATCTGGATCTGCACTGTTTGCCATTAAGTATGTGAATTTGTATCAACAATCTGGATCAAGAAATCTGATTGGCTGAAAATTGGAAGTGGGCGTGGCTTACATATCTTAATTTATTCAGCAGGACAAGGGTTAACAAACAAATTTTAATATAGGTAAGTAGAACATTATTCCATCATTCAAACTGGTCATACTAGTTGACAACATAGTAAATGCACTAGTAAAGATGAAAAGGTCATACATAATATAGATCAAAAATGTAATCTGGTCCGGTGAATTCAGACTTCTGGTTTCCAGCTGTTTTACGTCAAAAAAATATAAATAAATAAAAAATAAATAAAAAATAAATAAAAAAAAAGAATAAAATAAAATAAAAACTGTAGCCAGAAGTCCCAGGTCATCGGACAAGGTTACATTTCTGTCACTTGTCTGTCATGCAAAACGTAATTAAAAACGCTGTGCATTCAGTGAACAGAAAATGAATTTGCTTTCTATCAGCCAGGCACTTCTAATGGTTCTTCTAGATACGTTTTCGTGGAGAAATGAACAAATTGTATTCTTATTTATCCTCGAAAACATAATGTTCAACGCACGAAAAGGATCATTATGCAATTTGCAGACAACACAGACTCTGATCAGCCTGTGCAGTTACACAGGCTGATCAGAGCCTTTGTGTGGCTTACAGAATCAGTGGATATATTAATACATGTCGATTAACAGAGAATGTCCATATCAGACTGTGTGTTTGTTTGTTTGTTTGTTTGTGTTGAGGTTTTACGGCCCAGTCAACCCAATGGGGTCATGTCGAGCGCGGTCAGTTTACCTAACCACACGTGTACTGGGCAGGCTTAGTCCTCTAAGCGGTTAACCAGTAGTGTGCACATTCTTTCGCCAGAAACTGACAACTGTCCTTCTTGAATCAGCGGAAGGGAGTGAATGACCGTAGAAAATATTTCATGATCAATCTCCACGAAAGAATGTTACCGACCTCGGCGGGGGTTGAACCCGCGACCTCCTGGTCTTCAGTCAAACGGCGCATCCAACCGAGGCCGCCATATCAGACTGCATGGATGCGCACGCTCATCTGATCTTTCGCTGTTGGCATATGGCATAAGGTTCTTTTTCCCACATTGCGCATCAATTATCATGTTCTGGTACTCACTACAGGCTCCTTGGCGTCACACGTCTATCCCTTGTGGTCACGCTGAATACATTAGGGATCTCGACCTTCGCACCATGTCACTGTCAGTCTAATCTGCGAGGGCGGATTCAGAGGGGGTTCGTGGCTCAGTCGAACCCTCCTTGACTCAAAATTTCATTTTCGTGGAAAATTCTGGATAAAATTGATAAACTTTGGGTACCTTGTAAACCCTAAATATTCACGCCCTTACTCTTTAACTTATACTTCTCTTAAAAAAGCCCATTTTACAATCTTTCATCACAAAAACACGCCTATATAATTTTTACCCCTTTAAACCCCACCTCTATGTAGTAAAACTGGGGTTTACAGGGGTATACATTATTTTTCTTATTTCTGCTCAAAAACATACATTGTGAGTACTCGTTGGAACCGCCTCGGCGAGGCGCTTCTAACGAGTACCCACAATCGATGTTTTGCGCAGAAATATGAAATGAGTTTTTATCTGAAAATTTTCAGTTTTGGAGGTGAAATTTTCTATATATATTTTAAATAGGCGTCTTTTCGTAATGGAATGTGTGTAAATTTGCTGGATGAATGGCTAACAGCATAGATCCTGGCTCGTTCTGCGGCGTCCGATCTGTGTCTACAGTTTGCTCAGGCCTATTTTCCCTAATACGTAGAGTTAGTACGGTAATTTGGTTGAACTTCAACCCTTGCAGAAATCATCATGGGTCCACCCCTGAAACTACATTACGTTGACAAATCATGGATGCCTGAGTGGACTGGCGCGATTCTTTATTAAACGAGCCACGAGGTATATACTGTCAACTCTCGTTATCTCGAAGTCCAAGAGACTCTCTGAAATATTTCGAGATATCCGTACCTTGACATATCGGATTTGCAGAATTGAGAACAAAATAAATCGAACAACCACATTTCACAAATGTATATGTAATTTGACTCCTGAAATTAGAGATAAATTAAAATTATTGTGGAAAAGAGGAGAAATTGCTCCTGGGGAGCAATTTCTCCTCTTTTCCACAATATTTTGTTACCTGATGCTAGATTTCCATGGTAAAACAGGGCCCTGATTTTCACTTCGAGATAAGCAATTATTCGAGATAAGCGAGGTCGAGATAACAAGAGTCAACTGTATACAATTACGACGCGACTGCCCTCTCTAAAGTAGCGCTGTCAAAAGTAAAACATGTTTGCTAAATTGCTGCACACTATTTCTCCCCAGTTCTAGGCAATATAAATTGGTTTATATAGTTGAGCTCTTAATACCTTTTGCTAAAATTATTATATATATCATTTGGTCAACTAGATAAAATGATCATTGGGTCACGTATACCCCACGAGTGTTAGTGCAACTAACAGCATCAGTCTTTCCCCATGACTTTTATTTTTCATTTTAGGTAACACTTACAGCAATATACACTCATAAGATACAGGAAATAACATACAATGTGCGATCCATTACGAAAACATGCCTATTCAAATATATAGAAAATTTCACCCCCAAAAAACTGAAAATATTCAGATAAAAATCTGATATTTTTCATATTTCTGCTCAAAACATAGATTGTGGGTACTCGTTATAACCACCTCGGCGAGGCGATTCTAACGAGTACCCACAATCTATGTTTTTGAGCAGAAATAAGAAAAAATATGTATACCTCTGTAAACCCCAGTTTTACTATATAAAAGTGGGGATTAAGGGGGTCAATATTATATAGGCATGTTTTCGTGATGCGAACGAATGTAGTGACGAAAGTAAAAGCGAAAACTATATACATCTCGGAATACAAGATTTGCAGACTTATTTTGTTCCAACAGTTGGACCGAGGCAAGCGAAAACGTGTCTTCTCCGATCAGACAGCACAGATGCGCAGACTGATTTGGGACCTTCGCTGTCCGCATATGCCCGAAGACATATTTTTGCATGGCGTGGCCCACTTAATGTATAATTCATGAATTGCACGACACGCAGAAAAGACGACCGATTCGACTGACTGAAAGGTTGACATTCGAAGAGTGCCCGATAACCACATTGTGAGTCCGTCCGAACATCTGTACGTCCGTGGTCAGTTAGCGAAAATGACCTTAGCGCTTATTTTGATTTTTTGGCATATTGATACATACCAACAATGTCTAGGCAATGAGCTTGCCAAATGTGAGTTTGAATTGACAGAGGCTAAGCCGAGGCAAACATTGTGAAAATATGAAAATGACTATAACCCTTTAGCCGTGTTGAATACTCTGATAACTTTCACGAACTGATTGATACCGAGAAGATCTAGCTGATGAACCTGTCAAATTTATTGACCGAGACTGAGCAAAAAAAAAGAAATAAATAAATAGAAATAAAAATACAAATAAAAAACAATAATAATAATAATAACAAAACAGTTTCATGAGAAAAGATTACCATTTTTCACAACTTCCAAATGATCAGTGCTGCCGGACGGTTGTAGCATATCAGCGATTTTATACTGAAACGACACACCATGTCATTACGAAAACACTCCTATTCAAATATATAGAAAATTTCACTTCCAAAATCTGAAAATTTTCAGATAAAAAACTGATATTTTTCATATTTCTGCTCAAAAACATAGATTGTTGGTACTCGTTAGAACCGCCTCAAGTACCCACAATCTATGTTTAGAGCAGAAATAAGAAAAATAATGTATACCTAGTTTTGCTATATAAAATTGGGGTTTGAGGGGGTCAAAATGATATAGGCATGTTTTCGTGATGTAAAGCGGGTTTTGCATCTCTGCTGAAAGTTGATTTGCTACTTGATTCAAAGAAAAGTCTTGCTCAGATATATTTAGCGAATTTACAACATGCAAGATGAATGGATCCATTACATCTGGATCCAATTATTGGACGTAAGACATTAATATGCTAAATCATTTCCGTATGGGTCAATATTAGGATACCCAAAACTTCTTACCATTACGTCTTAAAATCTGAACAATAAAATCTAAAAAGTTTGCCTTTGGAAGCAGATAAAAAAAATAGAATAAAAGAACGAAAATCGGATTTGACTGGGACTCTTTGTAAGACAGCATTGTAGTTTATGGGGCTGCATACGCACCCTCCCCACCTTCGAAACGGCTTCAGCGGAGCTTGCCTTTCGAACCTCCAAGAATGATTGAATAATCCAAGGAAAATAAAAATAAAATAGCAAGATGATGAAGTACGGGCAGACATTTTACGACCTTCACATGGCACATTACGAAAACATGCCTATTCAAATACACTGAAAATTTTACCACCAAAAGATAAAAATTTTCAGATAAAAAAAATCTGATATTTTCAAATTTCTGTTCAAAACATAGATTGTGGGTACCTGTCAGAACCGCCTCGACGAGGCGATTCTAACGAGTGCCCACAATATATGCTTTGAGCAGAAATAGGAAAAAATAATGTAAACCCCTGTAAACCCCAGTTTTACTGTATAAAAGAGGGGTTTAAGGAGGTCAAAATTATATAGGCATGTTTTTATGATGAAACCCATTTAAGCCTAGCATAAAAGGGACACTGGCAAACAGTATAGACCCAGATCAGACACGAATCCTAATAATATATCTGTGCTTTTTTGATTAAATTCCTTTTATTGATTAGAGATAGAGTGAGTGCAGTCAATGATCACTTTTAGAGCCTTTTTTATGTAGTGTCAAGGTCACTTAACTCTAGTCATTTCTTTTCCCCTACCTAATGGTGCATATGTATTAATTTGGTCTAACTCTAGCCACTGTTTAAAGATATAGTGAGCCCACAAGCCTTTTTCTGCTTTAAAAACTTTCACAAAGGGCTACATTTCTAAGAGATTTGGCCTCTATTACATTTTCTTAAGTAGGTACACCTTATTGATATCAATAGGTCTGCCGAAGTTGATGAGAATCCATATCTGCGTTTTTGAGATATTAGACACAAGCTGTTTTCTATCAAAATTTGAGTTTCAAAGTGCCAGTATGCATCACGAAACCACGCCTATATAATGTTGACCCCCTTAAACCCCACTTTTATATAGTAAAACTGGGGATTACAGGGGTATATATTATTTTTCTTATTTCTGCTCAAAAATAGATTGTGGGTACTCCTTAAAAGCGCCTCGGCGAGGCGGTTCTAACGAGTACCCACAATCTATGTTTTGAGCAGGAATATCAAAAATATAGAATTTTTTTTCTGAAAAATTTCCTTTTTTGGTTGTAAAATTATCAATGTATTTGAATAGGCGTATTTGCGTAATGGACCTTAAGAATGAGGCCAAGATCACCAAATCTACACACTTCTTACCCCTATCCCAATAAAGTACAGTCGACTCTCGTTAACTCGAAATCCAAGGGACTCTATGAAATATTTCGAGATATCCTTACTTCGACATATCAGATTTGTGGAAATGAGGAAAACAATTAATCGAACAACCACTTTTAACAGAATGAATCTTTAATTTGACTCCCAAATTAGAGATATATTGAAAATATTGTGGAAAAGAGGAGAAATTGCTCCTATTGCTCCTCTTTTCCATAATATTTTGTTGCCTGTTGGTAGATCTCTTTGTTAAAACAGGGACCAGATTTTCACTTCGAGATAAGCGGTTATTCGAGATAAGCGGGCTCGAGAAAACTAGCGTCGACTGTATCTGTGCTAGTTTGGTCAACTTCCATCAATTGATTCATGAGGTAGACTGCAAACAAGGCTCATCTTTAGTTACTTTACAATAGAGTTAACATGAAATTAACTACCAATTCTGATCACTTTTTTCATGTCCTAATGATGTACCCATGCTTTTGTCAAATTAGATCTATTGATGTAACAGAGACAGAGAACACACAAGGCTCACGTTTAGAGTCCTGACAATGTAGTGACCTTGAAAATAAGGTGAAGGTCATCAAAATCTTATCACTTTTTCCCCGTCGTAATAATGCATCTGCATTACTTTGGCCCCAACTCCAACCACTGTTTAAAGAGATACATGTAGTGCGCATACATGCTTTTTACCGCATTAAGAAATTTTACAAAATTAAGGGAAATAACTTAAAGAGAATGTGCCCCTAGCTCTTACTTTTCGTAATGTAGATACATCTTATTAATAAAGTAAATGCAAAAAAACAACAAAGAAAAAAAAAAAAAAAAAAACATATCAATTGCAACATTTTTAAGATATTAGGAAACAGAGTGCACATAAGACTCACTTTGAGAGTCTTTATAATGTAATGACCGTGAAAATTAAGGCCAAGGTAGCCAAACTCTACTCACTTTTCCTCGTCAGAACGATGTATTTGTATTAGTTAGCTCAAATTCCAGCACTTTGTTAAAGAGATAAAGTTCACACAAGCTTCTTACTGCATTTCGAGCCGACCTTGGTGGCTCAGTTGGATGCGCGTCAGACTAGTGATCAGGAGTTTGCGGGTTCGACCCCTCCGAGTCGGCAGCATTATTTCGTTGAAGTTGATCGTAGAATATTTACGGTCATTCTCTCCTTCCGGTGATTCAAAAGGGGCAGTTGTCATTTTCTGGCAAAAGAATGCGCGTAATACTGGTTAACCGCTTAGAGGACTAAGCCTGCCCAGTGAAAGTGTGGTTAGATAAACTGACCGCGCTCGACATGATCCCAGTGGGTTGACTGGGCCGTAAACCCTTAACAAAAAGAAAACACTGCATTTTGAAAATTTACAATGACCATTAACTCTAAGAGAATTGGCCCCTAGCCCTTACTTTTCTTATAAAGGTACACTTCACTGATATCAATGTGCCTGCATAAATTGATGAATATTCATCACTGCGTTTTATAGATATTAAAAAAAAAAAAACAAAAAAAAAAAAAAAAACAACAAAGTTTCACGGACGGACACACGGACGTATGGAGGACAGACAGACAAGCGGACGATAGGACAACGTGGAAACAGTATACCCAATCACAAACAAAGTTTGCGTAGAGTATAAAACGACTTTGAATGTAAATACGGAGAGACTGCTGTATCAGTGGCGATAAAGGTATACACTTATCATACAGCACGCCGTTTTCAGCGGCATATGATCCAGCTCTACGCTCTTTGATCAGACCTATCTGTCCCAATACTTTAGGTAAATACGGTAAAAGTACAGTACTGTGAGAGCATATAACTTATGCATGCTTGCCCGGCGAATCCTCAGATCAGCCTGTGCATCCATGCACATCCACGCACATGTCTGATGGTACCTTTTTTTCACGCTGTAAAAAATCGTCGGTTTTCGTACAATATATATATTAATCGGTTAATAGCCTGATTCATTAGTGACATAAATCCCTCAACCTTATAGTACGATAAACTACGAGGGATGTTCGAAATGAATTGCTTATTTCTATCTGGAGACTTCAAATTTCAAGTTAGCCCAAAAGTACTCATTTCATGCCCTCGAAGTATTCCCCGTGGCTAGAAATGCAAAGTTTCAGCCGATGTATCCACTTCTTGAAGGCGTCACGGTACGCTGATTTGGGCACAGTAATAAGGTACTGATGAATGGCAGATCCAAGTGCCTGTCGGGACTGGTATTTCGCCCAGCAAGGAATGCTTTCAATTTCGGAAACAAAAAGAAATCACATGGGGCAAGGTCTGGGGAATACGGGGGGTGAGGCAAAACAGTTACTTTTTCTTTCTTCAAAAACGCCGTAACTATTGCGGAGGTATGAGCTGGGGCATTGTCATGTAGAAGACGGACATGTTTAAAACCAGTGGCAGGGCGTCGTTTCTGATACTACTTTTTCAGTTTCTTCAGTACTACGTCTTTGTAGTACTTTCCGGTGATGCTTTTGCCCTTTTTCACTGGCACTTTTATTGCGACTCCTTCACCAGAGAAGAAGATTGCATACAAAACCTTCTTTGTATTCAAAGAACGTTTGGCAATTATTGGGCGTTTGCTGTGTTTAGTGGCCCAGATCTTATTGCTAACCTTTCTGACGGGCTCAAAATAATGGACCCAGGTTTTATCACCTGTGACGACATTGGCAAACTGCTTTTTGTCATATTTTGGAACCATTTGAAGCAGCTTTTTGGCCACTTTAACCCGTTGCCTCTTTTGCTCGTCAGTCAACAGATGTGGCACCCATCCAGCAGAAATCTTTCTGACTTTTAAATGCTTCTTCAAAATAAGGTGAACCGTTGATAGTGATATGCCTACCTTTCGCGCAATATCGCGAACTGTAAATCTGGCATCTCCTTCAATGATTTCCTTTATTTTGGAAACGATTTCTTTACGAGATGCAGATTTTGGCCTACCTGATTTCGGTGCATTTTTGATGGACTCTACACCAGACTCAAATTTCTTTTTCCACCGCCGAACTGTGTCATAAGACACACAAGAAGGTCCAAAAGCAATAGAAATTTCATTCATCAGCTTCTTCAAAGAACAACCAAGTTTTGAGCGAGCTTTGATGTAAGCCCGTATTTCATCTTTTTTGTCGACGCTTCTACCAACCATTTTTACTGCAGTGGTCAATGACTGCGTGTATTCAAAAGGCAAATTTTATGTCTTACACTTAGTCTAACATGTACATTTATATACAATTGTGTAGATATTGAATAGCCCTATACAGGTATGTATTGGTTTTTATCGTGCCCCACGTGAATATTGAGCTAGAGGACAATAAGCAATTCATTTCGAACATCCCTCGTATATATAAGTGCAGCAATATATCCAGATTTAGTTATCCACCTACAAGTACCAATAGGAAAAATGTAATAAAATCTGATAAACACGTATATCATATTGCTCTAAACATCACGAAAACATACCTATATAATTTTAACCTCCTTAAACCCCACTTTTACATAGTAAAACTGGGGTTTACAAGGGTATACATTATTTTTCTTATTTCTGCTCAAAAACATAGATTGTGGGTACTCGTTAAGAACGCCTCGCCGGGGCAGTTCTAACGAGTATCCACAATCTATGTTTTGAGCAGAAATATGGAAATTATCAGAGTTTTTTATCTGAAAATTTTCAGTTTTTGGAGGTGAAAATTTCTATATATTTTAATAGGCGTATTTTCGAAATGTAATGCGGACAGAGAAGCCTTAGCAAACATTGTAGTCTGCCCTGTTTGTCACCCATCCAGCAAAGTTTCGATCACGTTAACAGAAAGTAAAACAGTTTTGTTATTTTTATCTTTTTAGTCGAAGTATGGAAAAATGTGAAGACGTCCGAATACTTAAGATAAATAAGGTGCATCAACTATTTTGACATCATATCTCTTTACTGTTCGTTTCTAAAATCTGATAATAAATAAATAAATAAATAAACATCATGAAAACACGCATATATAGTTTTGACCCCCTTAAACCCCACTTTTATACAATGAAACTGTTTTACAGGGTTATACATTATTTTCTTTTATTTCTTCTAAAAACCATAGATGGTGGGTAATCGTTAGAACTGCCTCGCTGTTTTGAGCAGAAATATGAAAACTACCAGAATTTTTCTTCTGAAAGTTTTCATTTTTTGTGGTAAAATTCTCAATATATTTGAATAGGCGTAATGTAAATAAATACAAAACGCGAAAGGATCGCCTGATGGCGTGTCTTACATCTGTTCTTACATCTGTTAGACAAATGTCTCCGTGTAGACACATGTCTACAAGGTTCACCCAGGCACGCCCGTCCGATTTGGGATAAGTACGGTACAGATGTCTTATTATAGCAGTTTCAGCATTAAAAGATGACCATAAATCATAAAATGTTAGTCGGGTTCTTTGCTAATTCGGCGGAAATTAAAAATTGAACCGTTGATGAAAATTTGTATTTACCTTTTACATGTAGCAGAGCTTATGTGTTCAGTCGAATTTCAATGGCTCGACATGCAATTTGTTGTTGACATGGGTAGTACGAGCCACTTGTTAATCATAGCGCCAGGTCAGAAGGCAAGTGGGGATAATTAAGGGATGTATTTTCGATCTATTAAATAATGGTATGTTTATTTTATTCATTCAAATCACCTCGACAAGGCGATTGTAATGAGAACACGCAACATACATATTTATGATAAAGAACATATTTCTAAAATATCGATATACGTATATTTTTTCTTGAGTAATCGGAATAACTTCTCATGGACTTAATAACGAGTTCGAATCAATACAATAAAAGAGCCATCTATCACGAAAACATGCCTGTATAATTTTGAATCCCTTAAATCCACTTATATAAATATAGTAAAACTGGGGTTAACAGGGGTATACATTATTTTTCTAATTTTGCTAAAACAAATTGTGGGTACTCGCCGAGGCGGTTCTAATGAGTACCAACAATCTATGTTTTGAGCAGAAATATGAAAAACATCAGAATTTTTATCTGATTTTTTTCCTTTTTTGGTTGTAAAATTTTCAATATATTTGAATAGGCGTGTTTTCGTAATGGGTGTTCTAGTCATTGCAATTACTGTATACAGTACAACTTGTCATAGTGGTTTGTTTTATGGTCAGTGTGCTAAATGTGCCTTATCCTCTAAATTATTGTAAATATAAAGTAGCAAGACTGAGCCTATAAGGGAAATGAATAAACTTTATTTGGAGGCAACATTACCAAAATTGACTGCATCCTTACCCCAAAAGAGTCCATGCTTGGTAACAAAGTCCTTCATATAAGGGTTAACCCATTCTCAGAAAAAACAATGACTAGAATAAAACTTTTTGTGCATAGGTAGTTAAACAAATGGTTTTGCATTAAATCATGACAAAAGTTTGCAAATTTACTTCTTTTGTATAAAGCGCCAAGCAAAAAACGGCTTTGTGAAAGATGTCGAAAGCAAAGTAGGCGATATGCAAGAAAAATCTAAGGCATGTCAAAAAGATATGATTATAAGATCTAGGCTGGAGACGAAAAAGACGTCTTTTGAGGGGTAATAAATATTTTGGATCGGATGTTCCTTTGTATCAGATAAATAAGCAAGAACTAAATTTTCATATTCAGACAACTCCCGTTATCTCGACTTCGCATATCTCGAATAACCGCTTATCTCGAAGTAAAATTCTGGTCCCGGTTTAAATATGAAAATCTAACAACAGGTGATAAAATATTGTGGAAAAGAGGAGAAATTTCTCCTCTTTTCGACTATATTTTCAATATATCTCTAACTTCAGGAGTAAAATTACATATTCATTTGTGAAATGTGGTTATTCAATTTATTTTTTTCTCAATTCTGCAAATCTGATATGTCGAGGTACGGATATCTCGAAGTATTTCAGAGTCCTTTGGACTTCGAGATAACAAGAGTCGACCTTTGGATCATTTACTGACAGTATACTAGGTTTTGTTATACCCAGTCTCTTATCAGTGATAAGACTAATGACCGAGACACATCTTATTTGTCCTTCACAGGACTGTATACACCTGGTCCGCCATTTTTACAAGAAAGTCAGCGTTTGTCGTATCATGTTTGCTTTCCATCTAGAATAGGCCCCTTTTCAGAACGGGACAAAACACTTTTGCCAGAGGTACCTATCCTGAAAGTGTACTATTTCTCCTTTAAGTGCGACCAGGTGTTAGTGACGTGCACGCGTCTCCTGCAGTTTGGTTAGATGAGTTGTGCTTAGTAGTCCAGAGAATCTTACATGTTGTCACATACTCTGTTCAATTACACAATGGTCCAGTATGCCAAGACCAAGCAAGGCATTTTATATAGTCTGGAGTTTACAATCGAACTTTGTACATCGCTAGATAGAACAGACCGGACTTGTAGTCAACAGTTTTAATCACTAACAGTACAAGTGTTTGCTACAAGTCAAAAGTAATGGCTCGAACATCTTTTGGACCATGGAAATTTTCTCTTGACAAGGGTAGTTCGAGCCACTGAGGATGAATCATAGCGTCAGGTCAGGAGGCAAATAAGGATAATAGCACGACCCGTACAAAACTTGACTTACTGAAAGACTGATTTTCGAAAAGTGTCCTATAATCACCGAATGAATCCATCTGTCAGTCTGCCCGTCTGTCTATCCGTCCGTCTGTCTATTTGTCCGTGGTTAGTTAGCGAAAATGGCCATTGCACTTAAACTGTTGGAATAATCTATTCTTTTTTGTCAGACTGACAGCTACCGACAAGATATAGCCAATACGCTAGCCGAATATCAATTATCGTTGACCAAAGAAAAGCCGAAGCAAAAATGTGAACATATGGAAATCGTGACAAGATCCAGACCAAAGAATTGCCAAATGTCACTTTTACTTGACCAAAGCAATGCCGAGGCTAAATTTGTGACTGTTAGCGAAACTACCAAAACAAGACATGAAACCTGAGGAATACTTTGATAACGTTTCGCACACAGATTGATACCGACAAAGTCTAGCGAATGGCATTTCAAAATGCCAATTTCTAGTGACTGTGGCAATGCCGAGGTCAAAATACGGAAATAGCTATAGGTCTTTAATATTACGGAATATTTTGATAAAATGGTGTATGCACATTAATATTGACAATATCTATCCAAAGGAATCGCGAAAATTCTGAGGCTAAATGGAGGCACAAGCGAGACTTAGGTAGGTCGTGCACCTTAGCGATAGTTGAGTAAATGATTCTTTTCTATCTTCTATAAAATAATGGCATGTTGAGGGCAATTAGAATGACCTCGATGAGGCGATAATAGTGAGTGTACACAGCATACATTTTACGATATTTACCTCAAATGTCCCTAAATATTTGTTTTCTTGAGCTGTCGGAGGAATTTCATAGGGACTTATAAAACGAGATCGAATTATCTACTGTAAACGAGCCATCGGTGTAAGATTATTGGAGTATTGTATACTATATTTTAATAGTGCTACTCAAATAACAGACGTGTAATTGTCTACATAATCGAAACGGAATAACATACTAGACCACATACAGTAACACGACAATGACCTGAGCACCGATGGCTCGTTTACCGTGGCTGATTCGAACTCAATTTTGAGTCCCTGGCAAAATTCTTCCGATAGCTCAAAGAAATAAATATTTAGGGATATTGTAGGGAAATGTTCTTATTTTTGCATAAAAATCAATGCTGTATGTGTTTTCTTTACGCTGTGGAAAATCTTTTTGTCGGTTTTCTTACTAAAATAGATATCAGTCAGTTAATAAGCCGGCCTCTGTGGCTCAGTTGGATGCGCGTCCGACTAATGGTCAGGAGGTTGCGGGTTTGACCCCCGCCGGATCGGCAACATTTGTTCGTGGAGATTTGATTATGACACATTTTTCTACGGTCATTCTCTCTCTTCCGTTGATTCAAAAAGGGCAGTTGTCAGTTTCTGACGAAAGACTATGCACAATTCTGGTTAACCGCTAAGAGGACTAAGTTGCCCAGAAAAAGTATGGTCAGGTAAACTGATCGCGTTCGACATGACCACATGGTGTTGACTAGGCCATACAACCTCAACACAAACAAACAAATCTATCAGTTAATAGCCAGATTCATTAGCGAGGCGATTCTAATGAACACACTCAGCATACCATTGTTTTATGGACGGTCGAAAAGACATCACTAAATTATTCTCATTTGTTACAATGTATAATTAACTTCCGTGGCTCGAACTATCCATGTCTAGAACCAATTACCATGGCCCTTTGCTAAGCCACTCAAAACTTGAATTTTGGAGCACAATTGACTTAAGAGAAGATTTAGATTACTACTGTGCATTCATCATCTTACAGAAAGTCGTTTCTTTCGACCGGTGCCTGAATCAGAATAAAATTTGTAAACTTTTGACAAGATAAAATGCAAAACCTGAAAACATTGCATACACATTATAATACTAGTTAAAATGAATATTTCTTTTAATTTTTCTAGAGTACAAATGACTACTGCAAATGATGTCGAAAGCATATTATTTCGTGCACATATGGACTATTAGGC
This sequence comes from Anodontia alba, assembly GCA_964016985.1. NCBI lineage: Eukaryota > Metazoa > Mollusca > Bivalvia > Lucinida > Lucinidae > Anodontia > Anodontia alba. Next base: position 35,028,251 of record OZ024830.1, read on the forward strand.
AACACAATATAAGAAAAATGGGCTGGGCTACTTGGCACAGTTTACTTAGCCAAAGGCACACCCGCTATGCTGTCTCGATCAGTTCCAGTGAAATGTACTATCACGCTGTTCGGAGCTGCCTTATGCATCCGAGTTTTCGTGCAAAAACATGGCGAAAGCGTTCAGATCGAGTAAGAGCCGACGTAAAGTGTATGTATATTTATCGTAGGATCTTACGATATCCGAGCTATAGCTGTATCCAAATTAGTTTGAAATGCTCATTCTGTGTACAATCTAGTTTACCACTATATTCATCACGAAAACATACCTATATAATTTTTACCCCCTCAAACCCCACTATCATATAGTCAAACTGGGGTTTACAGGGGTATACATTATTTTCTTATTCCTGTACAAAAGCATAGATTGTGGGTACTCGTTAGAACCGCCTCGCCAAGGCGGTTCAAATGAGTACCAACAATATATATTTTTAACAGAAATAAGAAAAATATTAGCGTTTTTATCTGAAAATTTTCAATTTTTGGAGTTAATTTTTGCTATATATTTGAATAGGCATGTTCTCGTAATGAAAACATAAAATTATGTTCTGCGACTTTCTCATATCTTTATACGAGTAGTTGTTGAAAGATCACTGAATGTTTACTGTCGTGCCTAAGGTTAGAAATAAAGTACAAAGGGAGATAAAAATGACAAAGTCTGAGTATCTTTCAAATAAAATGAAAGAAAATAAAAATAATTCAAGACAACTAAGGCATAATATAAAAAATAAGATGTAGTCATAAATCAAAATCCTCTCCTAACATTGTTTTAAACATAGATGGTGAGAATTGTTTTGATTATAATAAGATTGCAGGTCATTGCAATTCATTTCTGTAACTGTAGCTTTAACCCTCGTTCAGAAACTTCCCTCTTGTAGTAATTTGTTGTAAATTTTCAGTTCAATCTGAATTATTTTTATTTTTTTTACAAAAAAGAAACATCCCAAAGGAGCAAATTTATTTTGCGTAGTTAGTGAAGATTTTGCATACAAAGAGTTATGCAAATTAAAATCATCCAAAAATACTGGATTAGATAATATACCTGTCAGATTTTTGAAAGACGGTGCCTCATTTTTAAAACATCCAATTACATACATAATTAATTTATCTATTACAAGTGGGATAGTTCCTGGAGAATTGAAGTCTGCAAGAGTTAAACCATTAAAAAGAGCTGTTATAGGCCTGTCAGTATTTTATGCATTGTCTCTAAAATATTGGAAAGAGCTGTTTATATACAATTGGAATCATTTCTGACTAGAAACAATTTACTTTATGAACTTTAGTCTGATGTTCATGAAAAGTACTCCACTGACTTATCCCTCGTACATTTAACAGACCACATTCAATATCAGACTTTCAAATGCTTGTTTACTGGAATGGCCATATTGGACTTGCAGAAAGCGTTCGACACTGTCGGCCATCATAATGAAAACATGCCTATAGAATTTTGACCCCCTTAAACCCCATTCAAAGTCATCAAAACCAATTGGCAAAATTGCTTGTGGGCACCATGTGCGTTTTTGTCAACATTTCAGTACTTGTTTTATTTGTAGTTTTTTTTTTTTTTTTATATATAATGTTATACCTTTCGTTGAGATTGTAAACATTTATTATTGCATAAAAAGCAGTGTCGCACGTTAATAACAGCCGTGCATTAACCGACGAAATGCCGTGAATTAACAAGACAATTCACGTGCTGTTAATGCACGGCTACGCAACATTCAATATGATCGTACCGGGGCCAGAGATTTGCTGCCGTTACGAGATGTGTACTGCCCGGCCCTAGAACGAGCATAGTCCGTGGAAATTACGTTCGCGAGACATCTGTGAAAAGGCGAAACAAAATAGTGCAAGAAATAACGCGAAATGTAGTAAATGTTTTAAATTTTTATGCAATAATAGCGATCGAACATGGTTTTTCAATGCATTAACATTCGCCAGGTCCCTTGGGAGGTGTTGAAAACCGCGACCTTCGACCTCGGTTTTCAACACCTCCCACGAGCCCTGGTGAATGTTAATGCATGAAAAACCATGTTTGATCCCTATATTATATTTTCTTTGCACAAATAATTACAATTTAAATCAATCATATTATGAAATATCAGTTGAATCAGAATTACTGTCAAATTAGCCGAGTGCCGAAAGTTTTCTCGTAACTACCCGCTTTACCTTGACCCTAGGTAGTGCAGTAATAGAAGTACATTGACACGATAGTAAACAAGCTTCGATCTATAGCTGCCTTTAGAGGAAAAATAGACATGTTTAGATTTTCACTTTCGCTCATATTACTGGTCCATGTACTTCCCGATTACTATTTTAAGATAATGTGAATGTGAATGTTTTTATTTGTTTATTTATTGATAAAAATGCACAATATTTACAGTTTTGTCTCTCTGTACATTTATATACCTTAAGTTCCAAAATCCGGTGCTAAATCAGTTCATGATTGATTGATTGTGTTGGGATTTAACGGCACGTTAACCCTTGTTGGTCATTTTGTGTCGTCTCCCAGATAAAGGGAGAAGAGAGATAGAAGAGATAGCTGAGCAGGGAAATATGAATGCCTTGTTTGTACTGGACGGGTATTTTAAGCAAAAAATGTTCGGGTGGTCCGACGTCAGATTACATTCAGACAAAAGTCTTGGTTTCTTCTTTTTAATCAAGCCTGGTCTCCATTGTGAATTTTAAACCGATATAGATTGCGATACGACACGCTTTATGTACAGTATAATTTAATATATGTAAACACATGTATATGCTAATACAGTGTACCGTACTATAGGTGAATTAGTTCGGACTCCAGTACTCAATTTTTGCTAACCCTAGCATTGGAAAGATATACGAGTTGATATAGGAAGAAAGCCGGGACATGTCTGTTTATGAAACAGCTGTATAGCAGATATGCATACATTGCATTTCGCAAAAACTTGCACGTAATTTTCCGCAAACAGAACCCAGCTAGCATTCTTTATAAATCTTTAGCGGGCCGTTATCGGCCCGTCAGCTACCCTGACGGGCCGATAACGGCCCGCTATAGATTTATGAAGAATGCTTACTGGGAAATAGTCTTCAAAACTCCACAAATACACGCCGTTTTACAAAACGCGACAAGAATTTTAAACAATCTGTGCTACTTTATATTCAGGTATCCATTGTACAGATTAATTTATCGTGAGTGATGTATATATTGGGTGTGTTTTACCTGTTAGTGTATATGCATGTGTACTATACGCTTAATAGACCTTAAAGTTGCTTGGCAAACTCAAAATCAGTATCGTGAAAATGCATGCGTTTCTCCAAAATGTAATTAGTTTCGCATTGCTACATACCGGTTTTGTATGAACCAATATCCGATCTATATATACAAAATCTCAGACGTATATTTTTTTCGATTGTAGGATTTGTCGGTTTCCTCGTCCTCTTGGGGTCTGGGAAGGGCTGCGGTTTGTGATTGTGGCACTCCCTGGATTTTTCTCTTACCTTTGTTTTATATGTTTTTGCAAGATACAGGAATGGAGGAACCCAACTAGATACTTTATCATAGTTTGTACTTTAATGTCTTAAATGTACCTTGCATCGTTGCCATCCTCTTACGTGTGGAAATTCATGCGGCAGATGCATTAGAAATGTAAGGCAATTTTAAAGATTTCTCTCCTTCAAACATATACCTCAGGGTTGTTTAGTTCTTAATTGATTTTGGTTTTGAAACGAGAGGGTATATTATTATACAATGTATCGTACAAGTACATTGTATCTATACAAAAGATCTATTACTGGCCACTTTTAGGTGGTACTTTTGTTGTTGTTCTTTAATGTTACATGTATGCTCGTTTTGTCAATGTTTCCTATTATCTACCATGTACGACTAAAAGACTACTATTTACATAAAGAAGCAGAGAAACAGATATCTATTCGGCTTGTCGTATATGCCTTTTGTAAATTGTTTACGTATAAAGATCCCAAATCTCGCACTCAACGCCAAATTTGAATACCTGAGGGTTTGATAGTGGACCTGTTAGTATAAGTTCCTGATTAATGCTCGTCTAATTTACTTCACTGAGAGTGAGAGATGTCATTTGACAAAACAAAAAAGCCTGCATATAGTGGTGCAATCGTACCAGTAGCCGACTGTTTTTTGTTGTTGTTGTTTTTTTTTAATCATATACTAGTATACTTCCGCTAATTCGGACCCGATTTTCGCCTTTCTTTACCTCGCTAGGACAATCGATAAAATATTTCGGGGATTTTGCACTCTGAATACCCGTTCAGTGGAATGCTGCACTGGCTCCGAATAACCATTACGAAAACAAGCCTATTCAAATATACATGTATAGAACTTTTCACTGCAAAAAAACTTAAAAAATTCAGATAAAAACTCTAATGTTTTTTAATATTTCTGCACAAAACATAGGTTGTGGTACTCGTTAGAACCGCCTCGTCGAGTACCGGACGGCAGATGCATTGTCGAGGCGGTTCTAACGAGTACCCACAATCTATGTTTTTGAGGAGAAATAAGAAAAATAATGTATACCCCTGTAAACCCCAGTTTTACTATATAAAATTGCGGTTTAAGAGGGTCAAAATTATATAGGCATGTTTTTGTGATGTTCCTGATGGTCTGAGGAACTTTTCGTGTCTTTCGGTATATGTCGACAACGAGTGCATGCCTCTACTAGTCTGCCAATTCGCACAGTATCATCAGGGCCTTCACTATCAAAATCACTGTATACTACAGAATGTATGAACGGAGAGCAAAGGTACAGATAATACTTTGCGCATGAGCAGGAACCTGCGCATTTTGCGCATGTTCTAAAGCACATTGTCGCTTGACGCGGCCTATTTCGTACATTTAGAGTTGACTAAAATAACTTCTTTTATTGTCCTTTATTATAGTTTTATTTCTAGGCAAATGTTACATGCCAAATTTGAATTTATTGATATGCCACACGCCCAGCCACATAAACTAAGAATTTTATTTGTTTTAATATTTTTCAGTCGGTTCTACGGACGACAAAATGAAGAGGAAACCACACATCTCTGTAATTTAATGTTGAAAATGAGCGATTCAGCAATGCTCCACGAAAGAAAATAGTCAGAATAGTCAGAATGGTGAAGTGAATGATTTAGAACAAGGCAGTTAAAATGGGTGTCGGAATCAGGCTAGAAATCGTTTAATTTAACTTTCTAAGAAGACAGCTCACGATGACCTTTCGCCGTCCGCCATGTTTGCTCGGGAAAAAATTGCAACTTTGAATTTATTGATATGCGAAACGCCCAGCCACATAAAACTAAGAATTTTATTTGTTTGAATATTTTTCAGTCGGCTCGACGGACGACAAAATAAAGAAGAAACCACACATCTCTGTAATTTAATATTGAAAATGAACGATTCAGCAATGCTCCACGAAAGAAAATAGTCAGAATGGTGAAGTGAATGATTTAGAACAAGGCAGCTGAAATTGGCGTCGGAATCAGGCTAGAAATCTTTTAATTTTCGCCATGACCTTTCGCCATCCGCCATGTTTGCTCAGGAAATAATTGCATAATGACTGTGTGACTAGCGGGAGAATGAAATCAGAGCCCCACACATTCGAATAATATATCAGACATTACAAGAATTTAACACATTTAGGCCTGTGTCCCATAAAAGGGACACTGGCAAATAATGTGGACCCAGATCGGACGCCGCAAAACGGGGCACCTGATAAGGGTCTACACTATTAGCATTTAATAAAATAATTTCTAAAAAAGTAATAATAAAAACCAACCAGACACCCCTTCTATTGGAAAAGGACCTATCAAAAGCGCTGAGGTAGCATAGTCCACTCGGCATAAATGGGCTCTTCCAAGGTACCGGAAGAAATAGAAAGAGAAAGGCTTTCAGACATAGAAGAATTAATACACTTTCAAGGGAGATAACTTTGTCAATCTTGTTTTTTATCTTCTTCCTAAAAAGGATCTACTACTTGCGGAAAATATATGGTCTTTAAGGGAGCAAATTCCCTTTAGAGTAGACCCCTTTTTAATAGGGGATTGATGTGCAGAAAAACAACAACAACAACAACCACACACACACACACACACACAAACAGAAAATGGAGGCAAATACCAAGTACTAGGAATAACGAAACAGAACCACGTAAGAAAGAATCTAAGCACTAAAACCGCGTTCTCGGGCGTCTGATCTGGTTCTGCACTGTTTGCCAATGCCCAATATGTCCAAGTCTAGGTTTTGCAGAGAACCCTCTATCAACAGCACACTGACGTCACAGCGACGAGAAAAACGCGGCTATAAATAACCGTCACCTGGTTTCTTCTTACGCGCGGTTTGATTACATTTGTAAATGAAAATCACGTGGACAATTACTGGTGTATGTATACTATGACTCGATTGTAAACAATCGACCTAAAAATTGAGAACGGTCGACAACTCGACTGCATGGAGCTTAAATCTACTGGATACACCTGGTAGAATTCCGCCATTTGTAACAAGGGAGACAACATTTGTGAGATATTATTTGCTTTCCTGCACACCCTCACCACCCCAACCCCACAAAGTTCCGAATAAGGTGTGTTATTTAACCGAAAAAAAAATGATATTCTTCATATTACTCAAAAAGAAAGAAAGAAAAAAATATGCCGTGTTACTCATTAAAACCGCCTCGGCGAAGCCTATTTTTTTCGTGGTAAAATAAGAAACATACTATATGGATACCCCTCTTATCTTCAACAATGAGTCCTTTCTAAAACGGGAGCAAATTATTTCTTTTGGAGTAGACACCTTTTCAGAAGGGAGGAAATACAACTTCTGAAGTGTTGCCGCCACTGAAAGTGGATCAATTCCCTTTAAATGTTGATACCGGAGATAATTTGATACAACCTTACTGTTTTGTCTATAAATACTATTTCCAAATTCGCCAGCGTACGACAAACCTACAATAAGACCTGTGTGACCAGCAAAGACCCAAATCTCTTGTACATCCACCAGTATTGCAAAGGTTCTCGTCTATCGTTTTGAATAACCCGCAGGCTGTAGAAGGCACATGCGACCAGCGAAGACTCTGATCAGAGTGCGCGGATGCGATCCGCGCAAGCTGATGAGTCTTTGCTGGTCGCACAAGCCTTATTGTAGATTTTGTCATGCGCTGGATTAAATGAAATTAAACTGCTCCTAGTTTGCTATAAAATGCTTCTGAGGTCTGTGCAATACAGTATTATAAGAGAAAATATGGTCTAAGTACGTAGTTTTCTAAGTAGGCAACGTAGCAAAGTTAGGTAGAAGGGAGGTAAAATGATAACAATTAAATACTGGTTATAATCGAACTACTTTAAAAGATTTTTGGTCTATTTGTTGTTTTCTATGTATTTGTTAATGATAAGCATGCACAGTTCTTTCACAACGAATGTGCAGATTCTTCAGAACCTCAGTGAGAACATAAATTATTTTCTTGAAACTTAGAGTATCAGACCAGTTATTCTAATTAATTTTACGGACAATTTAATTATCAAAACAAGAGTCTGTGAAAATCAGTTTGAAACAAAAGTGAAGCGCCTGTGATTTTCGTTAAATCTAAAAAAGCTCCGGTATCAACCTTTAAACAGCTTCTCAAGATTCAGTTCTATAAGAATGACTATATCTTCAATAGAGCTAATGTTATGGCCATGTGGAGCATTAAAACGTCTAATATACTTCACTACATTATACTTTGTGATCACTGAGCCCATATTGGGAATTCTAGGCTCACTGATAACTCCTGGCTGTAGTTTGCTAGTCGGCCCAGAAAGCTTTACATTTCGCTTGATTTTGATATTTTGTGAGAGTGCGTTCATTGATCTCATTGGTCGTTCATTGCAGTCTATTAACCAGTACACAACAATTGTCCGTATTCCTGCTGCAGTTCCAACCATAACATCCAAGAATTACAAGCTGTTACGTTGTCGCTACTGTCGAGATAATTGTATCAACCACCAAACCTCCTCACAGTTGAGACAAATTGTGTAATGTGACCTTTTTCAGAACCAAAGAATTAATACGCGCTGCCATAAATACAAAGTATATATCTAAGTTAGTCGACAACGCAACGCATTGCATTCTCAACTTTTTCCAGTATCTAGATTCATGGCATATTACATGGTACACTTGAAGCTTTCGAGCACGTTTTGCAACGTTGCTAAGTCTGCGTAATGTGTTCCCCCTTAATATAAAAGGAAAACGGGGGTATGTAGGGACTACTATATATGAAGGATTTTTCAGAACCGTGGATTTTTAAACCACTTTTACAACCTTCTTCGTAACTTCAGCAAACCTAAATAAAATACAGCATAAACATGTCTAAACTTCTCATTATCTCCCATATTATCATCACGAAAACATACCTATATAGTTCGGACCCCCTTAAACCCCACTTTTATATTGTAAAACTGGGGTTAACAGGGGTATACATTATTTTTCTTATTTCTGCTCAAAAACATAGATCGTTGATACTCGTTAGAACAGCCTCGGCAAGGCGGTTCTAACGAGTACCCACAATCTATGTTTTTGAGCAGAAATGTGAAAAATATCAGAATTTATATCCGAAAACTTTCAGTTTTATTGTGTTGAAATTTTCAATATATTTGAATAGGCGTGTTTTCGTAATAATATTAATATACCAGGCACTACTTAGTTCTAGTTAAGAGAATTATCAAAAAAGATATAGTCACATGTTGTGGATACTAATTAGAATAGCACTATAAAGTTCTTCTAGTGTGTATTCACATCGTGTGGAGAAATGACAAAAACTATCGATAAGATGGGTTAAAACATGGCTTATCTAAATCAGTGACAAAGAAATTAGCATTGTATATGATATGGTAACACAACTATAGAAGAATGTAAACGTCGTAATCTTGTGATAGACTCTGTTATATGGCGTGCCTATTATTTTACAGGCGTGTCCTAATCATATCTAAATTCCAAATAAGTAAATGTTCTATCGTACATTTGTTAATTTGCTTTTTTTTTGGCCCATTTTTATGTAGGTATTTCTTAAAACACTTAGTGGAATGGCAATTGGTGTTGACTCAGATCAGCCAGCTCCCTCTGTTTGCAGTTTTACTGGAAACTTTAATCTTAGAGTACGAAATGTTAGGACATGTACCGTATCGTCATTTTAGCTGGGACTGTAAAGATGACGGCTCAACCGGGTTACACCATGGAAGAACTAACCTGTCAGTTAACTCGGATTCGTAACGGATTTTCGCTGATTTCAAGTGACGCGGTTTTGCAGGTACCTATTATTGTTAATAAAAAAAGACCAGGAATTCCACTATCCGTGAATACATAGTTATACAATGTAGGTGTTTCGTTCAGTTTCATGCATGGCATTGACAGAGGAAAATTAAGTTCCACTCGCTTCATATTGAATAATTCCGAGTGTTCGGTTTAGATACTTTGTAAACGTCAAATGGTAAAAAAAAAAAAAAAAAAAAAAAAAAACGAGTGAGCGTTTCCTTACTTCAGTCAGCAGAAAGTAATTACGCGATTATTTAATTTTAAAGTAGTTTTACTTGATTGAACCCCCGCTCTTAATTCTAATGCGGTATATTTATTTTAAGCGGTCTTTTGTTTAGTCGATAGCATGGATACAGAAGCCGAATGAAGTCCGCTATTGTGCAAAGAAAGACAACTTTTGCGGACAAAAACGTTTTTTTTTTTTGTTTTTTTTTTTATTGTTTTTTATTTTTTATTTATTTATTTTTTTTTCCTGGCATTTGAATCCAGTCACACATGGCCATACTCTTAAAGGAGAGCTTTCAATTTAGAGAATCTCCAATCAGAATGGAGGCAAATTAATATCAGGCGGTGTACTGTTCCCCTTCAGTCGTTTTGATTAATGATAAGTTGATGGTATCATAGATATTCTATGTACAGGTTAAAAGCTTAGCATAACAAATGATCTGTGCATTGAAGTTATAACATTTTGAGATTAGTTCATCTGAGATAAACTTAACCTTGATGCCCTAAAAATATTAGAGCATTATGGATATAGATTAGTATTCGATACATCTAATCTCCTACAGTTATGATCAATACGATACTATTAACGCGTACTTTATTAATTCATTTATTACATTTTTTGTCAACAAAGTGAGGGCGGACATATGGCTGTATTTGTTTACCAGTTTCTGTACGTTTCATGTCTCGGTCTTTGGTTCAACCGAGACTTAATTGTTTTATTACATGTTCTAACAGCATAACATTAAAACAGGAGGCACAATGATAATGACTTCTTAAGGGAATTGATACTCGTGGTGGATTTTGCAGCCATATTTAAACGGGAGACAGCTTTTACGACTTCCTTTCTGCGTTCCTACCTTTTGAAATGGGTTTTACTCTGAGAGGAAATAATTTGCTCCCCATCACGAAAACACGCCTATATAGTTTTGACCCCTTTAAACCCCACTTTTATATAGGAAAACTGGGGTTTACAGGGGTATACATTATTTTTCTTATTTCTTCTCAAAAACATAGATTGTGGGTACTCGTTAGAACCGCCTCGACAATGCATCTGCCGTCCGGTACTCGACGAGGCGGTTCTAACGAGTACCACAACCTATGTTTTGAGCAGAAATATGAAAAACATCAGTTTTTTATCTGAAAATTTTCAGGTTTTGGAGGTGAAATTTTCTATATATTTGAATAGGCATGTTTCCGTAATGCCGTATGAGCATTGTTGTCCTTTCAGTGTAGATATCCCTCCAGAAGGGAGGCAAAAACAATTTGACAAAGTTGCTTCAAATGAAATTATATCAAGTCTCCCCTTAACCCATTTAAGCCTAGCGTCCCATAAATGGGACCTTTGCAAACGGTGCAGGTCCAGATTAGACGCCGCAGGATCCGGCGTCTGATCAGGGTCTACATTGTTTGCATTAAATGCATGAATTTCTATAAAACATAATAATAATAAAAACTAACCAGACATCCCTTTTATTGGAAATGGATCAGTCCAAAGAGTTGTAGAAGAGTCCATTCGACATAAATGGGTTAAATGGGTTAATACTGTATTAATAGTACACTATGTTCTCATTCGGGCGACACTATATAACAGAATACGTTCTGAATACCCTTTTCTGAAGCAAACGAACGACAATAGCAAATTCTGCTTTATCGGATAGCAAATCACTGACAGCACTGATGGATAGATGACTCTGACAAAAATGGTCCTGAACGGGTACTTGAGACTATTCATGTAAGCCTTAACTTCCTGTAATTTAAGTAAACAGTGCAGACCCTGTTAAGCGGCGTCTGATCTGGGTCTGTGTTGTTTTGCCAATGTCAAAGTCCAGGTTTTACAGATAACCATCTTAACACGGCACTCTGACGTCACAGTGACAAGAATAGTGCAGCTATATATAATTAAAACATTGATTTTGTACAAAAGCGTGGTCTGATTTCATTGGTCAATGATAATCACGTGGACAACACCCTCGAGGAAATTTTTGTGTATGTATACTATGGCAATATTGTAAGCAATCTCTTGATTGTAAATAATCGACCCCAAAACAAGTATGAAGGCATCCAGGGTCCGGTTGTTCAAAACTAGCAATGTCGTTAGTTAACGTATCGTTAAAACTTTGATTATTAAATATGGCATATACCCATATATTTTTGCAGAAAAAATGTGAGTAGCTTTTGCATATGCAAAAGCTACACACATTTTTCAGCAAAAATACCTGTGAAGTAGATATTTTACTTACTAGAACAGTTAACATTTCGACCATTAACGAGCTCGTTAAGCTAACGATACTTTGAACAACTGGGCCCAGGAAAGGTCACAATCACGAAACGCGGCTTTCCCATTGTAGAGAGAGCATAAATGTTTAATCAAATGAACAACACTTATTCCGAAACATAACGGGAAAAAAGCGAAGACGGAGCAGGTCCGTAGCACAAATTAAAGATGACTCTGACGCAAAACAAGAACAAAAAAAAAAAAAAAAAAAAAAAAAGAAAACGTGCATTTCCACCACAAACGAGTTCACATGTAGAGGGTCTACCCGTTTTATTATCAATGTTTATTGTAATTGGGTTCTTGTTTTCAGCAAACGAAGACTGATCAGACTGAATGACTTTCAATTAGCTTTCCTGCACACCAAACTCCTTCGAAAAAGTGGCGGCTGTCCTAAAAGTAAACAACATGCTCCCCACCCCTACCTCCCAGGAGCACATTCTTACTTTTTAGAGCAGGCCTATTTTCAGAAGAGGGAAACAGAATTCATAGAAATTACTCCCATGACAGTGTATCAATGCCTCTCAAAGTGTGTAGTTGCGCAGGATGATCAAGACATTCGCTATTCCCATATCCTCTGATAATAGTTTTTCTTTGGCTGCGTCGACAAGCAAACATGTATGTGGGTGTTATTAAGCTGGGACTTTGCTGATTGAATATAGGAATGTGTTAAATTTCCATCAGCATACCTCAGTAGTGACTATATAGTTATCAATATTTAACACCCCGATACTGTATTTATTCTAAGTAGTCGGACATATTATCTTCTTGTTATACTTGTTGTAAAATTTCAAGAGGTCCGATATACATTTAGTACCTCATGTACCTGTGCTTGTGTCTACAATACAGCTGGATGAGTGACAAACAGTGTAGACCCTGATCAGACGCCGCGTTGTGCGGCGTCTGATCTGGGTCTACCCTGTTTTTTATAGAGAGCTGTTTGTTCGAATACCTAGGGTAAATACGGTAATAATTATAATCTGATATTTCAGGATCTTGCCGGACACGGCATGAAAGTAATTTGATATGCGAACATGCACATTTTTTATTTGATAAACGAACACAGCGAAACACCATTAATAACTAAGCATAAATTTTAAGGAAGAAGGATCCTTTGGAAAAAAATAAATGACAACTGCGGACTCGACTTTATATGGGTGGCCCGTTTGATACCCATTCACCTGTTATTCTTTATTTCTAGCACTTAAGTACAGGGATACAATAAAACTACTCTGACATACCTGTTTTAGATAAACCTCAGAAAGATTAGCTCTATACCAGCCCTGCAAAGGAAGCATTCACGTCGAAAATTATGTGTTCAATAATTCATGTAAATTACAAGAAACCAGTATCTGAATATAATATTACAACGCGCAAAATAAGGAGAAACATGGACATATTCAGGAAATGGTATTCATCAGAAGCTCGGATGTCAGTCCCGCGATAGATCAGCTGTGAGTCCTCGAAATCATATTGTATACATATACCACATGAACTTCCTCATAAATTCTCACCAACCCTTTTCCCCATTTCCTTTTAGGGGCGGGATAGGTGTACTCATTGCTACGCTTAAAACCTCACAAATAACTTGTGAAACAGTTTTAGTTATTCGACACGCACACTGAAAAATGACGGAAACAATTTTGCAGAAGCGCATTCGAAAGGTTCTGAAATTGATTTAACCTATATTTATATAACGTTTTCTTAATTTTCACAGAAAATAAGACTTGGCTGTTTTGTGTGTTCCTTGTTTTCAAAGTTAACCTTTTAGATTTTTATTGACACACAATTTGAAAGTAAAGTCTTAGTTTTTTTGGGTAAAATAACAAATATATGCATACAGTACAGATCAGCCAGTAGAGATATAGTCTGATCAGGAGCTTTGCTATTCTACGTTGTCTTCTGCAGTACTCAATCATCGATACGCGGACAGCATCCGCGCAGTCTAATCGGGGCCTTCGCTGTCCGCATACACCCGAAGACACGTTTTCGCATGGCGTGGTCAATCTGATGATTTAGCCTATAGATGGCTAAGCTATGTACGTCTCGGTGGGTTACGTCTGACATTGGACTCAGCTGGGAGACTTTGAAGTAGTCTCAATATCGGAGTGTTGTAATTTTGTGCGGCCACTAAGCACGAATGTTTGGACGAACAAAGGACCTCCGAACATGTGCTTGCAGAGGAGATTCAAATTAGCCTGCGCATTCGCACAGTCTGACCAGAATTTTTATTGGGCACATTTTAAATCGCCAAGGATTCATACTTCCTTCATGCGGAGAACGAAGACTCTGACCTGACTGCACGGCTACGCATGCTTACGGCAATCCGATATATGCGCATACTTCGTGCTTCAGTATCTTAAAAGAAGAGGTTGGACACCGGTAGTTGGGGTTTTATTTTAAAAACAATAAATAAATAAAAGCCATTCAATCTGTTGTATTGGATTTCTAAACTGTATAGTAGTCCATACAAGCAGTATCGTGCCTGGTCAGCAACTCCTTTCTGTAGTACTTATATGACTAAAATACAGTTATAATTTAAACTTTTTTGTTTATTACACCATCCACAGAAAACCTGTAGACCCTACGTGTGTGCAAGAATATTAACTTAGCGTTGTTTCGAATTTGAAAGCTTAAACTTTAGACTGCTGAATATCAATAAAAGCATACAGCATTTAACATACATTCAAATTATCTCTTAAAGGCACAATTTGAATGAAATGCTAAGTGTTATTATCTGTGGAAAGTAAGAAACTTATGACTAATTTTCACCTGATGCGTCTGTCTATAGAGGTCTAAACCTTAAACCTGTATGAGACAGAATTCGTAAGACAGGCGTATGTCGAAGAATTTGGCGTACACTGACTCGTCATTGAACAAACTCTTATACAGACGAGCTTGTTATTATTGCGATACTTCACATGACAATCTCACATCGCATAAGTTGTATTTAAGTACCTTAAAATGGAGATGTTGTAAACGGGTACTTGGTCTTGAAGAGAGAAAGACGTTAAATCTTTTTTTTTTTTTTTGTACTGTGCAATACGTTGTTACAGTGTATGATTACAGTTGTACTTGTTTTTTACATCACGAAAAACATGCCTATATAATTTTGAACCCCTTAAACCCCACTTTTTATGTAGTAAAACTGGGGTTTACAGGAGCGTACATTAGTTTTCTTATTTCTCCTCAAAAACATAAATTATGGGTACTCGTTAGAACCGCTTCAACGAGGCGGTTCTAACGAGTACCCACAATCTGTCTTGAGCAGAAATGTAAAAAATATCAGAATTTTTTAACTGAAAATTTTCATTTTTAGGTGTAAAAATTTTCAGTTAATTTGGATAAGCATGATTTCGTAATGCATTTTCTCCACAACCTTAAACATGAAATGACAAGAAAACTATACTTAATAAAATTTTGTATCAAGTAATCGTCCTGATAATTATTGATCCCCGTCCCATCACCACACATACCACGATTTCCTCTCACGTCCGCATAGAAACGTATTTCGACATTTTATTTGAACCAGGAAGGGATTGAGAAACTTCAATGGCCTAGATGAATCCCACAGAATACTTTTGGGACCATCTTGGACGCAACTTTACATCACGAAAACATACATATATAATTTTGACCCCGTTAAACCCCACTTTTATATAGTAAAACTGGGGTTTACAGGAGTATACATTATTTTTCTTATTTCTGCTCAAAAACATAGATTGTGGGTACTCGTTAGAACCGCCTCAGCAAGGCGGTTCTAACGAGTACCCACATCTATGTTTTTGAGCAGAAATATGAAAAATATCATAATTTTTATCTGTAAACTTTCAAGTTTTTGTGGTGAAATTTTCAGTATATTTGAATAAGCGTGTTTTCGTAATGAGGAAACGAAATAGCGTGTTTACGCTCGATGATCTTGCACAAATTTTCATTTTCTTACGCTCGATGATCTTGCATTTTGTTACGCTCGATGATCTTGCGCAGATTATTTTTTTCGTCACGAAAACACGCCTATATAATTCTGACCCCCGTAAACCCCACTTTTATATAGTAAAACTGGGGTTTACAGGGGTATACATTATTTTTCTTCTTTTTTCTGCTCAAAACATAGATCGTGGGTACTCGTTAGAACCGCCTCCCCGAGGCGGTTCTAACGAGTACCCACGATCTATGTTTTGAGCAGAAAAAAGAAAAATATCAGAGTTTTTTTATCTGAAAATTTTCAGATTTTGGAGGTGAAATTTTCTATATATCTGAATAGGCGTGTTTTCGTAATGCTTGCGCTTAAGTCATTGTGCACTTTTGCCAAAATTCACTCAAACCTGGTGTTGTTGTGTTCAATACATTGCTGTAAATGAAAGACTGCATTTATTTAACTTAAAATCAAATTGATGTTATTTGTAAAGATATTGTTGAATTTATTTTCACACCAGTTTTAAAATTTGGTGAATAGTATACCGTGTTAATCGAGACAGCGAACGTGAAATACAAGCATGCATCACGAAAACATACCTATATAATTTTGACTCCCTTAGTAAAACTAGGGTTTACAGGGGTATACATCATTTTTTCTTATTTCTGCTCAAAACCATAGATTGTGGGTACTCGTTAGAACCGCATCGCTGAGGCGGTTCTAACAAGTACCCACAATCTATGTTTTGCGCAGAAATATGAAAAAATATCTGCAGTTTTATCTGAAAATTTTCGATTTTCGGTGGTAAAATGTTCAGTATATTTGAATAGGTTTGTTTTCGTTATGAACTGCATTAGTAAACCCTAATATAAGTGTGCTGAATTGCATGTGTCATGTAACAGCAGGAAGTACAACAGCAAGTCGCAAATTAATTTGTCTCCCTTGCATAAAATTGTGAAAGAAGAACAACGGATATTCAGTCCACTAAACGTCGTTTGTTTTCACGCACTGTACCACTAATAAACTTTCGCTCGCTGCGTAATCAAACATAGCATCCACACTTGCTGATCACAACTTAGTCGTGACTTACAACTTATCACGCATAGATATAAGAGAAAAACAAAGTTTTGCTTTTAAGGTTAGCATATTATATTATTTTAAAGTAAACCCTTCTATTGTTTTTATTTATTACTTTGACACTGTTGCCTCCCTTGCAGGTGAATAAATTCCACTTTAACAAATATTCATCAAACTAGACTTCAGCAGATATTCTGCAATATGTTGGTTAGAATAGAAATGGCCGTTGAATGCAATGGACATTCACTCACAAATTATAAATGGCTGAAGTGTCGATGTTTTCTGGGCCAGACTAGCCAAAATGGACAGTTAGACCTCATCAGTGACCTTATACAAAGTTACAAATATCTCGGTATAGGGTGAATGATCACATAGGATCAGAAATTATGATATATTCTATAATGATGTAGAGGGGCACGTTTTACGGCATCTACACGGCAGCAACTTCGGTCATTTTGATGATAGATTCTTAAACACACACACACACACACACACACACACACACACACACACACACACACGTCAATAGTTGGTGTTTAACGTTCCGGGCCAGACTGGCCAGTTTCAGTCAATAACGCCTCATCAGTGACCTTCATGTGATTTTTCAATATTATAACGGTGAAGTAGTCACAAAATACAAAAAAAAAAAAAAAAAAAAAAAAAAAAAAACGTTTATTCAAGTATACAGAAAAATTCACCTTCAAAAACTGAAAATTTTCAGATAAAAAAAAAAAAACTCTGATATTTTCATATTTCTGCTTAAAACATAGATTGTGGTTACTCGTTAGAACCGCCTCGAGGCGGTTCTAACGAGTACCCACAATTTATGTTTTTGAGCAAAAATAAGAAAACTAATCAATACCCCTGTAAAAGTTGGGTTTAAGGAGATCAAAATTATACAGGCATGTTTTGGTGATGGCAACGTGCTTAACAGAAGAGCATATGAGAATTGCGCCGTCATTTAGCCTGCAGATCGACACATCTTTATTCAACTAGACAGGATAGCAAAGTTGTTAACCTTGTTGGGATGTCCTCTAAGCATCAAGATTATCGTATAACACTTATAAGTTATGTTATATTTCATCTTTTGTTTTATATCTGGTGACCTTTTGAACAGTTCTGAAAAACAAAATAAATAAATAAATACATCAGCGACAGACGAATCAGCGATTCTCCTAAGTTTGCGAACTAAACCACCGCACAATTCGAACTCGTACAGGCTTTGAGACGAAGGCTTTTTTATTCAAACCAATATTAAATTTCTTCCTGCAGGCTTTAATGAAGAATTTGTTTTATTCAAACCAATACTAAATTAAGAAATTGATTCAGAGATCTCACGATAAATTTAGAATAAACTAGAAAACGTGTCCATAGGACACGGATGCCCCCTCCAAATGCCATTCGGAAAAAGGGTTTATATGTAATTGAAACAGGTATACCATGAAGTTATTATTAAGGCCCGGACACATTTTACTATATGGAACTAAGTCAAGGGAAGATAATTCAAAAACGAAAAACACAAGAGTTGTCTTCCTTGTTCATGACACATTGTCTCAATGTGATGCATGCACTTGTAAAGTTTCATGAATATGTTCCATATGGTTTAGGAGTTATGACCCGGACACGGTTAACTATATGGAACTAAGTCAAGGGGAAATAATTCAAAAACCAAAAATGCCAGAGTTGTCTTTCTTGTTCATGACACATTGTCTGAATGTGATGCATGCACCTGTATAGTTTCATGAATATATTCCATATGGTTCAGGAGTTATGGCCCGGACACGGTTTACTATATGGAACTAAGTCAAGGGAAGATAATTCAAAAACAAAAAACGCAAGAGTTGTCTTCCTTGTTCATGGCACATCGTCTCAATGTGATGCATGCACCCATAAAGTTTCATGAATATATTTCATACGGTTTAGGAGTTATGGCCCGGACACAGTTAACTGTATGGAACTAAGTCAAGCGGAAATAATTCAAAAACCAAAAAGGCAAGAGTTGTTTTCCTTGTTCATGACACATTGTCTCAGTGTGATGCAGGCACTGGTAAAGTTTCATGAATATATTTCATACGGTTTAGGAGTTATGGCCCGGACACAGTTAACTATATGGAACTAAGTCAAGCGGAAATAATTCAAAAACCAAAAATGCAAGAGTTGTCTTCCTTGTTCATGACACATCGTCTTAATGTGATGTATGCATCTGTGAAGTTTCATGAATATATTCCATACGGTTTGGGAGTTATGGCCCCGGACACGAAGTGGGACGTACGGACGGACAGACGGACGGACAGACAGACGTACGGGACGGACAGGGGTAATACTTAATGGCCATCCGCTATTCTTCGAATAGGCGGGGGCATAATAAATCAATAAATCGGAATAGAGCAGCTGTACGTTATAAATTGAGCTACATAATTACAGTTTTTACAGGTATGTTTGAATGAAAGGCTTATTTAACAGTTATTGTTTTAACATTACGAAAACGCGCCTATTCAAATATATTGAAAATTTCACCACCAAAAACTGAAATTTCTGATATTTTATTTCGTATTTCTGCCCAAAACATGGATTATGGGTACTCGTTAGAACCGCCTCGCCAAGGCGGTTCTAACGAGTACCCACAATCTATGTTTTGAGCACAAATAAGAAAAATAATGTATACTCCTGTAAACCCCAGTTTTACTATATAAAAGTGGGGTTCAAAATTATATAGGTATGTTTTCATAATGATCTAAATACAACAAATTGATAACTTTTTTTGTATCAGGTCTCGGCAATAAAAATTCTATATGTAACTCTATAACAATCCTGCTTCTAGTACGAGCCTTAAGTGACTGATGCAGTTTATCATACCAGCACTAGTGACTGATGCCCTCATTGCTAGGGATATTTTATGATGAGCTATTGAACCAAAGTTTTAAATCTTACCGCTTGTGCAATCCAAGAACTTTACTTCCATTAGGTTTTACAAGTATAACATCTGGAATCGTCCTTTCAACAATAAAGTCATAAATGAAACAAAAGTACTTGAAACAACACTAAATATTGGTTCGTTAGCTGAGGATTGCTACCTTCTCTCAGAGGGCGCATGTTTAGTGTCGAACACAGGTCGCCAATATTAGTCTCATTGTAATTAGACGCTGAGACTAACACAATAAATCCTATTTGTTGATTGCAATAACAGGAATCACCATGTGATTAAATGTACCTTATGCTATGTGTTAAATACCGGCACAGTGGCTCAGTGGCAGAGCGTCCGCTTTGTGACCGGGAGGCTGTGGGTTCGATCCCCGGCCGGGTCATACCAAAGACTTTAAAAAAGATACTCGCAGCTCTTTTGCTTGGCGCTCAGCATTAGAAAGTAGAGCTAGAACTAGTCAGCTCAGTGTCAGTATAATGTGACTGGTTGAAATATTATGTCAAAGTGTCTTGGGTGTGATATTTCAGTGAGGCAGCACTCTAAAAGTGATCACTGAGCTCCCTGCCAAATCCAGACACCGTCGCGATATGACTGAAAGATTGTTGAAAGTGACGTTATGCCCAATCAAACAAACAAATGTTGTGTGTTAAGCGAAATGCAAAACAATCCTTCACTGTTCGTTAATTCTTTCATCCCTGTAATTCCAGATGAGACGGCTAATAATGAGCCGTCTCATCTTGATCTATACTGTTTGTCAATGTACTCTTGATTTACAATTATCACCCTTTTGACAGCAATGTATGTGTCCAAATCCAGAGATGGAACATCCTATTACAGAAGTTCATGGTTGAAAGAGTTCAAGGAAACATTTGCTACTTGGCTGTTAACAGTTCAACCAGCGAAGATAAGCTATTCTGGGATTTTTGAAAATTGATGAGGCCCTAATTGACCGAAAGTATGGCTTATCTGACCAAGAAAACATAAACACTACATGAGTTTTCAGTTTTGCTTTATTCAAATTGAAGCTCTGAAGGATAATTTGACTGATCAAACCATCGAAGTATTAATTGTCAACATCTAATAAATCGTCCAAATATCTAGACGTCGAGCTGAAAGCTTCAATAACTTCAGATTGGTTTTCTTCAGAAAGAGGCATCATGAAGTTT
Source organism: Anodontia alba (assembly GCA_964016985.1). Lineage (NCBI taxonomy): Eukaryota > Metazoa > Mollusca > Bivalvia > Lucinida > Lucinidae > Anodontia > Anodontia alba. The sequence goes on from OZ024830.1 coordinate 35,049,142, forward strand.
TTTTCATAACAGAACAAGAAACAAATCAGCCACGTGCGGAGCGCAGTTCGTACCCATCGAAGTACCCACAAATTGTCTAAGTAAAGTATTGCCTTGCGTTTTGTCCTTGTGTGTGTGTGTGTGTGTGTGTGTGTGTGTGTTTTCAGTCCTTTTAGCATTGCGATCACCTCGCTCGGGGGAGAGCTAGTAAGTGTGCTTTTCGTGTGCTGGTTTGTTTTGCGCGTGTTGGTTTGTGTCTCTTTCCTCTTCCTCTTTGTATCAGAAATTGGCTGCGACTTGTGATTATGGCATCGCCTGGACTTTTCGTTTTACATTTTTGCTAATTCCAGCATAGTAAGACTTAGCAGTGACCCTCATATATATTTTTAAAAGTCTCGTAATAGTCTCAGTTATCACAAAAGGCAACTATATAAATGTAGTAGATATATTCTAAACGTCATGACTTGCGAGGAATGACTACACTCCAAAAACTAAGCATAGCTGAAATGTTATGTTTTCTGGGCCAGACTAGATAGTTCCGGTAAATTAGGCCTCATCAGAGCCCTTCATATTAATTTAAAAATCTCCCGGAAAGAACTCAATATCACAAAGGACCGGAAGGTATCAACTACACTATAATGAAGTACAGGGAGACGTTTTACGGCCATCACACGGCACTGTTGTGAAGATCAATAGAGTCTAAAAGGCATGACCCCTGCGAGCAATGAACATGCTCACAAAAAAAACAACAATACAATGTCAAGTTGACCTTCATATTAGTTTTCAAAACTCAGGAATGGGCTAAATCTAAATCTGAATCTGTGACAAAAAAATCGACTTTTGGCCAAACAAATTTATTTTGATTATCAGTTTATTTTCACCAGGTCGTTTTTTTTCCAGTTTTTAAAACAGATTTTCACGCCATCTTTTTTTAAGTATTGCAAAGAAATTTCCTGCTAGCTAGAATGGTACGAATACAAATATATTTATCATTTCTTTATATATTAATTATCAAGAATCTTTGGCTGCGTTTAGGAATTGTAAGCGTTCGTGTAATTTTACCACAAACTATTTTCACATTACGTTAATAATAAGTCTACATAATGTACGAGGGATGTTCGAAATGAATTGCTTATTTCTATCTGGAGACTTCAAATTTCAAGTTAGCCCAAAAGTACTCATTTCATGCCCTCGAAGTACTCCCCGTGGCTAGAAATGCAAAGTTTCAGCCGATGTATCCACTTCTTGAAGGCGTCACGGTACGCTGATTTGGGCACAGTAATAAGGTACTGATGAATGGCAGATCCAAGTGCCTGTCGGGACTGGTATTTCCGCCCAGCAAGGAATGCTTTCAATTTCGGAAACACAAAGAAATCACAAGGGGCAAGGTCTGGGGAATACGGGGGGTGAGGCAAAACAGTTACTTTTTCTTTCTTCAAAAACGCCGTAACTATTGAGGAGGTATGAGCTGGGGCATTGTCATGTAGAAGACGGACATGTTTAAAACCAATGGCAGGGCGTCGTTTCTGATAATACTTTTTCAGTTTCTTCAGTACTACGTCTTTGTAGTACTTTCTGGTGATGCTTTTGCCCTTTTTCACTGGCACTTTTATTGCGACTCCTTCACCAAAGAAAAAGATTGCATACAAAACCTTCTTTGTACTCAAAGAACGTTTGGCAATTATTGGGCGTTTGCTGTGTTTAGTGGCCCAGATCTTATTGCTAACCTTTCTGACGGGCTCAAAATAATGGACCCAGGTTTCATCACCTGTGACGACATTGGCAAACTGCTTTTTGTCATATTTTGGAAATATTTGAAGCAGCTTTTTGGCCACTTTAACCCGTTGCCTCTTTTGCTCGTCAATCAAAAGATGTGGCACCCATCTAGCAGAAATCTTTCTGACTTTCAAATGCTTCTTCAAAATAAGGTGAACCGTTGAAAGTGATATGCCTACCTTTCGTGCAATATCACGAACTGTAAAGCTGGCATCTCCTTCAATGATTTCCTTTATTTTGGAAACGATTTCTTTACGAGATGCAGATTTTGGCCTACCAGATTTCGGTGCATTTTTGATGGACTCTACACCAGACTCAAATTTCTTTTTCCACCGCCGAACTGTGTCATAAAACACACAAGAAAGTCCAAAAGTAGTAGAAATTTCAGTCATCAGCTTCTTCAAAGAACAACCAAGTTTTGAGCGAGCTTTGATGTAAGCCCGTATTTCATCTTTTTTTGTCGACGCTTCTACCAACCATTTTTACTTCAGTGGTCAATGACTGCGTGTATTCAAATGGCAAATTTTATGTCTTACACTTAGTCTAACATGTACATTTATACACAATTGTGTAGATATTGAATAACCCTATACAGGTATGTATTGGTTTTTATCGTGCCCCACGTGGATATCGAGCTAGAGTACAATAAGCAATTCATTTCGAACATCCCTCGTATATCTTCAATATTCCCCCATACTTAAGAGTGAAACCTTGGATTTGTAGGGCTCTACATTATCAAGAAGATTTAAACCTTTAAACAAGCATTCCCATTTGCTTGTTAAATATATGCTCAAGGTGGGAGGGAGTTGGTAATTTTGGTACGGGTGTGCGAGCCAGTACTTCGAAACCTACCCTATTTATACACTTGGTCTTTGGAAAAACGGACCCATTCTCATCTGACATGTTGACCTATTCATATACTGCCCTTAGATTTTAATATCCATTTATATAGAATCTACTCTTCGCTGTTTGCATACATGTTTACAAATAAAAAAAAATTCAATTGTATTTCACAAATAAAACGCCATGTATCTATCACCTTGTACACTGGCAAGCATTTTACACTGTCTAACTTAGCTGTCTAACCCACTTATACCTAGTGGACTCATCTATCCATATCACCTGAACGAGTCTATTCTTAGAAAAGTGGGGCCTTTCATGTACGAGTACCAATTAAGACAAATCGGGTCAATCATATACTTTTTGTTGAAAAAGGGACTAATCATATACTGGCAGCACTGATAAAATGGTCATTCGCATATCAGTACTAGGGCATATATAGGAAGTTACCCCATCCCCATCCCTCACCCCGAGATTATATGTAGCAATCTTTTTCACTGCATAAATATGCCTTAATGTGCATAATAACCAAAATCTCCCCCGTTTCCAAGAGTATATGGTAAAAATACCATGGCGCGCATAGGTCTAGATACGAGGGTATCAAGAAAAATATCAAGAAAATAGGCTTATCTTGAGGAAATACACATTTTATATAGACTTGTATGTTATCACATTGATTGAACGGGTTATCCATTACGAAAACATGCCTTTTCAAATATAAAGAAAAGTTCACCTCCAAAAAGCAGAAAAATTTCAGATAAAAAACTCTGATTTTTTTTTTTTTTTTTTTTTTTTTTTCATATTTCTACTCAAAACATAAATTGTGGGTACTCGTTAGAACCGCTTCGGCAAGTCATGAATACATGCCTTTCGCAATGTATTCGAATACAAATACAAATACCTTTATTCTAAAAAAATCCACGAATGCAGAATACTTCACGAATACTCCGAAAATGTATTCGAATAGTATTCGAATAAGAATACAGATTACGATTACCCAATTGCTGTTATGGACTATTGTTTCTTATATAATTTATACATTTAAGCAATAATGTATGGGTTTGTAGCATTTTAGTTTCAAGTTAAAAGTGCTGAAGACATATCCTTGTCTAACACCAGCAAGGTAACATAAATCTAAATCCAACGAGAATAATACAGTTGTGCGTCTTGTTCCTATCCTTCCTATTCTGTAGCCTATATTTCCATGTTAATACTAGTGTTTTTGTTTCTTTGATCTGAATTCAGTTTGAGGTTGAACTCTGAAATTTGTCCCATTACAGTGCTGATAAGTTAATTGGTACGCTGTATGTATTTTGTGTCCATCTACTGTACCAAGCGAGTTAAAAATTTAATGCGGAGAGATATACAGTCGATCTTTAATGCTCGTACATTTTATGGACCATGGTCATTCATTCTAAATAAGGGTAGTTCAAAAAAGGTAAGAGAAAAGTCGAGCGAGTGCCACAATCACAAACCGCAGCCCTTCCCAGACCCCAAGAGGAAGAGGAAACCAACAAATCCAAACAAGCACAAATCGAACAAACGTACGAAAAGCACTAAGATTAGCTCTCTCTTCCCCAAGCGAGGTAATCGCAATACTAAAAGGACTGAAAAACGCAAGAACTAAATGGCACACGGAAAGACGTACAACAAATCGCCTCGTAGAATAAACCACAAAGCAATAAAGAGTAAGACTAACACCGGGACCACCGCCTTAGATCGGTCAATAGAGTAAACCACCGGGGGGGGGGGGGGGGGGGGGGGTTAAAGCACTTTTACAACTTACTAACTTCACCCTGGGTCCCGATGCTACTCTTAATACAGAAACACATAAAAATTCGGTTCGCATAAAGGCTCCCAACTCAGTCAATGCATCAAAGCAAAACCATAAAAATCAAATTAATCACTATAATAAACAAAGACGAGTACTTATGGCTAATTCTACTGTATGCCAGAGTAAATGAAAACCAATAGTTGAACCACGGCGGGCCAAGCCAAAGACATATCGCCAAGCCTCAACCCACTGGTTAAAGTTTTACGAAGAGGCCGTCACTGAGTCTGAGGCCCGAACCAAGCCACTGGTGTTAATCATAGCGCTGGGTCAGAAGGCTAATGGGGACATTTAAAGGATGTCGTTTCATGAAATGAAATAGTAGTATTTAGAGTGCACTCATTAGAATCGAAATATGAAATAGTAGTATTTAGAGTGCACTCATTAGAATCGAAATATGAAATAGTAGTATATTATGTATTTAGAGTGCACTCATTAGAATCGAAATATGAAATAGTAGTATTTAGAGTGCACTCATTAGAATCTCCACTTTCTAATGAGTACACACAACATTCATAATTATGATGAAATAAGATTTTTTTTCTCTAAATATCCCTAGGTATTTCTTTTCTTGAGCTATCGGAAGACACAGCCACGATCAACGAGCCATCGGTGTTGAGTAATTGTAATTCAACTTATAGTTGCAGCTGGAAATGCATCATATTGAGGGTAAGGTAGGTTGGAGCGGACGTGTTCTTGGTTTTGGGCGTTCCTAGTTTTCCCTGTTTCTATTTTATTGTTTGTCCAAACACTTATTCCTTTGTTCTATGAGAGGTCAATAGATTTATTGCTGTAATTGTTAATAACCAGTTGTCAAACGAACCGAACTCAACAAATAAAATATTTGCCGTCTTAAGAATTCTAAATAAACTTCAGCATACCACACCATATTCATAAATATTATGGTTTCGTATTATCACAAGAGATGCTTAAAAAAAGCAGCGCGACGCAAAAATCGGCTTCACAAAATTAATACGTATGCGAGTAGCGAATGAGCTGATCAGCATCAGAGAAACGGTAGGTCAGTCTGTGCATTTGTTTGTTTATGTTGAAGTTTTACGGCCCATTTAACCCAATGGCGTCATGTCAAGCGCGGTCAGTTTACCTAACCACACGTTTACTGGGAAGGCTTAGTCCTCTAAGCGGTTAACCAGTATTGTGCACATTTTTTTCGCCAGAAACTGACAACTGACCTTCTTGTATCAGCAGAAGGGAGAGAATGACCGCAGAAAATATTTCATGATCAATCTCCAACAAAGAATGTTGCCGACACGGTGGGGTCGAACCTGCAACCTCTTAATCACCAGTCGGACGCGCATCCAACTGAGCTACTGAGACTGGTCATTTGAGTAATAGGGTCGTGTTTTGATGCTATTTTCATAAATACTACATAAGTCTACGTTATTTTGCCCTCAATGTACACCCTTAATGTATAGCGAAAATAGGGTCGTAATTTATTAAGATTTTTTGGGACATTCTTTCGTTGAGATTGATCATGAAATATTTTCTACGGTCATTATCTCCCTTCCGCTGATTCAAGAGGGGCAGTTGTCAGTTTCTGGCGAAAGAATGTGCACAATACTGGTTAACCGCTTAGAGGACTAAGCCTGCCCAGTAAACGTGTGGTTAGGTAAACTGACCGCGCTCGACATGACCCCATTGGATTGACTGGGCCGTAAAACCTCAACGCAAACAAACAAACAAAAGATTTTTTGGGTGTTTAATCCGATTTCAGTTGGTTTGTTATTTTATCAGTCTTTTATACTCCATGCACGTTATGGCCAACTTTCCCTGCTTTTGTCCAAACTTCTTAATAAAGTGTCACTGTCATCACCCACAGAGCTCAAGTTAAGATGGGCGCCCAGATAAGTGTTTTGTTCCTCATTACATTAATGGCGTTGCCTCGGACTCTTAAAAGTGATATTTGGCTATTCTTTTGGCTAGAGTTTGTCAATAATCACGTGTATACGAAATGCTACAATTAGAATATCCCAAAGTTTAACAATTTTAACCTCCAAGTTACCTCGGTCACCAAAAAGTGGCATTTGTTCAGCCCAGTAGCTAGATTTTGTTTATATCAACCCGTGTGCGAAAAACAAATCAAAGCGTCAATAGTAATACCCATTTCTCTAAATGACCACAGACGGAGAGACCGGCAAATATATCGAGCACAGGGCCAATTCCGAAATGTAACCGTAGTCTGCTAGTCGACTTTTCTGCTGATCGAACAGCAGAGAGTACTTCTATTTGATATTATCTACGTTTTCCTAACTTGTTGCTTAAGACTATACTTATCATACATAATAAACTGTCTTACACAGACAGCGACATAATTACGCATCACGAAAACACGCCTATATAATTTTGACCCCCTTAAACCCCGCTTTTATATAGTAAAACTGGGGTTTACAGGGGTATACATTATTTTTCTTATTTCTGCTCAAAAAGATAAATTGTGGGTATTCGTTAGAACCGCCTCTGCGAGGCGGTTCTAACGAGTACCAACAATCTATGTTTTGAGCAGAAATATGAAAAAATATTTGATTTTTTTTTACTGAAAATTTTCAATTTTTCGGTGATTAACTTTTCAGTATATTTGAAAAGGCATGTTTTCGTAATGGACATAAGCAGAGGCAAATTCTCAACATCACGAAAACATACCTATATATAATTTTGACCCCCATAAACCCCAATTTTATTTAGTAAAACTGGGATTTACAGGGGTATACATTATTTTTCTTATTTCTGCTCGAAAACATAGATTGTGGGTACTCGTTTGAACCGCCTGGCGGTAAAATTTTCAATATATATATTTGAATAGGCGTGTTTTCGTAGTGCGAGCGCTTACACTGCTCACTCCTTGACTTGATCTGACAATCAGCTAACATCGTCACTGGAAGGAGCTTAACATCAGGATACATTCACAAAAGCTGATACACTTTCAGGGGAGGCAACTGTCAAAATTTGTTTGCCTCCCTTCTGAAAACGGGTCTACCCTTAAAAATTTAATTTGCTACAAAGGAGAGGGAATCTTATCTTTCAGGGTATCCCTCTTTGCAGAAGGGACTTCTTGCAGCACAAAGCAAACGGGAAGTAGATAATATTGTCTGTCTCTCTTGTAAAAGAACAGAAAGTCTACCAGGACTACGTGCAGAAGTGTAAGTTACTCACGAGTGTTTTGCATGTACCCCTTCTCCTGTTGGCGCTTGTCATTAAGGACACGGATATATGGCAAAGTGTTCGCTATCATTTTGCACTTCTGAACGCAGCCCAGGTATATCCAGTACCCTTAAGGTAAACAACTACCCAGTAAGCATTCTACATAAATCTATAGCGGGCCGTTATCAGCCCGTCAGGGTAGCTGACGGGCCGATAACAGCTCGCTGTAGATTTATAAAGAATGCTAGCTAGGCCCAGTAAGCATTCTACATAAATCTACAGCGGGCCGTTATTGGCCCGTCAGGGTTGCTGACGGGCCGATAACGTCCCGCTGTAGATTTACAAAGAATTCTAGCTGAGTATACCTGACATAATTTGCGCCATATTGAAAAGGGATACAACTTTTGTAGTCAGTATTTGAAAATTTTCAAAATGGAAGTTCTTTTAAAATGAAATATTATATTTGCGCTCAGAGAGAGAGAGAGAGAGAGAGAGAGAGAGAGAGAGAGAGAGAGAGAGAGAGAGAGAGAAAATATTTCCTTTAATATTTCCATAGACCCTAATGAGAAGCGAGACAATATTAGTTAGCGGTCCATTTCAGTTAAGCCTCTCGTACGTGCATTGAATTTCAAATTGGTCGATACTTGGACATTGTTATACAATGTACATTTTTGTATTTGTAACGCTGCCCTGCATTTATTTCTTATTTTTTTAAAACAAATAATATATAGATGACACAGAATTAAAGCGTCCTCGGGGCCGAGTAGTGAACTCTACTGACTTTGGTTCCCGAAGTGAGGGGTTCGAATCCAGCTGTAGGCGGAATTCAGTTTACGACTACGGCACTTCACTGCATAGATCCGTTCGTTATGACTTACACAATGCTGAAAGAGCCGCTAAACACAAAATTATCAGCTGTTTTCAGAATACAAGAAAAAAGCCAAACTATATAGTCAAAGGTGAGGTGACTTAAAGCTTAAGCCGTCAGCGTCTGTTCAGTAGCTCACCTCTCAACACGTTCCTGTAAGTATGTTTGTTTTGACAGTAGTCAAGATTTGACCTCTTACGTGCAAACCCAACAAGAAATTAATAACATATGTCAATAAATATCAGCCATCATATCTTACTGCACTAAATCTTAACTTTGATTTGATAAATACCACTTATTTTGTAACTGTGTACACTTGATACCCGGCAAATCCCTCAAAATCTGTACATTGTTGTATTTGCCCTAAATATTCAGAAATGTTGAGCAATCAATGTTAACAACAGATCAACTATTGTAAAGGACAGTTTCAGCGCGGTAGGTACTATATAATACAATTGACTCTCGTTATCTCGAACTCGCATATCTCGAATAACCACTTATCTCGAAGTGAAAATCTGGTCCCTGCCTAAACATGAAAATCTAACAAGTAAAAATATTGTGGAAAAGAGGAGAAATTGCTCCCAATTTCTCCTCTTTTCCACAATATTTTCGATATATCTCTAACGTCACCGCACAGTCACATGTACTTGTTTAACCTTTAGATTAAGTACGAAAAAAAACAAAGGTATCCGAAAATTTGGTATATTTACGATATCTCAAAGTCAGACAAAGACTGACGTATTTAAGTTGATACATATTCGAACAAGGCGGACCTGTTTCACGTCACACCTCCACTCACAATCTATATATAATCCGCACCGTCAAAACATGTACCATCGGACATGCGCGTCAGCGAAGATTCAGATCAGCCTGCGCATTCGCGCAGTCTGATCAGAATCTTCTCTGGGCGCATTTGGGATAGCCAAGAATGCAAAGTTTCTTCATGGGGAGAATAAAGACTCTAATGAGACTGCGCAGATGCACAGGCTGATCTGTGTCTTCGTTGGGCGCACATGTTGGTGGTACATTTTTCGTACTTTACGGCTCATTTATATCTACTGACGTGCGCAGTGGGGCGGTCAATAGTTCATCCAAGTTTGAAAAAGTGTTAGTTCGAAAATACCTAAATGCGCTGGATAATTGTCAGTGCGTGTTGTCTCGACACTTACTGTGTACTTCGGTCCAAACAGATGCTTTAAAAAACTCTTCCCAACACGAGTATGCTTTGCCACCGCCGTTCTGAACACGACAATAAGAACCCAGCGGGCACATGAGGTTTATACAACGTCGGCTCAACGTCGATGCAAAGTCATGACGTTGCATCGACGTTGAGGCGACGTTGTATTAACGTCATGTGCCTGCTGGGAAACAACAATTATTAATGAATCTACAGTCGACTCACGTTATCTCGACCTCGCTTATCTCGAATAACCGCTTATCCCGGAGTGAAATTCTGGTCCCTGTTTTAACATGGAAATCTAAGAACAGGTAACAAAATATTAGGGAAAGAGGAGAAATGGCTCCTCTTTTCCACAATATTTTCAATATATCTCTAACTTCAGGAGTCAAATTACATATTCATTTGGTAAGTATGGTTCTTCGATTTATTGTTTTCCTCACTTCTGCAATTCTGATATTTCGAAGTACGGATATCTCGAAGTGTCCCTTGGAATTCGCGGTAATGAGAGTCGACTGTATAAACGTTTACAATAAGTAGGTCTCCACTGTTTGCCAATGGCTCTTTTCGGGGTCGACAGCCATAAATGATCTGCAGTAACAATGACTGACAAAATCAGGTTTAAAACCTGCAATATTCTACAACTTTGCCTAATAACATGTACATGTAGCCCGGCATTACCCCTGTTCTCACTATATAGTTTCATGATTAACCATTACATGGAAAACTTCGAGTGTCCGGAGTTACCTGTTATCAGAAACTATACGAAATGACCCTTTAGAATTTATAACGTAATGAGTTTACATGAAGGAGTTGATTCACATGGACTAATTATTGCTTCGTTGTTCAGATATTGATTAAACTCACGACGCAGATGAAATATGCAGATACCTGTCCATATCATCTTTCCTATTTCTGAGAACTGATAAATCGTGCCATGTGAAAAGGTGGCTTTGGGGCACATTCGCAAAACTGAAGCTTAGGTTGATCCAGGAGTCTGATCAAGGCACTGAACGATTTAGAATCGAAAGCGTATAACAGAGTTTCCTGGTTAGATTGTACCAGGTACATGTAGACCAAAAAAAATACTTATGCAAACAGTGTAGATCCAGATGAGACGGCTCGTAATGAGCCGTCTCATCAGGATCTACATTGTTTGCCATTTAGTTCAAATTTTGACGGACAGCCCTGATTGCAACAATGGACGTGTCCAAGTTCAAATACGGAAACGTCCATAGCAGAAACGCAGGGATGAAATGGATAGGACGACTGGATTCATGTGAAAGGTTGTTTTTTGTTTGTTTGTTTTTTTTTTTTGTTGTTTTTTTTTCATTTTGTACAAAGAAGATGGTCTGTAAGACTTGCTGATTTGCTTTCCCGTATGCAAAATCCCTTCTAAAAAGGAACCTACTCAAAAACGACGACATTTGCTACAATTGAGACCACATACTTTCTTTTTGAGTAGGCCCCTTGTCAAAAGGGGGCGACCATTTTTTACAGAATTGCCTCCCCTGAAAGTGTAAAATGTACCCCGTAAATTTGTAAGATGACATTTTGTGTTTCACTTAGAGGGAGATAGCCTAGCCACTAGCCGGCAACTAGTCGTTAAAATGAATAATACCCGGTAGGGCAGCAAAGCCATCTATTTGCATTAAAATAAACATCTTATATTTTCTCTAGTCTAGTCTCCTTTGCTCAAGTTTATAATACTTAGCCGTTACGTTTATTGGAGACTCTACTAAATAGACTTAAAACGTTGACTACCTTTAAATAACACACACACACACACACACACACACAAATAAAAAAATGACCAGACTCTTACTCTAAGATAGAGATGACATCACAATGTCATTAGATGTACATATATGACACTCTGCTGCTACTGCATTACGAAAACACGCCGATTTAATATATATAGACAATTTCACCTCCAAAAACTGAAAATTTTCAGATACAAAAACTCAGATATTTTTCATATTTCAGCTCATAACATAGTTTGTGGGTACTCGTTAGAACCGCCTCAGCGAGGCGGTTCTTACGAGTACCCACAATCTATGTTTTTGAGTAGAAATAAGAAAAATAATGTATACCCTTGTAAATCCCAGTTTTACTATATAAAAGTGGGGTTTAAGGGGGTCAAAATTATATAGGCGTGTTTACGTGATGGAGTCTGACACAGAATTTCCTACAGGATTGCATGTGCACCCAGAGAAGACACAGACCAGCCTGATTGGTGTCTTCTCTGGGCGCACACGCAGTTCTGCAGAAAATGCTGAGGTGAGGTTCTACGTTTACAATGTGTACATTCCCCTGCCTACTTGGGGATACTTTTTGTCCTTGGCTACATACAGACCGCCTCGCAACTACTTTGATCAGACAGTGCGTAATCGCACTCTGATCTGAGTCTTCGCTGGGCAAACTTCAGTTTCTAAGGAAATGCCGCGCACTCGCTCAAATGTTAACGGATGAACATTGTTGGGAAGAAAAAATCAACTTGCTCACACACTGGGAAACAACAATACCCGATCATTTGATTCACACGCACCGTCAAATGTATACAGAGTAACGGTTGATTTTTTCTATCATTTTATATACACCAGGAAAAACGTTAACCAGTCCATTGTAAAAACTAACTGTTTGTTTATTTGTGTTGAGGTTTTACGGCCCAGTCAACCCAATGGGGTCATTTTGAGCGCTTTTAACCACACGTTTACTGGGCAGGCTTAGTCCTCTAAGCGGTTAACCAGTATTGTGCACATTCTTTCGCCAGAAACTGACAACTGCCCTTCTTGATTCAGCGGAAGGGAGAGAATGACCGTAGAAAATATTTCATGATCAATCTCCACGAAAGAATGTTGCCGACTAAATCTACATGTACGTATCAGATATCGTTATTGATATTAACCCTAGCCTTGCTGAATAAATTAAGATGCCACGCCCACTTCCAATTTCAAGCCAATCAGATTACTTGATCCGGGATTATGATAGAATGTCACATATTTAATACCAAACAGTGCAGATCCAGATCAGCCAACCGATCTGGATCTTCACTGTTTGCTAAGACAGGACATGTCGTGTTCAGCAAGAGAAGGGGTATTTCATAACAGCATTACGATCAGTCATTCGATGCGCTGTTGCCAATGAACATTTGACATAAAATGCCTCTTCAGGAAGTCCGACGCTTGACTGGAGATAAGGTGTAGGATGGAATTCGTCATCCAGGTACGCGGCGGCTACATGTATATGTACATGTATATAGGTACTAAGGGGATTTACTTGCTAATTGTAATTTTGAGACAATACATGACGCTTTTATATTAACATTTCTCTATGCTAATTCAACAGACGGAAAATGGATTATATTAAATATTTTTCAAAGAAAACAGGATTTTACATTTCATACAATTTGTCCTCAATGGAGACATTTTGCTCGAAATGCATAATATGTTTCCCGTAAAAATAAGAGAGAGAGAGAGAGAGAGAGAGAGATAGAGAGAGATACAGAAGATTAAAGATTATTATGCCGTTTGCTGACATTTGTACAAAGCATTCATGGCATACATGGCGATAAGAGAGATTTATTCAGAACAAAATATTTTAAATAACAAATAAACTAAACTAAGATCTAAAGTCTGCCAGACTCTGAAAATAATAATGCAGATCCCTGAAATCCAATGTTTTAATTTTATGTATAGATAGGAATGTGAGGTTACAGTCGACTCTGGTTATCTCGACCTCGCTTATCTCAAATAATCGCTTATCTCGAAGTGTAAATCTCGTCCCTGTTTTAACAGGGACATCTAATAACAGGTAACAAAATATTGTGGAAAAGAGGAGCAATTGCTCCTAAGGAGCAATTTCTCCTTTTTTCCACAATATTTTCAATATATCACTTATTTCAGGAGTCAAATTACATGTTCATTTGTTAAATGTGCTGTTTGATTTATTGTTTTTCTTATTTCCGCAAATCTGATATGTCGAGGTACGGATATCTCGAAGTATTTCAGAGAGTCCCTTGGAATTCGAGATAACGAGAGTCGACTGTATTTGTTTTGTGTTGCTTTTTAAGTTGTCAATAATGCTTTGTTTAGGACAGTTTAAAACTTTGATGGTCCTTTTCTCTGGCTGCCTTTGTTTTCTCTGTACACATTACGAAAACATGTCTGTTCAAATATACTGAACAATTTACCACCAAAAAATGAAATTTTCAGATAAAAAATTCTGATATTCTTCATATTTCTGCTCCAAAAATAGATTGTGGGTACTCGTTAGAACCGCCTTGACGAGGCGGTTCTAACGAGTAACCACAATCTATGTTTTTGGGGCAGAAATAAAAAAAATAATGTATACCCCTGTAAACCCCAGTTTTACTGTATAAAAGTGGGGTTTAAGGGGGTCAAAATTGTATAGGCATGTTTTCGTGATGATGTGCGCATCAAACAGAACATGACCTTTTCATTCATTATTAATTACTCTGGGTTAAAATAGTTGTCAAGAAAATCAATTTCTACAATACAAAAACATGAAAACCTAGGATCTAATGTCTGTTGACTCTAAATGCCTTCAAAAAACAATTACATATCCTAATAATCCAATAAAACTTCTGTCATCTGGCAAGTCTCCAGGATCAGATGCAATACCTGCTGAGATCTACAAAGCAGGAGGAACTCCAGTTGCAAAGAAGATGACAGAGTTATTTCACATTATGTGGAGAAAAGAATCCATCCCTCAAGAATTCAAGGATGCTTCAAATATCCACCTTTTCAAACGGAAAGGGAATCCTCAGTTGTGTGATAATCATCGTGGCATCTCTTTATTGTCAATTGCTGGGAAGCTCCTTGCAAGAGTTTTACATAACCGACTGAATGAACACCTTGAACAGGCAGGGCTTCTACCAGAAAACCAGTGTGGATTCAGAAAGGACAGAGGAACAATTGTCATGATCTTCACAGCAAGGCAGCTTCAATAGAAATATCAGGAACAGAACTTGGACCTCAACATGACCTTTGTTGACCTTACCAAAGCATTTGGTACAGTCAGTCGTGAGGGTTTTTTGAAAATTATGGCGGCGTTTGGCTGTCCGACCAAGTTCTTAGCAATGGTGAGGCAGTTCCATGATGGTATGCTTGTACGGGTCCAAAATGATGGTGAGTTTTCTGATCCATTCCCTGTGGCAAATGGTATCAAGCAAGGCTGTGTAGTAGCCTCAACTCTGTTCAGCATGATGTTCTCTGCCATGCTCACTGCTGCTTTCCAGGATGGCGACAATGGTATACCTATTAGGTATCGCTTTAATGGGAAGCTTATCAACCTACGAAGGTTGCAAGCTAAGCCCAAGGTGCAGATAGAGGTGCTAGACGAGTTCCTCTTTGCTGATGGCATAGCAAAGGGTGCTCCAACAGAAGAGAAGATACAAAATGGTGTAGATCAAGTATCTGAATCCTGTGACAACTATGACCTCACAATCAGCATACAAAAGACCGAGGTGGTTTATCAACCAGCACCGGGCAAGCCTTGTAAGGAGCCCATAATTACAGTGAAAGATCAAAGATTGCAAGTAGTAGACAAGTTCACCTACCTTGGAAGCACATTGTCAAGAGTCGTGCACATTGATGATGAAGTCAATGCAAGGATTGCCAAAGCTAGTGCAGCATTTGGCCGACTACGTGGTAGTGTTTGTAATCAAAGTGGAATCAGGCATGACACAAAGCTGAAAGTCTACAAAGCTGTGGTGCTTCGAACACTATTGTATGCATGCGAAATGTGGACAGTTTACCAACGGCACGCCAAAAGACTGAACCACTTCCATACAAACTGCCTTAGAAAACTTTTAAAGATTAAGTGGCAAGACAGGATTCCAGACACAGAAGTTCTGAAAAGGGCAGGTATGCAGAGTGTACATACCCTTCTGAAATTGGCACATGTAAGATGGACAGGCCATGTTACCAGGATGCATGAGGAATGTATGCCAAAAACAAATCCTCTATGGAGAACTAGAAATGGGCAAATGCACCCATGGTGGTCTAAAGAAGCGATACAAAGACATCCTCAAAGCCTCCCTCAAGGATTTCAACATATCAACAGAGTCGTGGGAACAAATTGCATAGGACCTAGCAAAGTGGCGAGGCCTCATCAGAAGAGGTGCTAGTGAATATGAGGCTAAAAGAATCAGCGAAGCACAGCAGAAACGTGCACAGCAGAAAGCTAGAGCTAAGGCATCACCAACAGAGCTGTCTTGCTCTGATCTCTGTTGTTCCACCTGCAACAAACAGTTTAGAGCTGTAATTGGTCTAATCAGCCATCTTAGAAAACACAAACAGTAGCATTTCTGGCATGTAATTAAGATTTGGTCATTGGCAGTAATGACAGACGAACTATTACGACCATAACAGGTGCAACTAAGAAACATTTGAATCATAATCAGAATGATATATGTTACACACATATATAACAGTCTCAACAAATGTGTTGAGGATACGCAAAATGACATTGTTTTGCTGTAAGATTATGCACAATAACGGCACCATCTTCAACACGACATAACAACAACAATAATAATAAACATAATAATAATAGCAACGGAATTTGATATCCCAACGAAGGACGACATTCAGCATTATCAGTGCAATAACCCTTTTATTATATAGCTATAAATATATTGCGTCGATTTCAGTTGTTGTTACCTCAAAATAAACTTTCTCTCGTCTAAAATTCAGAAGCGCGCGACACTATCTGGCGCCGTTCCGACGTCATTTTGACACTTTGCTGACGTCAGTCTTTGTTTCCACGACGTTAGACGGTGTAACGTCGTTTTTCTCGCGCCAACAACGTAATAAATGCATGTAAACACCAGGGTTACAGTCAAAACTATTTGCAATATTTCTTTATGTTATGGCGGAAAGTTGGAAGAACCTGAAGGATACAATTACTTTTTCGTCGTTTTCTATGTGTTATCGGTCAGTTGTAAGTAGATAAATCACTCGCGCTCCGCGCTCCTGATTTTATCTAGTTTACAACTGACCTCCAAACAGTGATTTATTACTCAACAAATCACTGCAAGGGCTGATCTATTTCTTAAAAGATGGTGTTGGCGGGCAGATTGCGAAGTATTAATTCACGACCGCGAAGCCGGAGTGAGTAAATATTCACATCGACCCGACAACACCATGCGTTATTCGACGATAATTCACAGCAGAGAAAAAGTATTTCTATTCAACATGATACATAAAGGAAAATCGACACCGTTGCAATGTTTCCCAAATAACTCTTTTGCAACGGACGTCGACAGAAGTAAATGTTTGCATGCGACGTCACCAAACACGCCATTTTGTACGCACTACGTTGGCGACGTGAACCATGGTAGTTTGATCACGGTAACGTTTCCATAAGGCTCTATGGGAGAACGTTAACGTAATGTTAGAATCAACGACAACAGTCGAAGGCACCCGGGTAAGCGTGCAATATAAAGTAACTGTACTAGACACCTTCTGAAAAGGAGCCTACTCTAAAAGGAAATAATTTGCTCCCTTAGGAAGCAAAAGCTTTGGCTGAGTTATATCTTCCTTAAGTATGTTCATTCCCATTAAGAATCGTAATGCAGCCATAATTCACAAGTCAGTGTCAGACAGAAAGCACATGAAAAGTGTGAAGAAGTATGAATAAAATATAAAGGCTGTCCCTGGAAACTAAGAAAACGTACAGGAATAAAATCAAAGCACTGACAGCATTGGTGGGTCGACTGTTTGAGTGTAGGGTGGGAAAATGGTCCTGAACGGGGACTTAAGATTGTTTCTTTAAATCCTCAACTTTCTGTATTTTAAGCAAACAGTGCGGACACTGATCTTGGTCTGCACTGTTTGCCAATGCCCCAGTCTAGGTTATCTGACGTCATAGCAACAAGAATAGCACGGCTATGAATAATCGTTACCCGGATTTCGTATAAACGCGGCTTGATTTCATTGGTCAATGATAATCACGTGGACAAGAACCTCAAAGAAATTTTGATGTATCTATACTATGGATAGATTGCAAATAAGCTACCCAAAAACTATGCAACAGTGCATCTAGTAGGGACATTGGTTAGGCCTTCCCGGGGGCGGGGGCGGGGGTGGCGGGGAGGGGGCGGTAACTGTTCTCTTGCTCCCATGAAATAAATTGGCATTTTCCCTTGTTTTCCCAAACCAAAATCTTGATTTTCTATGTACACTGTTCCCCAAAATTGCCTTTGTTCCCTAGTTCCCCTCATTTACAAACTTTTGTTTCCTTATCCCACTGAACATCACGAAAACATGCCTATATAATATTGACCCCTTAAACCCCACTATTATATAGTAAAACTGGGGTTTACAGGGTATTCATATTTTTTCTTATTTCTGCTCAAAACATAGATTGTGGTACTCTTTAGAACCGCCTCGCCGAGGCGGTTCTAACGAGTACCCACAATCTATGTTTTGGACAGAAATATGAAAAATATCAGAGTTTTTTTTTATCCGAAAATTTTCAGTTTTTAGAGATGAAATTTTCTATATTGGAATAGGCATGTTTTCGGGATGAGTAAATGGCCTTATTTCCCTTTCCTCAAAACCCTTGGGAGGGCCTTATTGGGTGTTCGGCTGAGCGAAGTATCAATACTATCAAAACTTATGGACATATTGTTGCGTACATGAACATACTGAGCAATGACGTTGCTGTTCGGAAAAAAAAGCTTATACAGTCGAACCTCAATGGCTCGAACATCTTTGGGACCATGGAAATTCATTCGACATGGGTAGTTCGACCCACTGAAGGTTAATCATGGCTCCAGTTTAGGAAGCAAATAGCAATAATTTAGGGAAATCTTTTCAATTTTCTACACAGTGATTGTATGTTGTGTGTACTCATTAGAATAGCCTCGATGATACGATTCTAATGAGTACACACAACAGAGAATTTCACGATAAATTAAGAAAATTTCCTTAAATATTTGTTTTCTTGTGCTATCGGAAGAATTTCGTAGGGACTCAAAAACGAGTTCGAATTAGCCATGGTAAACGAGTCATCGAGGTTCGACTGTAATTAGAAGCTTATTTACCAGTTTCAGCTCCAGGAATTTTAAATTATTTATATGTAGCACATACATATTTCAGACCATCAGAAACACAAAGACACGGCAATTTAATAAACTGAGAGATGCGTTTGAGAAGAAAGACACAAATTGGCGAGTAATTAGACCAGCATACTTCTATGCATCGCAACTTCAGAAAACGTACCTTAGGACTTATGCCTCAGCGAAGTTTCAGGTCAGCCTGCGCTGTCACGCAGACTAATCCATCATGAAAACATGCCTAGATAATTTTGACCCCCTTAAACCCCACTTTTATATAGTAAAACTGGGGTTTACAGGGGTATACATTATTTTTCTTTCTCGGAGAGGCGGTTCTAACGAGTACCCAAATCTAAGTTTTGAGCAGAAATATAAAAATATCAGAGTTTTTGTATCTGAAAATGTTCACTTTTTGGAGGTGAATTTTTTTTATATATTTGAATAGGCATGTTTTCGTAATGCATAAGTTTCGCTGGGCACAGTTTGGAACACAAAATATCTTTATGTGGACAATGAAGACACTAATCCGACTGCGCGGATGAGCAGGCCGATTTGAGTGTTCTTTGGGCGCACGTGTAAGTAGGTACGTTTTCTCACGCTGCGCTTACTATGTGTGTCAATAACAACTCTCCAAAACGATGTTAATTTACACGGTAAGTAACAACGACAGAACTTCTAAACAGCTACAGTTGTACCGTGAGATTTTGTTTAGAAATATCTCTTTCCGTCTGTATTTGTTTCAAACAGCTACCAAATCAGAGAACAATTACATGTACAATAATCACAAATTAGCCGCAGCACGAAAAACTTATTTCCGGACAAGTGCGCCTAGCAAGGCTCAAATTCAGACTTTCTGATCAAATTCTACGTTGTTCTTATGAAGAAAGTTTTCATCCTGAGCTCAGTCTGATTTGAATCGCCGCTGGGGGGCACATGTCTGATATTGTTGCGGCTCAAATAATCACCATTACGAAAACACGCCTATTTAAATATACTGAAAATTTTATAACAAAAAAAAATGATAATTTCCAGATAAAAAATTCTGATATTTTTCATATTTTCGCTGAAAACATAGATTGTGGGTACCCGTTAGAACCGCCTCGCCGAGTCGGTTCTAACGAGTACCCACAATCTATGTGTTTTTTTGTAGAAATAAGAAAAATAATGTATACCCCTGTAAACCCCAGTTTTACTATATAAAAGTGGGGTCAAAGGGGGTCAAAATTATATAGGCATGTTTTCGTGATGCTAAGTTGCAATGGAACATTTTACAGTGGCCTTGGCACAAGAGAGAAAATTGTGTTCTAGGAAAATCGTATGCGAAGAAAAAAACCATCTACCTACAATGTAGAACGGACCTTGAGAAACTGTCACCAAACAAATGAGCGCTAGTAAAACCAAGATTAAGCTCCTCATTCCTAACCAAGATTGCATTTTACAACTGCAATATAATATGTCTGTTGCATTTCCTATGCCGCTTATTAGGTCTACTTGCGGTGCCTTTTGTTTGATGTCGTTTATGTAAGTCAACTCTTATCTGGTGTCTTCCCTGCTTGCGGCCTTTCTGGTATTTCAATATTTGCTTTTTGAAAGGAACTGCACAGGACGCCTTAAACTTGTGAAATGGGGATAAATTTACATAGTCATTACGAAAACACGCCTATTCAAATACATTGAAATTTTTACTTCCAAAAAAACTGAAAACTTTCAGATAAAAATCTCCGGTATTTTTTATATTTCTGCTTAAAACATAGATTGTGGGTACTCGTTAGAACCGCCTCGGCGAGGCGGTTCTAACGAGTACCCACAATCTATATTTTTGAGCAGAAATAAGAAAAATAATGTATACCCCTGTAAACCCCAGTTTTACTATATAAAAGTGGAGTTTAAGGGGGGGTCAAAATTATATAGGCATGTTTTCGTGATGGTAAATACATAAATCTTAATTACACTGCTCCCACTGATTGTAACAACGTCGTGTGTTTTCTGTGTACGAACCACAAACAAATGTTGTTGGCAACAGGCAAATGGCTGCGGCGGGCGCATAAAATCTTCTAAAATTAACTGACTGTCTTTAAGCATTATCTTCAGGAGGAAGAACTACGAGATCATGGCCTTCCGGTATTATTTACTATGATCTAGATACCTGCTGTTAGTTTTTATACCAGGATAGATGTTTTGCATCTTACACAGAAAAAGGGATATGTAATAAGTCTTATAAATGGGTTCTTTCAAGGACACTGAATGAACACCATTAACATTTACGAAAACCTAAATTAATGCCTGCCAACCTCGTTAATCATAAGTAAATATCTAAATCAGGGAATAATAGGCCTAATAATAAAATGAGGGAATAATAATAATAATAATAACATGAACTAATCAAAATAATATCGACATGTAGCCTATGTCAAATTCCGAGTTGTATCCACTTATGATTAATTAGCATCAGGGAACCAATCGTCGATCAATAAGATCATAAAGAAATAAATCACGGTTCAAAGCTTGTTTTCCCAAAACATGAAACAGGTCAGTAGATACTTAACTTAATTAATCGAGCTGCCAATAATGACATTTTACTGTCGTCATGAGCACGTGCTGGTGACGTCACAATAAATAACTGTATGGAGATGGACGTATTGCTACTCGTTAGGGTAGCAGCGTGTCGTTTATTTTACTTATCCAGAGCGAAGGACTGCACAGGCGTCATCTTATATCTTCGATATTTGTGACGCGTAGGACCCATGCATAATATTAAACTTATAATCGACGTCTGTTCGTTACCTTGACGCCAGGTATTTCTGTATACAAGAAAAACAACGATTTTGATCGGATTGTACTGTTGCGATTGTGCGAGTATCCACAACATGATTTTATGGCGCATTACGAAAACAATGCTATTCAAATATACTGGAAATTTTACCACCAAAAATGAAAAAAAAATCACATAAAAATTCTGATATTTTTCATATTTCCGCTCAAAACAAAGATTGTGGGTACTCGTTAGAACCGCCTCGTCGTTTTTGAGCAGAAGTAAGACAAATAATGTATACCCCTGTAAGCCCCAGTTTTACTATATAAAAGTGGGGTTTAAGGGGGTCAAAATTATATAGGCGGGTTTTCGTGATGCGAAATAAGAATAATGAGTTCTCTGGATTCTCATTTTATGCCAGTTCCCTTTCAACAACAAAACAGCTCATTTACCAGACTTACAGAACGTTTGAAAGCGTACTGATATTGTCATAGCTGCAATCATTACAGACAGGTTTCTCACACGAGAAACAGTCTTGATCTGTGGTGGTTACAGGACACACGTTCAAATTGGTCTTTTCTTCTCGAATCGATTTCTTTCTATATTTTATTTCGAATTTTATCATCAATCCTTTCTAAATGATGCAATTGTCTTCTAGCTGTCTATGTTTCCCTTAGAGACTAAATCAGTGGCTCTATTATATTGTCACTGTGAATCTGTATTCGATGTACACAATTTATTATCGAGTAATAGATCTACCTGCGCGCGTGCTCCTCAAATTTTATCGCATATCATTCAGTATATATGCTTACTTGACACTGAACGCTTACTCGGATGTCTTCGAATGTTACCGTTGCATGATACTGTTTTTAAAGACGTCTTGTGGAAATGGCTTCACGTCGCAATTTTCAAGCATTTTACTGACTCTGCATTTTAGATAATAAAAATTCCTTATTTTGAAGCAAAAAAAAAAAAAAAAAAAACAACGGAAAAAGACGTAAACAAGCTACATGATAAAAATACCATTACGTTGATGTCGGTGTATAATGCCTCGTATTAGGATATCAAAGGCCTCGAGCTTGCTCACGTCCTTTGATTGCCCAAACTGGGGACAATATTCACCAATATTATATAGCTATAAATATTAAATGATTAAAATGTGCGATAAAAGCCGAGGAGCCGAGGGGTCAAAATTATATAGGCATGTTTTCGTGATGAAACTTGAATTTTGGTTTTTAAATGGTTATTAATTATACTTTATGTTCTTTTTCAGACCAGCTGTTTTGTTTTACTGATTTTATGAAATGTCTATAAAGTAGAAACAGCAGATAAAAGCAAAACGTATTTTCTTAAAATGAGAAAATACATCTCGAGAGAATCATTCCAATACAGAAATAAAATTAGCTACATCAAATTTTGATTGAAGTATTAAAGCAAATATTTGGAGGTTATAAATGTAGTTTGACTCAGAGTCACAATTTAAACATATTATGGGTATGTAAATGTATTAACATGGAAAAAAATGATTATTTTTACATTTGTTTTTGTAATGTTACAGTGTATATCAATCAATCATTTCCTAGAAATAGAAGAACGTCCCTGTCACATGAAAGGCTTACGTGACATATATAGTTCAATAATAATAAATGCGTCCAACAAGAATATAACGCTAGACACCCACCCATAAACACTTGGGTGATGCCATCACGAAAACATATCTATATAATTTTGACCCCCTTAAACCCCACTTTTATATAGTAAAACTGGGGTTTACAGGGGCATACATTATTTTTTCTTATTTTTGCTCGAAAACATATATTGTGGTACTCGTTAGAACCGCCTCGCCGAGGCGGTTCTAACGAGTACCCACAATCTATGTTTTGAGCAGAAATATGAAAAATATAAGAGTTTTTTTTTATTTTTTTTCTAAAAAAGATAAGTTTTTTGGAGGTGAAATTTTCTATATATTTGAATAGGCGTGTTTTTGTAATGCACATTAAAACGACATGCACACATTATGAAGACAGGACAAAGCCATTTCAGGAGAATGGGCCACTCCCCCACCATTTTTTCTCGTGTAGTGCTTATACAACCGACTTGAGAATAGGCTGGTGAAAACTTTTATCTTTGTGGCTGGTCGAGTCCATTTTGTATTTAAATGAATATTTGATACTGCTGCGGGTTTTCTTGTTGTTTAATGAATAAGAGAGCAGTTTCTGATCAGACATCGCGTTTTGCAGCTTCTGGTCTAGACCTACTTGGTTTACCAAAGTCTTTGTAGGACGCTAGATATAAATGGGTTAAAATAAGAATGCACTTACGTACTAGCAGTTTGTACAGATATTTCTCCAGTTTTAATAAAATCACTGTGGTCAGTGACTGCTGGTCCATAAATACCTTCACATATCCACATTGTTTGATATGAATCTGATCTCACGAAAATCTACATTAAACCAAGTCCAAACAGTAAAAATCAAGAACCTGCGCAACCAGGCAGTCTGGTCAGGATCTTCACCGTTCATTTATTCGCACTATCTGGACGTTTTCAGACGTATATAGCGAATAGCGGAGACCCTGATGCGCAGTCTGATCAGGGCCCCTGCTATTCGCATAAGAATAATGTCGGTTTTTCTGCGTCCTCCTAAGTCAATATACCCAAGATAGTGGGATGACCAATAATTTGTAAATCAATTACTGATCAGTGACATATTAAGCCTCTTCAGCGCTGGAACGCCTTAATATCAATATCAGTAAACAGTGAGTGCACAAGCAACAATAATAAACTGATATGCATAATTCCTTATTTCTCCCTTATTTGCCTTTGCACTTGCAGTTCGATAATGGCGATATAATTATTATGGAAACTACAGGAGCCAGGATATTTGCTTTAAATGCATGTATAGGTACAAACGGCGTCGCATGCACATTAATACTTACATGCTAATTCAATATAAAATTATATATTGTATATAATTACGGTGGAAATGTGTACTTAAGTGTCTAGACGTTTGAGGGAAAATTGAAATATTATTAGGTTATAAACTTACAGCCACTCATCAAAAATTGTCAGGGAGCAAACATTCATTCTAATGCACTCGCGTATGTAACGCGACGTCTGATTGGATAACGTCAAAAATTTGCGACGGTATATTCTGCGATATACTGTCGCAAATCAGACGTCATCACGTAACGTCGCTTCTCATCGGCTGGCATCTGGTTTTACGCAGCTCACAGCTCAATAGAAAAAATGAATAAATGCATTAGAATGGGGATAACTGCATCAAATTTGTCATTTGGGGAGGTAAATCGGCGGTTTTATGGTCGCAAATTTACGTTTTAAAACGAAATTTCCGACCGTAAAACCGCCGATTTACCTCCCAAATGCCAAATTTGAATGCAGTTACATGTATCCCCTAATTATTACCTGTACGTGTACCGTTTGAATGCAGGATCCGTCAGGTCTGTGATATTTTTCAGAGCGCATGTGCAAACTTATATGGATACAGAGGGCAGGGTGAGAAGTCGGAGACAATTTAAATATATTATCAAGTCGAATTGTCTCTGAAAAATAAAACAAAACAAAACAAAAACGCATGAGCAATAGTTGTAGAATTAATTCATGAGCAATTTTATTTCTCTGCCGGGATATACATCGCAATCGGTAACGAGCCTCACTGCAGATCCAAGGGTCGCAAGCTCGAATCCCAGTTCCCCCACACAACTTTTGTGGAGATTAATCATGAAATTCCATCTACGGTCATTCCCCCCACCCCCATCGCACCCCACCACACCCTTCCGCTAATTCAAGGACAGTTGTCAGCTACTGGCGAAAACTATCAGTAATTCTCGTTAGAAACAGTTAGAGCTATGGCCATGAGAGATGTTTAACGTAATAGTTCGACAAAGACTTAGTGTCTTACCATTTGCAGATGACCTTGTTCGTCAATGCATGACCTGTTTGTTTTCTCCTTCGCAGATGCCAAGTATTGGTTTCAACGTGCGCATTCAATGTGTTCGCTTCTTACCTCTAAGGAGCTGTTAAAGAGACCTGCATATCGAGGAAAAAGTAGCTCCCTTGGAGAAGAACATCCATGTCATTTGCACTTGCAGATTCAATAGATGTTATTTTTTACATTGTACCAGTTGATAATACAGTTATAATCACAATTGGACAAAGACGCTATTACTTAATGATTAGATCATACTTAACATAATCCTGCATGACCACGTAGCTAGTCCTAAGTGCTATACTATGAATATATAGAACATATCTTTAATCAATTCAAGCCGGTACACCAGCATTTTCCAAAGAACGACAGTTATGACAAAGATGCTGTTCACAATAAGTTGGATGTATGCTTCGAAAATATGCTAATTACGGTCAACTGATATAAATATAATCATACTGTTATCTTTTTTCATACATACATATATAAATACATACGTACATACGTACATACGCACGCACGCACGTAATCACACACAACGCACGCACGCGAGCGCGCACACGTACATTCGTACATGCATTTACAGCTCGTTATAAAATAAAACCTGTAAGTGCCCGTTGTCTGTATATCTGACTGTCGCAGCTGACGATTTGCTAAAGTTCAGCTTGACAGCGGTTTCGATTATTGCAAAAATACACAGCCTAAGATTAGATCTTACATACATGCACCTATTGATACCGACTCGTAATATGAGCTGATTGACCATATCTATATTGCGCAGTCTGATCAGTCTTCTCAGGGCACCCTATCGGCGCAGCATTACGAAAACATGCCTATTCAAATATATTGAAAATTTCACCGCCAAAAACTGAAATTTTCAGAGCACAATTCTGATATTTTTCATATTTCTGCTCAAAACATAGATTGTGGGTACTTTTTTTATTTTTATTTTTATTTTTTTATTTTATTTTATTTTTTTTTTTCAGTTACTATTCAGTAACCTATTTATTCTCCCCGTCAAATGATATATCAAGGGTCGGGGAGGGCCATCCCTTGATATACTTTACAATATAGTCAGCAACTATGATGGGTATGACAACTACACAGCTGTATATTATATATCGACATATTTTATCTTGATACAAATAACTTCTAATTGTCATATACATGTTTAAGTTTAGTTTGTAACTGAAAAAATGTGAAAAAGAAGGAGGGAAAGAGAGAGGTTATGTTTGGGGTATTCTCCGCCTTGGTTCTTCTAATATAGTTGATATATAGGATGTTGGGTATGACAGCAATTTGCCAGGTTTCTGCATGTGTGTAGATTTTAGTGTTTAAATTTAAGTATTTTCAAGTAAGTCTTTATAAGTATTCCACTTTTTTTTCAAAAGTATCTAACTTGTAAGATAATATCTTTTAAGTCTGTGCTTCAAGGCTATTAAAGAGAGTGGCTTGCTCAGTCGTTTTTTTAAGTAAATATAATATTTTGTTACTAAGATGATATGTTGATTTGCTTCTTCTATGTTTTTTCCTATATTAAAAATAAATAATTATTCTACATTTGTTGTATATGTGTTAGTTGCTGATAACCACTGATTCAGTTGTTGGATTAACGAGAAGGTTTCAGGGCAGGACCATAACATATGTGGTATTGTTTCTTCCTGGTAGCAAAAGTAACAGTTTGGAGAGTCCACTGCTTTGATATTATATAAGTATTTTTTGGTTGGAAGTAATCTATGTATAATACTAACTTAAAACCATTGTAGTTTAGTGCTACAAATCTGTTTAAAAGGAGCACTATAAATATCTTTTCAAGTTTCTTCCTCAATATCATAGATTTCTTGCCATTTTTCCTTTGAAGTCGGGATGTAGTTGTTTTGATTTAGACTGTTGTATAGATATTTACTGCCTTTAGTGGATCTAAGAAAAACAGAGATGTTTGTTGGTAGCATTGGGTTACTTAATTTGTTCCTTATAGTTTCAAGTTTTAATTTTTTAGCAAACACTTTTATGGCTGCTTTTAAACCATTAAATTGTAGAAAATTAGTATTTATATTATATTTATGCACAAATTCTAACTCAGTATAGAATTCCCCATTTTCTTTGAACATATCATTAATATAGCATATTCCTTTGTTATACCACTGCTGATAAAATATTGTCTTTTTTCTTATTAGTATTTCTCGATAAAAAGTATTCAGTTGTGTTCTTTTCTTTAAGTTGTATAACAGAGGATTTTAGAACATCTGACCAAAAAGGATTATTAATTTGTTTTATCAAAGACTCAGAGTATGATTTTCCAAAATTTATCCAGTCTTTTATGTTTAAATTTGATTTTATGATATACTGCCACTTACTATTACTAATTATTAATCGTCTAATCCAAGTAGCTTTCAATCCTTTAATAAATGCATCAATTTTTATCGTTTTTAATCCCCCCTCTGAGTAATCTTTTACAAGTACATTTTGTTTTATTTTTGGAGGTCCTTCCCATAAAAAATCCAGTAGCATGGTTCATGCATTCTTGTAGGAAATGCTGTGACCCGGCTAATTTGGTTTTGAAAGTTTATTGTTCCCTCACACAGTAACACGATATTGTGAAATGTAAGAGTGAACAACAAAGACTCTGGTAAGCAATGCGCAGCCGAGCAAAAATATGCAGCTGCTCAGTCATCTCATAGGTATTGTCCTATGCTACTCTTGTGCAAGCAGATAATCCACTCATACAAGATTTGCGTTAATTTGCTTATATGACCATAGGACACTAAGCTCCCTTGACAGATCCTTCACGTTTTATGGGTGGTCTGATCGGGTTATACACTGTATGTTTTGCAAGTAATGCTTTGTACGCTCGTTAACGTTGTCAGATGCTATCATGTCTGTTGTATTATATCCTCCTTAGCTTTAAAAATCTGGAAATCTGAAATATAATCTGTCTATTTTATTTGCAAATTCTAGGAGTAAAAACAGGCACATGTTTTCTTTATTGAGAATATAAAAGGCGAGTATTTGTTTGTGTTGAGGTTTTACGGCCCAGTCAACCCAATGAGATCATATCGAGCGCGGTCAGTTTACCTAACCACACATTTACTGGGCAGGCTTAGTTCTCTAAGCGGTTCACCAGTATTGTGCACATTCTTTCGCCAGAAACTGACAACTGTCCTTCTTGAATCAGCGGAAGGGAGAGAATGACCGTAGAAAATATTTCATGATCAATCTCCACGAAAGAATGTTGCTGACCTTGGCGGGGGTTGAACCCGCGACCTCCTGGTCTCCAGTGGGACGGCGCATCCAACTGAGCCACCGAGGCCGGCTAAAAGGCGCGTATATAAACAAGATTAAATTTGATAAACATCATATCATGAATAAGATTTAAGAACAGTAATGTCTACACTGGGCATGGAATAATAAAATGGAGCAACATAAGTATCAAATGGGCCGCGTTACAATGTAAAAGCAAAAAAAAAAAAAAAAAAAGAAACCTTTGAGCATGCACAAATTTAAACGGAGATTCAGATCATCTGGCGCATGCCGAAAGTATCATCGTGATCTTCGTTCTCCATTCATACAGTCTGTAGTATCCAATAATTTTGTTAGTGGACATCGAAGGCCACGATCAGACTGCGAGAATGCGCAGGCAGATCAAGTCCTTGGCGGTCCATATATGTCCAAAGAAACGTTTTGGTATGGTGAGGCCCAAATAATATAAGAACAATATAGTGCAATAAGACAGAGATTTTAACGTTATTGAAAACTAATCTATGCCATATTATATGCTCTTGGGATTTTAAACCTACTTGAAATTAGAAATAATATATATCTATGCTACAAATAGCCACAACAGATTTATTTGTCTTTATTGTCGATATAACTAAATTTGCCGGAAAAAATCTGTAAGTATATATGGTTACAATTGGTAAAATCATACCACGAGTAAAACATATGAATAGAAGTGTGTCTTTTCTGTACACGAAATAATAAAATGCAGCGACTGAGCGACTGATTGTTTGATTGCAATTATAAGTATTAAATAATATAACAACACTCTAATACACGCACAGATATTTTAACATTACTGAAAACCAAAATATGTACATTTTGGAACCTGGTATATGCTGCAGACTTAGTTTCAGGATTTTAACGAGAAACCGTTTGTACGGTTTTAGTCACTTAAACACAAAGTACAAGGGTATTTGAGTTATCATGACCACAAGTGTTCTATTATCAAATACTGTCAGGGGAGACACCTAAAAACCGTGACACTTAGTCGTCTGTGTCTTCTATGCAACACGCCTTCTCAATCTCGAGTACAATTCTACCAAGTATCATAAATATATCTGAAACGTTGTTGAAGTTATCACGATGACAAGCTTTTTATTACCAAATACAATCAGCGGAGATAAGTCGAACACCCTAAGTCTAATAAAGGGTATGTTATTCTGGCAGTAGAATTCTATCAGAATTCTGAGACCTATATGCACATATTCAGCCTATTTTTTTTTCTACAAGTTTCAAATCAATAAAACTGTAGAAAAAAAGTTGCGGAGACAAGAACCCTACTATGCCAGATGTTTAAGGCCATATTTCTAAGTAAATCAAGGGTATGTAACATTAGCAATAAAATCGATCAGAGTTTTGTCACCTTTATGCACATGCCCAGCCTTTATTCTTACTTAGCTACAAGTTTCCAATCACTATCTTGAAAAATGTAGGAAAAGTTGCGGAGACATACACCCTACTATGCTATGTGTATTAGACAAATTTTCTAACAGCTACTGCTCAAATTTTCTAAGTAAATCAAGGGTATGTAACTCTATCAATAATAATTCGATCAACATTCTGTGACCTCTATGCCCATGCTTAGTCTATATGCTTACTATGGTGCAAGTTTCAAACCATTTCTTTGAAAACTGTTGGAGGAGTTGCGGAGACACGAACAGTACTATAAAGTATGATGGACGGACTGACACACTCATTCTACCGGCCTAGGTATTATGTGACTTTTTGTGTGAACAAATGATCGTTATGTGACCCTTTTTTAATGCGACCCGTTAGATGAAACAAAAATTGTGTCATATAACTCTTACTTAGATGGAATAAATCTGCCTAGATGAGAGGTGTGTGACTGAAACTCACATAAATGTACTGACATGTCAAATAACACCCATTTCGTTAACCTGGACGAACAGGCACACGTATGTACGTATGCCGGAGGGTAACCCTATATGCTCTCCTCCACTTCATGGCGGGGCAAGAAAAACCTGGCACTCAAAAGTTGTGGATCTTGTAGGTGACGCACCTTTACAACCTCTTGTACAACCCTACCAAGAATCATCAATATAAATGAATGGGTGATCACGATCACAAGGTTTCTACTCCCAAATACTGTCAAAGCAGATCGTGGCAACTAAAGCTGTGGTTCTTATTCGCGACACGCCATCTAAAATCGTCCACACTTCTACCGAGTATTGTCAATATATCTAATGCATCGTTGGAGTTACCATGCTCACGATGTTTCTATTATAATAATAGTGTCAGGAGAGATAACGAAAAAACATGCCACCTGCATTTGTGGTTAGTGAACGCGACAGCACTCCTCAACATCGTGTAAAATCCTACCAGGTATGATCAATATATATAGAAGGGTGTTGCATTTGTCACAATCGCAGCGTTTCTATTACCAAAAGCTGTCAGGGGAGATAACTAAATACGTAGCACATGGAGTTGTGGTAAGTGTACGCGACATGCCTTCTCTAACTCGTGCACAGTCCTACTACGCATCATCAATATACCTGAAAGGGTATTAGCGCGCACTTTAAGAATTAACTTTCAACCTCTATGAGATAAAATTTCAAGGGAAAATAACTTAAAAAATGAGGAAGCGAAGGTCATCACTTGCATGCTGCACGCATCCTTGACTCACTGTAAGGATTTCCTTAAAACTCTATGAAGTAAACTTTCCAGGGCAGATTACACAAACAGAACAGAAGCGAGAGTCATCTTTCTTGCAGACGATACGTCTCCTTAACTTGATCCACAGCTCTTATAAACATTGTCTAAATATTTCAAAGCGAATGGGAGTTATAGCGCGCACAAGCATTATCCCCAAACAACTCATTAGGGGTAGGACGCGAAGCAGCTTTTGAACCTGACCTACATCCCTGCCAAATAATATCAAAGTATCGCAATGGATATAAGAGGAGCGCACAATAATGTATCTACGACGGACGCAAGGCTGACAGCTATATCCCCGAATCCTTTCGATAGGGGATAAAAAAAACATTATCCCTTCCAGAAAAAAGATCCGGTACTATCGGCAGCTGTCCTTTTACAAAAGACATTTTTGTTAGATTTGTGTTGAGGTATTTAAAATACATTTATACCTGGCCTATTACCCTTTTTGAGAAATCGGCAATGCCGTCTGGTACATATATATGAGCTGGGGCACAAAAGTCCTACAAGATTGCATGTGCGCCCAGCTAAGATCAGCCTGTGCATCCGCATAGTCTGATCGGTGTCTTCACAGGACACTCTGTGGGTAGCCAAGGATCCAAAGCGTCTTCAAGCGGACAGCAAAGATTGAGGATATGCAGGCTGATCTGAGACCTCGCTGGGCGCATATGTAATTTTGTAGGAAATGTGCCCCGGGTCATATTCAAATAAGGGTCCGAATATCAGGCCTGTTTGCACGGCTATAACCACACTGCTTGTTCTAAAACGTATTTGTATATGAAATATAAACTTAATGAAGTTATCCAGTAAAGGACACATTCACGCAGCACAGGCATCACAAGGTTGTTTAACCCTAGTCCTGCTGAACCTGGATATACCCTGATTTGCAAACAGTTCAGATCCAGATCAGTTGGCTTCTGAAGAAGCCAACTGATCTGGATCTACACTGTTTGACATTAAGTATGTGAATTTGAATTAACAATCTGGATCAAGCAATCTGATAGACTGAAAATCAGAAGTGGGCGTGGTATCTTAATTTATTCAGCAAGACAAGAGTTAAAACATTGGGATTTCATTTTCTATTGTTGCAGGTTTTTGTATGCCAGTTATTGTTTTTGTCCAGTTGTGTATTGTCATGGTTCCTCATAGTTTCTTCTTTTGGAGCCTCGTGATGGTTGTGCTGCGTATCACATAATCAACTTTGTTTGACACGGTTTGTCATACTTTTCAACAATATTCTTTACAAAGGGAAATCATTACGAAAACATGCCTATTCAAATATACCGAAAATTTTACCACCAAAAATTGAAAATTTTCAGACTGAAAATTCTGATATTTTTCATATTTCTGCTCAAAAACAGAAATAAGAAATGTTTGCTATGTTTTTGTGCAGAAACAAGAAAAAACAACGTATACCCTTGTAAACCCCAGTTTTACTACATAAAAGTGGGGTTTAAGGGGGTCAAAATTATATAGGCATGTTTTCGAGATGAATCACAGCTTTCCTTATTTATAATTTTTACGCCTTTATCTGTACAGTTAAAGAGTATGGACTACGAGTGTCAAAAACCATGTGCATCATGTCTTTGCTTACCATATATAAATTAGCAAAGGAACGGTCGGGCAGGTACATTCGGTCAGTATTTATTATCTAACTTGTAAGCCTACATTAGATGTCGCTTATTATTTGAGCAGTAGCTGTTAGACAAAAGAAAAAAAAAAACGTTGTAGCAAAATGCTTTTCTGTATCAAATCCTCTAATGTAGCGCTCAGTATCATTGGAAAAAAACCCTTGTACAGACATGTGACATAAAAGCGCCATTTGCAAACTTTAGAGGAACCGAAAATTGCTTTACATTTGTTTTATTTCCCTCATACAAACAGAACAGACACTACGCAAAAGTATACTTTTAAGCGAAACATATTTCTAGGAGATGTTTGAACTTTTTTTGAGGTACTATTTGAATTTCCATAAAAATCTAGATCAAAAACTGCCCGAATGTACCATCAGGACTAAATCAATGTCTCCTTGAACTAGACAGGCCCCACTGGAAAAGATATTGCAGTAAGGTGAGGATTTTCCGTCATTGGCTTAGGTGTTGAAGACCAGAATTCAGAAATTACAATTATATTTATTTTTTGTATTACATATTCTGGTAACCCGATGTCTGAATCATAGCAGAAAGGAACACTTATGCTCCTGGCTTCTGAATATGGGGACATAATTCAGTCTGTTTATCCGACCCCGAAACCACCTAGATTCATACTATGTTCACAACGATGGGCGTTACATTTCTCTTTGGGAAATATTTCTTACATCAGAACGCCGAAAACATAACACTGATTGGAAATTATGGTTAAATGAATACAGTCAGTGCGCGGTTCCGGTATATCTGATTTGAATTTTCCCCTGCATTTCCTCCTTTAAAAGGAGACCACTCCACTAAAAGAGAACTTGTTCACCTGTTATACGAATCATTCTCATTGCTGCTTCTCTTTGTGACTTAATGTTGTGAATTAAAAGGAATAGATGCATTTGCAGTGCAGGCAACTCTTCCAAACCTGTCTTGCCTTCCATTACAGAAACATGCCTATTCAAATATATGGAAAATTTTACCTCCAAAAACTGAAAATTTTTAGGTAAAAAACTATGATATTTTTTATATTTCTGCTCAAAATATAGATTGTGGGTACTCGTAAGAACCGCCTCCGCCAGGCGGTTCTAACGAGTACCCAGAATCTACGTTTTTGAGCAGAAATAAGAAAAATAATATATACCCTTGTAAACCCCAGTTTTACTATATTAAAGGGGGGTTTTAAGGGAGTCAAAATTATTTAAGAGTGTTTTCGTGATGTAATGTTGTGAATTAAAGGGAATAGATACATTTGCGGTGTAGGCAACTTTTCCAAAACTTCCTTCCCTTCTAAAAAGACAAATTTCTCCCCTTGGAACATATTGTTTCCTTTTAGCATAGACCTTTTGATTTCAGACATCAGAAAAGTCGTCACCCGAAAATGATGGAAGCTTTATATCAGTCTATCCCGTTCATTTAATACTTAGCATGCTGTGAAAATATCAGCAGACGATATTTTGTAATATTTCCAGGAAAAAAGGCTTTGACATTATATTTGCCTGACATTTCAGAGCCTATTTTCAGGGTAAACTAAGGAAAATATTATCAGTGTGTCGTTTGCTGAATTTGTCTAGAGAGTGGTAAAGGTTTAAAGTACATGGTCTATGTAAAGAATCTATTTACCAACCACAGGTAGATTGGTCAAGTAGAACTGCTCGCACATGACGTCTTCAATGTATATCACATCAACACATCCCTCGCCAGCCATTCTATAGATTCCTTCTTTCTCGGTATCCTTCCATTTGACTGAAACCGCCCCTGTGTGACGTCTCGTTCCACGTGACTATTTTCAGCACTTCCCCTTCTCCCTGTCCCTCCCCCCACACCCCCCCCCCCCCCCCCGCATCCCCTGCTCACACAGACAAAGATTAGCAGTTTAATATTAATCCATTTATGCCGAATGGACTTTTCTACCTTCACCCTTTGGACCGGTCCATTTCCAGTAGAAAGGGTATCTGGTTTGCTTTGACTATTATGTTTTACAGTGAACCCGTTACAACGTCAGCATTTGTTCCCAAAGATGTTGCCATTATAATGAATTTGCTGTTGTAAAGAATTCTAAATGGACAGAATGGTATGTAAGAGAGACCTTGTTTTATTCTTATTTCCTCATAGAACATATGTTTTGGATATTTGTTAGAATCGCCTCACCTCACTTAGGCGATTCTAACAAATATCCAAAACATGTTTCTTTGCAGTATTAAAAACAGTATTCTTGCATAATTTGTGACCATTTGTTACCTCTTAAGCGAAAATTTCGTGACAGTCAAATTATAATTATAACGAATTTTGTCGTTGTATCGAGTGTCGGTATAAAGAAGGTTGACTGTTTCTACATTTCAGCTCTTAAGTGGAATAGATTCACTTTCAGGGGAGGTAACTCTGCCAAATTAGATTTTGTCTGTCTTTTGAAAATGGACCTACTCAAAAAGGAAACAATAAACAAAAAAACGTTTGCCTCCCTTTTGAAAAAAGGGCCTACGCTAGAGGAAAAGAATTTGCTCCCCTTAGGAGTAGATCCCTTTTCAGAAGGTGTTTGGCGTGGAGTAAAACAAACCTGGAGTCAGAAATGTTATCTCCCTTGGTGGAAAAGAAGGATATATCTAGTAGATATGCGTCCAGTTCCTTTAGTGTAGAGTTTATTTTCGGGTCCTTTCTGATTATTAAGCTTTTGTTTTTGAAAATTTATATGCGGGTCACTGATGAGGCCTAATATGCCGAAACTAGCAGGTCTGATCGAGAAAGTTCGACACTTCAGCCGTTTTCAGCGTTTGCTCTCAAAGGTCATAGACCTTTAGAATATATTTTCAGACCCGTATGACACAAGCGTTCATTGAAGATATCTAGCTAAAACGGGTTAAAAATAATTTGAGCTGTGCAAAACGAAAATGTGCCCTCGAGGCATACGCGGACAGCGAAGGTCCAGATCGGACTGCGCTGTCCGCTGCCAGAATCATTTGATACTACAGAATGTATCAGCGGACAGCAAAGGTCCTAGACACTGCGCATGCGCAGGATGATGTGAATCCCACATATTTTACGCATGTTCGAAGGCACTTCTTTTTCTTTTTTTTTTTTTTTTTTTTTTTCTTTTTTTTTTTTTTTCATTTGTACTTACGCCGGTGTCTTTTCTGTTTCCACGTTTAACATCATGTTTATCGTTCATGTAACATTTCGTACACAGATCAAAATCCTCACAAGCTATACATTTCAATCAAAAATCAACCAGTGGATGTTCACGACATACGTCACAGGTGATGGTTTCATGTATCTCTCGTGGAAACAAAAAGCACAAACAGTTGAGGAATTCAGGAGTTGGTGATCATATTTGGGACATTTTCCTTATTATTCCATAAAGCATTACAACATAATTGACGCGCAATGCACGAAAAGGGTCCTTATGCAGTTTGCGGTCAACGAAGGCCCTGATCAGCCTGCACAAATGCGCAGGCTGATCAATGCCTTCGTTGACCGCTTACAGAATCAATGGATATTGTAGTATATGTCGACGAACAGAGCATGTCCGGATCACACTGCATGCATGGATGCGCACGCATATCTGGACCATCGCTATTCGCACATGGCGTAAAGGCCTTTTCCAACGTTTCGCATCATATGTATGTTGCCTTGCCGAAGCGCTTCTAATGACTTCTAATGACACACTACATATGTTGTCGTTGTTGTTGTTGTTGTTGTTGTTGTTCGGGATCTAAGGGGCGGATACAGAGGGAATTCGAGAGGCGGGCTTAGTCTAACCCTCCCTTTGACTCAAGATCAATTTGGGATACCGTATTTACCCTAACTATCCACATTCCTTACTTATTATCTTATATTTCTCTTTTCAATAGTCCATTTTACCTATGAATGTGTGTAAAATTGCTGGTTGAGTGGAAAACAGTGCAGACCCTGATCAGTCGCCACGTTCTGTGACGTCTGATCTGGGTCTACATTATTTGCTCAATTCTGCATTTCCGGATACGTAGAGTAAGTACGGTAATTTGATCAAATCAGACCTCCTCAGAAATCATCCCGGATCCGCGCCTGACGTAATGCAAACATTTAAAGATGGCCGCCGGAACATTTTAGATCTACAATATACTAAATCAACTTGCATCGAACGGTGCTAATTTTGAAATCTTATGTAGAACACTAGTATAGCCCTTAGAAAGCTTAGAACAGTAAAACTTCAATGACTCGAACCAGAGGCTTATAATTCTATTAACGGGGCTACCAGCTCCCCAGTATAGGTGTGCAACATGTACATGTAGTGTGCCTGTCATCTGATTGGCTGCTGATTAAGAGTATATTAGGAATACAATCTAGTTCTATTAGAGAAACTGGTATGATAACAGCTTTCACCTCTGCAGTACTTCATCAAATGTTTACAGAAATAATTATTACACATGCCCGTTGCATTATCAAAGAAAAAAATCAACAGACGACATTTTGAAATATTATTCTGATTTGTTCCAGAAAACTCCTAAGAAGTCAGAAAGCATGAAATGTCAAACCCTGATTTCTGAAAAATATATCCTCAAACTGTTGTCTGTTGAATTTGCTCTGAATGTGGTAATAGGTTACTTGAAACCATTTCTTAATCAGGGCCCAGTTGTTCAAAGCTAACGACGTCGTTAGTTAACGATTCGTTGAAATTTACATCCAGTGATACGCAAATATGCTGAAATTTTTTGCTGAAAAAATATGAGTAGCTTTTGCAGTGCAAAAGCTACTCACATTTTTTCAGCAAAAAATATCAGATTATTGTATATTGAATCCACTAAAACAGTTAACGAAATGACCCTTAACGAGCTCTTTAAGCTAACGACGCTTTGAACAACTGGGCCCTGATATTAATTTGGAGCAAGGGCTATACAAACTCATTAAATGCAAATCACTTATGAAGCCATCTAACCATGATATGGCACTTTCCCCCTGTAAGTCGTTTCAAGGGTCATAGTCCCTTTAGTAGAATTATAATAAAAGTCAAAACCGATTGCCTTTGGAAACAAAGAACATAGAAAATCATGAAAATCGGAGACTCAGTTTGATCGAGTCTCTTCCTTTGCAATATTGTAGTTTGTGAGGCTGCATACGCCCCCTAACGCCGGCTTAAGCGGTATTCGATTTTCAAAATGATCAGGATGGGCTCAATGATCCCAAAAGAAATAACCTGCACCATGATTATGTACGAGGAGACTTTTTACGGCCGCCACACGGCACAACATCAGCTACAGTAGAGTAGAGTAAAATAAAAGTCAAAAAGCCTCTGCTCGAGCACCGATGGCTCGCTTACCGAGCCTGATTCGAACTGTGAAATTCTGAGTCCCAAGGAAGCTCTTCCAATAACTCAAGAAAACAAATATTCAGGGGGATTCATCACGAAAACATGCCTATATAATTTTGACCCCCTTACACCCCACTTTTATATAGTAAAACTAGGGTTTAGAGGGGTATACATTATTTTTCTTATTTCTGCTCAAAAACACAGATTGTGGGTACTTGTTAGAACCGCCTCGGCGAGGCGGTTCTAACGTATACCCACAATCTGTGTTTTGAGCAGAAATATGAAAAATATCAGAATTTTTATCTGAAAATTTTCATTTTTTTTTTTTTTTTTTTTTTTGTGGTAATAAATTCAGTATATTTCAATAGGCATGTTTTCGTAATGTAGAGATTTTTTTTTCATGAAAATATACGTCGCATGTACCTCATAGAGGCGTTTCTAATGAGAACACCCAACATACTATTATTTTAGAGAAGATCGAAAACTTATCCCTAAATTATCTCCATTTACAAATGTACCTCCTGACCTGGCGTTATGATTAACCCTCAGAGCATCGAACTACCGATATCTAGAATTTTCCACGGTTCCAAAGACGTTCGAGATATTGAGGTTCGACTGTTATAGTATACCATTCTTACCTGCCGGACCGTTGTCATACACTCTAAGTTCATATTTCCCATCATGCCCTACTCTGTATCTCAGTTCTCTTCCGTTATCCCAGATCACCGTCACATTTTTATCAGAGGACCTGGCCTTGGGAACGTAAACAATGGTACCCACGTGACCTTCGCCGCCATTTTCTCTTTTTAGTCCCAGTCTGGACCTCGAACGACCCGAACACCAGGGCCCAGTTTTTCAAAGCGTCGTTAGCTTAACGAGCTCGTTAAGGGTCATTTCGTTAACTGTTTTAGCGGATTCAATACACAATATTTTGATATTTTTTGCTGAAAACATGTGAGTAGCTTTTGCACTGCAAAAGCTACTCACATTTTTTCAGCAAAAAATTTCAGCATATTTGCGTATCACTCAATTAAAATTTTAATGAATCGTTAACTAACAACATCGTTAGTTTTGAACAACTGGGCCCAGATTGCATCTGCCAAAAGATAAGCAGCACAGGTGGCTTAGACATTTTTAAAGCCTGAGCCACGTGACCACAGCCAGCAATCTATATTGGACCTTTATCGGTCCGATGTAGATTTACGTTGGATGAACGACACACCCAGTAAGCATTCTACATAAATCTACAGCGGGCCGTTATCGGCCCGTCAGGGTAGCTGACGAGCCGCTAACGGCCCGCTGTAGATTTATGTAGAATGCTACAATTCAGTCAACATTGCTAAGGTGATGCCGAGTCGGTGAGTTTATCTTACCACTCTTCTCCTGGGCAGGCTTAGTCCTCTAAGCGATTACGTGGTACTCGTGGTCATTCTTTCACCAGAAACTGACAACTGCCTTTCTTGAATCAGCGAAAAAGAGAGACTGACCGTAGAAAATATTTAATGAACAATCTCCACGAAAGAATATTGCCGGACCCGGCAGGGATCGAACCCGCGACCTCCTAATCACCAGTCGGACGCTAGCTGGGAAAGGACAGATTTGGCCTGCCCTGGAGTATGCGCCCTCGATCTGGGCTCTCATAGTGT
Source organism: Anodontia alba (assembly GCA_964016985.1). Lineage (NCBI taxonomy): Eukaryota > Metazoa > Mollusca > Bivalvia > Lucinida > Lucinidae > Anodontia > Anodontia alba. Next base: position 35,089,072 of record OZ024830.1, read on the forward strand.
AGTTCTACTAGAAGAACTGAAAAATAGCAAAATATGACTGCCAAGTTTGTGACCTTGAATTAAAGTACGGGCTTCTTTGCAGTCACATTCTTCTGCTGATTCAGGAAGGGCAGAGGTTAGTTTCTGTGCACAAGTACTAGTTTACCGTTAGCGGACTAAGTTTCCTAGGAAATATGTGGTTAGGTGAACTGACGGCTCGACATGACCTTAAACCATTTATGCCGAGTGGACTCTTCTACCTCTCTGTTAGGGCAGGTCCATGTCCATTTGAAGGTGCATTATTTTGTTGTTTTTTTATTATCATTTATCATAGAATTCCTACACTTAAAGCAAACAGCCAATGGAACACGAGGTACAAATAGGTTAATAGTGCTGACTGGCCCGTTCAATTCAAAACCAACCAACTCTTCCAAGCTACAGTTAGAGATTGCATGCAATCCCAGCTTCTATCTATCTATATTCCTGAACACCTTAACCTACGAAGAGGACGTCAGGTGGGGTGCCGATATACAAGTGCTGAAGGGGGGTATCTGAGACAAAAGTAAAGGAAGATGGGTTAGATGAGTGCGATCAAGGGTGTTAGTATAGTTAACCCATTGTAGTCGGGAGACCCGTAAAAGGGTAATTGACAAACAGTGCAAACCAGATCAGACGCTGGAGATCGCGGCGTCTGATCAGGGTATCCACTGTCTGCAAATAGTTTAGCCATTTTTCTCTAGGAATATGTACCTAAAATAGAAATTGGAGTCTTCCAATATATAGTGTAGGACAGACTGTTCAGTCTACAATGGGTTAAAGATAAAAACTGATATTGGCGTTTAAGGTGCTTCCACAGTACTCTCAGCTGAAACTTCGTGGGGCCGGGAGGGTGGGCGCGAATGAGCAGGCTGATCTGGTTTTCGTTAGGCACGCATGCCAGAAGGTACTTTTTCTGACGTAGCGGCTCAAATTTCATCTGAAAAAATAGAACAAATGAAAAAGAAAAAATAGCACTCTCAGTTTGAACGTAAACAGGCATAATGAAAAAAAAAGAGATTGCATCGAGGGCAACAAAAACACTTCTTCGCCAGCTCTTAGCCTGGCACCACGCTATGATTGAGTCTCACATTTCTGATCTAACAACGGTAAAATACTCCTCCTTGACTATTTGTCTACACATATCATCTCCATTACCAGTCAGAAACTCATAACTTGACCGAATCAGAGAGAAGGACATTCCAAAAGATAGGTTTTTATGCTGATTAATGTATTGGTTGGACGAGAGCCAACCTACTTGGCTCTGCATGACACCTAAAGTAATGAGGTCAACTGCATACAATACTTTCGGTACGAATATTGCATCTGTTTGCATCTTAATTCAAAGCCCTAATCTCATCAAATAGAGAGGATGCAAGAGCCCCAGGACTGCAGCCCGATGAACTCACAGACGTTGGCGTTTGGCGAAACACTAACCATGTTCAAGAAATTTTAGATGACAATGACCAACACTGTGAGCCCGTCGGACGCAGTTCTTCCTATCCCAGCGGGCACATAGCGTTTATACAGCATCGCATTAACGTCGATGCAACGTCCTGGCGTTTATACAACGTCGTATTCTTTTAAATACAGAGTACATTGCATATTATCACTTGCATACATGTACGTTGAAACAAATATCTGATGTAATGTATTGAAGTAAAGTATTTGCATAATATCACTTGCATACGCGAAAACAAATATCTGACGTAATGTATTGAAGTGAAGTTTTTTTTCTCCATAGACCTTTCCCAAGATGGGGTTTGACCAGCAGGAGTGCAAACAGGAAGTTACGAAAGTTGTCTCCCTAATAAAATGACGGACATTTATCAAGCGTATCCAACACCCTTAACCAGAAAAAAAAAAAAAAAAAAGGAAGGAATGTTACACGTCATGGTTGCTGAAAAGTATATTGTCGATTTTCTTCTGTTTTTCTGTTGTTGTTTTTTATACCCCGCCCCACGATAGTGGCGGGGTAGCCGAGGTCGGCAACATTCTTTCGTGGAGATTGATCATGAAATGTTTTCTACGGTCATTCTCTCCCTTCCGCTGATTCAAGTAGGGCAGTTGTCAGTTTCTGGCGAAAGAATGTGCACAATACTGGTTAACCGCTTAGAGGACTAAGCCTGCCCAGTAAACGTGTGGTTAGGTAAACTGACCGCGCTCGACATGACCCCATTGGGTTGACTGGGCCGTAAAACTTCAACACGAACGAATAGTGGCGGGGTACTAAGGTTTCATGTTGGGCGTCCGTGTGTCCGTCCGTTTGTTTCCGGGCGATAACTTGAGATAATGTCTATAGATTCTTATAAAATGTGTTGTAATGTTTCTGCTGAAGAATTTTCATTTAAATTGATTAAATATCTTTTATTACAGCCTCCAGGTGGACGCCAATTAGGGCCTGAGAGTAGTGTTGGGGATTAGCCAGAATTTCATCGTCGATCATCGGTTTTGTAAAACCGACTCATCGACGTATAATCGACTTGTAGAAATTCTGTTTATTCTTATTTTAGCCCTCTTCCAGGTTCTTATTCATAGCTCCATATCGATAAGAGGGGTGTCCAGATAATAATTTTCTTATTTCTTCATGATAACATATGTTGTGAGTACTCATTAGAATCGCCCTCCAAAACATATGTTGTGGGTACTCACTAGAAGCACCCTGCGAAACATATGTTCTAGTAAGCATTAGAAGCGCCTTGCAAAACATATGTTGTGGGTACTCACTAGAAGCTTATGTTGTGGGTACTCACTAGAAGCACCCTGCGAAACATATGTTGTAGTACGCATTAGAAGCGCCTTGCAAAACATATGTTGTGGGTACTCACTAGAAGCGCCTTGCAAAACATTTGTTGTGGTACTCACTAGAAGTGCCTTGCAAAACATATGTTGTTGGTACTCACTAGAAGCGCCTTGCTAAACATATGTTGTGGGTACTCACTAGAAGCGCCTTGCAAAACATATGGTGTGGTACTCACTAGAAGCGCCTCGCAAAACAAATGTGGGTACTCACTAGAAGCGCCTTGCAAAACCTATGTTGTGGTACTCATTAGAAGCGCATCGCCAAGGCGCTTCTAATGCGTACCTACAAATTATTTTCATTGAGAAATAAGAAAAATCATTACGAAAACACGCCTATTCAAATATATAGAAAATTTTACCTCCAAAATCAAAAATTTTCAGATAAAAAAGCTTTGATATTTTTTATATTTCTGCTCAAAAACATAGGTTGTTGGTACTTGTTAGAACCGCCTCGGCGAGGCGATTCTAACCAGTACCCACAATTTATGTATTTGAGCAGAAATAAGAAAATAATGTATACCCCTGTAAATCCCAGTTTTGCTATATAAAAGTGGGATTTAAGGGGGTCAACATTACATTGGCATGTTTTCGTAATGATATTAGTACTTTTCGTTTTAAACAAGTGCCTTTTTTAGGTTGACCCAGACAGCTTAGATTTTTGTAAATAACTTGCCTATTGAAATAAGAAGTGAGAAAAGCATATGTCAAAAATAGAATTTTCCGATCAGTCAATTATATTTTTTTTCCGGTCATCAGCCAAAAGAGGCAAAGGTAACTGATGATCGATTATCATCGATCATTAGTACAGGCCGGCAACACTACCTGAGAGAGCATTGTACTTATAATAGTGGACCTAATCAAGGCTGAGACGGAGATCAGGAAGCGAAATCTCTCTCTCTCTCTCTCTCTCTCTCTCTCTCTCTCTCTCTCTCTCTCTCTCTCTCTCTCTCTTCAAATGGCAGTGTAATAAATATGGCTCTTTAAAGCGTAAAAAGTTTTTTGGGGGGTGGTCGGGTGTGGAGGGGAGGTCACGGAAGTATACACCTTCTGCAATACAAGTTTTGAGATTTAATTTTTGACGAACTCTGGGGCCAGTTTTAATCTGAAAAACAATTGCGATATTCTGACAAAAAAGAATAGAACCTTCGGTGATGGGGAATAGTGGGGCTTTTAACTTTTCAGTTTGCATATCACAGGTAAACGCTATGCACTGCGGGGACATATTTATGGTAAAATCCCTGCTAAAAACCTCTTCGCCCTGCCCACGGGGTTGAAAATTATAAAGAACAAATGAACTGATCCATTTGGATAAACTTGGTTTACCTCATCACGAAAACATGCCTATATAATTTTGACCCCCTTAAACCCCACTGTTATATAGTAAAACTGGGGTTTACAGGGGTATACATTATTTTTCATATTTCTGCTCAAAACATAGATTGTGAGTACTCGTTAGAACCGCCTCGCCGAGGCGGTTCTAACGAGTACCAACAATCTATGTTTTGAGCAGAAATATGAAAAATATCAGAATTTTTATCTGAAAATTTTCATTTTTTTGGTGGTAAAATTTTTCATATATTTGAATAGGCGTGTTTTCGTAATGTATGCCTTGAGAGGTCTTCTAAGTTGGAGCTTTTTATGCCCCGCCACCAAAAAAAGTGGCGGGGTATTATGTTATACCCTCTGAAATTTTGAGTGTCCGTCCGTCCGTCCGTCTGTACGTCCGTCCGTCCGTCAGCGCCCCGACCATTCGTGTGCCCGCAACACCTCCTACAGTTTTATGCCAGTCCTTTCCAAACTTTACAGGTGCTTTTAGGATGGTCTGAAGATATGCATATTGTTTTTTCAGAATCCTGAAATTATTTTTTATCACATTTTTTTTGCATGTTTAAGTTAGACTTTTTTCGAGCCCTAATACTACAGAAATGTATAGGGAGTATGTACCTTGTACGCGCAACTCCTCCTACAGTTTAGGCTAATCCTTTTGAAACTTTACAGGCGCTTTTAGGATGGTCTGAAGATATGCAGATTGTTTTTTTCAGATTCCTGAAATTATTTTTTATTACATTTTTTTGCATTTTTAACTTAGACTTTTTTCGAGCCCTAATACTACAGAAATGTATAGGGAGAATGTACCTTGTACGCGCAATTCCTCCTACAGTTTCAGGCCGATCCTTTTGAAACTTTACACACGCTTTTAGGATGGTCTGAAGATATGCATATTGTTTTTTCAGAATCCTGAAATTATTTTTTATTACTTTTTATTGCATTTTTAACTTAGGCTTTTTGTGTGTGTGTTTTTTTTTTTGTTTTTTTTGTTTTTTTTTTTGTTTTTTTTCTTGTCACTTGCTTGATACTTTGCAGTGGCGGGGCATGGTGCATTACTTGCAGTTTTATTGTTTTTCAAACACACACACACACACACACACACACAGAGAGAGAGAGAGAGAGAGAGAGAGAGAGAGAGAGAGAGCCTACATAAACTGTATTCTTGCACAAAAGAACTTATATTCGGCCATTTTAGCGGGAAATAAAAAAACGGCACATCTACAGCACTGCCAGGACTTATCGGATGTTAAATCACAGCAGTCCCGGTATGTCCCCGCTATCCCCGGCCCCGTAGGGACGGGCGTTTCAAATGACTAGTGCATAATGTGCGCATTTGGAAGCAGATGAAGAGATATGTAGAATATGTTTTCATTCGCAAGTCAGTCTCATCAGTAGACATGTCATTTCCAGAACTTCATTTTTATTAACCAGGGCCCACATTACGAAAACACGTCTATTCAAATATATTGAAAGTTTTACCACCAAAAAATGAAAGTTTTCAGATAAAAAATCTGATATTTTTCTTATTTCTGCTCAAAACATAGATTGTGGGTACTCGTCAGAACCGCCTCGACGAGGCGGTCCTGACGAGTACCCACAATCTATGTTTTTGAGCAGAAATAAGAAAAATAATGTATACCCCTCTAAACCCCAGTTTTACCATATAACAGTGGGGTTTAAGGGGGTCAAAATTATATAGGCATGTTTTCGTGATGAGTTGTTCAAAACTAACGATGTCGTTAGTTAACGTAACGCTAAAACTTTGATCCTTTAATATGGCATATAGGCTAATATTTTTGCTGAAAAAAAAAATGAGAGCAGCTTTTGCATTTGCTAAAGCTACTAACATTTTTTTCAGCAAAAGTACATGTGAATTAGATAATATACTTACTAGAACACTTAACATTTTGACCACTAACGAGCTCGTTGAGCTAACGATGCTTTGAACAACTGGGCCCAGGTTTTTCAGCGTAAAATCTGGATAAAGATGCTGAATGTCGGCGGGGCGGGCGGGCATCAGGTTCCTTGTTTAGAGCATGCCTAACTCGGAAACCGTTCGAAAAAAAAAAAAAAATAATAGAGAATATAGAATATGGTAAGACAGAGTGTCGCGCACAAGAATGGCAACCCCTCGCGCCTCTTTTTTCCAGTTATCCCCCTTTTAGAGCGACGTTTTCCATCTTCAGTCTATAACTCAGTAGTCGTTTGTATTTAAGATTCTTATGAGACTTGGTAAGATTAAGAATAAGGCAAGGTAAGGTAAGTGTCCCTTAGAAGAATGACAACCTCCCGCTTTTTATTCCCGTTATCTACCATTTTATATAATGTTTCGTTTTCAGTCTATACCTCAGCAGGTTGGAAGATTTTTACAATGCCTTTTTTCTTGGGGGGCGGGGGTGTAACTTTATTTAACTGTAAATTTACATATAACACATCTACAAAACCTATTTAACGATAAGATTAACCACTCTCTCTCTCCTAGCATCCTTCCTACAGTAGGTGATGTTTCTATTTTTTTTTTTTTTTTTTACATCTTACTTTTATGAACAACAATGCCTTTTTTTTTCGTGCAAGATTTTATAATCTCACAGTCTCTGTTTGTTTGATTTTTTTTCCTCATAACTATGTGTATTAACAGACCTGCAGAAAGCATTCATGTGAGGTACCTATCTAAAAATCTAAAAAACAACTAAATTAAATATAACTGGCAAATAAAATTCATTAGATCTGCTTGTACAATATTAAGGATTGACTGGGTCATGACAACTTCCAGCTTAAATGTGAATCAACTTTTTTTACTAAAACCCACAATTTTTCGCCAAGATTTTGATAATATTATGATAGTTGGCAGCATAATAGAGTACGACATGGCAGAGCGTCGAATACTACAATGACAGCACGGGCTTTTTGTTTTCCCGTTATCTCCTCTTGTATACGTTCTATTTTGTTTTCAGTCTGTAGCAGTAGCCGTTTGAAAGATTCTTATGATACTTCATATACGATTATAGAATATGATAAGGCGGAGTGTCACATACAAGAATGACAATTCTCACATCTTGTGTTTCCCTGTTATATCCCCTTTTATACAATTTTATTTTGTTTTCAGTCTATTGTTCAGTAGCCGTTTGAAAGATTCTTATGATACTTGATATTGGATTACAGAATAATGACAATTCTCACATCTTTTGTTTCCCAGTTATCTCCCCTTTATAATATTTTTCAGACTATAACTGTAGTCGTTTAAAACTATTTCTGTGATATTTTGTAGAGTTATAGACTAGGGTGAGGCGGAGTATCTAATACAAGAATGACAACTCTCATGCCTTTTGTAGTCTAGTAATCTGTGCTCCTCCCCCACCCTACCCCCCCCCCCCCCCCGCCCCCGCGCAGCCCCATTTAATTGAAAAAGGTCTTTCCGAAGAGTTTCCGAAAGTACAGATTTTTTGCTCCAGAATGCAGAAGGCAATGCAACAATAATTACCATAAACTTGTATTCCGTTTGTTCCCTTTTTGGTTAAATCAAAGGGCAGATCCAGACGGGCATCGTGGGGTTCAGTCACCCTTGATTCAAAAAATCATTTTCACTGGAACATTTGGATCGATTTGAAAACGTTCGGATACCGTATCAACCGTGAATATCTGCATGCCTTACGTACGCCTTATATGTCTGAACTTTCAACAACTCCATTTTACTTTCAGTAAATGTGTCTAAAATTGCTGGATCAGGGAAAACAGTGTAGACCCTGATCAGACGCCGCGTTCTGTGGCGTCTGATCTGGGTCTACACTGTTTGCTCAGGCCTGTCTGTTTGAATTCTGAGTGTAAGTACATAACGTGATCAAACCGATTCCACCCCTTCAGAAATTTTTCTCCCTCCAAATAAATCGACGCAGTGAACGATGTGTCACAAGGAAAAGTAGCTCACAAGATATGTTTGGGTGGAGAAACAATTTTGTTGATTGTGTTGGGGTTTAACGACACGTCAACCCTTGTGGGTCATTTTGTGTCGTCTCCCAGAGAAAGGGAGAAGAGAGATAGAAGAGATAGTAGGGGAGATGAAAGAGAGGGATGGGGAGAAAGAGAAAATGAATGAAAGTGAAGAAACAGAAGAAATAATAAACATTCCCCCTCTACTCTTACCTACTGCAAGGATAGCAGGCCTTGCCCAACCGTAAGCCAATCTCAGTTGGACGCCCCGGTGACACAAGATACACGATACCTTTGCCTCACCCAACCAACCCCAGAACAAAAATATCCCGAATACATAATAAACCCACTAAATAAAAAAATCGACGTTCTGACATAAGCGACCAGAGTAGACCTGGATCATGGTGGGAGTCCATCCAATCAGGGTCTAAACTGTTTGCCAATAAATTGATTAAGGACCATACATGATGACTATTGTAGACTCGGATAAGACTGCGTGGAAGGGTGATCCAAGTCTGTGCTGAGCATGCGAAATATGGTCGTTTTGTAATTATTAATATGTATTGTACACGTCCAACAATAAAATTACGCCGGAAAGCTTGTTTGTACATTTCACGTGTTGCATTAATATTTACGGGACATAATTGGGGAGGAAAATTGCATGATTTTATATGTGAGCGAAAGTCACTTTCAATAAACTTTTTGTATGAAGAAAAATTTCGTTCAGATATATATATATATATATATATATATATATATATATATATATATATATATAATATATATATATATATATATATATATATATATATATATATATATATATATGTATATGTATTATATTAGGCTACATAAGCAGCGTTCGTGTCAATAAATAAACGTCCTTGTATTTCACATTTGAAAGTGTCAATGTAACAATATATATATATATATATATATATATATATATATATATATATATATATATATATATATGTATATGTATTATATTAGGCTACATAAGCAGCGTTCGTGTCAATAAATAAACGTCCTTGTATTTCACATTTGAAAGTGTCAATGTAACAAACAACTTACAGTCGAACCACGTTATCTCGAACTCGCTTATTTCGAATTACCGCTTATCTCGAAGTGAAAATCTGGTCCCTGTTTTAACATGAAACTATGACAACAGGTAACAAAATAATGCATATGCAGGAATTCTCGTACTACAGGTACTAATCAGCACCAATCGGTCCCTGCTGTGACGTCACAGCATGTCGCTAGTTCTCAGACAGGTACTAGTGTGGAAATGTATAAAATTATATAGGAGCCCATCATTTAACTAATAAAATCATTTATTTTCAATAATACAAGATATTATTATAACCTCGCAATAGATGGGAAAATGTATCTGCTTCAATTTGATACCAAATTTGTTGAAATAAGATAAATTTTAAAATGGCCCAGATTGTAATGAATGCTACAAGGGTTTTTCCTTATTAAGTCTTTGTATTTTACAACAAAAATAAAAAAAAATTGCCTTGATTCAATCGCCCAAAAGTCATATTTTTTTAAAATTTCTCCGTTCATTATAACCTCTCATTCGATAGATCTATTTAATATCTATAGTTATGTAATAAAATATTGAATAAATTATTTTATTAAAAATGGCCCACAGGTTGCAGAATATAGCTATATTTTAAAAATGCGGAGAGAAAATGTGTAATGATTACACAGACGCAGGTCTTGTGTACACATGATACTAGCATGAATTGCAAAAGAGGTTGTAAGAATTGGAAAATAAAAAAGAATTGGTATCCACTGATAGTATTATAAAGATTATTTAGCTTCAAAAAGGAAAACAAAGATATATATTTATGATAATATAAACTTATTTATTTAATTTTTGTTTATGTCGAATTATGTTTTTATTCGGCAATTTATTGAAGCTTTAATGAAAATTTGATATAATTACTTTTGACCATAGGAAAACTACAAACTGCTTAATTACTTGTTGTTTTTTTTTTTTTTTTTTTTTTTTTTTTTTTTTTTTAATGATGAAAAAAAATGCTTTGTCGGGATACAAGAAAAATACCTAAATGCGCGGCCACTCTTGCGATGTTTTCTTAATAACAATTACTGCTAATGAATGCCAATTATGTCCTTATCTTGACAAAAGAAAACAACGAAATCACTTTTTACATAATTGACATACATGCTTATGCGCAATTTTAATTGCACAAACAGAATCAAATCCAATATTTGATCTTTTTGCATAAACTAGCACTTTAATTGACACGATTTGCTCATTTTAGATTCCTGTACACAAATAAGGACTAAATGAATGAGATTGAGTCTCTCTCTCTCTCAAACGTTCTCTAAATCTGTGAATAACAAGAGTCTCTCCAAATAAAAGCAGCATTAAATATGACGTGCAACCATTGTAGTTCCAGATCAGCATGTGCATACATTTTTTTTTTCTGATAGAATGTGCAAGCTCTATTCAACATGCGGTGTTAAATATGTATATTTAATAAAAAAATATATAATATTTAAAACAAAATACATTAAAACAAAATGATAATTGATATTATTTTCAGAAATTTTGTTTCATAAAATGGTTATCTAGGAAATTAAAACATAATGATACTAATGATATTAGTAGTAGTAGTAGTAGTAGTAGTAGTAGTATTTACTACTACTATTATTATTAGTATGTTGTACATCACAATTCCGAAGAATAAATATTATTAAGCTGGTCATATTCGAAATGTTTTATTTGTAAAATAGCCACATGGACAGTTTATACTATCGTACATGTGTATTTAGGGGTAAAATATTGGTAATTACCGTATAAACCCTATTAGACACATTAAATTACTATCATACTGAAAATTGATCAAGTCCGTTTGGCTACCTATTGACACAGCTTATACCTGCTATCTGAGTGGCAAACAGTGTAGACCTTTGTTAAGATACTCTGTGATGTAATGTCTGATCAGGGTCACTGCCTTTTCCTATGGTGTGTTTATCAGAATCCGGAGGTTAAATACTATAAACCACTTTCTCAGTCAGATTCAAAAAATTGTTCAGTACACACCTTTTCAAACATTACTCTATAGACAATTGTTTCAAAAACAAACCTGGGATACCAGATGATTCGATCAAGTTCTACTCTTTACAACACTTGCCCTATCTTTTTAACAATGCCATTACAGAACCAGCTGATTTGTCTAAACATTGCTGGGTAAGTGTAAAATAGTGTAAACCCTGAACACACAATGCGTAATGTGACATTTGATCTGGGTCTACACCGTTGGCACAGACCTCTCTGTCTAAAAATCTAGGATAGTAGTAACAGTCATAATCCAAGGAAAACGACATTTTATCTATATTGCTAATTACCCATACAAAAATAACACGAGTCTCTCCAAATAAAAGCAGCAACCATTGTAGTTCCAGATCAGCATGTGCATACATTTTTCTTTGATAGATTGTGCAAGGTGTATTCAACATGCAATATAGACTGATCAATGTATTTCAGCGGACACACAGACTAATCGGGTCTACATTGATCGCATAATTCATAAGGCCCATTGTCTTTTTTTTTTTTTTTTTTTTTTGAGAAAGATTCAATCATAATTGTTTCTTATGTTACTTGAAGACATCTCAAAGTTCTTGAAACGATCAACAAAACATTTTACTTTCATTTATATTAGCATTAAAAAAAATATTCAAACATATATAAATACAAGTTAAATAACAGCACGTTGTTTATTTTCTGGTTCCATTTGTCTACCATTATTATTATTATCCCGTGGGAACTAGAAGCCTCAGGCCACTGGACAATGTAATAATAGCTTAATCTATACCTCATGCAATAAAAACAAAGTGGTCAAAATATCAAATGAACATCAACAATTGAAAAGGACCATTATAACTATGATCAAGGAATATGGGCAAACAAAGCACCATCTTTAACCGTGTAACTAAATAAACACTAATTACTGTAGAATACATTAATTAAGATTTAAAATCCTGATCAGAGTGTGCAGATGCGCAGACTGATCTGAATGTTTAGTGTTTGCATAATACATAATTTCCCTTTTTTCATAATCTGACACAACTGCCCTTTATCTGAGACAGGTCACGTGGTCCTGCAATTCTTGAGATGATAAGATAAAACTAGAAATAGCATATTCTACATTAATTTTTATGAAAGTTTTTTGACAGTTTGTCTATTTTTTTTTTCTTAAGTTGAAATGATTGTTAAACAACGTTCATGCATCAAGGGAAAAGTGATGATGATATTCTTATTTTTCCAGAAAGTAGGCTTTGTCATGTCATGCGAATTGTCTCCCAACAGAGAGAGTTTGTATGGACTGTCAAACTTTATTTTTTGTTGTTTTCTTTTTTGTGGGGGTGGGGGAGGGGTAAAAAGTTTAACCCTTAACCTTTTCCACTCTCTGGGCTACTTCAGCAGCAAAAAACTGGTGATATTTGTTGAATTTTCCTCAGAAAATAGGATTTGACATTTCATGCAAATTGTTTGCAATGGAGATGCTTTGCAAAAAATGTCAAACCATTTCCTTTTTAGGGGTGGAGGTGATATTTGATCCCTAAACGTTTATCACTTTCTGGGCTAATTCAGCATGCGATAAAGTGGTTATTGTCTTAGTTTATCCAGAAAATAGGATTTGACACTTCATGCAAATAGTCTTCATTGGAGACAATTCCCATGAAATGTCAAATCCTGTTTTGAAAATAAAACATACAGAGGAAAATTGTTCAGGATAAGTATTTGGTGATTGTATTTTTTTCTCCATAAAAACATATGTTGTGGGTACTCATAAGATGAGCCTCACCAAGGTTCTTCAAATAAGTACTCATGACATGGTTTTGCTTCACCGAGGCGCATCAAATTAATACCTACAACATATGTTTTAATGGAGAACTGGAGAAAATTGTCCCATATTTATGTTGTCTGCAAAACTTTTACCCAAAGTGCTAACTGATAAGTACTATGCTAATTCGCGCCACCAATGGGTCCTAAGTTTATGAAATAGCTAATTGTCTTTATGCTGTGAACAAGTAGCCCAAAGCTATTTATGTACCTGTCTTGAAAGAAATGTCCTGTTTGTACGTGTTTTTTTTTTTTTTTTTTTTTTGTTTTTCTAATCATGTATGTACCCTAATACTACTACTATGCTCAGGCACAGAATGGCCAGTAGGATTGTTTAGCATAAGCATCTACACATACTGATCTTTTTTTTTTTTTTTTTCTCGCACATACTGATCTTAACAATCAGATCTGTAACACACATTAAGCAAAGAGCATAACCTTGCTCAGAAAGCGCAATGGGGTCTTGGTCCAAAAAGGGCACATACCTGAAGGTTGCTTAAAACACAGTAATATTTGATATTACTCATTTATGCTAAAAAAGGGATATTGAAAAATAGATAAGAACTTTATACCCAGATCAGACGCCACATATCATGGTGTCTGGTGAGCATTGATTAAACATACTTGATTGCATTCTGATTTATAGGTTTCTTTAATCTGTGGTGATAGTACTGATGTGAAATAGGTTACCTAGATCACCTTAAAGAGTAGGTATCTTTAATAACTGTACTAACAAATGTCTTAGGATAACCTAACTTAATAACGGAGGTATGGAGACTGCCCTTTGAGGTTAAGTGGATGACATAGGCCTTTCCCCTGTACACATTATCCATATGCTGTTTTTCTTTCTTTCTTTCTTTCTTTCTTTCTTTCTTTCTTTCTTTCTTTCTTTCTTTCTTTCTTTCTTTCGTATTGTAACAACAAATGTCTTAGGATAACTTAATAACGGAGGTACGCAGACTGTCCTATGATGTTAAGAAGTGGATGACATAGGTCTTTCTCCCGTATTCATTATCCATAGGCTTCTTTCTTTCTTTCTTAAGTTTATGGTTATCATAAAGTAATTTTTTTTTATTCATTCATTCATTTTTTTTTCAAATTACTTATATTTAATTAAATTTTCCCATTTGTTTTCTCCAGGTGAAATGATCGTTTTTCTTTCAAAAATTGTACCAAACTATCATCAGTAATTAAATACAACCTTAATTCATCAACTCATTTGTTCTCTTAGATTAACTATTGTTCTTCATTTTAAAATCTTACTGAATTACCATTCATTAAATATAACACTTTTTTAATTTATTAATTGCTTTTTTTTTCTTAGGTTAAACTATTTAAATTCGTTTAAAAATCATATTATCTATAACTAAATACAACACTTTTTATTCAGTTTGAAATAATGAAATAATAATAATAATAATAGTAATAATAATTTATTTTAATCAATTAATTAATATCTTGTTATTATCATTATTAATCAATTCTTAGGTTAAACAATTGATATTCTTTTGAAAATCATACTGATTAATCTGCTGACATTCATTCATTCATTCATTCATTCATTCATTCATTCATTCTAACTCGGACCTATTCCAGTGTATATTGGGTCCAAGAGCAATGCATCCACACATGATTTAATCTGAATTGTAGTAGTACTGTAGGTGTGTGACACTGGGTTGATTACAAAACCAGCTACACAGGTAAGACGACGCTTATGGGCCTCCAGTCAAAGGGAATTAATCGAAACCGATCTAAATTGGAATATCGATAACCTGAGTGACAGTTCCTGTAGTACGATAATTCCTGGTAGTGTGTGGAAAAGAGGAAAAATTGCTCCTAAGGAGCAGGTTCTCCTATAACGAGAGTCGACTGTTGTTGCAACCGCACAATCCAAAGAGAATTTTTTTTTTTGTTCACATAACCGGATAGCAGGCTGACCTGGGCTTTCGCTGCTCACATTGGTCATGATCCATTTATCATTAGTTGGGCCCATTTAAAGAAAACAGATGTTCGTGTCGCTTTGGACTTTTTTAAATCCGGACCATACCCAGCGGGCACACAACGTTAAAACAACGTCGATTCAACGTGGATTCAACGTTGAATCGACGTTGTTTCAACGTTGTGTGCCTGCTGGGCAGCTTCAGATAAGGCGCTTTGTTTTTCAGGCAAAAGTCTTTGATATTTTTCTTATTGCGTCACAAAAAGGTAAGCTGTGGTACTCATTAGAAGCGCCTCTATGAAGTACCACAACGTTTTTCATTGAGAATATATATATATATATATATATTCCCGTTACCCCCTCTTACCCCTCTTATATCGAGTTATGCGGGGTGGGGGAGGACTTGCTGTTATATATATATATATATATATATATATATATATATATATATATATATATATATATATATATATATATATATATATATATATATATATATATATTCCCGTTACCCCCTATTACTGAGCGGCAACATCAGTAAAACGTACCTTCGGACATGTGTGCCCCGCGAATATTCAGATCAGCCTGTACATTCGCGTTTTCTGATCTGAATCTGCCCTTGACGCATTTTGGTTAGCCAATGATTCATAGCTTCTTCATGTGGACTACGAAGACTGATGCCCAGACTGACTTGAGTCTTCATTGGGCGCAAGACTCGTTGGGCGCACATGTCAAAAGTTAGATTTTCTCATGTTGCGGTTCAAATGATTCTGTAAGACATCACGAGAACATGCCTACCTAATTTTGACCCCCTTAAACCCCAGGTTTATATAAAACTGGGGTTTACAGGAGTATACATATTTTTCATATTTCTGCTCAAAAACATAGATTGTGGGTACTCGTTAGAACCGCCTCGTCGAGGCGGTTCTTACGAGTACCCACAATCTATGTTTATGTTTTAAGCAGAAATATAAAAAAGAGTAGAATTTTTTTTATCTGAAAATTTTCATTTTTTTTTTTTTTTTTTTTTTTTTTTTTGGTTGTAAAATTTTCAATATATTTGTACAGGCATGTTTTCGTAATGGAGAGCGTAGATGCGCACTCTGGTCTGGACCTTTGCTGTCCCCATATGGTAAAATGTCCTGTTATCATGTTGTAACCGATAGTAAAGGCTAAGCAGATCGCGTTTCGGTAATTTTCAATACTTTATCAGCGGGCAACAAAAGGTCCAGATCAGACTGCACAGATGCCCCCATCTCCGACATGGGATCCCACTGTCACATGCCATATTGTTGTGCGTGTAGGATTTCCCCATGTTGTGCATTAAACATTAATCGTACCATATGAGTTTTGTCATTAAAAACAAACCTTCTATCTGTTGGAACTGTGGATACCCAGACCAGTCAACCTAAACGAGAGCAGCTTGCTCATTAAACCTTTCATCCCTGCAGACCAAAAGTCCTTTTCCCAATCTGTGTAGATCCTGATGAGCTCAGGATCTGCACAGTTTGCCATTCTAATTCATTTGATTTGTTTCAAATACGAAACACTAATGCTAATAATACCACTTCCAATCTGAATCCAACAGAAACTTATTATACCAAAATCAAACATTAATCTATTTAAAAACAGTAAAAACTCTGGTACTATAATATGGAATAGTACACCACTAGAAACAAGAAAACATTGATGCAAAGCATCAATACGCCGGGAAACTAATCTGTCATGCATTACTTAGCTCCCTATAGATCGTAGTATAGTGAAAAAATGTTATAATTTATGAAAGGTTGTAATTATATGAATTATCGCAATACTCAACGATAAAAACATTATAGACGTTATCAGAGCTATGTATAAAAAATCAACTATGATCGTTCTAGCCCGCATACATAATTACATATCCATAGCCTAGGCCGAACATACTATATCCGAAATCATCTATGTAGCAGTGTTTCGTTCTTTTCTCCACTCATAACGTTTTCTTTCGGCCCAAATCTTTCCATGCTTGAATATCAAATTAAACTGTATTATAAAACCAGCTTATAATCCGTTCGATTTGAGAATGCATATTTCCAATCGTAAACAAAGAAAAATATCTTTTGTTTCTTCTTCGTAGTACGACGAAAAAAACGAAATGCAAAAAAAAAAAAAAAAAAAAAAAAAATCAAACGTGTACGAATATTGTCAGCAACAAGCTCATTTCAGGTCGAATGGTCAAACTGGGGCTCCTACGGGATTACTGCTCATTTCTCTTTTAAATGAGCAAAACCCACATTGCTACATTCATTCTACACAGTACTTCCCAATTTTTATTTCACTATGTTACCAATAGCACAGTTCTCTGCTGCAAAAATGTGACTTTGAATAATAGTAATAAAAAAAAAAGTGGGGAATGAATAGTTATATATAACCCCACTAAGAACCCCATAAAACTGGAAGAAAACCTATGTTCTCCAAATGCATACACATTTTACAAAAACAACCTCAAATAGATACGCCGGGCTCTAGTCCGGCGTAAATTAAAACTGCTGAATTCATTCGTAAATAGACGTGTACCATGGATGAAAAATTGAAATTACTATTTTATTGACTCCACCGCCATCACAAATCTATACATTGATTATAAAATTACTGTAAAAATCCTAATATTAGGACAGACAGATCTGAGCAAGCGGCGCGTACCCGGATCAGGCGCCGAAGAATCTGTTTTCAGCAGAAACATGAAAAATATCAGAACTTTTTATCTGAAAATTTTCATTTCTTAGTGGTAAAATTTTCAGTATATTTGAATAGGCGTGTTTTCGTAATGCGGGGTGAAATGGTTAATTTTACTATTTGCACAGGATACTCAGGTACTATGCAATATGAGGCCCTGTTCAGAATGTGCAAGTTCGCAGATTGATCTTGATCTTCGCTTTTGGCAATGATTGAGTGGTGTGTCTTTTCTTAGGTCTCTCATGCGATTTCGGTGATGATTTAGTGTTTTATGTCTCTTACATTATGAAAACATGCCTATATAAATGTACAGAGAATTTTACCACCAAAAATGAAAATTTTCTGATAAAAAATTCTGATATTTTCCTATTTCTGCTCAAAACATAGAGTGTGGGTACTCGTTAGATGAGTACCCACAATCTATGTTTCTGATCAGAGATAAGAAAAATAATCTATACCCCCTTAAACCCCAATTTTACTATATAAAAGTGGGGTTTAAGGGAGTAAAAATGATATAGGTATGTTTTCGTGATGTGACATTGTTTTAGTCATACCGATATGATGCAGGGTGATATGGAATGGTATAGTGAAGCGCCGTACAGTCACGGGCTGCATTCCGCCATTAACGAGCCTTCTATAAGCGTCATAACGAGAACACGCCTATTCAAAAATATAGAAAATTTCACCTACAAAAACGGAAAATTTTCAGATAAAAAAGTCTGAAATTTTTTATCATATTTCTGCTCAAAACATATATTGTGGGTACTCGTTAGAACCGCCTCGGCGAGGCGGTTCTAACGAGTACCCACAATCTATGTTTTCGAGCAAAAATATGAATAATGTTTACCCCTGTAAACCCCAGTTTTACTATATAAAAGTGGGGTTTAATGGGGTCAAACTTATATAGGCCTGTTTTCGTGATGTCCTAGTGGCCGAGTGTTCAGCGCTCCCGAGTTCCGATCCGTTTGGAGACAATTTGTTTGTTTTCTCAAATACTATTTTCGTCATCAGTTTGTCGTCATCTGCATTTCCCATGACAGTGGTAAAGATTTAATGTCCTTTTTATGACGCCATGGCTCTTTAAGCCAACAGTAAATGTCCTGATCAGATGTGCGTACGAGTTCGCTTGCCGGTGTGTGCCTTCGATTGTCGCATGTCCATCAAGTTACGGTTCTGTAGGCATTGGCTGCTTGTGAGCTGGCCGATTGGGGCCTGTCACTGTTCGCATGTGTTAAAGTATTGATGAGAGAAAATAAGGCCGGCTGGTATTTTATGCCAATCTTCTGCCTGGCAGATGATTCACATAGAATGACAAGTCTTATTAACCTATAGATGTCGTCTGCTGCAGTTGTAATAAGCTTTAAAAGGGCTAACACATGCAAACAACGGGAACACTTCATCACGAAAACATACCTATATAATTTTGACCCCCTTAAACCTCACTTTTTTTTATAGTTAAACTGGGGTTTACAGAGGTATACATTATTTTTCTTATTTCTGCTCAATACATAGATTGTGGGTACTCGTTAGAACTGCCTCGGCGAGGCGGTTCTAACGAGTACCCACAATCTATGTTTTGAGCAGATATATGAGAAATATCAGAATTTTTATCTATAAACTTTTAGTTTTTTTGGTGGTGAAATTTTCAATTTATTTGAATAAGCGTGTTTTCGTAATGTCAGAATTGTTGCGATAGTCGTCTGGGTCTATTCGAGTTATGTTTCTGATAAAAAGGAATAATTGCGGCAAAGATTCATGACAGTAGGCAGGCTTGCCTGAAATTGTATAGTTCGCACAGGCTTACCGTATATATTCTAAACATTCGGACAGACAAGCATTATCACGCCCCGTCTGATCAGGATGAACACTGCATTTACTGCATAGTTTGTGAAAACACCTGCAGGGACTTTTGTGGAAACACCTGCAGGGACTTTCAGGAGGGTGTGGATGTGGCGGATGCAGGGATGATATATCTCTAACAGTTAAAAATATATTTCTTTAAAAGTTTGGCCGTTTCTTTTTTTTTTCCATTATTTTCTTTTCTTGGTTGAACTATTATTTTACCCAAACCGGTTTTCATTTCCTTTTTTTTTCTTTACTTTTCTATAAATACTTAAGATTTTTCTTTAAAGTTAACTATTGGGCATCATTTGCTCCAATCAGTACATGTACATTCTACATGGGTGGACATCAAGGGAGCTACCGCGAAATCGCGTTAACGTAAATTTGTTCCCACGACACATCTGGGAACTCCCGCGGTAGTTCCTAGGACCTGGAAATTGTAAACAAAGGTAGGTACTCTCGCGTGTTTTGATTTATTTTAGAAGAATGATCGAATAATCTAAAATTTCGGCGATGCTATTCCATGTTAATATGATTTACCTTTCTAAGCAGGTCGAAAGAAATATTGAAAAAAAAAAAAAAACCGTTGCCGAATGTAGGCGACCGTAACAAAATCGAACACAGGGTTGTCAGACTTTAGTTTTATGTCAACACGAATGAATGATGCAATTGTTTTGTAAGTTTTCGCTTAGAATGAGATCCTTTGGTGCATGTTCTGGATATGTCAGCCCTTATTCATCATTTAGATGTAAACATTTTAATCAGTCCATGTACTGTGAAGGAGTAATGCCGAAATTTTCAGGCGGAGTAGCTCCCACATCATCGCGGCAGCTCCCAAAACACGCTCTAGTTCCCACGAATCTATCATGCCATCACCTGGAGAGAAGTTTATAGTTTAGCTAGCATTATAAAATATTGTTAGAAGTCATCTTGTTTTAGTCGAATTCACCGACTCATCTGCCATATAATGCCGCTGATATTTTGATCTTATTATCCACAAACATCATGATAGTGCGACAAGGATGGTTTTCCTCTTTAATTGCGCGCCGGTTGGTCGGAATTCAGACTCCATGGCGGCTCAGGCTTAAGGCTATTTATTATTTGGTCGGAGCCGGAATTTTTTGTCTGTTTCTTGGCCCACCAGAGTTCAACTGTCGGTTTTCTTTTACTCCAGTGTTCCAGTGGCGTTGTGTAATTTATCGATGTCTCAACGCGTTTGTACTGTCGAGTCGTCATCTTGGCTTTATTGTGATTTCTTTGTTACTCTGGTTGAATAATTGATTAGTTAGAAAAACTTCACTCGGACCGAACAAATACATGTTTGAACCACAGTGAAAGTGAGGGTGAGGGTTGGGCGCCTGTAAAGTATACTTAAACCCACCAGTAATTTTTTACTGACTGTTCCAAGTCGGTGCTTTTGCTCTGGTTCCGTCCTGTTTAATGTTTGTTGTGTTGGTGATTATTTCCACCATTATGTATGTTTCCCCTTTCAGTTGCATATGGATTCTCTAAGTCACCACCTACCTGTTTGGGAAAGAATTGCTGACTCGGATAACTTGCTGTCTATATTGTTAACTGCTGTAAATCTGTGTTTTGATTTCTTTCCCTAGTGATATTGTCGGCGGGATTTGGGATCTGATTGTATCAGTTCCGGATCGTTTTCTTTTTCAATTTTCCTTTAAATGCGAAGTGGAGAGGTACAACTGAACACCGATGGAGATACTCCATTTAGTACCATGATAGAAAAAAAAAACGGAGTTTTGCAAAATTCAGGTTTTGCCACAATAGTCAATCCAGACATGTCTCCATCGGCATGGCGAAGTAAACTGATTATTGGTGCAGCTGACCTTTTTAATATGCTTGCCATTCAATGAGCTACGGTCATCATGAGTTTCAAGTGTTCCTGACCTTAAAAGTGTAAAATGTTTTAGTTGAAATCCAAATATGAGCCAACTCACGAGAAAAGGGTCCTTAGAGCTGTCCTATTTATGATTATTCAAATGCGCATGTGCAGCCACCTAATAGGGCCAGAAGCATGCCTCTTTGCCAGAACCTTCCTCTAGATCCACACTACATGTCTGCGAACAGCAAAGGCTCTGGTGAGACTGTGCGTATGCGCAGGCTCGCCTGAGCCTTTGCTGTTCGCCAATGTGCTAAGTACTCTTTTCCAATGGGCTTGCTCATATATGATGCTATAAACTCATTGAAACTGAATTAAATCATTTTTTTTTTTTTTTTTTTTAAATAACCATGCAGTGCGTTTGGAGAATGCACTAATTTCTTGTATTTCAGTTTAAAAAAGCTCGTATGTGGTTTGCAAAGTGACGTCGCGATTAGAACCGCATTGGCAAGGTGACGTCACTCTATTGGGACTAGTCTGTAGCGATGTTCTAAGAAATGTATTCTTGTAGATTATATTTTCTATATAACAGATTGATTTTAAAATGGAAACATCTGGAAAAAGGAAGACGTTTATCTGTGACATTTGTCAAAAGCAATTTTCGACAAAGTACCGTTTCAACTGTCACATAAGGAACTGTCATTCAGCATTATTTACAATAGAAAACTTTTGGAATTATTTACAATAGAAAACTTTTGGCATTATTTACAATAGAAAATCGTAACAACGCCCTTAAAATGAAGAAAAACGCTTATATATATATATATATATATATATATATATATATATATATATATATATATATATATATATATATATATATATATATATATATATAAATATATATATATATATATATATATATATATATTATTTTGTTTTGTTTTGAAAAATCTTGGCTATTAAATATATTTCTAGGCTTCCGGGCTGTTTGTTACGTATATTTGAAAATATAAGTCCGCAGTAGTTCCTTCCACTGATGTGAAAACGGTATTACATGAGAGCGCCCAGATCACGGTGTGCAGTTACACAAGCTGATCTGAGTGATCCCTTGTTAGACTAAAAGTAAAAGTAGATTCATGTATCTTAACTAATTGGTTCACATCAAGATCCAAGCTCCTTTGAAAAAAAAAAAAAAAAAAAAAATTCATGTATTTGCCTAGTGACGATTATTTTGCTCTTAATTAACATATTATGTATGTTTAATTCAATAAAGTTATTGTATTGTACATTGTAATTTTACGGACTGCTTCTCGCTCTGGCCTCCCCCAACCCTTTTTGTTTCTCCCTAAAACATATAGGGTAGAAAAGGGCTCTGGATCGTCTCACTTTTCAATTTGCGTGGGTATTGTGAAAAGGGATTTTATTGTAAGATATGATAGCGTAAATTCGGTTCGGTGGGTCTGAGTGGTGTAGTGTTAGTTTGGGGTAGGGTATCATGACAAACTGATCATGAATCATAAGTTTTACCAATTTAGTTATTTAAATTTTCTATAACCATCACGAAAACATGCCTATATAATTTTGACCCCCTTAAACCCTACTTTTATATAGTAAAACTGGGGTTTACAGGGGTATACATTATTTTTCTTAGTTTTGCTCAAAACATAGATTGTGCGTACTCGTTAGAACCGCCTCGCCGAGGCGGTTCTAACGGGTACCCACAATCTATGTTTTGAGCAGAAATATAAAAAATATCAGAACTTTTATCTGAAAGTTTTCATATATTTGGTAAAATTTTCAGTATACTTGAATAGGCATGTCTTCGTAATGAACTAGATTTTGGTCTTAGTTTTGGAAAGCGTATTCGAACAAGAGAAGGCAATTGCTTTGCGTTAAAAACATGGTGTATTCCATTCTTGTGACAATGAGTCGTTTATATGACGCGAGTGGTTGCCTGGTAGTTTAAATCGAGATATAAGCTAAACTATAAACTTCCCTCCAGGTGATGGCATGATAGACTCGTGGGAACTAGAGCATGTTTTGGGAGCTACCGCGATGAAGTGGGAGCTACACCGTCTGAAAATTTCGGCATTACTCCTTCACAGTACATGGACTGATTATTTTTTTTTACATCTAAATGATAAATAAGGGCCGACATAACCAGAAAATACGCCAAAGGATCTCATTCTAAGCGAAACCCTACAAAACAATTGCATCATTCATTCGTGTTGACATAAAACTGAAGTCAGACAACCCTGTGCTCGATTTTGTTACGATCGCCTACATTCGGCAACGAGTTTTTCAATATTTCTTTTGGTCTGCTTAGAAAGGTAAATCATATTAACAAGGACTAGCATCGCCGAAATTTTGTATTATTCGATCATTCTTCTAAAATAAATCAAAACACGCGAGAATACATACCTTTGTTTACAATTTCCAGGTCCTAGGAACTACCGCGAGAGTTCCCGGGTGTGTCGTGGGAACAAATTTATGTTAACGCGATTTCGCGGTAGCTCCCCTGATGTCCACCCGCGGCGTGTTTTAGCCATATATTTTTTCTCCTTATAATCTTCATAAAAATGGCATTTTTTTCTAGTCAGTAGACCCTGACTCTCATTTAAGGTAAATATGGTAGATATTCGAGTGGCCGGTCCCCTTTACCTGTCGGTGGGTCGGAGATTGGACGCTCGGTCGGACGCCGAACCTTAATCACAGAAGTTAATATGTATTATACTATATGCTGAGATAAGTAAATATAAATGTTTATTTATCTCAGGTAGGCCATAGCGACACCCTATACTAATTATATATGCTATATGCCGTTATAAATCATAATATGTCTATCTTATATGCATCTAAATAAATATGAATTGAACGCAGAATATTTTATCCGAATCCCTGACAAATTTCTGCAGCAGGCCAATCCTCAGAGTCACGTGACAAATCAATATATAACGCCTTCACACCTGAACACCGCCGCTTTAGCTTTCTGATTACGTATAGAGAGACAGCTAATTTTGTCGATTTCATCAGTCATCTAAAGCTCACATATTTTCATAATCATAATGGTGTCAACACGGAGACAGGCAGCAGCGGCAGCTGCAGTAGCAGCAGCAGGTACGTTTGTCTTTGTATCGTAGCAGAATAGGACGGTTTTGTATGTTCTTATTTATTTTTTGTTTGCGGCCCAGTATCACGTGCACTGGTGGTGATCTATCTATCTATCTATCTGGGGTGACCAGTTTCTCGGGGCTGCTTACAATAATTACCTTTCTCTAAATGAGGATTCTTTGTACCATTTTCTACCCTTCCTAGCATTTTAGGCCTAATTACCATTAAATCTGACTTCCAAATTTGGCGGGCCGCAAAAAAGGCGCGAACTTTTGTCAGTTTTTTTTTTTTTTTTTATTTACGGAGATTTTCCGTATATCCTTCTCCTGACCATACTAGCCCCAAAATATAAACCAGTCTATTAGACCACCTTTTGGGGTCCTAAAACTGCTGGATGAGTGGTAAATAGTGTAAACCATGGATAGCCGCCGGCCGCGGCGTCTGATCTGGTTCACACTATCTGCTTAGTCGATCAGTAAATATTGTATATAAAACATTCAGTTTAGAACAGTTTGAGAATTGGTCCAGATTAACCTTGCTTTCAGGCAGAAAATTTCAAACACCTACATAAATCAGTTTGCCGATTTCCTTGCCCCGATGCTAAGGCCATGCGCAGCACTACGGCAACTGGTCGGCCTTGAAGTAAAAAGAAAAAAAGTGAATACTGATTTACACCAAAAATCAGTATTTTGTCACAGAATATTGGACTTGTTTCAAAATATTCACACTGTGCTTAGAATAGAATAGTAGACGTCCCAGGTTTGAATCCTGCTAGAACAGAATTCAACTAAGACTGTACGGTGTTTCATTGCACCATTACGAAAACACGCCTATATAATTTTGACCCCCTTAAACCCCACTTTTATATAGTAAAACTGGGGTTTACAGGGGTATACATTATTTTTCTTGTTTCTGTTCAAAAACATAGATTGTGGGTACTCGTTAGAACCGCCTCACTGAGGCGGTTCTAACGAGTACCCACAATCTATGTTTTGAGCAGAAATATGAAAAATATCAGAATTTTTATCTGAAAATTTCTATTTTTTTGGAGGTAAAATTTTCAATATATTTGAATAGGCGTGTTTTCGTAATGCAGAGTCTTTCATGATCAGCCTTTCATTGGTTCATCGTTGTTGAAAGGGAGGTAAAACATAGTCATCATCTAATCATCAAACGTTGTTAAAAAAAAGAAAGGAGGATGACAAAATACAAAAGCTGTGGACCATATTTTTGATGTCTTTCTTGTTGTCACCGAGCAAAAATATGAAGCTGTTCAGGCCCGTACGCAAGTGTGTTTGGGGGGGTGGGGGGGGTGTAGGAGGGGTGCCAAAATCAAATAGACCTGGTAAACATTCAGTTTAGATCAGATAAAGACTGGTAAATATTGATTTTTGATAGAAAAAAAAAATATGTCAGGTGTAAAAATATGAAAATTATGAAAAAAAATGCACAGTAATATCTATTTAATGTATTCAAAAAAGAATGAAAAGGTCTATTGACGCTTCCAAGCGCCAAACAATATACGTAACACACCGATCTACATGGATCCAAAATGACTATACTGGGGGTCTGTAATAGCCGATTACGGATAAAGCGCCTCATAATGGAATAGATTTCTGCAAGCATTTGCCAATGTGAATTTTGAGTTTTACCCGGGAAATTCCCTGCACACCATTTTCTGTAGTATCAATAGGTGAGATTCTAGCTTCATTTATTGCCCACCTAAACATAATACTCCTTATTTGACAGGAATAAATATTTAGCTGATCTCATCTCTCGCTATGGGTAAATTGAAAGTCTCATTCAAACATTAATTAGAATCGTATCTACCAGGGGTCATCTTAGAGGGTGATTTGGGAGAAAAAGTCTCTCTAAGCTGGCTGACTTCTCCCTATCTTGAGCTGAGGGAGAAGTGAAAATGTATTGAATGTAAAAGGGAAATCCAAAATTTGGACCAGAACTTCTCCCTGAAATCCTGAAATTGTCGCCAAACTTCTCCCTCTCTGAAAGCTCTAGGATGACCCCTGATCTACTGGATAAGTTATTCATGCCCCAGTATTATATATTTTATGAATGATTTGCCAGTGCTTATCCATTATTATAAACCACAAAGATGAATATTCATTCCTGTATCATGTCAACTCAATAATTAACCAATTTAAGCGGGGAACCCCACATCCACCACCCCATCCAACCCAACCACTCACCCCCGAAATACTTTGCAAACCGTGTAGGCTCAGATCAGTGGCCACAGAATGTGACCTCTGATCAGTGTCTACACTGTTTGTGCAGTATATACAGGAATTTGTACAAATTGAAACATAGTAGTAATAAAAATTAACCAGATACCCTGCTACTGGAAATAGACTGTACAAAAGAGTTGCTGTTTCTAGAAGAGTCTACTTGATGTAAATGGGTTGAAGCCCATTGTTTTGTAGCTAATGTACACACACAATCCTCTGTTTTGTTTCAGCTGCTGCCAATCTGCGTGTTCAGCCAGCAAGGCTGTGTAAAGTTGCAAGGTATGTAGAATTCATGCAACATTTATTAACACCTGAATTCAGCAGATGACTAACTGATATATTTTTTATTTGTCTGGAAAGTAGGAGCTGACATTTCATACAAACCGTGTGGGAGACAGTATGCATGATATGTCAAATCCTATTTTCTAGAAAAAAATGGAAGATATATACTGTATTTCAAAATGTTGTCGGCTGAAATTTTTATCCAGCATGCAAAAGGTATATAATGTACTGTCATGTTTTACCGAGAAACTGACAAATACAAACTGATGATTTTTTTTTTCTATTCTTGGATGCATTTACAGGACTTTCATGAATTTGATCTGATCGCTAAAGGCTGTTCGATAATATGTAGTGATTTTCCAGTCTGATATACAACACATTTAGTTTGATCTGGGTCTACACTGTTTGCTAAGACTTATGTGACCAAATGTCTAGAGTACCATATAGTTGCATGCGTATTTTAAATCCAAAAATGACCTCATACTGAGTTCTGATGTTTGAGAAAACATTAAAAATATTGCTAGGTTTCACCAGGAAAAATGTTTAGGGTTGGGTTATACCCTAAACCACATGTTTTTCATTTGGCCCAAGAAGAAAATCATCTGCTACAATTTTAAATGATATTTTGAAGAGCAATAATGCCAAGGGTCAGCAAGGTTAAACATTATTTTTGTTTATCTTTTCAGTGGGGATGCTGTCAGTTGTTTTGATGCAACTGATGGCTGCAGTATCTGTGCTCTGTTGGTTCGGAGTCGTCAGCAGAAGTTGGTGTGTAGTACCTGTTCCCGCTTGCACCATCGTACTTGTACTGGTGAGTGTCAGATCATTCATGTCCCTTTCATCATAAAGAAGACATGCCATCAATTAACCCTGGTCCTGCTGAACCCAGACTTGCCCTGCCTTTGAGAACAGTGTAGATCCAGATCAGTTGGCTTCTGAAGAAACCAGCTTACCTGGATCTGCACTGTTTAATTACAAGTCATTAAGTATGACTTTGTATCAACAACCATGACAAGGTCAACATCACTGGAGATAATTGGTGGTATTGGGTAAATAGCTTACTTCTCCACAAAAAAGTTGCAGGTACTCATAGTCAGTGATTTATTTACAGTTTGGTTCTGTTGAGTCCCAAGGACTCACATGATTGAAATTCATTGAGTCCCATGATAAAATCATAAGTCTAACATATTTTAGAGCAGTTGTCTACTGTATTTTGTCAGTCCAGGGACTCGCATATACAAATTTGTGAGTCCCAGAGAAAAATTATGAGTATATGAAGCAGGACTCGCAGGTAAAAAAATCACTTCTCATAGCAACAGATAAGGCACTTTTTTTCATCCGAAAAATGCTGGTATCTTTCTTATTTCTCCACAAAAACTTATATTGTGGGTACTCATTAGAAGCGCCTTGGCTTCTAATGAGTACCCACAACATATGTTTTCACGGAGAAATAAGAAAAATATTATGTGGATACCCCCTTTTATCTGTAGCTATGGGTACTAAGTAGAAAAGCCTCCTTGAGGTGCTTCTAAGATTCTGATGAGAAAAAATATCAGTACTTTTTAGGTTAAGGAAAGCATCTTATGCTTATAGGAACAAATATTTAACCCCAGTCCTGCTCGGATATACCCTGCCTTTGAAACGAGAAGAAGCCATCTGGATCTGCACTGTTTGCCATTAAGTATTTGAATTTATATCAACAGTCTTGATCAAGTAATCAGATTGGCTGCAATTCTAAAGCACAAGCACAGCTTTTGAGCCACAGCAATGAAAAACACAAAATTTGTAGTGGCAAATATAAAGAATATATATATATATTTCTAAAAAGCCTCAGCCCTATATTCCATATTGTTTGTGAGGAGATGATTTTTAAAGACAGTTTTTTCTAGTTTTTTTGGCATTTTGATTGCCCTGGCAACCAATCAAAATGAGCACCGGGCAGAAAAATGATCTGCCTGGTAGAGGACCGCTCAAGAACATTTCTGTAAAAGTTTTTTGTTTTGTTTTTTAATATCTGCAATGGCTTAACTATAAATGTCATTTTTATATTTTCCCTTTATAAGTCTGTGGCATAAGTTCCCAAAGCAACAAAACTAAAGAGCCAATTTTCATAAAAAAAACAAAGTCTGTAATGGCTAATATGATTAATATTTCTACAAAGTCTCAGCCTCAGAGCATATGGTTTCAGGAGATGATTTTTTTTAAGCATTTTTTTTTCTATTTTTTTTTTTTTTTTTTTTGGCATTTTGGTTTCCATGGCAACCAATAAAAATCAGGACTGGGCAGCAAAATCATCTACCTGGCAGAGGACCAATCAAGGAACATTTCAAAATTCAAAAAAAGTTTTGTCAAAATACCTGCTATGGCTTAACCCTTGTCCTGCTGAACCCGGATGTACCCTGCCTTTGCAAACAGTGTAGATCCAGATCAGTTGGCTTCTGAAGAAGCCAACTGATCTGGATCTGCACTGTTTGCCGTTAAGTATGTGAATTTATAGCAACAATCTGGATCAAGTGATCTGATTGGCTGAAAACTGGAAGTGGGTGTGGCATCCTAATAAATTCAGCAGGACAAAGGTTAACAATAAATGCCACTATTCTATTTTTCCATTGTAAGTCTATGGCAACTTTAAGTTACCATACAAAACAGAGCTTTTGAGCAATAGCAAAGAAAAACATAAAATTAGTAGAGGCTAATACAAAGATATTTCAGCAAAGTCTCAGCCCTATGTTCCATATGGTTTCTTCAGATTTTTATTGTGAACTTGGTCATTTTTCACCCTCAATATATAGACAATGGGTACCTCGTGAGCACAACTCCTTATACAATTTTATACCAATCTTTTTGAAACTTTGCACCTGTTTTCTCCATAGTCTGTAGATGTGCCTGTGTTTGCCATATAATCCTTGCCTTAATTTTTGTCACCTTTTTCTACTTTTTGAACTTTGTCATTTTCTGACTAAAGATGTATAGACAGTTGGTACCTAGTGATTGCAGCTTCTCATATATTTTTAAACTGGTCTTTTTGAAAATTTGGATGTTTTCTCACGGGTCTGCAGAAGTGCACTTGGTTTGGATCAGTGATTTTTAAAAAAAAAATTTGTCTCTATTTCCACTTTAACTTTGTCATTTTCTTACCTCAGATTTTATGAAAGTGAACAGACTGTGGGTACTTTTCGAGCCCAACTTCTCATGCATCATATGAGAAAATGTATTTGCATTCAATGAAATTCGTATATTAATTTCTTCTACCCGAAATAAACATTACTTGTTTTTGGGGGGGGGATTGGGGGGCGTGGGGGGGGGGTGTGAGGTGGTGGGGTGGGTGGGGCTGTGGGGCAGGTGCAACATCAACTTCACTGAAGTTTGATCTATTTTTTTACCTCAGATTTTATGAAAGTGTACAGACAGTGGATACCTTTTGAGCACAACTTCTCATTCATCTAATGAGAATATGCATGTGCTTTTGATGAAAATCCTATATTAATTTCCCCCAACTGAAATAAACATTAGCTTTTTTGAAGGGCAGGTGGGACGTCAACTTTACCGAAGTTTGATCTTTTTATAGTGCGAGTACAGAGAATCACATGCAAATTAGTTAAATCTGTACTAATACTGTATTACCATATTATATGTATCATGTCAATGAAATGCTGTAGTAATTCTGTATTTATGAATAACTCTTCAACAATTGGCATGAGTTACTCATCCTTGAGGGCCTCATAGATCTAGGAAAGTGTTGTCAGGAAGATAGCTATTTCATTTTTAATCAAATCTTTATCAGGTTTAGGACTTGGACGAGTTAGATTTTTGGACAGATCCCACTATTCACGACTAACTGAAATACCGGAACACTACCGAAATATTGGATTACTCTTGTTTTTTTATATACCGTATTTACCATATGTATTCGGACAGACAGGCCTGAGCAAACAGTATAGACCCAGACGATACACCACGGAATGCGGCGTCTCATCTGGGTCTACACTGTTTGCCACTCATCCAGCAATTTTTAGACACAACATCGGGTAGTGAATTGTACTGGTTCAAATTTTAGAACATATATGGTAAGGAGTTGAGGTGTCTGAATACTTAGGGTAAATATGGTATTATGTCAAATCATAGGAAGAGGGAATGTTTATAACTACAATTAATTTTCAAGTTGTCCTTGAAGTGTTGAAGAATATTGTTGATACATGCACAGTGAAACCTGTGTAAGAATGCCACCTTTGAGATTGACTTTAGTGATTGATGTGGAAAGGTGGTTGTCTTATAAAGGTACATTAATTTTGCTAGCAAAATTGCATGACATGTACCTTTATAAGACAGACAAATTTTTCCACATCAACCACAATTTAAAATCACTCAAATGTGGCTCTTTTACACAGGTTTCACTGTAGTATGCTAATTCAGAGCCAGAATACCACCGGAATACCAGTGAAAAACAGAAATACCCATCATTTCAAACCAAGAAATATTAGAACACTTTTGTATCTAACACTTCAATTAAGTGATATGAACAGTGGAACAAAAAAAATATAAGTATAAATTACTTCTTTAACTTTTAGGTTTTAAAATCTTGAATAATTAACATTTTGCAAAGAAAGGAGTGACGTCTGAAAAGGCCGCAACACTTCCGCAAGTTACCAAGAGAAATTCTATAGATAATGATTACTGAAAGCAAATAGAAATTTTTCTATTTGATCTTAGAAACTTTGTTTTTCTTTACGATGCTATGACCAATAAAAGCAAATTTTAAATGAAAAGAAACATAGTTTATTTTTTCGATATAAGTGTCTGAAAACCCATTTCTAAATATATAGCCTTGTTCTAGCTGCACTGTTTACCAACATGGAAAAGATGCAAAGAAAGTTGAAATTTAGGAGATTTGCGATGGTTTTGCTAGTCTCGGTGAACAAATGTATCGCTATTCGTTTTGTTTGTTTGCTGATGCAAGAGTACTAGTAGGCATCATTTTCCCATAATTTTGTGATGGATGCATATCGTCCGCTTGTGTTAACACACACTAGAATCTGAACACATATTTCATTATACATGCCTGCTATGTAAGTAATTTTGGCATAGTTTATTTTAAAGAAAATGTTTTGGCCAGGGCCTTTCCACCCTCGTTTTTTTTTATTTCTACATATTTTATTGGTATTAATGAAATCAAGGGTATTCCTTTATTTTTCATGGGTATACTGGTATTTTAGTAGTGTTCCAGTATTTCGGTAAGTCATGTGACTGCTGTTAGACATATAATGGGGATTATGTTGTTCGGATGATAGCAACTTTAGTTCTTATCAGATCTTCATCAAACTTGCAGATAATGGGAACAGACATAAAACCCAAGCAAGTTTGAATTTAGCACAAATTGGACTATTGGCACAATGGTTACCCACCCTTGAGTGTCCCATAGACTTGGAAAATGTTGTGCTGATGATAGCGACTTCATTTTAACCCTAGTCCTGCTGAACCTGGACATGTCCTGCATTTGTAATTGATGTAGATTCAAATCAGTTGGCTTCCTCAGAAGCCAGCTGATCTGGATCTACAGTTTGTGATTAAGTATGTGAATTTATATAAATAACCTTGATCAAGTAATCTAATTGGCTGAAAATTAGAAGTGGGTGTGGCATCTCAGTTTATTCTTGATTATTATTTATCTTACTTTACATGTATTCAGCATGTAAGGGTTAAAGGGAAAATAGTGTTTTGATAGTTAACCCTTGTCCAGCTGAATAAATAAAAGATGCCACACCCCCTTCTTAATTTTCAGCCAATCAGATTACTTGCTCTAGATTGTTGCTATAAATTCAAATACTTAATGGCAAACAGTGCCGATCCATATCAGTTGGCTTCTTCAGAAGCCAACTGATCTGGATCTACACTGTTTGCAAAGACAGGGTACATGTATATCCGGGTTCAGCAGGACAAGGGTTAATAGTGCATATGTACTTAGTTAAATCAGCTATTCTTACAACTTTTGATGGATCGTTTCAAAACTTTACACTTACATTACAGATAACTAAGCTGTTTTAAGACAACTGCACCTAGTCAGTGATGTTTAATAGTGTATACCTTTTGAAATCCACTCCTTAACCTTTTGTTGGATCTTTCCAAGACATTCACTCAGAAGACCTATTTAAAGTGCAGGTGCAAGTTTGATGCCAAAATTGTTTTTGAATTTGACTAAGCAATTTAACTACAACAGCACCTAGTTTTAGCTCGTGGAGATTGATCATGAAATATTTTCTACGGTCATTCTCTCCCTTCTGCTGATTCAAGAAGGGCAGTTGTCAGTTTCTGGCGAAAGAATGGCACAATACTGGTTAACCGCTTAGAGGACAAAGCCTGCCCAGTAAACGTGTGGTTAGGTAAACTGACCGCGCTCGACATGACTCCATTGGGTTGACTGGGCCGTAAAACCTCAACACAAACAAACAAAACCTAGTTTTAGTCACATAATGTACCATTCCTGCAAACCTGTCTGTTGGTCTGTCCGTCCATTACATTTTTTTTTGTTTCTGAGCAAGGGTATCTAATAAGCAGTTGCTTATTGACATTTCATGATACCTGCAACATTGCTCCAGAAGAGGAGGTATCCACATATTTTCCCATAAATACATTAATTGTGGATACTCATTAGAAGCACCTTTGGTACCACACATTTACATTAAAATGGAAGAATAAGAAAAAATTTCCATACTTTTGGTTGCAAAAAAATAAATTGCCATTATAGCTGTAGCTTTGGTACAAAGACGAGGTCTAATCGTCAACAACAAAGGCCCTGAAGTGCAGTCTGATCTGGGTCTTCACTATTGGTATTAAGCTATTGTTTTATCTCACTGAACTAATCAAGAATAACTTATACTTTTCTGGTGGCCAGCCTAATGGTGGCTCAGTCAGATGCATGTCCGACTGGTGATCAGGAGGTCGTGGGTTCGAGCCCCACTGGGTCCGTCAACATTCTGCCCTGGTGATTGATCATGAAATATTTTCTATGGTCATTCTCTACCTTTGGTTGATTCAAATGGGGTCGTTGTCAGTTTCTGGCGAAAAGAATGTGCACAAGTACTGGTTAAAGGCTTCGAGGACTATGCCTGCTCAGCAAAAAGTGTGATTAGGTAAACTGACCATGCTAGACATGACCTAACGGGTTGACTGGGCCGTAAAAGCTCAACACAAACAAAATCAAGAAGAGCAGTTGTCAGTCTCAGGTGAAAGAATGTGTACAAGTACTGCTTAAATGCTTAGAGGACTAAACCCGCCCAGGAAAAAGTGTGGTTAGGTAAATTGATCACGCTTGACATGACTCTAATGGGTTGACTGAGCCGTAAAACCTCAACACAAACTCTTATTCTTCTGGTGCTTTTCACATTTTAGTATGCAGGTGCCACATACAGTCTATAATGGGTTAAGATGAAAAACTGCCTTTTCTAGGGTTTGGAGACCTAGCTCAGACAGCTCCTTGTCATTTATAGTAAATACTATATCTGAAGGAAAGAGCAAGGAACCTGACCAGACTGCAGATGCACACACTGCTATCAACAATATTAGCATATGCAAAGATACCCAGGAATGACCTGGGATGTGGTTGGGTGGTGCCGTGTCGTGTATCTTACGTCACTGGGGCGTCCAACTGATATTGGCTTATAGTTGGGCAAAGCCTGCTATCCTTGTAGCTGGTACTGGTAGGGGGGAATGTTTTTATTTATTCTGTTTCTTCACTTTAGTTCCTGTTCCTCTTTCTTCCCAGTTCCTCTTTCATCTCCACTGCCGGCCTCGGTGGCTTAGTTGGATGCGCCGTCCGACTGGAGACCAGGAGGTCGCGGGTTCAACCCCCGTCAAGGTCGGCAACATTCTTTCGTGGAGATTGATCATGAAACATTTTCTACAGTCATTATCTCCCTTCTGCTGATTCAAGAAGGGCAGTTGTCAGTTTCTGGGGAGTCATGTGCACAATACTGGTTAACTGCTTAGAGGACTAAGCCTGTTCAGTAAACATGTGGTTAGGTAAACTGACCGCGCTCAACATGACCCCATTGGGTTGACTGGGCCGTAAAACCTCAACACAAACAAACAAAATCCTCTCCTCTACCATCTCTTTTCTCCCTTTTTCTGGGAGACGACATTAAATGACCCACAAGGGTTGACGTGTGTTTAAACCTCAAAACAGTCAAAAACCCATGAATGACTGGTCACAGAACACGGTCTTGGCAGTGCATAAGATAAGGATTTGGTTACATGAAATGGCATCACAAAACAGGACTGTTTCAAAAATAGAAAATAAAACAACAAAAGGAATGTGGACAAAGGGGACTCACAACAGAAATACCTTGGAATAGTCATCAGTAAAGCTCTTGTGGGAATAAATCCTGATTTTATGGATATCAAAGCCTTGCCCTTAATCCTGATACAGTCCCAGCTACAGGTAGATATATTTATTAGAGTGAATCCTCAGTTTTCACATATATGGCCTTTTCTTTAGCATGTCTTATGTTCTAATTTTCAGCGATGGAGCAAGCGGAATACAGGGCTAGGAAGAGGGGTAAGTTGTGTGATTATACAGTCAACCCTCGTTACACTGACATTCGTTAGAATGACAAAATTCATTATAATGACAATTTGAATGTCACAAAACCTTTGTTTGAGCTGACATTTAATGAGAAATTAGGCAAGAATATTGCATTAAAACTCCAAGCAACATATGTTTTGGATATAAATTTGTTAGAATTGCCTCATTGAGGCAATTCTAACAAATATCCAAAACATATTCTGTGAGGAAACAAGAATAAAACGGGGTATTTCTTACATATCATTCTGTCCATTAAGGATTCTTTACAACAGCAAATTCATTTTAATGGCATCATCTTTGGAAACAAATGCTGTCATTCTAACAAGGGTTCACTGTAACAATTTCTACATTAGTGAAGTGTCAGCATGGCTGAGCAGTTAGTGCTCCCGACATTGGACCACAAGGTCCCAGATTCAAATCCCACTAGAGGCGTGATTAAAGTCTGACTGTATGGCACGTTATTGCACAGTCTATCATTATCACCCTTCCATCATGTTGATATGACTTAAATAATGTTGAAAGGGATGTAAAATGCCATATCATCGTCATTTTATATTGGTGCTCTCTTTGGGCATAGGTGTGATCACTCTCAAACCTGCCAGATAGCTTCAGGCTGGAACCTGCAATTGCAGTATCTTGACAGCTCAAGAGCTAAACAAACCTGTAGCAGACGACCTTTTATTTATTTTTTTTTTCAGAGGAAATAAGATTTAACCTTTCTTGTGAATTATCTGCTAGCAAACGATTCACATGAAATGTCAAATCTTATTTTCTCTGAAAAAAAAAAAAAGGTAAAATCTTACTTATTCTGAGAAAAAAATCAAAATGTTTGAAATATTTTATTTTTCCCAGAAAATAGACTTGATATTTCATGAGACAATATTATTTTCCCAGAAAATGGGCTTTGCCATTTCATGCTTTAAGCATGAAATGGCAAAGCCCATTTTCTGGGAAAATCAGAAAAAATAATTTGTCTGCTGAATTTAGCCAGAGTGTGACCCTGATGAGATGCCGCATTCTGCTGCATCTCATTTGTGTCAACACTGTTTGCAAAGACAAGTCTGTCCCAATACTTAGGGTTATTATCATAGATACCTTCTAGCAAAGATAAATTTTTTTCAAACTTGGATTTTAAATGGGGTTCAAAGTTTGACTTTGTAACATACAAAGTCAAACTTTGAACCCCATTTAAAATTCAACAAACTTTGAACCCCATTTAAAATTCAACAAACTTTGAACCCCATTTAAAATTCAACAAACTTTGAACCGCATTTAAAATTCAACAAAATAAAAATGAAAAAAAAATTAGAGGACAAAAAAAAACAAAACAAAAAAAAAAAAAACGCAAGAGATCAGTTTTGGGATACATATGCTCTACTGACCGCTAGTGTGTAGTATTTATCTGGGTTTACACTGCTTGGTCTCAGACCAACTTTCCGAATACATAGAATAAGTACGTTAATTGGATCAGATCCAACCCAGTCACTTTACGCTGCTGAGTGACCATAATCATAACTCCTAAAGCATCATAACAAATAGTCAACAACATTGTATTGTTTTGTTTTTTGACAAAATAAGGCTTTATAGGCTGTGACTTCATTCCAAATTGTAGCAGCTGACATTCTGAAGCATTTTCTTTGTACATGTAGTTTTCTGAGAATTAAGGCTTAATTGACACTTCCTGTGAATGATCTTCTTGATCTGCTTATATATCAAATGATTCATGCAAAATGTAATTGGCTTTCAGAGGACTTCATAAAAGGGGAATATTTGATAATTCTGGGATTAGTTTAATACAGTCGACTCTCGTTATCTCGAACTCCAAGGGACGCTCTGAAATACTTCGAGATATCCGTAGTTCGACATATCAGGTTTGCAGAATTGAGGAAAAAATAATTTGATTAACCACATTTAACAAACTGATAGGTAACTGGACTTTTGAAGTTAGAGATATATTGAAAATATTGTGGAAAAGAGGAGAAATTGCTCCTCAGGAGCAATTTCTCCTCTTTTCTACAATATTTTCAATCTGTTGTTAGGTTTTCATGTATAGGAAGGGACCAGATTTTCACTTCGAGATAAGCGGTTATTCGAGATAAGCGAGGTCGAGATAACGAGAGTCAACTGTATTTAATTTCTCCATGGAAATATGTTTTGTGAGTACTCATTACAATTTTCTTAGAGGCACTTCTAATGAGTACCCACAAAATATGTTTTTCTAGAGAAATAATAAAAATATCCCATTTATCACCAAATACTCCTTAACAATTACTATGTAAGCCTTATTTATATGGCACTTAATGGGTTGCAAACAATATACTGTTTATATTTCAGAGGACACTCTTGATGCCTGGACATGCCATCTGTGTGGTAAGTATATTATTAATCCTAGTTACTTTGTTTTTAACACTGCCCAGGGTATGGAAGAAGCTTTTCAAAGTCTGTCTGTCTAACTGAGGCCATCTAAGATACAGGAACAGAACAATTTTAGCAATTCTGAAACCCTATGTTGCTCCGATGCCTCCCATTAAGTTTGGGCTTAATTCGCATTTCGATTTGGGCGGCGATGTCCTTTGAAGAATTTCAAGATGGCCATCTTGGATGTCAATCATTTTCACAGCCGTACTGCATTCAAATTTTTTATACTGATGCCCATATAATGCACTCTGCATTCCCTGCATCTTTTGACATCCATGAAAGTAACTATTTTTTGATGCAAAGTATTTATTTGAAAACCAGCACATTGGCTTAGTTGATAGAGGGTCTGCTTCGTGACTGAGAGATAACTAGTTTGATCCCCAGCCACGTCAAACCAAAGACTTTAAATATGGTACTAGCTGCTCTTTGGCTTTGTGCTCACATTAAGAAAGTAGAGCTAGGAATTAGAACTGGTCAGCTCAGTGTCAGTATGATGGAATATTATGTAAAGTGTCTGGGGCATGGTATTTCTCTCTAAAAGTGAGCATTAAGCTCTCTGCAAAATCCAGACACCTTTGCGATATGACTGAAAGATTGTTGAAAGTCGTGTAAAGCCCGAATAAAACAAACAAACAATTTATTTGGAATTTGTCAGAGTATCATGAAAAATATTTCATATTCTTTCAGAAGCTGCAGCAGCCCAGCCAAGAGAGGCACCCACTCCACCAGGTCAGACCCAGGACCCAGTACCCCAGGAACCCGCTCCTGAATCCCAGCCTGTTAATTCAGGAGCTGCAGCAGCCCAGTCAAGTGAGGCACCACCAGGTCAGACCCAGGACCCAGTACCCCAGGTACCCACTCCTGAATCCCAGCCTGTTAATTCAGGAGTAGTCCAGGCATCAATAGAGCCAGCCCACCTGGAGAACCAACAGAATGAAGATAATGTATTGGGGATTTTAAAAGAAGTGCCAGCACCTTTACTTGGAGGTATTTTTTTGTCTCCTGACATTAGTCGAAGGGGACTATTGAAATGGGTCCATCTGTCTGTCTGTCTGTCCATCCGTAGACACAATGAGATAGGTAGCTTGTGGATGCAACTCCTCTTACAGTTTTTAATAGTTCTTTTTAAAATTTTGCAGGCGTTTTTGTCATGGTCTGGAGATGTGCATCTGGTTTTGGGGTTATCCTGTTATTTTTTTATCAACTTTTTCC
Organism: Anodontia alba; assembly: GCA_964016985.1. Lineage (NCBI taxonomy): Eukaryota > Metazoa > Mollusca > Bivalvia > Lucinida > Lucinidae > Anodontia > Anodontia alba. The sequence continues at coordinate 35,128,210 of OZ024830.1, forward strand.
ACTTTTTCGACTTAGTTTTTTTTTCAGGTCAGATTACTATTAGAATAGATACCTTGTGGGCTCAACTTCTAGAGTTTTATCCGATCCTTTTGAAACTCTGCAAACTTGTTCTACATGGACTGTAGGTGTGCATGTGGTATTAGGGTTATCCTCCCATTATTTTTTATCAACTTTTTCTACTTTTTCGACAGCTTTTTTCAGATTTGAATACTATTAGAATAGATACCTTGTGGGCACAACTCCCCCTAGAATTTTCCACCAATCATTTTGAAACTATGCATTCTTGTTCTACATAGTCTGAAGATGTGCATATGGTTTTGAGGTTATCCTCCTATTATTTTTTATCAACTTTTTCCACTTTTTTGACTTAGTTTTTTCCAGGTCCGATTAGTATTGGAATAGATATCTTGTAGTTTTTTCCAGGTCCGATTAGTATTGGAATAGATATCTTGTGGATGCAACTTCTCCTAGGCTTTTCCACTGATCATTTAGAAACTATGCATATTATTCTGCATGGTCTGAAGATGTGCATGTGGTTTTGGGTTATCCTGCCATTATCTTTTTTCAACTTTTAGCTTTTTTTTTTTCAACTTAGTATTTTATTTAGTTGTGACACGATGACATGGGTAACTTGTGGGCGCAGCTCCTCTTACAGATTTATACAAAACTTTTTGAAATTTGCAGGTTTTTTGTCATGGTCTGAACATGTGCATGTGCTTTTGGGGTTATCCCCCCATCATTTTTTATCAACTTTTGTCCACTTTTTCAATGTTTTTCAGGTCCGATTAATATCAGAATAGATTAGTATCAGAATAGATATCTTGTGGGTGCAACTCATCCTACAGTTTCCATCCTACAATTAAACTATGCATACTTTTTTTTACATGGTTTGAAGATGAGCGTATGGTTTTGGGGTTATCCTCCCATTTTTTTTTTATCAACTTTTTCCCGTTTTTTGACTTAGTTTTTTCCAGTTAGAATTGGAATAGATACCTTGTGGGCGCAACTTCTCCTAGAATTTTCTACCAATCATTTTGAAACTATACATATTTGTTCTACAGGGTCTGAAGATGTGCGTGTGGTTTTGGGATTATCCTTCTATCATAGTGATTTAAAAGTCACATCCTTCACTGACAAAGCCATGATGTCGGGACGCTTGCCCGAAATAGGCTTTTATTATGCACAGTGATTTGTATCTGTCGGATAATAATTAGGAAATTCCCCTAGAACACCAAAATTACCCCTGGAAAGATGAGTAACTTTCAGGTAATAACTAGGATCTTCCTCTAGAAAGATTGGTAACTTACAAGTAATAACTAGAAAATTCCCTTGGGACAGTGAAATTTCTACTGGAAAGATTGGTAATTTGCAGGACTTAATTGCAGTATGACCTTTTCCCAAGATAGGTCAATTTTCAAGTAAGTTGGATATTCTCCAGGAACCTTTCAGACCAATGTTTAGCAGTTAAGCTCCTTTTTAATGTGCCCTTTATCTGCATCTGACAGTCTTCTGTCACATTTATAAGTAATGCATATACCTGTGCAATACACTATCTGATAGCTGTATGTCCTCCACCATATAGTGTGCAAGTCTGGTATGGTATTTTATGGGTATATCCATATATAGTATGTTTAGGGCACTTCGTGCATTGAGGTAAAGGTCAAGGATCATAATAGCATCACATGACCTAAAACTCATAGGATAGTCCCCTGGAACAGTTAATCTTCGCCTCGAAAGATTGGTAACTTCCCCTGGACAGATTGGTAACTTATATGTAATATCTAGGAAATTCCTCTGAACAGTGATTCTTCCCCTGACAAAATTGGTAACTTTCAGGATATAACTAGGACATTCCCCTGGAATAGTGAATCCTCCCCTGGAAAGTTAGGTAACTTTCAGGTAACACCTAGCCAAGTTTCCTGGAACTTCACCTGGAAAGATTGGTAACTGTGGTAATAACTAGGAAATCTCCATGAAACATTGAAATTCTCCCTGGAAAGTTTGCTTACTTGCAGTAAATACCTAGGATAGAAAGGTTGGTTACTTAAGGTAATAACTGGGAAATTCCCCTGGGGCAGTAAAACTTCCCCTGGATAAAACATGTTGTTGGCAAGCATCCCCCGACATCATGGCTTTGTCAATAAAGGGTTGTGAATTTTAAATCCTTATGACAGGAGGATAACACGCACATCTTCAGACTATGGAGAACAAATATGTATAGTTTCAAAATGATTGGTAGAAAATTCTAGGAGGAGTTGTGCCTACAATGTATCTATTCCAATACTAATTGGACCTGGAAAAAACTAAGTCAAAAAAGTGGAAAAAGTTTATAAAAAAAAAATGGGAGGATAACTCCAAAACCACACACGATGTACATCTTCAGACCATTTAGAACAAGTATGCATAGTTCCAAAATGATTCGTGGAAAACTATGTAGGATGAGTTGCACCCACAAGGTATCTATTCTGCTACTAATCGGGACTTGAAAACCGTCAAAAAAGTGGAAAAAGTTGATAAAAATGATGGTAGGATATCCCCAAAAGCACATGCACATCTTCAGACCATGACAAAAAAACCTGCGAAGTTTCAAAAAGTTTTGTATAAAACTATAAGAGGAGTTGCACCCACAATTAACCCATGTCATCATGTCACAACTAAAAAAAAAACCAGTTAAAAAAAGCAAAAAATTGAAAAAAAGATAATGGCAGGATAATCCCAAAAACACATGCACATCTGTTGACCATGTAGAACAAGTGTGCATAGTTTCTAAATGATCAGTGGAAAGTCCTAGGAGGAGTTGCACCCACAAGATAGCTATTCCAATTGAATCTGGAAAAAACTAAGTCGAAAAAGTGGAAAAAGTTGATAAAAAACAAATTGGAGGATAACCCCAAAACCACATGCACATCTTCAGACTATGTAGAACAAGTACTCATAGTTTCAAAATGATCGGTGGAAAACACTAGGAGGAGTTGTGGCCACAAGGTATCTATTCTAAAAGTATTCAAACCTGGGGAAAAAAAAAGTTGAAAAAGTAGAAAAAGTTGATTTAAAAAAAATGGGAGGATAACCCTAAAGCCACATGCACATCTATAGACCATGTAGAAGTATGCATAGTTTCAAAATGATGGGTGGAAAACTCTAGGAGGAGTTGCTCCCACAAGGTATCTATTCTAATAGTGATTGGACCTGAAAAAAAAAACAAGTCATAAAAATTGGAAAAAGTTGATAAATAATAACGGGAGGATAACCCCAAAACCAGATGCACATCTTCAGACCATGACAAAAACACCTGCAAAGTTCCAAAAAGATCAGTTAAAAACTGTAGGAGGAGTTGCAGCCACAAGCTACCCATCTCATTGTGTCTACGGACAGAAGCACGAACCCATTTTCGGGTTCGATCCCCGCCGAGGTCGGCAACATTCTTTTGCAGAGATTGATCGTGAAATATTGTCTGTGGTCATTCTCTCCCTTCTGCTGATTCAAGAAGGGCAGTGGTCAGTTTCTGGAGAAAGCATGTGCACAATACTGGTTAACTGCTTAGAGGACTAAGCCTGCTCAGTAAACTTGTGGTTTGGAAAACTGACCATGCTTGACATGACCCCATTGAGTTGACTAGGCCATAAAACCTCAATGCAAACAAACCCATTTTAATAGTCCCCTTCAACAAACGTCGGGAGACAAAAAATGTAACTTTCAGAAAACTAGGGAGTTCCCCTGGAGAGAGCAGCAAACCTTCTGGAAAGTTGGTAACTTCCTCTGGACAGATTGGTAACTTTCAAATAATAACTAGGAAGTTTCATAGGAACAGTGAACTGGGAGTAACTTTCGGGATAGCCTCGGTGGCTCAGTTGGATGCGCGTCCGACTGGAGACCAGAAGGTTGTGGGTTCGACCCCCGCCAAGGTCGGTAAAATTCTTTCGTGGAGATTGATCATAAAATTTTTTCTGTGGTCATTCTCTCCCTTCCCCTGATTCAAGGAGGGCAGTTTTCAGTTTCTGGCAAAAGAATGTGCACAAGTACTGGTCAACCGCTTAGAGGACTAAGGCTGCCCAGGAAAAGTATGGTAAGGTAAACTGACAAAGCTATAGACATGACCCATATGGGTTGATTGGGCCATAAAACCTCAACACAAACAAAACTCCTAGACCTACTCTTGGAAAGCACTTCCCATATATGAACAGCAAAGATTCAGAACAACCTGTGCATTGTCAATCTATTCAGAGGCTTCTGTAGTCCATAACTATATTGTATGTTGCTTAGACATGTATTCAGGCTTGGTTCTTTGCATTGTGTGTTTTGGGAAGTTGATATATATTGTCTTAATTCTGTCTGTGTGTTGGGAAGTTGATACATCCTCTTAAACCTGTATGTCTTGTAGAGAAACCCTTTATTGTTTGGCTATATTTGCAAACAGGTGTCTGTATAAAATGGAATAAAAATGCTTTATAAAAACTGTTTATAATGTACAGTGTTTATACAAGTACTCCTATACATTCTTTCATGGAGATTGATCATGAAATATTTTCTACGGTCATTCTCTCCCTTCCACTGATTCAAGAAGGTCAGCTTTCAGTTTCTGGTGAAAGAATATGCACAAATACTGGTCCATCACTTAGAGGACTAAGCCTGTCCAGGAAAAAGCATGGTAAGGTAAACTGACAGCACTAGACATGACACATATGGGTTGATTGGGCTGTAAAACTTCAACAGTGAGACAACTCCTAGATGTACTCTGGGAAAGCACTTCCCATATGTGAAAAGCAAAGATTCAGAACAACCTATGTTATATTGCATGTTTCTTAGACATGTATTCAGGCTTGGTTCTTTGCTTTTTGTGTTTTGGGAAGTTGATATATATTGTCTTAATTTGGTATGTGTGTTGGGAAGTTGATACATTCTCTTAAACCTGTATCTCTTGTAGAGAAAGCTTTATTATTTGGCTATATTTGCAAACAGGTGTCTGTATAAAATGGGAAAAAGAATTGCTTTATAAATAGTGTATAATACACATACTCCTATACATTCTTTCCTGGAGATTGATCATGAAATATTTTCTGCAGTCATTCTCTCCCATCTGCTGATTCAAGAAGGGTAGTTTTCAGTTTCCGACAAAAGAATATGCACAAATCTGGTCAGCCACTTAGAGGACTAAGGCTTCCCAGGAAAAAGCATGGTAAGGTTAACTGACAGTGCTAGACTTGACCCTAAAGGATTGATGGGGCCGTAAAACTTCAACAGAAGACAACTCCTAGACGTACTCTGGGAAAACACTTCCCATATATGAACAGCAAAGATTCAGAACAACTTGTGCATTGTCAATCTATTCAGAGGCTTCTGTAGTCCATAACTATATTGTATGTTGCTTAGACATGTATTCAGGCTTGGTTCTTTGCTTTTTGTGTTTTGGGAAGTTGATATATATTGTCTTAATTCTGTCTGTGTGTTGGGAAGTTGATACATCCTCTTAAACCTGTATGTCTTGTAGAGAAACCCTTTATTGTTTGGCTATATTTGCAAACAGGTGTCTGTATAAAATGGAATAAAAATACTTTATAAAAACTGTTTATAATGTACAGTGTTTATACATGTACTCCTATACATTCTTTCGTGGAGATTGATCATGAAATATTTTCTACGGTCATTCTCTCCCTTCGACTGATTCAAGAAGGTCAGTTTTCAGTTTCTGGTGAAAGAATATGCACAACTTAGAGGACTAAGCCTGTCCAGGAAAAAGCATGGTAAGGTAAACTGACAGCGCTAGACATGACACAAATGGGTTGATTGGGCCGTAAAACTTCAACAGTGAGACAACTCCTAGACATACTCTGGGAAAGCACTTCCCATATATGAAAAGCAAAGATTCAGAACGACCTATGTTATATTGCATGTTTCTTAGACATGTATTCAGGCTTGGTTCTTTGCTTTTTGTGTTTTGGGAAGTTGATATATATTGTCTTAATTTGGTATGTGTGTTGGGAAGTTGATACATTCTCTTAAACCTGTATCTCTTGTAGAGAAAGCTTTATTATTTGGCTATATTTGCAAACAGGTGTCTGTATAAAATGGGAAAAAAAATTGCTTTATAAATAGTGTATAATACACATACTCTTATACATTCTTTCCTGGAGATTGATCATGAAATATTTTCTGCAGTCATTCTCTCCCATCTGCTGATTCAAGAAGGGTAGTTTTCAGTTTCTGACGAAAGAATATGCACAAATACTGGTCAGCCACTTAGAGGACTAAGGCTTCCCAGGAAAAAGCATGGTAAGGTTAACTGACAGTGCTAGACTTGACCCTAAAGGATTGATGGGGCCGTAAAACTTCAACAGAAGACAACTCCTAGACGTATTCTGGGAAAACACTTCCCATATATGAACAGCAAAGATTCAGAACAACCTGTGCATTGTCAATCTATTCACAGGCTTCTGTAGTCCCTAACTGTATTGCATATTGCTTAGACATGTATTCAGGCTTGGTTCTTTGTTTTTTATGTTTTGGGAAGTTGATATATATTGTCTTAATTTTGTATGTGTGTTGGGAAGTTGATACATCCTCTTAAACCTGTATGTCTTGTAGAGAAAGCTTTATTATTTGGCTATATTTGCAAACAGGTGTCTGTATAAAATGGAAAAAAAAAATGCTTTATAAATAGTGTTTATACACATACTCCTATACATTCTTTCCTGGAGATTGATCCTGAAATATTTTGTATGGTCATTCTCTTCCTTCTGCTGATTCAAGAAGGACAGTTTTCAGTTTCTTGCAAAAGAATGTGCACAGGTACTGGTCAGCTGCTTACTAAGCCTTTCCAGGAAAAAGTATGGTAAGGTAAACTTACAGTGGTAGACATGACCCTAATGGGTTGATTGGGCCATAAAACCTCAACACAAACAAAACTCCTAGATGTATTCTGGGAAAGCATTTCCCATACATGAACAGCAAAGATTCAGAACAACCTATGCATTGTCAATCTATTCAGATGCATCTGTAGTCCCTAACTGTATTCGTATTGCTAAGACATGTATTGAGGCTTGGTTCTTTGCTTTGTGTGTTTTGGGAAGTTGATATATGTTGTCTTAATTCTGTATGTGTTGTAGAGAAGGCTGTATTATTGGGCAATATTTGCAAACTGCTGTCTGTATAATATGAAAACAAATGCTTAATAAACAGTGTGTGTATATACACATATTCCTTCATAGCAACAGATAAGGCACTTTTTTCATCCAAAAAATGCTGATATCTTTTTTATTTCTCCATGAAAACATAAGTTGTGGGTACTCATTAGAAGCGCCTCACTGAGGCACTTCTAATGAGTACCCACAACATATGTTTTCATGGAGAAATAAGATTTATATGATGTGGATACCCCCTCTTATCTGTAGCTGTGCTCCTTGACCTACTCTGAGATAGCATTTCTCATATATGAACAACAAAGATTCAGACCAATCTATGCATCCACTAGCTATACAACATGTTGCTGAAACATGTATTCAGGCTTGGTTCTTTGTTCTTTGTGTGTTGAGAAGTCGATATATTCTTTTAACAACTGAATCTGTCATGGATTTAAAACTGAAAGATGGTGGTATCTAGTGGTCGTATGAGGCAACTGATGCTGAGCAAAATGGTAAAACTATTTTGTAGCTGACTAAAATGGATTGATCCAAAGTCTGCTTGTGATGGTTGAATAGCTTAAAGGCTATTTATTATGTGAAAATAAGAGTTCCTCTCAAACCTGTTAAGGGTGCGAGGGAAGTTGACTTTTTCATTGGTCCTTAACAAATGCTAGCAACCAGTGGTCTGCTGTGTTCTGTTTTTAATTTATTCTGTATTGCAAAAGGATTCCTATCTCAGGACATTATGAGACTGTGATAACACAAAACAACAGTTCTTTGAAAATGGAACAAATACAGAAGCATCACCATGAGATGGCCAATAGAAAGATTTCTTGGATGTTTCCTGGCTTCCTCTGTCCATAGGGGTCAGAGAAATAGATGGGATTCCTGGTACCTCTACAGCAAAACTGCTAGTAGGTAAAGCAGGGCTTGAGAATCTTAATTCTTTCAGGTCGCTTAATAATCTGACAGAGGCAGTATCACAACATTACTGAAATTTTGTTGACCGGAGCATCAGACCTGACCTTCACTTGAAGGGCTTCTGTATATGAAAGGAGAAGGGATGCCAGTATCAGCATCTCAAAGCTGGACTTTGTAATAATTGTACTTTCCCATATTCCTAAAATATCCCAATATACCTAAAGTTTATATCCTTTAACCCCAAAACCCCAAAAGTTACTGGACTCATACAATGGCTAGCCATAAATAGGAATAATGGGAGTGAAGCCTACATGAGTGTGGGTCTCCTGAGTTGTGGCTCATGGAGTGAGGTACCACACTGGTTTGAATTTCGGGCCAGAATTTAATAACAGGCTGTTTACATAGCATTGGGTCTGGACAAGATATTTTTAGAACATTGTCTAAAACTCCATTTCAAGCCAGCCTTGCAGACAGCAAGTCTTAAGATTTTTCTGTGTACAGAAATATGTTTTCTAGCAGACTCTAAAAAATCCACATCATTGAATGCAGTGCTGCATTAGAATTCTCCCATGCTGAGGACACTGCAAAATGCCAGTGAAAAGATACTGTTAATAGCAGACAGATTCAGGCAAAGTTAGTAGTTGTGTGCTTATTAAGATCATTGATCTTTAAATAAAATTTCTTGATCTGCTGGGACCAACACTCCTATGTAGAGGTTTGCAGTAGTGATTGGCATATTTGCACTGAAGGAAGACGTGTATTGCTGTTGTATGGAGTGCAGTGTAACCTCAACACTATTGCCACTCTTGTAGAGTTTATAAACTGGCTGGTGTAAAGAGGTGGTCATAGGGAGGTAAAATATGAACACTTTGGAAAGTCAAATACAGAGATGAGGCAGGTGTACAGAGATGACTGTTTATAGAGATTATTCAATGTATAGGCAGGATTTGAAGTAGCAGTGAAAAGAAGTAGTTGTACTGTACAAACTGTATAGATAGGCAAAAGGGTGTGCACAAATACTGGCTAACCACTTAGAGGACTAAGCCTGCCCAGTAAATGTGTGGTTAGGTAAACTGACTGGCTTGACATGACTTTCATAGTGTTGACTCGGCTGTAAAATTCCAACTCAAAATTTAAAAGGAAATTAATGTATAAAGCGTATAGATTATCAAGTTCACATTTTATGTTTAATTTTAAGATCATATTTAATGCTTAATATTTAATGCTTAATTTTAAGATCATATTTAATGCTTAATTTTAAGATCATATTTAATGCTTAATATTTCATGCTTAATTTCAAGTTCATATTTAATGCTTAATTTTAAGATCATATTTAATGCTTAATATTTCATGCTTAATTTCAAGTTCACATTTTATGCTTAATTCTAAGATCATATTTAATGCTTAATATGTAATGCTTAATTTCAAGTTCATATTTAATGCTTAATTTTGCAAAATACACCGGACAAAACATACTTCCTGTGACAGCTAGATAAATATAAATATATAATTCTGAGCACATGGATTGCATGTACTAAATTGCATGAACTGCATGCCTGTTTGAAACGTTTGTACTAACCTGCATGAATTACATTCCTATTTGCTCAGGATATAAGTTGTAACAAGAACTGTGACATAAAATAAATGAAGTAGAGTTTGTAGGATCTAATGAATTACAAAGTTTTTTTTGGCACATGCTTATTTATAAATGCAGCAGACAAAACATTAAAATGCTTTAAATCATTTATCTTCATACATTAACCTTAATAACAATTTTGTTGCTTTGGTGTAAAATGAGATTTTTTCAGCCAGCAATGCTCAAATTTGATTGGAGAATATTGTGCGGGCACCTAGGATTCTGCCTGGACTTGGCTGAAACTCAAGACCAAACATAGACATACAAACAGATGCCACTGCTGAACATGGCAGGTAAGTAGCGCCTGCTGCAAAATATATTTCTTATATTTATGACCGGTGTTTCACAGAGTAGAATTTAGCAAACAGTCTAGATCCAGGTCAGATGCCGCAGACTGAAGCATCTGATCTAGGTACTCAATGTTTGCCATTTAGCCTGCTATGGGCAAACTCAGCAGACAATAAATTGGATGGTATTATTTTTCTCTACATTTAATTAAGCTTTAGCATTTCACCCAAATTGTCACAATTTGCGTGTAATGTTAGGTAAGTAGCGCCTGCTGCAAAATATATTTCTTATAACATTTATGACCGGTGTTTAACAGAGTAGAATTTAGCAAACAGTCTAGATCCAGATCAGATGCCGCAGACTGAAGCATCTGATCTAGGTTCTCAATGTTTGCCACTTAGCCTGCTATGGGCAAACTCAGCAGACAATGAATTGGCTGGTATTACTTTTCTCTACATTTAAGCTTTAGCATTTCACTCCAGTTGTCCAGTTTTCTGGTAAAATTAAAAAAAAAAATAATGCCATCTACTGAATTGTTTACCCAGCATGCTAAATGTTAAACTATACAAAAAATAAATATTTAAATAAAATAAAAATAAATGCAGACTTTTATCAGTGTTTGTGATAATGTTGTTTTTTTATCTTGATGGTCCACTGATGGTGTTAAAGAGGTCACTGTGGGCTGAAAATAGATTAATTGGCAAACATTATAAACCCAGATAACGTAATGCAGACTACAAAAATAACATAGAAGTGTGCCGGCCTCGGTGGCTCAGTTGGATGCGCCGTCCGACTGGAGACCAGGAGGTCGCGGGTTCAACCCCCGCCGAGGTCGGCAACATTTTTTCGTGGAGATTGATCATGAAATATTTTCTATGGTCATTCTCTCCCTTCCGCTGATTCAAGAAGGGCAGTTGTCAGTTCCTGGCGAAAGAATGTGCACAATACTGGTGAACCGCTTAGAGGACTAAGCCTGCCCAGTAAACGTGTGGTTAGGTAAACTGACCGCGCTCGACATGACCCCATTGGGTTGACTGGGCAGTAAAACCTCAACACAGACAAACATAGAAGTGCCTCATGAACAATTATATTTCTGTGGAGAATTAAGAAAAAAAATATTTATCTGGTTATATTTGTCTTTCCTGGGGTTAATATTCTCATGCAAGATTGATCACTATGCAAGACACCATGCATTATGACAAATGATCCCCAATACCAGAAAATACATGATTGTACATGTGCACCCATGGAATATGTAGGTCAGCCTGTGCGTCCATGCTGTTTGATTACCTGAGAGAACCTGTGAACCTTGGGTCTCCAAAGAATGTCTCTGATAGACTGTCATCAGGAATGTCTCTGATAGACTGTGATCAGGTTCTTTGCTGGGCACATATGTCAAAGGGTAAATTTTCTTGCTTTTGATGAAAACAATTATCAACTTCAATGTAAAAAGTATTGCTGATTGAGATTTAATAGCCATTAAAATAACTGGAGGCAATTCTAGTGAGTAAATTTATATTACCTATCTTCTGCATACTCCCATTGAGCTAATTTTTGAGTTACCATATTAATTCTAGAAATTAGGACTGCTTAACCCCTTCCCATACTTGTCCTAAAGTTTGAACTATTCCATTATACTACCCCTCATTCTGTCTAAAATCTACCAGACTGAATAGGAAACATTATAGACCCTGATCAGACACATCTCATCTTGGTCTACACAGTTTGCTCGTCTGCCTGTTCCAGTACTAAAAAAATATGACAGAACAATTTGTATAATAAGAACTGCCATAGTACATTGTAGAGAACAGCCACAGTACATTTTAGAGATCTGCCACAGTACATTGTAGAGAACAGCCACAGTACATTTTAGAGATCTGCCACAGTACATTGTAGAGAACAGCCACAGTACATTTTAGAGATCTGCCACAGTACATTGTAGAGAACAGCCACAGTACATTTAAGAGATCTGCCACAGTACATTGTAGAGAATAGCCACATAACATTTTAGTGATTCTACAGTACAGAATGCAGCAGTACATTATAGAGAAATATCATAGTACATTGATCAGGACTCTAGGTTCATAACAGTATGCTTTTTCTTGCAATTTTCTAGTTTCAAGTTATGGTTATTATATAAACTGTTTATTTCAGGTGCAGTTACTGTGTTCCTAGAGGAGTGAAATAACTGTGATATGATGCCACATTCTGCTCAGGCCCATCTGTCCAATACTTGGGGAATACTATACCCTCAGTAAGTTATCAGACAACTCTATTCCTTTCCATACTTCCAAAAATTACATTTTACTACCTGTTGATTCATCTAAAATCTGCTGGATGAATGGTAAACAGTGTAGACTCTGATCAAATGCCCCATTCTGTTGTCTGTTCTAGATCTGTACTGTTTTCTGGAGTCTGTTCGATCATCTACTAAAGACAAATACAGTACTATCAGTATCTTTGTTACTTCTTTTCATGTGGCCTCGGTGGCTTAGTTGGATGCGCCGTCCGACTGTAGACCAGGCGGTCGCGGGTTCAACCCCCGCCGAGGTCGGCAACATTCTTTCGTGGAGATTGATCATGAAATATTTTCTACGGTCATTCTCACCCTTCCGCTGATTCAAGAAGGGCAGTTTTCAGTTTCTGGCGAAATAATGTGCACAATACTGGTTAACCTCTTAGAGGACTAAGCCTGCCCAGTAAACATGTGGTTAGGTAAACTGACTGCGCTCGACATGACCCCATTGGGTTGACTGGGCCGTAAAATCTCAACAAACTTCTTTTCATATTTCAATATTCTTGGTGGCCTTCTTTTTATATATCAATCTTCTTGGTGGCTGCATTAAAAGGTTGCTGTTATTTTTTTATTGGAGTGAATTTCATTTTTTTGTGAATTTTATCAACATGTAAATGCTGGCAAATGACTCACAAACTCAGTAAAGCCTTAAAGGCTTGATATGAAGGTTGTGTATTCACCCGTGTTTAAATGTTGATTAAATCAGCAAAAATAAAATTTATATCTTATATTCCCACCTTTGTCATGTTATGTTGAAAATATTAGTAAAGTGAATCATTTCAGAAAATTGTATAAAGAAAATATTTCTTGGACTCCTCATTGGATTAATTGAAGTATTCCGTATTAACCCTACATAAGTATTGGGATAGGTAGGCTTTTGTAAACAGTGTAGACCCAGATCAGATGCCACAGAATGTGGCATCTGATCAGGATCTACACTGTTTGCTATACATATAGCCATATCAAGACACATCAGGAGGTAATAGAATTGACTATTTCAAATTTTAGGACACGTATGGTAAATAGATAAGGTGTCCCAAAACTTAGGGTTATTATGGTAAATCTTGTCTTCACATTGCTCGCACGCCTTGACCCTTGACAGTTAGTATCAAAACAGAATGCATACATATTGGATGACATCATGTTGCTGCCTGAAGTTTTAAATTTTTATGGACCATTCTCCTGAATGCCAGCCTGGATTGTCAGTCCAACTATCCACTAAATATAGCCAAGCATTCAGGAGACAGACCTTTAAGAACTTGATATAAAGCGTCAGCATTTATTATCTAAAATATTTCTGTAACCATGACAGAATTTTGTTTTTACATGAATAGCAAACATATAAAAAGTTACCAGGAAAAGTCACAATCACAAGCACCAGCCTTGTCAAGGTACCAAATAGAAGATGATAGGAAGAAACTGACAAGGTGCAACAGGACAATACATGTAAATGACATACAAGCAAACATCACTTAGGTTAACTTTCCTTTTTTTTTTTTTTTTTTTTTTTAGTTATTTGTCATTCACACCATGAGGAAGATGTAAACCATGCCAGATGGTAGCTTTGGTGAGTAAAAAAACTGATGTTCATTTTCAATTTGTGATAATACATGTGAAATTATACTGGATTGTTTCACTTAAAATAAGAAATTTTAATTATCTTCTCATTTGAGAAGGTAGCAAGAAGGTAGTCTGTTCTTGTCTGCAAGACTTAGACTGTGTCAGAATGGCGTATGAATTTCTCCCACTGATTCATAGAGTTCATTCAGCACTTTGTTTAAGTCTTATAAAGATGTCAGGAAAGCAATGTAGTGGAGGACATTGTGCTCCAACATCTTTATCATGTGTCAGTGATGTTGCCCACTGGCACTTATTTACAGGGCTAGGTTTTGCTGCCTATCTCATAAGTATATTTTATAAATTGCAGCGGTTTGCTGTAGTGGATATCTCCTGCCTGATGTCTGCAGCTGTCTTGCTTTTCATGTCATAGCAGTTGAAGTGGCTTGGTGAGGAGCTAGCCGGGTAGTGCCTTGCCTAATGCCAGCTGCAAGTCTTGATATTTGATGTGTACTCAGCGGGTAATGTTTCCTACTTGTGTAAACCTGCTGTTTAAAATATTTGCACTAATATTTGCTCCATCTCACCAGGAAAGGACCCATATTACATTTGGACAACAAAGGCTCAGATCAGACTGCATGTACAGTTTAATCAGGACCTTTGCTGTCTGTTATATATTCTGAAGTATTTAGTGATATATTTAGGGATAACTGATGGCTCATCAGACTGGTGTTAGTTTAAAATGTATTTTTTTTGCTTCAATTTCATGTATGTAGAATTTCAGATTTACGCTTTCCCTGACAGTAGGCCAAGCCCGTCATTGTTTGGAGTCTGAAATGCAGTAGTAACCACTGTGTATTGTCATTGTTTGCTCTGCATCTCTTCTTTGTATGCCTTGGGAGGACCGTGCTTCATGATTGTGGCCTTTTTCTGGGTAACTTCATTTAACTTTATCGAAACTGCTTTAGCAAGCAGGAGTGACATAGGGATCACTTTCTGGTGGCCGCATTGGCGTTGTCATCGTCGGCATCAACAAAGTAAAGTCTGTCCGTTTAGCTCTGTTTCTGAAACATCAAGGCTTCTAGACTAAAGAAACTGCATACACACATACGCTGTGATATACCCTGCTCACTGCTATCAACTGTAACTGACCTTGACCTACTTTTCATGCTTGGCTGAACCAGACATAACCATTCAGTCAATGTTTTGTTTGAGTAGTTGATCAAGAGCATTAGGATGAAGTGGTTAAGGAAAGCTCACTGTACTTCAGGTAATAAGAAGGCATGTTTACTGAGATTTTCCTGTTTAGCTGGTTAGTCAAGGCTTAGTGTATCTCAGAAAGTAAGGATATAGGCTAGTTTAGCAATAGCTTTGTTTAGCTGGTTAGCCAGAGCTTTCTGTACTTCAAGTAGTAAGAAGGTAGTCTGTTCTTGTCTGCAAGACTTAGACTTTGTGTCAGAATGGCGTATGCATTTCTCCCACTGATTCATAGAGTTCATTCAGCACCTTGTGTAAGTCTTATAAAGATGTCAGGAAAGCAATGTAGTGGAGGACATTGTGTTTCAACATCTTTACCATGTGTCAGTGATGTTGCCCACTGGCACTTATTTACAGGGCTAGTTTACCAACTTCAGCTATTCAACCAGGGCTTACTGTTCTTCAGATATAAGAAAATAGTCTGTGTTTGATAGTAAGAAGGTAGTCTGTTCTTGTCTACAAGACTTAGACCTAATGTCAGAATGGCGTATGAATTTCTCCCACTGATTCATAGAGTTCATTCAGCTATGGTTTAAGTCTAACAAAGACGTCTGAAAAGCAATGTTGCGGAAGACATTGTGATTCAACATCTTCACTGTGTGTTGGCCTACATTTTTACTTTCTGAAATACAATAAGCTTTGGCTAACTACTAAACCGGAAAATCCTGGTTAAACTCCTCTACTTACTACAGCAAGCCTTCAGTAACCAGTTAATTCTAATGCTCTTGATCAACTAATCAAACCAGAAATTTGCCGAATGGCTATGTTGCAACTGCTGGTGGTGTTCAAGAAATGGAGCTAAATGCAGTCTAAACATTGTTCAGCCAAATATGAAAAGTAGACCTAGGTAAATATCAGTTGGTAGCAGCGGGCAGGGTGCATCATGGAAGCCTTGATGTTTGAGAAAGGGAGCAAAACACACTCAACATTGTTGATGCCATCAACGACTGAAAGTGATCCCCATTTTGCACTTCCTTGCTCAGATTAGCTGGTTAAAGGTAGTAAGGAAGTAATCTGTCCTGTCTGCAAGCATTAGATCTAGTAATTGAATGGCATATTAATTTCTCCCACTGATACAGTAAGGAGGTAGTCTGTTCTTGTCTGCAAGCATTAGATCTAGTGTTTGAATGGCATATTAATTTCTCCCATTGATACATTGAATTCATCCAGCACCTAGTTCTTATAAAGATGTCAGAAAAGCAATGTTGTGGAGGACATTGTGATTCAACATCAACACCATGTGCCAGTGATGTTGCTCACTGGCACTTATTTACCATGAGTATCAGGTTTAACTTAAGGCATGGCTTGATGTAATTTTGGTAATAAGAAATTTGAATTAACATATTCCACGTTATTCATTAATTATTTACTTAGGCAAGGAGGGTTCATATAACCATGTAGTAAGAGCCCTCTTCTGATGTTGTCTTACATTAATTTCAGATTTTTATGTAATAACTTGTCTGGATCCATACAGTGGCATGCAAGGAGGTCTACAGTTTGATAGTGTAAGGAGCCCTTTAACTCAGTCAGCAGAGCAGAATGCCAGGTAAATTATTTTTTCCAAGGCAAAACATAAGCAAGACGTCCTGCCACATTTAACCTAAATACTGGGACACCTTTACAATTACCATACTTGTCCTGAAGTATCAACATGTCCATTTTATCACCTGTTGATGGATTTGAAAACAGCTGAATGAGAGGCAGACAGAAAAATGTAGCTTGCTCAACTCTGTATAATTGCCTGGTGGCTGAAAGTAATCCTGCTTTCTCAGTCTCTTAGTCGTAATTTTGTTTGTTCTTTTTTTTTTTTTTTTTTCTGCTGAGATAAGAGAATGTGCATTTGCTGTTAAAATTTGGTTTGATTTCATTTAATTTATTATAAGTTTGTGTTTCCCAAACAGACTGACATTTGTTGTTGATGTATTGACAGACGTTTGATTTAAAGTCGGAGTGAGGAATTTTGAAATTGGTTATTACTAAGGATAATGCAGATTTGGCTTCTGAATCTGCTAATTCATTTCCACGAATATTAACGTGGCTGGGAAGCCAACAAAATACAATTTCTTTTGAAGCGGAAAGATAATAATATTTTTTAAGAATTTGCTGAATTAATGGGTTTCTATGGTGTAAATTTTTAAGAGATTTTAATACAGAAAGAGAATCTGAATAAATGATAAACTGTTTTTCAGACTGATCTCTGATATGGTAAAGTGCAATATCAATTGCCTTGGCTTCGGCGGTAAAAATGGAGCTATTATCAGGTAATCTGATACTGTCAGTAAAATTTGGACTAATAACAGAACAAGCAACTTTCTCATCTTGTTTCGAACCATCTGTATAAATTGACAGGTAATGTTTATAATTTGATTTGATTTCTAAAAATTCATTCTTAAAAATATGCGACTCGACTTCTGTTTTTTTATTTTTATGAAGGTCTAAAATAATCTTTGGAGGGTTTAACGTCCATGGCTCTTTTGATGGAAAAGAAAAATGCTGAACATTTTTAATATTGATATTGGCCTCTTCAAGTAACGGTTGTATTCTCAGGCCAAGGGGTTTAATAGCCGTTGGTTTGTTGTTGTAAAATCTTTCATATTTAGGATTAAAAACACAGTCATAGGCTGAATTACGTGGATTGGCGGCTAATTTAGTAACATATTGAAGAGACAATTTCTCTCTTCTTATATACAATGATGGTTCATTTGATTCAGCGTATAAACTTTCGACGGGGGAAGTACGAAAAGCCCCTAGAGCCAGACGTAAACCTTGGTGATGAATAGTATCCAAAGATTTCAAATAAGATTTTCTTGCGGATCCATAAACTATGGATAAACAGCAAATGCACATTCTCTAATCTCAGCAGAAAAGAACAAACAAAAATCACGAGATGTAGACTTGGACACACTAGAATTACTCATTCTTATATTTTAAACAATGAACAAGCTCCATTCTGCATTCCTTGTAATGAACCTTTCACAGTCAAACATTTTCTTATCACTTGTGCTGAATTTAATCACATTCGCACAAAGTATTTTAATATAAAAACTATAAAGGAACTTTTTGATATGCCAACTCAGAAGATACTCGACTTTCTCAAAGACATCGGACTTTTTAATAAAATATGATCAGTATTTTTAATCTGTTAAAATCATTGATACTTTATCTCTTTAAAATAAACACATCAATCCTAGATATTTTTAAATTTCTCATTAAATAAAATCATCATATAACATAAAACTTATTAGACGCTATATGCCCTTTTAGGGTTGAGCCTCTATAAACAAAATATCCATCTTAGTCGTAATAATGTACAGGTTGTGATGATGTGAAGTTATTTCCCCACTCGCAACTGATTTGAAATACGGGCATTTAATTTGAGGATGTGTTTGCTTGACAACTGAAGTTGCCAGGAGTGGGCTATTAAAAGTACTCACTGGTGATTGATGTTGCCTGCAGCATGCTTAAGGTTAAATCCTTGAAGAGCCTATTTAAATTGTTGATGGGCGTGACTAGATTATCCCATAGATATGTTTGCAAGTATGGCTATTGCTGTTATAAAACCCACAAAATTTAACCCTTTGAAGATGAGTATGCTTGAGAACTGAAGTTGCGTAGAGTGGGCTGTGATAAAGTACAATGTACTCACTGAGACTGATGTTGCCTGCAGCTTGCGTAAGGTTAAAATCCTTGAAGGATGTGTTAAAATCATTGATGGGCATGACTAGACTGTCCCATAGCTATGCATGCAGGTATGGCTTTTGCTGTTATAAATCCCACAAAATTTAACCCTTTTATCCCTTAGTTTCTGATTTCAAGTGGATTATTCCGTCTTTGAAATTGGCTATGTCCATTGATGTAGATAGGGCAATGAGTCAAGAACAGATAGATGAAGTGTAAAACCTGACAAGATTGCTCATTATGAGCCATCTTATCTGGATGTACACTGTTTGAAAAGTTCTCATTTAGCTTGCAGGGTTGAAAGGGTTAAGCTCTTCAAACACTGTAATAATCCTTGGTATTGTAAAAAGAGAAAGTCCCAGTATTTAGGGTAAATATGATAATCCGTTTCATATCATATCATAGTTTAATTTTTTTAATTTTCCAGAAAAAATATTTTGTTTTTATTATATATTGTTGTGTAAAACCTTATTTTTGTGGTTCCTAGCCGCTCTCCGTCAAATTGTAAATTGTAACCAGAAGTCTAAGGTCATTAGACGAGGTTATATTTTAACTATAACTGCATGCACATAGCACAAGAGTGCAATCTGAGTTTTTAGGATTGTACAAAGTACTACTCTATGGGATAGTACAAAGTACTGCTCTGAAAATGCTGGGTGAATTTTTCAGCAGAGAACATTTTAAAATATTTTTCTTTTTTTCTTACAAGATAGGTTTGACATTTCATGGTAATGGTCTCCTTAGGTTTGACATTTCAAGGCAAATATCTTCTAAGGAGACAATTTCTGTGAAATGTCAAAGCCTATTTACTGGCAAAATAAAAATGTCATCTGCTGAATTAGCCCAGAGAGTGGTAAAAGTTAAGATGGGCATTCTCTAATATAGACTGCTTATGCATGGCTCCAGATGGAACACTTTTTTCAACCAACAAGTATGATATTGTTCCTTCATTGTCCACAAAAGTGTGTTGTGGGTACTCATTACAGTACTTCAAGTGCCCATGTGATATTGATGAGAAATAAAAATAATTTTCTTGTGTGCTTGCCTGGATCTACTTTTACATAAAGGTCCTCTTTTAAAAGCAAGTCCTATTAAAGGAATGATGTGTACAGAAGGGCAGGGGTTGGAGGGACAGGTGTGGGGAATAGAAGAAATTTGAGGAGCTTATAATGATGCTCCTGAAGAAATTTGAGGAGCTCATGATGATGCTCATGAAGAAATTTGAGGAGCTCATGATGATGCTCATGAAGAAATTTGAGGAGCTCATGATGATGCTCATGAAGAAATTTGAGGAGCTCATGATGATGCTCATGAAGAAATTTGAGGAGCTTATTATCATGCTCATTAACCAGTCAGTAAAATATTGTTAACCCCAACAAAAAAGACAAGCTTCTGTTTTCTACTATTCTGTTTTCTTTTTCAGGAGGCAATCTGCATGAAATGTCAGTCTTTTTTTTTGGAAAAATTAAAACTCAAAAATATGTTGTCTGCTGAATTTGGCCATAGAGTGGTAAAGGTTAAATAAAATGCAAAAACTGACATTTCTCCCAAACAAAAACAAATAGACAACATACTCAAATTTAGGCCACCACCTTTGCTATTGAGAGGCATAGGATCTGATAAAGAAAACTATAGCTTTCAAGAGTACAAGGTTCGAAAATCCCTCCAGGCATACCCACACCTTGACGTGGTTGGAGGGCTTAAACTTTCCTCATATTTATTCCTATTTACACTCTTAGAGCTAGAGATGCATTTTTCAGCATGGCATGGGGAGCAGATTAATTCAGTTAAATCTCTCAGATGCACTGCTTTAACTCTATCTCTGTAGATACATGCATGGAAAGTGAACTAAGAGGGGTATACAAGCTGAATATATTTTCATAGTTCTTTTCAAGATGTACACTTTTCTGGATTGCACTGGTATCTCTGATGGGAACAGCATTGGAAGGTAAGATTACTTTGATTTATAACTATTAAAACTAAGGTCTGTTCCAAACAAAAGAAAAAAAACAACAACATGATTTACACATTCTGTTACAGGTATAACAGCCCTGCAGTATTTGAAGAAAAAGAGTACACTATTGTCCATAAAGTCAAAAAACTAAATCGATGGTTGAAGGTTCGATCCTTGTAACATTTTTATGTTTTTATACCCCACCACTATTGTTAATGGGCAAATTTAGTCAGATTTTTACAGAGTTATCTGCCTGAGACACGCCCATATTTTCGTTTCCGGACTATAACTTCAGTAAATAACAAGGGATTTTCACCAAACTTGCTATATGAAAGACATAAGGACATCCGGTTTGGGATTGCAAATGGGCAAATTTCGTCAAATTTTTACAGAGTTATCAGCCCGAGACATGCCCATATTTTCGTTTCTAGTAAATAAAGGATTTTAACCAAACTAGCTATATGTATTGACATTAAGGAGATCTGGTTTGGAATTGCTAATGGGCAAATTTCGTCAAATTTTTACGGAGTTATCTGCCTGAGACACGCCCATATTTTCATTTCTGGATGATAACTTAAGTAAATAACAAGGCCTTTTAACCAAACTTGCTGTATGCATTGATATTATCAAGATCTGGTTTAGGATTGTTATCTGTCCCTCTGTCATTTTCTTTCCAGACATTTTCGTAACGATAACTTTTAATACATAAACAAATAATTTCTATGGCAGGGTATTATGCTTGCGGTGCTTTTATTTAAGTCATAATATCTTATCTCTGTTCATGTTTTTTTCTTATTTTGCCTTTCTTTTTTTTTTGTATCTAAATCACTGCAATGTGAAAATTCTTGTGCTGTTTTAACACTTACCTTACTATGGGCAGATTCAGCAGTCAACATTTTTTTGTTTTTCTTATTTTTTTTCCCTGAAAATAGGATTCAATCAAGGAGACCGTTCGAATTCTATTTTCCGGTATTTAAAAATGTTGTCTGCTGAAATGTTTACCCAACATGCGAAACATTAATTCAAAAAAAGTATTTAACGTGTGTAATGATACGCTCCTATTGCATTCGAATAGTGAAGGTCAAGATCAACCTGTGCATCCACACAGTCTCATCTGGATCTTCTCTAGATTGTTCCTGTCGATTCATATATTCTATAGTATCCATTAATTTTGCAATGGGACAAAGGTCCTGATCAGACCGAATGATGATAAAGTGTTGAGATAACGACGTAATATCTTGTTGTATATGCCAAAAAATAAAGGAAAGAAAAATATCCTGTTTACCCAAAACATTCTGATACCTTACCATACTTGTTCAAAAAATTTAACAAGGTCATTCAATTACCTGTTTATCTATCTGAAATTGCCAGATGAGAGACATTCTGTAACGACTAAACACTGCGTTCTGCTCTGGATCCATGGGGTGGTTGGGTGAGGCATAGGTGTTGTGTATCTTACGTCACTGGGCGTCCAACTGATATTGGTTTACAGCTGGCCAAGGTCTGCAATCCTTGCAGCAGATAAGGATAGAGGGGGGATGTTTTTATTTCTTCTGTTTTTTCACTTTCATTCATTTTCCTCTTTCTCCCCTGTCCCATTTTTTCATATCCCTTACTATCTCTTCTATCTCTCCTTTCCCTTTCTCTGGGAGACAACACAAAATGACCCACAAGGGTTGACATGATGAACCCCAACACAATCAGTCTGTTGTGGGTCTACAATGTCTGCTCAGACTTGGTGAATACAGTAAGTGCCAATTAACCGGGTCCTTCATAATGGTGTATGAACAACAGATGCAGTCATGCCCCTTTAATCATTTTCTTTTTGGAATTGGTTATGAGATAAAAAAAAATAAATAAATATTTTATTTTGTATATTTTATACACAACTGATAAAAAACGTTCCAAAGCAAAATAAAAAAAAAAAAGATTGCGATGTGCCAGTATGACAATTCACTCTACTTAAGAGTCACAATTCACTGTACTTAAGAGTCATACCCAAGTGATGTATCCACTACACTCTGCTGTCCATTATTACAGTGTATTGTTGTGTATATATTTGCTATTCTCGTGATTCTGTTGCCAAACGCTTCATGGATAAGTCCAAAAATGCCCGAGATGCTATTTTAAATCACACTTACCTAAAAAAGGATTTTGTAGAACTCGTCCAACCTTTTGACATGACAGTAAACATTCATCGAGTTATAGAATCCATTGTATTTTGTCAGTGCTTACCATAGTTCCAGATAAGAGGGGTGTCCCATAAATATTTCTTTTGATCTCAATAACATCCTATGGTATTCATTATAAGGGCCTCATTGATGCACTTCTAATGAGTACCCACATCTAGTTTCATTGAGAACCAAGGAAAATATCAATAGTTTTTAGATGAAGAAAATGCCTTCACTGGAACTATGGCTTGTCTTAGAGACATTTTTAGAAGACAACCATATTTACTCTGATTATTGGAAATCCTTACATTTTTATCACACGTTCAAAAATTTGAAAAAGTCCATTTTAATACCCGTTGTTGTGTTTACAAACTACCGAATGAGTGGCAAACAATGCTGATCCTCATCAGATGCTGGGTTTTGTGGTTTTCGAGCAGAGTCTACACCATTTGCTCATGCCAGGCTGTCCCAATATGTAGGGTAAATATGGTAATCTGAAACTCCTAATTGGAACTGTAATTTTTCAGGTTATTGTTGGAAATCACCAAATAGAAGTGTGTGGGAG
This sequence comes from Anodontia alba, assembly GCA_964016985.1. NCBI lineage: Eukaryota > Metazoa > Mollusca > Bivalvia > Lucinida > Lucinidae > Anodontia > Anodontia alba. Next base: position 35,151,651 of record OZ024830.1, read on the forward strand.
GCTAAGTGGTCAGTGACTCCTGATTTCTGATGGTGAGGTCCCCAGATTCCAGTCCATATATTGTTTTTGCAAAAAAAAAATAAAAAGGAAAAAAAAATCTTGTAGGTATACCAATAGGTGTTTTGATTAAGATCAGTCAATTGTTTGATTAAAATGCGAAATTTAAATGTTTTCCATACACTAGTCTGATCCACCAAGTACATAGGAGCCTTTTTATATAGAGTTCATTATAGCATGGTTTCAAATATAACATGGGCCCAAAAATATTATATAAAAATAATTTATAGATAATACAGAAAAAAAAATAAAAACATTGCCATTCTTCTGTATACGTACTTACTTCGCTGCAACACGGTTGTTGTCGTGCCTGTGTTAGCATGGGCGACTCAGGCGTGCACTTGTTCCTCCATCTATGTGCTGATGTCCATCCCAGCGCCGACCCTAATTATGTCAACAAACTGTAAACCTTTACATTTAGTGTCACTTTACTGATTGTTTCATCTTGTTAGTGTTTGTAGTGTATCTACAGGGGAACTATTATTCTTCATTTACCGTATTTACCACATATATTCGGACAGACAGGCCTGCGCAAACAGTTTAGGCCCAGATGAGATGCCACAGAACGCGGCGTCTCATCTGGGTCTACACTGTTTGCCACTCATCCAGCAGTTTTCAGACACAACATTGGGTAGTGAATTGTACTGGTTCAAATTTTAGAACATATATGGTAAGGAGTTGTGGTGTCTGAATACTTAGGGTATATACAGTAGTGTTTGTATATAATGTACCTTAAGCTTCTGACATGTGCACCCAATGATGATTCAAATCAACCTGTGCATCTGCACTGTCTTATGTTTTGTCATTGTCCGCATAAAAACTTTGCAACACTGGCTATCAAATATGCCCAATGAAGATTCTGATGAGGCTGTGCAGGCTGATTTGAATCTTTACTGGGTGTACATGTCTGAAGGTATCTTTTCTGACATTTTGACTCACATATACCTAGTCATCACACTTGTAACATAATGATTACTGTATTTACCTTAAGCATTCAGACACTTCATCTCCTTACCATACTTGTGCTAAAGTTTGACCAATTTCCTTGCACCTCATTGCCTTACCGTACATGTGCTAATGTCTGAACAATCTCCTTGCACCTCAGTGCGTTACCATACTTGTGCTAAAGTTTGAACAATCTCCTTGCACTTCAATGCCTTACCATACTTGTGCTAATGTCTGAACAATCTCCTTGCACCTCAATGCCTTACCATACTTGTGCTAAAGTCTGAACAATCTCCTTGCACTTCATTGCATTACCGTACTTGTGCTAATGTCTGAACAGTCTCCTTACACCTCAGTGCCTTACCATACTTGTGCTAGTTTGAACAATTTCCTTGCACCTCATAGCCTTACCATACATGTGCTAATGTCTGAACAGTTCAATCTCCTTGCACCTCATTGCCTTACCATACATGTGCTAATGTCTGAACAGTTCAATCTCCTTGCACCTCATTGCAATAACATACATGTGCTAATGTCTGAACAATCTCCTTGCACCTCATTGCCTTATTGCTAAAGTCTGAACAAGTTAATTTTTCTCCCTGTTGATGTGTCTAAAATACTGCTGGACAAATAGCAAGCAGTAGAGATCCTGATTAAAAGCTTCATATTGTTGAGTCTCTTCTGAGTCTACACTGTTTGCTCAGGCCTGTTTATATTCTTATATACATCAATGCTCCAGATAAGGGGGTTATCCATATCCTAGGCAAAGTGCTCTTAATTTCAGTCAACCCTCTTTATACTGACACTCGATACAAGGACAAAATTCATTACAATGACAATTTGACTGTCATGAAACTTTTGCTTAAGAGGTAACAATTACCGTATTCGATCTAATTACCGCACATACCCCTATAAGCGCACACTCATGAAATTCCGTAGTCTTCAGATTACAGCCACTGTACTTTTTATTTACTTTTTTTATAAAGGCATATGTTGTGGTTCTCATTTGAATTGCATCAACTTGTCGATGCAATTCAAATGAGTACCCACAACATATGCCTTTATAAAGAAAATCAGAAAAAAAAAAATTGCATAATCATCATCAAATAAGTCCTTTTCTGATCTTTTTATAGTATATCCTTAATAGGTAAAGGTACATATTTTATCACATCTGAGTGTTCCCAGTAATTTTGAAAAACCTAAGCGCACAGTGCGGTAATTAGGTCAAATACGGTAATCACAAATTATGCAAGAATATCGTATTTAAAAGAACATATATTTTGGATATTTGTTAGAATTGCTACAGTGAGGTGATTCTAACAAATATCCAAAACATGTTTTATAAGGAAATCAGAACAATACAAGACCTTTCTTATATATCAGTCTGCTTATTAAGTATTCAGTACAACAGCAAATTCATTTTAATGGCAACATCTTCGGGAACAAATACTGTTGTTGTAAGGAGGGTTCACTTTAGTACCACAACATACCGTATTCGATCTAATTACAGCACATACCCCTATAAGCGCACAGTCGAGAAATTCTGTAGTCTTCAGATTACAGCCAGTGTAATTTTTCTTTACTTCTTTTTAAAAGCATATGTTGTGGGTACTCATTTGAATTGCATCTACTTGTTGATGCAATTCAAATGAGTACCCACAACATATGTCTTTATTAAGAAAATCAGAAAGAAAAAAAAAATCGCATAATCATCAAATAAGTCCTTTTCTGATCTTTTTATAGTGTATCCTTAATAGGTAAAGGTACATATTTTATCACATCTGAATGTTCCCAGTAATTTTGAAAAACCTAAGCGCACAGTGCGGTAATTAGGTCAAATACGGTAGTCACAAATTATGCAAGAATATCATATTTAAAAGAACATATGTTTTGGATATTTGTTAGAACTGCTTCAGTGAGGTGATTCTAACAAATATCCAAAACATGTTTTATAAGGAAATAAGAACAAAACCAGACCTTTCTTACATATCAGTCTGCTTATTAAGTATTCTATACAACAGCAAATTCATCTTAATGGCAACGTCTTCGGGAACAAATATTGTTGTTGTAAGGAGGGTTCACTGTAGTACCACAACATAGGTTTTTGTGGAGAAATAAGAAAAGAATCAATACTTTTAGGTTGAACATTACGAGAACATGCCTATTCAAATATATAGCAAAAATTAACTCCAAAAACTGAAAATTTTTAGATAAAAAATGCTATTATTTTTCTTATTTCTGCTCAAAACATAGATTGTGAGTACTCGTTAGAACCGCCTCGGCAAGGCGGTTCTAACAAGTACCCACAATCTATGTTTTTGAGCAAGAATAAGAAAATAATGTATACCCCTGTAAACCCCAGTTTTACTATATGAAAGTGGGGTTTGAGGGGGTAAAAATTATATAGGTATGTTTTCGTGATGAAAAAGTGCTGAAGTTGTCTGAAGCTTGAACATAGTTCTTGATAAGGTGCTTTTTCCAACCAAAAAATATCTAAGATATTTTTCTTATTTTGCAACCAAAACATATATTGTGGGTACTCATTAGAAGCGCCTTACCCAGGCACTTCTAATTAGTACCCACAACATATGTTTTCATTGAGAAATAAGAAAAATATTTACCTGATACCCACTCTTATCTAGACCTATGTATGAACCATGTATAGAGTTAATAAAATGTGACCTGGTTTTCCGTTTATCCTGAGCAATGCCCCAGTTTTGAGGAAAAGTATAGCAAAGTTAAACAAAACCTTGGTCGCCGATGCCATCCCGCCAAGTCAATAACATTCTTTTGTGCAGATTTGATCATGAAATATTTTCTATTGCCATTCTTTTCCTTCCGCTGATTAAAGAAGGGGCCAGTTGTCAGTTTCTGGTGAAAGAATGTGCACAATACTGGTTAACTGCCTAGAGGACTAAGCCTACCCTGTAAGAGTGTGGTTAGATAAACTGACAACGCTCAACATGACCACATTGGATTGACTGACTGGGCCTTAAAACCTCAACACAAACCAAACAGCTGTATGAATCTGTTTTAGCTCTGCCTGACGTTATAATAGCATTTGGTACAAGGTCTTTATGCTATTTTTGTTTTTGCAGACTCCTGGCACAAATCAGTATATGGTCACTGTTGACGGATTTAATGGTATTCAAAAGGATGGCTGGCTTTTTCAACTAGCGATCGTGAAGTTCAACACCCAAATTCCACTGGAGACAGAATTAAGCTTGTGACAGTATAACACTCATTTTGTATAGAGCCTTTTATTATTAAACTTCTATTGTCTTGATATGACTTAAATGATTTTTTGTGTTGAGAGGGGCGGAAAATACCAAATCCTCATCATGGTATATGATGTGTAGTTCAAGAATAGGGTTCTTATGACATATTGTGTGAACAGTAAATGCCTAGATCAGCCCGTGCACCCCTGCCATCTGATCAGGACCTCTACTATAGTCTGCAGGCTGATCTGGGGCTTATTGCCTACATATGGCACAAGGGTGATTTTCTTGCATTTCTCATCATTTGTGTTATATCTTTGGGATGGTGTTAAACCATTGCATGTTGAGTTACATTTTCAGCAGATGACTTGGATATATCTTAAGAATCTTATTTTTTTTCCAGAAAACAGGATTTGACATTTCATGCAAATTGTCTCCATTGGAGACAATTTGCATGAAATGTCAATCCTGTTTTCTGGGAAAAATAAGAAATTTAAAATAATCAGTTTTTTGAATACTGTGAATTTATCATCTGCTGCATAAGCCCAGAGAGTGGTAATAAAGGTTAACTGGCAATGTAAATGGGATTATGCATTGTCATGTGCGGCCAGATTGTACATTTAAAATGTGATCAAGCAATAATTTCTATGGTCATTGTCCCCCTTCTTCTGATTCAAGAAAGGCAGTTGTCAGTTGCTGGCAAAAGTGAGTGCACAAGTACTGGTATCTACTTAGAGGAATAAATCTACCCTAGAAAAAGTGTATTAAATCTACCCTGGAAAAAAGTTATGTTAACTGACCGCTCTGCTTGACATGACCTTAATAAATGTGAAAGAATGTGCACAAGTATTTGTTAACGGCTTTAATACAGGACTAAGCCTGCCAAGGAAAAAAATGTGGCTAGGTAAACTGATGGCGCTGGACATGACCCAAATGGGTTGACTGGGCTGTACAACCTCAACACAAAGGAACAAAAATGGTACTAGCCTCTTTTTCTCTTGGCGCTCAGCATTTAGAAAATAGAGCTAATACTGATCAGCCTGGTGTCAGTTTAATGTCAGTTTAATGGCTGAAATATCATGACGTGTCTAGGGCATGACATTTCACCAAGACAGCATTCTAAATAAGTGTGAAGCTCCTTGTCACACCCAGATACCGTCACGATATGATTGAAGATTTTTTAAAGTGTTGTAAAATCAAAACAAAACAAACATTGTAAGCCAGAGCCAAACTGTGTAGACCTAGAGCAGGAAGAAAACAGTGTCTATAGTTTGCCACTCTTTTAATTTTTAGATGCATCAACAGGTAGTTAAATGGACTTGTTCAAATTATAGGACAAGTATGGTAAGAAGTTAATTGTCATCTGCTTTGTCATCTGCTTTAGATTTTAAGTCATTTTTGCAAACAGTGCGGACCTAGATCAGACTTCCTCTAGGAGCAGTCTGATCAGGGTCCACATGTTTGCCTGTATGCAAAAACTGATTTGGAAAGTGTGCAAGAATGTTCAGCAGATGACATAAACAGAGGACATTTTCAGATGCAGGTTTTCTTGGCATTTTAAGGTAAAGCTATTAGAATATTTCTACAAGATTTTTGTATTGAATTGTGAAGAGGAAAGGCTGTGGTCAGATTATGCAGTTTAGTCAGTTTTTTGGTCCAAGTACAGGAAAAAATGATTTGCCAGTGTGCATCATATAATGGTTGCAAATGATTTGAGCTGTGCCATGAGGAAATGTACCTTCAGGGCATAAAGGAACAGTACAGATCTAGATAACCTATTGGAACTATATAGTCTGATCAAAGACTTTATTACTATACTTATAACGAGCTTAAGCCACCTGCAAAGCAGGTCGCCACCTGCAAAGCAGGTGGTGCAGCTTAAGCTCTTACTATAGGTATAGTGAGTCTCTCACATACTATGCAGAAGAGTTTGCATGCAGCAGTTGACTGGTTTCCCATATCTACAGCGGAGTGTATCGACTTAATGTTGAACCCGAAAACCAACGCTAATAAGGCCAGAGCCATTGGCCTCACTGGCTACATGTATTAACGCGTCAAAAATACCTGTTCATTGAAAATTGACATGTAATTACATGTCATTATGTGGAATAAACATGTAATAACATGTAAAATTTTACATGTCAAGTCTCTTCTCATCAGTTGTTCTCTCCTTTTTGATTTTTATGTACTTACATGTAAAAGCCCGTAAATGGATGGGCCAATACTCCGCATTATCTGGCATTACATGTAAAGACACGTAAATACATGTCTTTACATGTTTTTCTGAGGAAAGGAAGGTTTCCAAAAAATATGATGATCAGATACGCTCCACTGCAAACATGGAAAGCCAGTCAGCCGCAGCAAGCAATCTCATTGGCTGAAAGAATCATATACCCAATGAAACAGGATACATTTGACACAGATGACTGCAAGACAGATCTGCATTTTAGCTGCCATTTTTAATCTGAGATTTCTCTCGCATTAAACAACATTTTCATGTATTTAAGGGTAAACACTGAAGTATTGCTGTACAAAATGGATTGCATTCCTACAGCACATAACAGGAATTATGCATAGGGAAGAATATATATCGCCTACATGATAAAGGTAGGATATGCGGTGATTTCAGCTGACTGGCGATCAGCTGATTGTTCATACTTTAGCAACTTTCGTTTGCTGTACACACATGCTGCACAATGATTTGCTTGTCAAATTGTGTTGTAGCTTGTGTTATTGATAAACATCCTAAGCATCCATAAAGTTAATACCTAGAAACCGAGATGCATTGTATACATAATTGATGGCAGTAACAATGTCGTGGAGAGTACTACGCCCCACCACTAAAGCCCAAAAGCCGAGGCAGACCGATTGATACTGACTTATTGGTTGCATGCCATTTTGTAAATGCCTGTCAAATTAGTGGTGTTTTTAGGACATGCTTCCATTGTACCCTGAAGCCTGAAGGCGTCAAATTTGGATATCACGGATGGCAGATTTTAGGTGATTCAGATTGGGTAATATAGCATATTTAGTATCAAATCAACCTCTTTTCACTTGCCTCACTTTTAAATATGTAAAACAAAACATATATACAATATAATATACAGTAGTTTTTTTTTTGTATTTACAGAGAAAATAAAACTTGATATTTCATGTGAATCATCTGCTAGGCAGAGGATTGACATCAAAAAACGATAAAAAAAAAAAATCAGAATATTGTCTGATACAATATATTTTGCTTAATGCTTTAAGGGGTTAAAATGTCCTCCCACCATTTAGGCATTGTTGACATATGTAAAGATGATTTCGCTACAGAAAATATTGCAAAAAAAAAAAAAAAAAAAAAGACAAGACTTGCACTTAGCGTTCATATTATCACAGAAAATCTGACTAATAGTTTTCTGTCATGAACAATTTGATCAAATTACCATACTTACCTTAAGTGTTTGGACAGGCAAATCTACGCAAACAGTATAAACCCAGATTAGATGCATTCTACGGTGTCAGATCAGTATCTACACTGTTTGTCACTCATCCAGCAATTTTAGACACATTTACCGGAGCAGATTTTCTTGTCCAATAAACTTTTTTACTTCATGAATATGGCATATTTAATGTTTAGCAAACTGGATAAAATTTTCAGCAGATGATATAATATAGTTTTTATTTTTCCTAGAAAACAGGTTTTGACATTTCATGCAAATTATCTCTTTTCTCCAATGCAGACAAATGGCATGAAATGTCAAACCCTGTTTTCTAGGAAAGCTAGAAAAAGATCATCAATTTGTCACCTGCTGAATTAGCCCTGTGTGGTAAAGGACAGTGACGTATTTTTCATTTACATGGGCATTGATTTTTTGTTTACCAAACTACTTTAGCAAAGAAATTTGCACATGTAAATAAGACCTTATTTGGTTCCCTTTTTAACATATACCACTCCCTCAGCACTTTCTGTGGAAGAAAAATTGACATTATGTTTCTTACTTTTCTCCTAAAATATGCTTTGACATTTTGTGCAAATTGTCTTAAAAATGACAATTTGCATGAAATGTCAAAGGCTATTTTCTGGGATAATTAAGAAAAATATTTCAGAATGTTGTCTGTTGAAAGTTGGATCCAGCATGCTAAGCATTTAGGGAGATAAATCAGGAACATTTACATGTACTTAAAATTATCTACAGTATTCAGACACCTTAATTACTTGTCATTTTTTTTTCAATAAATATGCTATTTTATATTTTATATTTTATAAGTCATTTTGACACACTGACTTAACATCACGAAAACATACCTATACAATTTTGACCCCCTTAAACCCCACTTTTATATAGTAAAACTGGGGTTTACAGGGGTATACATTATTTTTCTTATTTCTGCTCAAAACAAAGATAGTGGGTACTCGTTAGAACTGCCTCGGCGAGGCAGTTCTAATGAGTACCCACAATCTATGTTTTGAGCAGAAATGTGAAAAATATCAGAATTTTTATCGGAAAATTCTTGAGATTTTTGGTGGTGAAATCTCCAATATATTTGTATAGGCAAGTTTTCGTAATAAGATGTTGTTTAAAAGGTTCTGAACAGACTGCTCCTTTATGGGTCTACACAGATTGCCTAGGTATGTCTGTCCAATATATAGCATCACGAAAACATGCCTTTATACTTTTGACCCACTTAAACCCCACTTTTATATAGTAAAACTGGGGTTTATAGGGGTATACATTATTTTTCTTATTTCTGTTCAAAACATAGATTGTGGGTACTTGTTAGAACCGCCTTGTCGAGGCGGTTCTAACGAGTACCCACAATCTATGTTTTGAGCAGAAATATGAAAATTATCAGAATTTTTCATCAGAAAATTTTCATTTTTTGGTGATAAAATTTGCAGTATGTTTGAATAGGCGTGTTTTCGTAATGGATAATAAAGGGTTTTTTTGTCCCCCAACTATGGGGGAGGGGAACGTATTATTTTTGGTGCAGATCCAGTTGGCATCGACATTGGCGTTGGCGTCACACTTTCTTGTCTGCACAATATCTTGTGAAACAGTGGTTGAATTCTTACCAAATTTTCATGGAGAATATAATTGGGACATAACAAAGAATTGATTAGATTTGGGTGACCTTGGTCTAATTTTCATGGTCAAAGCACTAGAAAAACTGAAAATTTTTGGTGGTGGGGACATCTGTTTTCTCTGAAAACACTGTTACTATTTATTTTTAACCTTAGCCCTCTCTGGACAAGCACTGTAGATGACAAGTTGATATTGTTTCTTATTGTCTATGAAAATAGGGGTTGACAGTTCATGCAGATTGTCTCCTACTTGCCTGGAAAAATATTTCAGATTGTAAGTTTTACCTAGCATGCTAAGTGTAATTTTTATGGAGAAATAAGGAAAATATCGCTGAAGCTCTTCTAATGAGTACCCACAACATGTTTTTATGCAGAAATAAGGGCAGTATAGCCAAGGCTTTTCTAATGAGTACCCATAACATGCGTGTTTGTGGAGAAATAAGATAAAAAAATATTCACCTGGTACCCTCACTTACCTGGAGCAGTGGGTCGGTATTTAGGGTTTAGCATATTAACCCTAAATATACAGACACCTTAATACCTTACCATACTTGTCCTAAATTTGAAGAAATCCCTTTGATTGCCTTTTGGTAATTTTAGAAACTGCTGGATGAGTAGCAAACAGGGCCCATTTGTTTAAAGCTAACGATATCGTTAGTTAACGATTCATTAAAATTTAAATCAAGTGATACGCAAATATGCTGAAATTTTTTACTGAAAAAATGTGAGTAGCTTTTGCACATTTTTTCAGCAAAAAATATCAGAATATTGTGTATTGAATCCGCTAAAATAGTTAACGAAATAACCCTTAACGAGCTCGTTAAGCTAACGACGCTTAGAACAACTGGGCCCAGATTTTTTTTTATTTTCCTTTGGATCACAGACATTTTGGCTTCTTGGAAAATTGAGTTCTAATTGGCCAAAGGGTGAGCTGTGAGGTGTGTGCAACCCTGAGGGCTGCATTGCTGTCATGAGGAGTAGTCTCCATACAGCCGAGACTCAAATGTTCTTTTTTGTGTTGTCAAAGCAATCTTTAAAGATTTTTGTTTATCCAGTGGTGTCTAGCATCCAAATTTTGCCCGTATTATGTTAATATGTATTAGGTCATGACGATTTGTCAGGCACGAATGATTTTTCTCCCTTTCTTATTTTCCATATTATGCCCCTTTGATCAATTTTTTTCCAGAATTCTTGTATGCGACATAACTCAGTAACTATTAGGGATATCTTCATGCAACTTTATAAGAATATGTATTAGGTCAAACGAGGTGTCGCGCACAAGATCGATTGTTCCCCTTTCTTAGTATCCAAGTTATGACCCTTTGATCATTTTTTCCAAACATTCTTGTAAGCTCCGTAACTCAGTAACCATTGGGGATATCTTCATGCAATTTTATAGGAATATGTATTAGGTCAGGACGACGTGTTGCGTAAAAAAATGATTGCTCCCCCTTTCTAGTTACCAGTTATTATTCTAACTACCCATAAGCAAATTAATTGTTTAGGCTATTCTCATTCAATCCATTATGGTATAACCCTTTGAAATATTTTAATGAAATTTTGCAGGAATGTATCTAATAATAGGACAATATATAATGAGCAAGAACCACAACTCTGGCTTACTTATGTCCTGAATTATTTGCCCTTTAACTAAATTTTCTTTTCCTTCTCTAATTCCTCAACCATTTTAAATATTTTAACGAAACTTATTGGTGCTGTGTATATTGGTAAGGGAATACATTAGAACCAAGAATAGTAACTCTAGTGTACTTACTTTATAAATTATTTCCCTTATTTGACTTCTGCATTTCTCAACGCCTGTGTCACTTCATCCTGGAAGCTTTTTTTTATTTATACTAACGGAATTGTTTTAATATAGGTGCAATCATTAATTACAGAGTTGCTATTCCTGTTTGTCTGCCTGTCCATATTTTAGCCATACGCATAGTGTACATTGGTTACAATTCCTTTAAAATGTTGGCCCCACTGTCTTAGCAAACAGGCGTATTATGCGCCACTTGCGAAGTTCTTTTTTTTGTTTTGTTGTTATTTGGTCAGATATTTAAGTATAGGGAAAACAAATCAGCCAAAGGCTCATATGAGCTTATTGTATAGCCGTGCTTCTGTCGTCCGTCCTCTGTCCGAAACCACTTCTCCCTAGATGCAGCAAACCTATTCCTATTTTCCCAGGAGGGAGAAGTCCATTCTCCCAAAATTTCTGGGCCAGCTTGGACCCTGAGGTTACAGTTCACCAAATATCAGCGGAGTTATGCCCCTTTGTTTTTTTTTTTTTTTTTTCGTTTCTAATTAACTCCACTTACAGTTTACATCCAGAGCACTGAATTATACAGGAGTCAGTTTATGTGCTACATCTTATTAATTGTCACGGCCGTATAATACCTCCGCTTGCGGAGCTCTTTTATATTTGTTCCTACAGAATGTTACATTTGAGCTACAAGTCAAACATAACCTTTTGATAGTTTTCCATAAATCCTTAAAAGACATAATGAAGACTTCAAGACATGTTTTTTGGCAGAAATTAAAATACTGAGCCTTTCATCATCATCCTTCCATCATCTTGATCAATATGACTTAAATAATGTTGAAAGGGATGTAAAACAACAAATCATTATCATTATCACCTTATCAAAAGCTATAGTAGTGTATTGGGTCCAGGATCTTAAAGGTTGCTAAAGGTTGATTACGGAACAAATTTTGATATAACCTTACTTTTTGTTGTCTAAAAATACTATTTCCAAATGAAATTAAGCTGTCCCTAGTTTGCTATAAAATGCTATTGTAAAGTATTATTAGAGAAAATATTGTTTAAGTATGTAGTTTCTGGCCTGATTGGCAACTTCAAAGGTCCAGACATGTTTACGGTACGTATATGTAAAATTGTTAGCCATTGCTGTAGATACGACTTTTTTTCTACCATAATGTTTTGATATTTGTCTTGCTTCTAAATGACCACTATCTTGTTAGTACCTAGATGTTTTTGTGAATAAGAAAAGTACTTATAAGGTTATCTTTCTTGTCTAGAGCCAGTCTCCATAGCACAGTCGGTAGCATGTCCGTCTTGTGTTATGTTATTTTGTTCTTGTGTTTTTCAGTCCTTTTAGCATTGCGACTACCTTTCTTGAGGAAGAGAGAGCTAATCTTAGTGTTTTTGTACGTTTGTTCGGATTGCGCTTGTTTAGTTTTGTATGTGTCCTCTTCATCTTGGTGTCTTGGAAGGATGTAGTTTATAATTGTGGCACTCCCTGGTCTTTTCTATGATCTTTTCTGGCCACACTCACGGCTGCTTATCTCCACACGCGCAGCACCGTCTTGTGAAAAGAAAACCGCGAGATCTTCCGAAGGTGGTTGCGGAGAGTCAGTTTATGTGGCATTGAAAGTAGGTAACAGTTGAAATAAGGCTGACATTTTGGCATGATCGTCGATATCCAAAATCGACGGATGTAATTCAACCTCGTATTTAGTCTCCCATATAATCAGACCGGAAATGTAGCCCTATAAGCGAATACGGAACAGACATCCTTTTTTCTTTCGATGCAAGGGTGACCATCAGATTTCGCCGTTTTGGTGACAGACAGGCATGTAAAACTCCAGTTCCTGGAGATATTACAAACCTCTGGTTACGTACATTACAATGGTAGTGACGGTTTAACATGTTACTATGTAGTTCAAAAGAAAATACATGTATATCGCATTCTTTTGCCATTGTACAGAAACTAGGCAGTTTATTGACGGGCGGTGCGGTTTGTACAGAGAGCGGTGGCGAGTTAAGGAATAGGTGGTGATTAAAGACTGGTTTTTCAGCATCGTATTCCTTACTGCCCGTCGCATTTTAGGTATGATGTCTGATCCAGTTACGGCAAATGTGTTCCTGAAGCCTATTTTTCAATCCTAGTGCCATTATTACCCCTTTTTCTTTCTTTCTTGTTGAAAAACCATGGGCTTCTTAATCACAACCTATTTCTTTACTCGCCACCGCTCTCGTCAATAAAATGCGTACTTTCTGTACAACGGCAAAATAATGCTATATATGTTATGAACTACACATTAACGTGTTAAACCTTCACTGAAATGGTGGTGTATTTGACCAAAGATTTGTAATATCTCCAAGAACTGGAGTTTTGAATGCCTGTTTGACGGCACAATCTGAGCACCCTTGCATCGGAAGAAAAAGGCTTTTGTCCCGTATTCGCTTAAAGGACTACAATTCCGGTCTGACTATATGGGAGACTAAATAAGAGGTTGAATTACATCCTACGATCGGCGATCGTGCCAAAAGTCAGCCTGACTCTCCGCAACTACATTCAGAAGATCTCCTTACGATTTTCTTTTCACAACTACGTGTTACGCGTATGGAGATAAGCAGCCGTGATAATGTTCGTGGAGATTGATCATGAAATAACTCTAGGGTCATTTTCCCCTTCCGCTGATTAAATTAGGGCAGTTCTTATTTTGTATTTACTGGCGAAAGTATGTGCACAAAGTATTGGCGAATGGCTTAGAGGACCAACTGTATACAGAAAAAAAATAGGCTGACTGGCTCGACATGGCCTTAACAGTGTTGACTGGTCCGTAAAATTCCATCTCTTGTCTGGAGCTATGTAGGCCATGTCTATTCCATTATATAATTCGGTGAAGAAGATGAGTTTTAACCTTTACCACTCTCTTGGCATTTTCAGGAGACGACAAATTGATGATATCCAGAAAACAGGATTTGACATTTCATGCAAACTGTCTAGGAGACAGTTTGCATGAAATTTTATATCCTGTTTTCTGGGAAAAATAAGAAAAATAATTCAAAATGTCGTCTGCTGAAAATTTTACCCAGAGTGCTAAGCGTTAAGTACACTAAGACAGACTAAAGCAGTATACGAGTTTGCTAGAAACGGATCAAATTGAAATCAAATTTAAATGCCAAATGCTTTTGGAAATTCACATATGGCTACACCTGTATATCCCGTTTTTACTTTATATTATGTGGGAACATGGGACTTGAGCTTAGATCGCTAAATAGTCGCCCAAAAATGTCCGTGTGTGTAAACTGAAGGGAGCTTAACTAACACTAACCTTATCTCTATATATATAACTAAGGGTAACAAGCTGGCGCATAGCCTCTAAAAACACAAAACGACCTTTTGACATACGAGACCAGTGTAAATCCCCACCATCCTACGAATCGCCCATTCAAATAGAAAACTGCCTACCGATATATCTGACCAGCATAAACCCAGACCAGCCTGCGCATCGCCTTCAAAAACGAAAAAGCGCGTGCGTATAATATATTGAATCTGCGTAAACCCAGACCAGCTTACGCATCACCCATCCGAATAGAAAATGGCCGAATGATATATGGGACCAGCGTAACCCGAGACAAGCCTGCGCATCGCCACTACATGTAGAAAATGTTCTCAGACAAATGGGACCAGCGTAAATCCAGACTAGCTTGCGCATCACTTTCCAAAAGGAAACTTCCGTATGAAATGTTTGACCAGCGTAAACCCAGACCAGTCTGCGCATCGACTTCTAAAATGAAAGCCGTGTTATATATGGAACAAGCGTAAACCCAGACCAGTCTGCGAATCGCCACTTCAAATAGAAAACGGCCGTATGACATATCACTAAAAATTCCCGTAGATTTTACGGTAAAGTCACTGACAAGTGGCTGCCAGTGTGGTTATCGTTACTGTATGGCCACATGTAAACATTTTGCAGGAATTATCTGGCAGAATGGAGTAAATGTAGGTAGACTTCAGATAAGTGCTGTAGTTCACATCCCTAGTGTGCCCTGCGTTACGCCTCTTGTCCTACTATGCCCTATCTAGTGAGGCGATTCCTGTAAATAACCAACGGGCGCCCGTAAAATATAACGGTAAATGCGCTGCCAGCCAGTTGCCAGTTACTTTACCGTAAAGTCTACAGGATTTTTTTACAGTGTATTGGACCAGTGTAAACCTAGACCAGCTGCACATTGGCCATTCAAATAGAAAACGGCCGTATGACAAGGGACCAGCATAAACCCAGACCAGCCTGCGCATCGACTTCCAAAAAACAAAATGGCCTTCTAACACATGAGAGGAGGGTATACCCTGACCAGCCTGCGCTTCGCCTTTCAAATGGAACATGGCCGTATGACATGACGGCCGCACAGAAAAGGGTCATGTACGTGCCTTCAAACTATTTAGGCGTTTTGATGACCAAGAAAGAATATAACAGTTAAGCACCATTCGTTGACGGTCCATGCACTGCAAATCAAAGATATGAAGGCTGGTGGGGTATTCTATGGAGACAGTGTCTACATTTTTAGATAGAGCTGCTAAAAGTTTTACAATATGAAGAAGTTTACCATGGCGACCTCTTAGACAAAAAGCTGGTTGATTTTTGCTTTACAGTAATAATATGGGTAAGAAAATTATACGTTAATAATCATTATTATAGCTCATCCTGTTTCGCGTATTAAAATTTTTATTTTATTATAGTAAAGTCAGGATGTAGTGCATTTGAACGCGTATGAGACATGCAAATTAAGGATTTTTTTTTTTCTAATCTAGCAAACGGGGCCCAATTGTTCAAAACTAACAATGTCGTTATTTAAAGTATCGTTAAAATTTGATCATTATATATGACATATATGCTAATATTTTTACTTTATAAAACTTTACTAGTTTATATGCATTTCAATAGCAAAAATTAGACAGTTTTCCCAAGTTTAGGATCCGATTACATTTCATTTAGAAAAAATATTTTCAAGACAGTAATGATGGGTCATGAGAGGTCCGCAGCAATAAAAAATGCAGTTAACTAAAACTTTATTTTCCTTCATTTTGTAGGTGAATTAATATTTCTACTGTTAGAGGTCCTGGTTTGTTGGAAAATACATAGCTGAGAAGTTTCAATGCCGGAAATTCGACCCTCTTTTATTAACATGTTTTACTCCATATTTGTTTTTTTTTTTTATTGTTAATATTGTTTAGATCCCGTTCGAAATTATGAAGAAAGAAAAAAGTAAATTCCCTTTAAAGATCATTTGTAAAATGTGCCAGTTTGAATAAAATACCAAAACCTACAAAAATCGATTTTTGGTGGTACCATGGAATAAGCAAGAAGATTGTTATATATGTATCCGTATTCTCCCTTGCATGCAGGTAGATCTTCCGTATTTTGTCCTTTAAGAGCGGTTGTTCCTTGCCTAAAGAACATCACAACAAATCACATGAAAATGACTAAACGAAAACAAATCAATAAATAAAACGACGTAACACACTTGCAAAAAGCCAAATCCCAACAGGACGCTTTGGGTATTCATGCCTTCTTGTCTCTGCACACTATCAAAAATCTCAACCACATTAACCAAAGATCGCGGTCACATTGAGTGGCTATGGTAGGACCGTATGAACATTGAACTTACGCATATAGAATTCTATAGGTTTTCTTATACCCCGCCACAAACTCTGTTGTCATTGATATGAAAAGAACATTCAAGTTTTACAAAGATCGTTTTTCATTTGTTATTATTCCTACGAGACTGGTACGGAAAGCGAGCACAGTTAAAATCATTTAAACCGTAAAGCGTGTCTGTTAACCCAGAAAGCATTCTTCTTAATCCGGAGAATATAGTTTTATAGTCTCAGCCAAACTGGTTCGAAAACTTATCCAGTTGTCTCAAGTCTCACTGTTTGTGAGCTCCTTATCTGAAAGAGGAAGTGTTCTTAGATTGGTAGAAAGAACATTGCTTTTAGAAGGGAATAATGGACTGTGTCATATCACTAGGACTGGTACTGGGGCAGTAGCAGACTGTATTAGTAGGACTGGTACTTGGACAGCAGTGGAGTGTGTCGTATCAGCGGATTGGTACTGGGCAGTTGTGAACTGTATCATATCAGTAGGATCGGTACTTGGACAGTAGTGGAGTGTGCGTATCAGTAGGATTGGTACTGGGCAGTCGTGAACTGTATCATATCAGTAGGGTTGGTACTTGGACAGTAGTGGAGTGTGTCGTATCAGTAGGACTGGTACTGGGCAGTCGTGAACTGTATCATATCAGTAGGATTGGTACTTGGACAGTAGTGGAGTGTGTCGTATCAGTAGTCATGGTACACAGGCAGTGGTGAACTGTATCATATCAGTAGGACTAGTACTGAGATGGTAGTGGACTTTAGGATATCAGTAGTCAAGATACTCGGACAGCTGTAAGTTTTCAGATCATTCACCGTTATCCCTTGATATATGATCCTTTTTAGATCTACTGAAATGTACTTATCAGATTCTGCAGCATTGTGTTTGAAAGTATTTATCGGGCCCGTGAAAACAAAAACTACTTCCCGCTTGACAATTACACTGAAATAGGGCTACAGGAACTACGACAGTTTTTTTTTTTTTTTTTGTTTTTAATCAGCGATTGACCACATCAGCTAACCTACTTACTGCAATTCTGGTGCTAATAGTTTAACTAAAAGAACAAAACGAACCTGGTATTTCTAAGGATACTGCATTCAGTTTGTAGAAGTAGCTGCAATACAAATGCTACGTGTATTATAACGTTTTAAGTATGGAATTTACGGCATTTGGAAATAATAAAAAATATGATTACCTATCCATCGTTAATAACATCAATAGCAGCAAACGTCAAAATTCGAGAAAATCAGGCAAATTGCCAGGAATTGCAGCAAGCCCCGTTTTGGGGACATCTTCACAAATGGAATTTGCTTTCAGAAAACGCGGGAACTTTTTTTCCTATTCATAATTATTTGCCAAACGTTTAACTATTAGTATTACTTATAATAATAATAATAATAATAATAATAATACTGATAATAATAATAATAATAATAATGTTATGTTGTGCCATATTATTTGAGAATTTAAAGTACAGATAAGAACACACAAACAAACGTTTAGCCGAAAAGACTATCGTAATGTTTTAAAAGAAAACAGAGATTTTCCTGATAACCGCTGTATTTTGGTCTGGATTATTCGCAACTGTTACCCGGATAAACGTTGTTCCGGGATAACAGTACTACAGATGTGCAGGACTGGTGGGGCACATTCTCAGACACCGGTGATGAGGCTGCTAATTTGACCATGATTCTGATTCAACTGATATTTTATAATTCGTTATATGACTGATTTTAATTGCAATGTTTTGAGCAAAGAAAATATAAAACGTAATCTATAAATATTTACAATCCCAAAGAAAGGTATAACAATGAGTAGAAATACTAGTAAGTACTAAATTAATGACACAAACGCACATGGTTCCCATACACAATCTTGCTTGATTGTTCCGACGACTATGGGTGATGCTGCACCAATCTATAGACCGTATGTTTCAGATATATTCGCGGCGACATTGCGGAATGTTTCACAAATATATCCGAAAAGGTCTGAGATGCTATACTTAGTCATCTTTTACCTAAATACGGATGTTTCACAAATATATCCGAAAAGGTCTGAAATGCTATACTTAATGACTTTTACCTAAATACGGATTTTAGGTGGACTCGTCTAACCTTTGACATAACAGTTAACATTCGTCCAGTATCAACTAAGTTCATTGCTTTAAAGAAACGCGATATGCCTCGAGAGAACTGACACACGAGTGTGACGTCAGCCGCGCATAAATGTATGTTGCAGGTAGCCAACACTGCCACTGTATAGGTTGTGCGTCAGTTTGTGAAATATTAGGTGTAGGCTGGCACCTAAATGTAAATAGTAGAAATATTAGATGTATCTGAGTGACAGTGGGCTTTAATATACCCGAGCTTCATGTCCTACTATTATTGTACAGACAGAAATTTCGAGAGTTTAACAATTTCGAGCTCATTCAAACCGAAGTTTTTTTGTAGGCTGAATGTTTTAAGAAACAAGGCAAGTACTCCAATCTGCAATTCCTCTGTCCGACCCACTGAATGCAGCATTTTAGTCAGTTAGAGAATATAAATATACCTTCCCTCAAGTAAAAGGTGTCGTTTTCAATGCAGTGATCATTTCGAGTGCCCACATTATTCCAAAACTTCAAAGGGAAATATGAAGTTGTGATATCACAAAATCAGTTTTGTGATATCACAAATTCACTCCTATTTAGTGATATCACAAAATCGAATTAGTGATATCACAAAATAGATTTTGTGATATCACTAAACAGAAATGAATTTGCGATATCATTAGATCGAATTAGTGATATCACAAAATCGATTTAGTGATATCATCAAATAGAATTAATGATATCGCTAAATAGAATTAGTGATATCCCAAAATCAGGCCCATTTTGTGATATAACAAAATTCGATTTTGTGATATCACAAATTCTATAATGTGATATCACAAAATCAATTCAGTGATATCAAAAAATAATTAGTGATATCACAAAATAATTAGTGATATCACAAAACAGATTTTGTGATCTCAAAAATAGAGAATTATAGTAAAACGGCGCCTCATACTAATCATGCACACGTTCCTGTTCGAAGCTCAACAGTCCGACTTTCATCTTATTTTGATCCCACTGTCGAAGGTTTAGACGTCTCAACGTGTTGATTCGAGTATACAGGCCTGCTATGAGGCGGCCTGTCAGGCACTCAAAGCACAAAATAAGTTCAATGTGTTTACATTGTGCTAACCGTCCTTAAATACCGCAAATTAGATTGCAGTCGATCTGCCATATTGCAATATATACGAATCAGCCAATCACGGTGTCTGATTAAATTGTGCGAACAAGATAGTAG
This sequence comes from Anodontia alba, assembly GCA_964016985.1. Lineage (NCBI taxonomy): Eukaryota > Metazoa > Mollusca > Bivalvia > Lucinida > Lucinidae > Anodontia > Anodontia alba. The sequence continues at coordinate 35,171,678 of OZ024830.1, forward strand.
GTTGTCCGGACAAGAAAAAAACATTGTCAAAGAAAGATCTTATCTTATACTTGTGCGAACAATATATTATCTTGTGCGGACAGTATATTATTGTGTGCAGACAAGATCATAAGTTGTCCGAACAAGATATGTTGTGATCACAAGATATTATTTTGTGTGGACAATACGTTAACGTGTTCGGATAACTTAATAGCTTGTTCGCACAAGATATCGTGTCTGCACACGATAATAAGTTGTGCGAACAAAATATCTTACAATATACTATCTTGTGCAGACAATATAATATCTAGTGCGAACAAGATATTAAGTTGCCCAATTTTGTGTGTGTGTGTGTGCGTGTGTGGACAACAAGCAGAAGGTTTTAACTTGTGCGGACAAGATATTACCTTGTGCAGACAAGATAATTAGTTTTCCTAACAAGATATTATCTTGTGCAGACAAAATATGACCTTGAGCTGATAAGATAATTAGCTGTCCAAACAAAATATTATCTTGTGCAGACAAGATATTATTGTGTGCGGACAATATACTACATTGTTCGGAAAACTTTATATCTTGTTCGCACAAGATCATAAGTTGTCTGAACAAGACATTTTCTTGTGCGAACAAGTCTTGTGCGGACAAGACTTTTTCTTGTGCAGACAAGATATATTTTTGCAAACAACATACCAAGTTGTTAGAACAAGATAGCATCCTGCTAGAACAATTAATCATCTTGTCTGCACAAGGTAATAGCTGGTCCACACAAGATTATATCTTGTTAGAACAACTAATTATCTTATCGTCACCAGATTATATCTTGTAAGCACAAGATATTATCTTGCTCGGACAAAAAATAAAAATAGCATGTCCCTTCTATGTTTTATAGAATGCTATCTACACTTTGTTTTGTATTTTGTTGCAGAAAAAAATAAATAAAATAAATAAAAATGAAGAAATTCTAACTAGTATTAGAATTTCTAAATCCCTTTAGGTAGTACAGGCCCTTCTCGAATACATTACTCAACAATTATAATAGTTGTATTACTCTGCTACGTTGTACAAAATAAACATAGCGTCCAAGATTAATTAAAATTCGAAACAATGGAGATATTCTACGTTATGTTTCTAATTTCACCATATTCCAGTTTAAGATGTTGATTCGTTTTTTTTTTTTTTTTTTTTTTTTTGTTTATTATTATTATTATTATTATTATTTCTTTATTTAAATTAATTTTGCACGCTGTTTTTATGTTATCGCCTAACCTCTCTCTCTCTCTCTCTCCCTCTCTCTCTCTCTCTCTATGTCTGTTTTTTTTTTTTTTTTTTTTTTGTACCATATTTCGCATTAATTGCTGGTTATAGATTTAAGCTGAGTAAAGGACTTTGAGAATAAAATCAAAAATCAAATATCTACCAGATGACGCACCCCACCCTCCCCCCCTCCCCCCACCGACCAACCAACGTAAACACAGAACGTGGTAATAACGTCGTTTCGACGTCATGATGTCGCTGCGACGTCGAATGTTTGTTTGTGTTGAGGTTTTACGGCCCAGTCAACTCAATGGGGTAATGTCGAGTGCGGTCAGTTTTACCTAACCACACGTTTACTGGGCAGGCTTAGTCCTCTAAGCTGTTTAACCAGTATTGTGTCTGGAGCGTGTAAGATATGATCTAAATGCTCCTCTTATCTGGAGCCCTATCTAGTTTGTACCATATATGCCCCATACTGTTCAGACACATCAACTATCATAAACTTGAACAAGCACATTTGACTATTTGACCAATTATTTTCTAAACAGTAGACCCAGATCAAATTGCTTCTTTTGGAGTCTAAACTGCTTTTTCAGACATATTGATATATTTTCTCTCTAGATATTAAGTTAAATACATCATTCTTTTTTGCCCAACCCACAATCCCCAACCCATGTGTTTACATTTGTATCAGTCCATTATATTAACATTTACCATTCTATAGGCAAGTCTAACGGACACCATTTAGATTGTTTTAGGAAAATAGGTTTTGACATTTCATTCAAGCTGTCTCATAAGGAGCCAATTTGCATGAAAAGTGAAAAACAATTTTTCTGGGAAAAAATTTAAAAAAAAAAAATGTTTTATAATGTCTGCAGCAATTTTTAACCAACATGCTAAGCGTTAATCTTTTGTTGACCAGGGCCCAGTTGTTCAAAGCGTCGTTAGCTTAACGAGCTCGTTAAGGGTCATTTCGTTAACTGTTTTAGCGGATTCAATACACTATATTCTGATATTTTTTGCTGAAAAAATGTGAGTAGCTTTTGCATTGCAAAAGCTACTCACATTTTTTCAGCAAACAATTTCAGTATATTTGCGTATCACTCGATGTAAATTTTAACGAATCGTTAACTAACGATGTCGTTAGCTTTGAACAACTGGGCCCTGACTGCCAGACTAAACATGCGTGACTAAACTATATCACAAAAAGCATGCTTTTTGGTGAGTTATCTCCTGAAATACGGGAGTCTTTGTTCATTTGGTTGTGTCAGAAAAAAACTGCTGAAATATACTTTGGATGATTGTAAGTATTTTTATGCAAATATTATTACATTTTTAAATATTTTTGTACATAATGAATATCTAATTTGAGCCAGCGCATAATCCGCGCAGTCTGATCAGAGTTTTCGCTGATCGCATGTACCTTCTACAGCCTCCGGGCTATACAAAGAGGGGTGCAGAACCCATGCCATACTTGGTGAATGTACAGGCTGATCTGAATATTTGCTGGTAGCACAGGTCTTGTCGTAACTAACTCATTTGCTAATTCATTACGAAAACACGCCTATTCAAATATATAGAAAATTTCACATCCAAAAACTGAAAATTTTTGGATAAAAACTCTGATATTTTTTATATTTCTGCTCAAAACATAGATTGTGGGTACTGGTTAGAACCGCCTCGGCGAGGCGGTTCTAACGAGTACCCACAATTTATATTTTTGAGCAAAAATAAGAAAAATAATGTATACGCCTGTACATCCCAGTTTTTTCTATATAAAAGTGGGGTTTAAGGAGGTCAGAATTATATAGGCATGTTTTCGTGATGGCACTCTAAAAAGCCTTTGGCACAATATAAATCTTGGAAAAAACAACAAAAAACAACAACAACAAACAAACAAACAAAAAAAAAAAAAAAAAAAAGCCTTAAGATTGCACGCCCTTTAGCATGGTTCCAAAGATTTGGTCGCCATAATTCTCAATAGTTGGTTCACTTCTACTTAAACCCCACTTTTTTGTAGTAAAACTGGGGTTTACAGGAGTATACATGTGTACATTATTTTTTCTTATTTTTGCTGAAAACATAGATTGTGGGTACTCATTAGAACCGCCTCACCGAGGCGGGTCACACGAGTACCCACAATCTATATTTTGAGCAGAAATCTGAAAAATGTCAGTTTTTTTGTTTTTTTTTATCTGAAAATGTTCAGGTTTTTGCGGGTGAAATTTTCTATATATTTGAATAGGTGTGTTTTCGTTATGAAGCGAGATATGTTGCAATCAGTGTAGAACCTGATCATATGTCATGTGCTCTGGCATCTGATCTGGATCAACACTGTTTGTTTAGGACCGTCTGTCCAAGCTATTTGGGTTATTATGTACGGTAGTTAACACTTTGTGTGCTGGCTTAACATTTCAAAAGAAGAAATTTTGAATTATTCTCCAGTAAACATGTGTTGACAAGTCATCCGTAGGGTCTCCAATGGAAAGGCTTTTTTTCCGGTTCTAATGCCTACAGGAGAGAAAAAAAGAAAACAAAAAGAAAGAAAAAATACCAGTTTGTTGTTGGCAAACTTTGCTCAGATACTGCTAAAGGTTTTTTTTTTTTTTTTTTTTTTTCTTCTAAGCACTTGGCATATTGGACGACATTTTGCAATATTTCTCTTTTCCCGGAAAAAGGGGCTTTGACTGACGTTTCATACAAATTGTTTCCCAGGAGGACAATTTGCTTAAAAACTTGAAGCCTATTTCTGGAGAAAAATAAAATAAAACAAAAACAAAACAAAATAGCAACAAAAAAGTCTGTTGTCTGCTGAATTAGCCCATACAGTTTGAAAAGTTAACACTGCTGTGTCAGTAAAGCAAATGACATTGTGATTTTTTTCTTATTTCCCCCATGCAGAGTGCCTTACAAGGACCTCTGAAGGTAACATAGGGAGTCTCCCTATGTTTTAGCGGGTTGTCCCAGCTTCCCTGATTTCTCCATACTATTATATTTGGTATTTTTAGGAAGGCACACTTCTATAAAGAAGCAGAAAGCGTGGTAGCTCAGCGGTGAGCGCATTGGCCTCTTGAGCAAAAGGTACCGGGATCGATCCCAGGCTTAGGCAAGGGAATTTTCGGTGTCCAAACACGCTTTCATTCGTGTCATTTGCAGGTATGACATGAAAAACAGTGTGCCGTCCTTCGGATCGGGACGTTAACTGGAGGCCCCCTGTGCAGGGAAAGTCACACCCTGTGCAAGTTAAAGAACCCTACGGTGCTTCGAAATGGTTACTTGTAGGCCTTCATCCTGCAGCCCGGAGTGTACAATGTACACCTACCTAGAATGCCCGAGAGGGCGTATGGCAGTATGTAGAGAAAGAGAAAGAGAAAGAGAAAGAAGTAGCCAAATTGTAAATATTTGTCAAACAGACGCTTTATTTTATTTATATAGGAAGGTAGGGGTATCATTTTAGGAAAAAAATTAAATGATCCAAATTTGGATCTTTTTTTTTTTTTTTTTTTTTCATGTAAGTGAATGTTTATGCATACCCTTATAAAATACACATTTACATTTGGGTATATAGCCAATTATTTGACTACAATTGATGATATAAATGTACTTTTTCATCAGGATAATTAAAACTTGTACTAAACCTCTAACATACCCTATAGCAGTGCTAGGTGATCCGGCTAAGTTTGTTATCATAGAGATAAATATCAGTACGTACGTTTTATACCCTTTTATACAAATTACAGTCGAACTTCAATGGCTCGAACATCTTTGGGACCATGGAATTTTGTTCGACCACCTTAATCCCCTCTTTTATATAGTAAAACTGGGCGTTTAAATACAGGGGTATACATTATGCTCCTTATTCCTGCTAACAACATATATTTTGGGTACTCGTTAGAACCGCCTCGGTGAGGCGGTTCTAACGTGTACCCACAATCTATGTTTTGAGCAGAAATACGAAAAATAAGATTTTTTTTTAATCTGAAAATTTTCAGTTTTTGGAGGTGAAATTTTCTATTATTTGAATAGGCGTGTTTTCGTAATGGTCTACTTAAATTTCCCAGACGGTGGTAAAGGTCAGTCAGTACATTATATATTTTTTTCCTACCTGACTGGCCAGGCTATTTTCAATGACTTTGTACCTGATGAAACATGCTTTTTTGATGAGTTGTATACATGAACCTAAATGTGAAGTCCATGCAGTGTTTATTTTATTTGTGTCAGAAAGAATACTGAAAATAGAAAGATAAAATGTAAGACATTTTTACAGACTTTGTACATGAAGTTGTATTCTATAAATCTTTTTAAAATTTGGATATACACTGTTTTTGTGGCTGCAAGATTTATAGCATGACATATCATAGCTCCAGATAATATACTTTTTTTTTTTTTTTCAAAGAAATGCTCAGATGGATATTTTCCTTACTTCATCATTACTTTATCATTTTAGATACCATTAAAATATCTGGAAGATGGGTGGGATCACGACAATACATTTCCTGTTATTCAAGCAGTATTTGTCTTGATGTATTAGTAAGTTAGTTTGGACATGTATCATATTTTAATACTGGCTTACGGTAGTTTCTCTAAATATTACAGGCGCGTAGCCAGGCGGAAACCGTATGTAGCCTGCCCGGCAGGCACGTGACGTAAATATAACGTCGCCTCAACGTCGATGCAACGTCATGACGTTGCATCGACGTTGAGGCGACGTTATATTTACGTCATGTCGATGCAACGTCATGACGTTGCATCGACGTTGAGGCGACGTTATATTTACGTCATGTACGTTGCATCGACGTTGAGGCGACGTTATATTTACGTCATGTGCCCGCTGGGTGGGCTTCAACATAAATTTGGCAATTTAACCTTTTTTGCACCTCAAACTTGTTTAGATGGCATCAGATGGGTCGGGTCACAGCATTTCCTACAGGACCACATGTCCGCTAAGCAATGACTCAGATCAGACTGCGCTGACCAGAGCCATTGCTTTGCGCTAACTAGCCAAACATCCAAGCTTTCTATTGGCGCACATGTAATCTTGTAGGAAATGCTGTTCCTCGGCTGAAATTTGAGATTCTATTTGCAGGCTTTATCTTCATTAAGTTCCTGGCTACGCCCCTGTATTGGGTCTTTGCCGTACCATCTTTGTCTTAACGCATGAATGAGTCAATGCTGCTAACCGTTTATGTGTCTAAAGAATTGCTGGATGAGCAGCAAATAGTGCAGACCCTGATCAGACACCACATTCATTTTCACTTCTGCGTTGTCTGATCTGGGTCTACACTGTTTGCTAAGGCCTGCCTGTGCTAATATTTATAGCAATTACGTAATATGAATGAAGTTTCTTTGTCACATAAACTAGCTACCTATGACACAGAAACAGTTAGTTATCACACATTGTCTGATCTTCATTTCAGAAAATATGTAATAAAGTGTCTTTACAGATTTTCTGTAATGAAGATCAGACGGGGGTGGTTGGGTGAGGCAAAAGTGTCGTGTATCTTACGTCACCGGAGCATTCAACTGATATTGGCTTACAGCTGGACAAGGCCTGCTATACTTGCAGCAGGTAAGGGTAGAGGTGGGGGGATGTTTTTATTTCTTCTGTTTCTTCACTGTTATTCATTTTCCTTCTTCCCCTATCTCTTTCTTCTCCTCTACTATCTTTTCTATCTATCGTCTCCCTTTCTCTGGGAGACGACACAAAATGACCCACGGGTTGACGTATCGTTAAACCCCAACTCAATCAATCGGTCAATGAAGATCAGACAATGTGTGATGAATAAAAGTAACTGTTTCTGTGCCATAGCTATTTTCTGCCACAAGGATCACTATTATCGATGGGACAGACAACTCAGATGCCACTGCAATATGAAACTATTTCTCTCGATATCCTTGTTATCTAGTGCTCTAAGATGCTAGTTTTACTTCACGATTCTTCCCACATCTGTTTCTATTGTTTGACATGCTTAATCGGTTCCAATTGATAAACGATTTGTTTATGTTGAGGTTTTACGGCCCAGTCAACCCAATGGGGTCATGTCGAGCGCGATCAGTTTACCTAACCACAGTTTTACTAGGCAGGCTAAGTTAACCGGTATTGTGCACATTCTTTTGCAAAAAAAACAAAAAAACAAAACAAAAAAAAACAACAACAACAACTGACAACTGCCCTTCTTGAATCAGCGACCGTAGAAAATATTTCATGATCTACGAAAGAATGTTGCCGAATGTTGCCGACTCGGTGATAAACATTTATTTATCCATTTCTGACCAAATTCGCTAATTATGCCTATACACGTCCTAAAATTGTTTGTTTCAGATATGAAGCACATCCATTTTCTGGAACAAGTTAGCAAGCCATGTATATACATTTCCTGAAATGATTTATTTCAGATATGAAGCACATCCATTTTCTGGACTAAATTAGCAAGCCATGCTTATATATTTCCTGAAATGATTTATTTCAGATATGAAGCACATCCATTTTCTGGACTACCGTATTCGATCTAATTACCGCACATACCCCTATAAGCGCACAGTCAAGAAATTTCGTAGTCTTCAGATGGCAGTCAGTATACCTTTTGTTTACTTCTTTATAAAGGCTTATGTTGTGGGTACTCATTTGAATTGCATCGACTTGTCGATGCAGTTCAAATGAGTACCAACAACATATGCCTTTATAAAGAAAATCAGAAAAAAATGGCGGGGTGGTCGGGTGGTGCGAAGGTGTCATGTATCTTATGTCACCGGGGCGTCCAGCTGATACTGGCTTACAGTTGGGCAAGGCCTGCTATCCTTGTAGCAGGTAAGGGTAGGGAGGTGATGTTTTTATTTCTTCTGTTTCTTCACTTTCATTCCTGTTCCTCTTTCTTCCCCTGTCCCTCTCTTTCATCTCTTCTGCTATCTCTTCTGTCTCTTTTCTCCCTTTCTCTGGGAGACGACACAAAATGACCCACAAGGGTTGACGTGTCGTTAAACCCCAACACAATCAATCAGAAAAAAATGGCATAGTCATCATCAAATAAGTTCCTTTCTGATCTTTTTTATAGTGTATCCTTAGTAGGTAGATACATATTTTACCACAAATGAGTGTTCTCAGTAATTTTAAAAAACCTGAGCGCACAGTGCGGTAATTAGGTCGAATACGGTAAATTAGCAAAATGTGTGTATACGCTTTACTGTGTACACCCAATCCCCCACTAGAAGTTGCAAGGTGGTGCAGAAGAGGTATGTACAAAAACTCATCACATCCAACTGTATCAAGAAAGTTGGCTCCTTAGATGAAATAGTTCGAGGACGGCTGATTCTGCTGAGAAACTTCATGTACAAATTACCGTTTTAATCCTTTCACCCCTGAGTTTCTGAAATTGACTCTTCCATCTCTGAATTTGGACATATCTATTGTTGCAACTACGGATTTGAGTTAAAAATCATTGCAAATAGCAAACAGTGGCAAACAGCGTAGATCCTGATGAGACGGGTTAGCCGTCTCATCTGGATCTGCACTGTTTGCAAACGTATCTACAATATTGGCCTGTAGGGATGAAATGGTTATTCTTCCCCTTTGCCTATATGAGACAGACTTTTTGCCCATATGAGAAAATTCTATCTCAAATGACCACTGCAGTCCACCATTTAATCCGCTGGTCCTAGGAACAAAGGTGGGAGAAAAGAGAATCCATCATGAGCCAGTCTATGCAGGATAGGGAAATCTCACCTTCGGGTTGGGAATTTCAACCAGGGTCTCGGCAAGCCTCGTCCCTGGTTGAAATTCCTTCCCTCGGGTGAGATTTCCCTATCCTTCATGGACACTCATGATGGTTTCTTATAATCTTAACACACACTAGAATGTTACACAAGTAACCCATAGCAGTATTATAAAACAAGAGAACTGGGTATCTAGATACTGTATTGGGGAGTGGCGGCGGGGGCGGGGGGGGGGGGGGGGGTTGGGGGGGTGTGGACTGAATGTGGAGAGAACTTACGGTCGAACCAACATGCTTCTTTACCCTTGCCATGCTGAATAAATTGAAGATGCCACGCCCACTTCTAACTGTCAAAACCAATCAGATTACTTGATCCTGATTTTTGATACAAAGTCACATACTGCATGACAAACAGTGCAGATCCAGATCAGTTGGCTTCTCCTCAGAGATTGATCATGAAATATTTTCTACGGTCATTCTCTCCCTTCCGCTGATTCAAGAAGGGCAGTTGTCAGTTTCTGGCGAAAGAATGTGCACAATACTGGTTAACCGCTTAGAGGACTAAGCCTGCCCAGTAAACGTGTGGTTAGGTAAACTGGCCGCGCTCGACATGACCCCATTGGGTTGACTGGGCCGTAAAACCTCAACACAAACAAAATTCTCCTCAGAAGCCAACTGATCTGGATCTACACTGTTTGCAAAGGCATACCTATTTGGGTTCAGCAGGACGAGCGTTAATTATTTTAGCTATAAATGATTAAAAAAAAAAAAAAAAAAAAAAATCAGGTAGTGTATACCCACATGACTTACCTGTCATCAATCAGTTTTACGACAGATGACATTTTGAAATATTTCGTTTATCATTTTTTGCGAAAAGGAGACAATATGTGAATCGTCTGTCAGGCCGTCGTCTGAGTTGACATTTCGTGTTAGGACATTTCAGATGAAAAATAAAAATAAGAGAATGCCATCTGACTTAACAGTTCATGTGACCCTTCTAGTGACATTGCATGTAACTTGACATTTCGTGTGAATTATCTGCCTAGCAGACGATTCACATGAAACGTCTCATTTTATTTTCGCTAAAAATAAAAAGAGACTTGACTTTTTAATGTGACATTTAATGTTTATATTAGAAAACAGACTGTTGTCTTACTTGACATTTCATGTGACTTAACTTTTACGTAAATCGTCTGCTGGGCAGATGTTTCATATGAATGTTCATCTTATTTTAACATATATAAAAACTGTCTTCTATCTTGCCATTTGATGTATTATTTCTTGGACTAATGAAATATAAATTGACTTGACATTTGATGCGGCTCTTCCTGATTTGACATTTCCTGATAAATACATGAAAAGTTAAAGTCAAACACGTAAAATGTCAAGTCTTATTTTCGCTTATAAACAGTACTGTCACCAGACTATAATTCGTTGTGACTTTTAATGTAAGTGATAATAGACTATAGTCGGACTTGATATTTAATGTAATATTTAATCTTACGTGAAATTTTACGTCTACCTGGCAGACGATTCAGTGATAATGCCATGTTTTTATCTTTTTATGCTGAAAAAAAAATGATAAAAAGATCTCATTGTCGTCTGCTACGATTTTGCTCGGCACTTTCAGGAAATGGGAGGGAAAAGACAGCAGATAAAACTATAGGCTCTACTGCTTTATCTTAATACATTAAAGGTTTAGCATTGTTTAGTATTGTCACATCTCCCTGATCTCTTAAAATGTCTCCATAATTATTTTTGGGCTACTTTTCTATAACCGTATGTTCTGCTTAAAAATGAATACTCGGGCACTATAACTTTTTACCATACGTGTCCTAAAATTATATTTATTATATCATGTATATAAGAAGTGGTTACCGGACTGTGTAGGCCATAATCAGACGCTACATTCTGTCATGTCTGTTCTGGGTCTACACTGTTTAATCAGGTCTTTAGGGTAAATACGGCATTCCTCTGTGATCTTAGTTGATGGACACTATTATAAATGGGTAGTTTTGACAACTTAATAATAATATATTATATTTGCTTTCAGCCAACATAGACGATTGAATCATTTTCACTTTATAAAATAATAAGATGGTTAAAAGAGAAACATTTTGTGGGCTTTATATTCTTATTTCATCCATTTTGTACGTTTTATTGGTCAGCAACTTCCCATATCACAAGTCCTGGTGAATGAATGTCATTATACGTATCACCAGTAAAAATTCTGATTCTGATTCTTAGCACAAAGGTGTCAAGTTTGTCTTCAGCAGCTATAATTCAAGAAATAGCTTTTGGAACATTGAAGCTGGCTTCAATGTATATCCATTCACAGGTCTGTTTGCAAATCAAGCGGTCGCAAGTTCAAATCCAAGCTCAGCCACTTATCTTTCGAGGAGATTGATAATGGAATAATTTCTATGGTCATTCTCTACCTTTCGCTGATTCAAAAACGACAGTTGTAAGTTACTGAAATACTATATGCACAAAGTACTGTTTAACCATCTAAAGGACTACGCCTGGCAAAGAAAGGTTCTGAACAAGTTGCATGACCAACTCAACTTTACCTTAACAGCATCATCGAAAGGACTGTACAAACAAATTAAATCAAAATTAGAGCTGTTTGTTTTAAGAAAGTATAATGAATATATGCATAACGAGTCTGGATGGTAAAAAGTTTATCATGGTTGTAATGAAAAACTTATTCTTTTATAGATACAGTAATTCCTCCAAGACTTGAAGTTAGAAGCAGCTTAGATCCAGATGAAGAATGATCTACATGATGATTAGGTAAAGTGATTATGGGTCTGTGCCTCACTTAAGGTGTTCTCATAGAGGACTCTGTAGTATAAGATACCCGCGGCATACTAGTAGTATGTTGAAGGGTTTATTGTTTTCACTTTTCAGTTCGTATCTGAGGCTGATGCCTGGGCCTACAATAATGTTAGCAATGCCCTTATCAGGGCCTCAGTATTGTCTCTAGCAGTGTTTTACCTGGGCCTGCAGTATTGTCTCCTCAGCAGAATTACTAGAAGAGTCTGCAGTATTGTTATACCCGCGGCATACTTGTAAGCTGAAGGGTGTATTGTTTTTACTTTTCGGTTCGTCCCTGAGACTCATATCTGGACCTACAGTAATGTCTTCTCAGTAGAGCTAATATCTTAGCCTATAGTATTGTCTCCTCAGCAATGCTGTGATCTGGGTCTCTGTATTGACTCCTTAGGTGCACTCTTACCTTGGCCTGCAGCTTTGTCTCCACAGCAGATCTCCTTTAGGTGTTTGCAGCTTATATAAGGGCCTACAATATTGTCTCCTCAGCAGTATTGATACTCTTATCTAGGTGTCTGTATTAAAACCATAGGTGAGTTGCTACCACGGCCTGCAGAACTGTCCTCGCAGCAGATATCCTAGAGGTGTTTGCAACATTGTTATACCAGCGGCATATTTGTATGCTGAAGGATGTATTGTTTTCACTTTTAACTTCGTCTTAAAGGCTCATATCAGGGCCTACAATAATGTCTCCTCAGCAGTATTGACATCTAGGCCTAGAGCATCGTCTCCTCAGCAATGCTCATACCTAGGCCTCTGTATTTACTCCTTTGGTGAGCTCTTATCTATGCCTGCAGAACTATCTTCACAGCAGATATCCTAGAGGTGTTTGCAGCATTGTTATACCCGCAGCATATTTATATGCTAAAGGGTGAAATGTTTTCACTTGTCTCTTCGTCTCAGGCTTATATCAGGGCCTACAATTGTGTCCCCTTAATAGTTCTGATATCTAGGCCTGGGGTATCGTCTCCTCAGCAGTGCTCTTATCTGGGCCTCTGTATTGACTCCTTAGGTGAGCTCCTATCTGGGCCTGCAGAACTATCTTCAAAGCAGATATCCTAGAGGTGTTTGCAGCATTGTTAGTCCGCGGCATATTTGTATGCTGAAGGGTGTATTGTTTTGACTTGCCTCTTCGTCTCGGAGGCTTATATGAGTGCCTGCAATACTGTCTCCTCAGAAGGTTTGATATATAGGCCGCCTGGAGTATTGTCTCCTCAGCAATGCTCTTATCTGGGCGTCTCATTGACTCCTTAGGTGATCTCTTATCATGGCCTGCAGAACTGTGTTCGCAACGGATATCCTAGCGGTGTTTGCAACATTGTTATACCCGCGGCATATTTGTATGCTGAAGGGTGTATTGTTTTCACTTGTCTCTTTGTCTCGGAGGCTTATATGTGTGCCTGCAATACTATCTCCTCAGCAGGTTTGATATATAGGCCGCCTGGAGTATTGCCTCCTCAGCAATGCTCTTATCAGGGCGTCTCATTGACTCCTTAGGTGATCTCTTATCATGGCCTGCAGAACTGTGTTCGCAACGGATATCCTAGCGGTGTTTGCAACATTGTTATACCCGCGGCATATTTATATGCTGAAGGGTGTATTGTTTTCACTTTTCACTTCGTCCCTCAAGGTCAGATCTGGGCCTGCAATTATATCTCCTCAGCAGTATAGAGCTTATATCTTGTCTGCAGTATTGCCTTCTCAGAAATGCTAATATCTGGGCTTACCGTGATGTCTCCTCAGCAGGGCTTAGATTTAGGGTTAACATTCTTGACAGCTGCAACCGGGCTGTTTGGAGCTGCTGTAGCATGTTTAAGAAGGTCTCTTTGGATTTAGCATGTTGCAATATTTCTTGGTCTCTTTGAAAAACCTCCAGTTCTTTTTTTATGTGTTTCTTTCTTTTTTTCGCACGGTTTCAAAATTGTAATTATTGTAAATTAACAAGCTAGTAAAATAGGCTGCCATGTCAAAGGTTATCATTGATTTATGCTGGTAAAGTGGGAGTCGGGATAAATCAGATGGAAGAATGATTATCTTTGTCAATCATAGCTTATTTTATGTTCAACTCATTCGCATTTAACTGCAACTTTGTATTGGATAAAGCGGAAGGAACCAGTATAAATTAGCAGTTGAATATGTGTATCCTTTTTGCAATTACAGTTTCATAAAAAGAACTGGAGGTCTTTTTCTGTCCTCAATGTTTGCACGTGGCTTACAATAATGTCTCCTCAGGTGTACTAATATAAAGGCCTGAGCTATTGTCTCCTTAGCAATGCTTTGACCTTGGCCTCTGTATTGACTCCTTAGGTGAGCTATTACGTGGGCTTGCAGAACTATATCATTAGCAGATATCTTAGAGGTGTTTGCAGCATTGTATACCCGCGGCATATTTGTATGCTGAATGGTGTATTGTTTCAACTTTTCTGTCCTCCTAGCAAGTAGCCTCGAGGTGTTTGCAACATTGTTATACACGCAGAATATTTCTGTGGTGAAGGGTGTATTGTTTTCACTTTTCATCTCGTCTTCTAGGCTCATATTAGGGCCTACAATAATATCACCTTAGCAGTACTGATATCTAGGCCTAGAGTATTGTCTCCTTGGCAGTGCTCTTTTCTGGGCCTCTCTATTGACTCCTTAGGTGAGCTCTAATCCTGCAGAAGTATCTTCAAAGCAGATATTCTAGAGGAGTTTGAAGCATTGTTATACCTGCGGCATATTTTTATGCTGAAGGGTGTATTGTATTCACTTGTCTCTTCGTCTCCAAGGCTCATATCACGGCCTACAATAATTTATCTTCAGCTGGATATATACATAGGTCGACTAGAGTATTGCCTTCTCAGCAATGCTCTGATACAGGCATCTGTATTGAATCCTTTTGTGAGCTCCTACCTTGGCAGGCAGAATTGTCCTCGCAACATATAACCTAGTTGTATTTGCAACATTGTTATACCCGCGGCATATTTGTATGCTGAAGGGCGCATTGTTTTCACTTTTTACTTTCGTCTCCAAGGCTCATTTCAGAGCCTACAATAATGTCTCTTCAGCAGTAGCGATATAAAGGCATGGCGTATTGTCTCCTCAGCAATACTCTTACAATGCTCTGTATTGACTTCATTGGTGAGCTCTTATCTTGTCTTATAGAATTGTTATACCCGCGGCATATTTATATGCTGAAGGGTGCATTGTTTCCATTTGTCTCTTCGTCTCCGAGGCTTATATCAGGGCCTACAATAACGTCCCCTCAGCAGTATTGATACATAGGCCGCCTGGAGTATTGCCTCCTCAGCAATGCTCTAATTTTGTCATCTGTATAGTCTCCGTAGTTGAGCTCTTACCATGGCCTTAAGAACTGTCCACGCAGCAGATATCCTATACGTGTATGCAACATTGTTATACCCGCAGCATATTTGTATGCTGAAGGGTGTATTGTTTTCACTTGTCTCTTCGTCTCTGAGGCTTACATCAGGGCCTACAATAATGTCTCCTCAGCAGTATTAATACGTAGTCCGCCTAGAGTATTGCCTCCTCAGCAATGCTCTTATCTAGGCGCCTGCATTGATTCCGTACGTAAGCTCTTACCTTTGCCTGCAGAACTCTCCTCGCAGCAGATATCCAATAGGTGTTTGCAACATTGTTGTGGTCCAGCGGCACATTTGTATGCTGAAGGGTGTATTGTTTTCATTTTTCACGTCGTCTCTATGGCTCATATTAGGGCCTACAATAATGTCTCCTCAGCAGTATTTATATCTAGGTCTGGAGTATTTTCTCCTCAAAAATGCTCTTACCTAGGCCTCTGTATTGACTACATGGGTGAGCTCTTACCTACCCCTGCAGAACTATCTTCAAAGTAGATATCCTAGAGGTGTTTGCAGCATTGTTATACCCGCGGCATATTTAGATGTATTGACTAATTGGGTGAGCTCTTACCTGTGCATGCAGAACAATCTTCACAGCAGGTATCCTAGAGGTTTTACAGCATTGTTATACCCGCGGCTAATTTATATGCTGAAGGGTGTATTGTTTTCACTTAACACTTCGTCTCTTAGGCTCATATCAATACCTACAATAGCGTCTCCTCAGCAGTTCTGATATTTAGGCCTGGGCTATTGTCTCCTCAGCAGTGCTTTTATATGGGCCTCTGTGTTGACTCTTTAGGTGAGCTCTGGGCCTGCTGAACTATCTTCAAAGCAGATATCCTAGAGGTATTTGCAGAATTGTTACACCCGCGGCATAATTATATGCGGAAAGGTGTATTGTTTTCATTTGTCTCTTCTCTCCATGGCTTATATCAGGGCATACCATAATGTCCCCTCAGCAGTATTGATACATAGGCCACCTGGAGTATTGCCTCCTCAGCAATGCACTTATCTATGCCTGTATATTGTCTTTAGATGTGAGCTCTTGCCATGGTCTTCAGAACTGTCCTCGTAGACGATATACTAATGGTGTTTGCAACATTGTTATACCCGCGGAATATTTGTATGCTGAAGGGTGTATTGTTTTCACTTATCTCTTCGTCTCCGAGGTTTATAGCAGGGCCTACAATAATGTCTCCCCAGCAGTATTGATACTTCGGCCGCCTGGAGTATTGCCTCCTCAGCAATGCTCTTATCTAGGCTCCTGTATTGACTACATAGGTCAGCTCTTACCATGGTTTACAGAACTCTCCTCGCAGCAGATATCCAAACGGTGTTTGCAACATTGTTGTACCAGCGGAACATTTGTATGCTGAAGGGGGTATTGTTTTCATTTTTCACATCGTCTGTAAGGCTCATATCAGGGCCTACAATAATTTTTCCTCTGCAGTATTTATATCTAGGCCTGGAATATTTTCTCCTCACGTATGCTCTTACCTAGGACTCTGTATTGACTACTTGGATGAGCTCTTACCGGTTCCCGCAGAACTATCTTCAAAGTAGATATCCTAGAGGTGTTTGCAGCATTGTTATACCCGCGGCATATTTATATGCTGAAGGGTGCATTGTTTTTACTTGTCCCTTCGTCTCTTAGGCTCATATCATGGCCTACTATAGTGTCTCCTAAGTTGTTCTGATATCTAGGCTTGGAACATTGTCTCCTCAGCAGTGCTCTTATCTGGGCTTCTGTTTTGATTCCTTAGGTGAGCTCTTACCTGGGCCTGCAGATATCCTAGAGGTGTTTGCAACATTGTTGTACCAGCGGCATATTTGTATGTAATGGTGTATTGTTTCAACTTTTCACTTAGTCTCTAAGGCTCATATCAGGGTCTGCAATAATGTCTCCTCAGCAGCATTGATATCTAGGCCTTATGATAGTCTCCTCAGCATTTCTCTTACCTAGGCCTCGATATTTACTCCTTGGGTGAGCTCGTACCTGTGCCTCCAGAATTATCTTCACAGAAGATATCCTAGAGGTGTTTGCAGCATTGTTATACCTGCGGCATATTTACATGCTGAAGGGTGTATTGTTTTCACTTGCCTCTTTGTCTCTTAGTCTATCAATGCCTACAATAGTGTCTCCGCAGCAGTTCTGATATCTAGGCCTGGAGTATTGCCTCCTCAGCAATGCTCTTATCTGGGCGTCTGTATTAACTACATAGGTCAGCTCTTACCATGGTCTGCAGCTCTCCTCGCAGCAGATATCCAATAGGTGTTTGCAACATTGTTGTACCAGCGGCATATTTGTATGCTGAAGGGTGTATTGTTTTCATTTTCACATCGTCTCTAAGGCTCATATTAGGGCCTACAATAATGTCTCCTCTGCAGTATTGATATCTAGGCCTGGAGTATTTTCTCCTCACGAATGCTCTTACCGAGGCCACTGTATTGACTATTTGGGTGAGCTCTTACCTGTTCCCGCAGAACTGTGTTCAAAGTCGATATCTTAGATGTGTTTGCAGCATTGTTATACCCGCGGCATATTTTTATGCTGAAGGGTGTATAGTTTTCACTTATGTCTTCGTCTGTTACGCTCATATTAGGGCCTACTATAGTGTCTCCTAAGCTGTTCTGATATCTAGGCCTGGAGCATTGTCTCCTCAGCAGTGCACTTATCTAGGCCTCTGTATTGATTCCTTAGGTAGGCTCTTACCTGGACCTGCAAAACTGACCTCGCAGCAGATATCCTAGACGTGTTTGCAACATTGTTTTACCAGCGGCATTTTTATGCTGAAAGGTGTATTGTTTAACACTTGTCTCTTCGTCTCTGAGGCTTATATCAGGGCCGTCAAGAATGTTTCCATAGCAGTATTGATACACAGGCCGTCTGGAGTATTGTCTCCTCAGCAGTGCTCTTATCTAGGCGTCACTTTTGACTCCGTAAGTGAGCTCTTACCTGGTCCTGCAGAACTGTCCTCTCAGCAGATATCCTAGAGATGTTTGCAACACTGTTATACCAGCGGCATATTTGAATGCTGAATGGTGTATTGTTTTCACTTCGTCTCAAAGGCTCATATCAGGGTCTACTATAATGTGTCTTCAGCAGTATTCATGTCTAGGCCTAGAGTATCGTCTCCTCAGCACTGCTTTTACCTAAGCCTCTATATTTACTTCTTTGATGAGCTCTTACCTACTCTTGAAGAATTGTCTTCACAGCAGATATCCTAGAGGTGTTTGCAGCATAGTTATACCCGCGGCATATTTATATGCTGAATGGTGTATTGTTTTCACTTGTCTCTTCGTCTCTTAGACTTATATCAGGGCCAACAATAGTGTCTCCTTAGTAGTTCTGATATCTAGGCCTGGGGTATTGTCTCCACAGCAGTGCTCTTATCTGGGCCTCTGTATTGACTCCTTAGTTGAGCTCCTACCTGGATCTGCAGAACTATCTTCAAAGCAGATATCCTAGAGGTGTTTGCAGCATTGTTATGCCCGCGGCATATTTGTATGCTGAATGGTGTATTGTTTTTACTTGTCTATTCGTCTCGGAGGCTTATATGAGTGCCTGCAATACTGTCTCCTCAGCAGCTTTGATATATAGGCCGCCTGGAGTATTGCCTCCTCAGCAATGCTCTTATCTGGGCGTCTCCATTGACTCCTTGGGTGAGCTATTACCTTGGCCTGCAGAACTGTGTTCGCAACGGATATCCTAGCGGTGTTTGCAACATTGTTATGCCCACGGCATATTTGTATGCTGAAGGGTGTATTGTTTTCAATTTTCACTTCGTCCCTCAAGGTCAGATCAGGGCCTGCAATTATGCCTCCTCAGTAGTATTGAGCTTATATTTTGTCTGCATTATTGCCTTTTCAGACATGCTAATATCTGGGCTTGCCATGATGTCTCCTCAGCAGGGCTTAGATTTTAGGTTAAATTTCTTGACAGCTGCAACCGGGCTGTTTGGAGCTGCTGTAGCATGTTTAAGAAGGTCTCTTTGGATTTAGCATGTTGCAATATTTCTTGGTCTCTTTGAAAAACCTCCAGTTCTTTTTTTATGTGTTTCTTTCTTTTTTTCGCACGGTTTCAAAATTGTAATTATTGTAAATTAACAAGCTAGTAAAATAGGCTGTTGTGTCAAAGGTTATCATTGATTTATGCTGGTAAAGTGGGAGTCGGGATAAATCAGATGGAAGAATGATTATCTTTGTTTATCATAGCTTATTTTATGTTCAACTCATTCGCATTTAACTGCAACTTTGTACTGGATAAAGTGGAAGGAACCAGAATAAATAAGCAGTTGAATATATGTATCCTTTTTGCAATTAGAGTTTCATAAAAAGAACTGGAGGTCTTTTTTTGTCCGCAATATTTGCATATGGCTTACAATAATGTCTCCTTGGTAGTACTAATATAAAGGCCTGAGCTATAGTCTCCTCAGCAATGCTTTGGCCTTGGCCTCTGTATAGACTCCTTAGGTGAGCTCTTACGTGGGCCTGCAGAACTATATCATTAGCAGATATCCTAGAGGTGTTTGCAGCATTGTATACCCGCGGCATATTTGTATGCTGAATGGTGTATTGTTTTAACTTTTCTGTCCTCCTAGCAAGTAGCCTCGAGGTGTTTGCAACATCGTTATACACGCAGCATATTTCTATGGTGAAGGGTGTATTGTTTTCACTTTTCACCTCGTCTCTTAGGCTCATATTAGGGCCTACAATAATATCTCCTTAGCAGTACTGATATCTAGGCAGTGCTCTTATCCGGGCCTCTCTATTGACTCCTTAGTTGAGCTCTAATCCTGCAGAAGTATCTTCAAAGCAGATATTCTATAGGTGTTTGCAGCAATGTTATACCTGCGGCATATTTTTATGCTGAAGGATGTATTGTGTTCACTTGTTTCTTCGTCTCCGAGGCTCATATCACGGTCTACAATAATGTATCGTCAGAAGGATTGATACATAGGTCGACTGGAGTATTCCCTCTTTGGCAATGCTCTGATACAGGCATCTGTATTGACTCCTCATGTGAGCTCCTACCTTGGCAGGCAGAACTGTCCTCGCAGCATATAACCTAGAGGTATTTGCAACTTTGTTATACCCGCGGCATGTTTGTATGCTGAAGGGCGCATTGTTTTCACTTTTCACTTCGTCTCCAAGGCTCATTTCAGGGCCTACAATAATGTCTCCTCAGCAGTATCGATATCTAGGCCTGGAGTATTGTCTCCTCAGCAATACACTTATCTAGGCCTCTGTATTGACTTCATTGGTGAGCTCTTATCTTGTCTAATAACATTGTTATACCCGCGGCATATTTATATGCTGTAGGGTGTATTGTTTTCACTTGTCCCTTCGTCTACTAGCTTTATATCAGGGCCTACAATAATGTCTCCTCAGCAGTATTGATACATAGGGCGCCTAGAGTATTGCCTCTTCAGCAATGCTCTAATCTTGTCCTCTGTATTGTCTCCGTAG
The DNA here is from genome assembly GCA_964016985.1 of Anodontia alba. Lineage (NCBI taxonomy): Eukaryota > Metazoa > Mollusca > Bivalvia > Lucinida > Lucinidae > Anodontia > Anodontia alba. The sequence goes on from OZ024830.1 coordinate 35,192,277, forward strand.
GTGAGCTCTTACCATGGCCTTCAGAACTGTCCACGCAGCAGATATCCTATGTATGTTTGCAACATTGTTATAACCACAGCATATTTGTATGCTGAAGGGTGTATTGTTTTCACTTGTCTCTTCGTCTGAGGCTTATATCAGGGCCTACAATAATGTCTCCTCAGCAGTATTAATACTTAGTCAGCCTAGAGTATTGCCTCCTCAGCAATGCTCTTATCTAGGCGTCTGCACTGATTCCATATGTTAGCTCTTACCTCGGCCTGCAGATCTCTCCTCGCAGCAGATATCCAATAGGTGTTTGCAACATTGTTGTACCAGCGGCATATTTGCAAGCTGAAGGGTGTATTGTTTTCATTTTTCACATCGTCTCTATGGCTCACATCAGGGCCTACAATGTCTCCTCAGCAGTATTTATATCTAGGCCTGGAGTATTTTCTCCTCAAAAATGCTCTTACCTAGGCCTCTGTATTGACTACTTGGGTGAGCTCTTACCTGTTCCTGCAGAACTATCTTCAAAGTAGATATCCTAGAGGTGTTAGCAGCATTGTTATACCCGCGGCATATTTATATGTATTGACTACTTGGATGAGCTCTTACTTGTGCCTGCAGAACAATCTTCACAGCAGGTATCCTAGAGGTGTTTGCAGCATTGTATACCCGCGGCATATTTATATGCTGAAGGGTGTATTGTTTTCACTTACTCTTCCTCGTTTAGGCTCATATCAATGCCTACAATAGTGTCTCCTCAGCAGTTCTGATATCTAGGCCTGGGGTATTGTCTCCTCAGCAGTGCTCTTATATGGGCCTATGTGTTGACTCCTTGGGTGAGCTCTTACCTGGGCTTGCTGAACTATCTTCAAAGCAGATATGCTAGAGGTGTTTGCAGCATTGTTATACCCGCGGCATAATTGTATGCTGAAAGGTGTATTGTTTTCACTTGTCTCTACGTCTCCGAGGCTTATATCAGGGCCTACAATAATATCTCTTCACAGTATTGATACATAGGCCGGATGGAGTTTTGCCTCCTCAGCAATGCACTTATCTATGCCTGTGTATTGTCTTTATATGTGAGCTCTTGCCATGGCCTTCAGAACTGTCCTCGCAGCAAATATCCTAAAGGTGTTTGCAGCATTGTTATACCAGCGGCATTTTGTTAGCTGAAGGGTGTATTGTTTTCACTTGTCTCTTCGTCTCCGAGGCTTATATTAGGGCGTGCAGTAATGTCTCCTGAGTAGTATCGATACTTCGGCCGCTTGGAGTATTGCCTCCTCAGCAGTGCTCTTATCTAGGCGTCTGTATTGACACCATAGTTCAGCTCTTACGATGACCTGCAGAACTCTCCTCGCAGCAGATATCCAATAGGTGTTTGCAACATCGCTATATCAGCAGCATATGTATGCTGAAGGGTGTATTGTTTTCATTTTTCACATCGTCTCGGAGGCTAATATCAGGGCCTACAATAATGTCTCCTCAGTAGTATTTATATCTAGGTCTGGAGTGCTTTCTCCTCACACATGGTCTTACCAAGGCCTCTGTATTCACTACTTGGGTGAGCTCTTACCTTGTCCTGCAGAACTATCTTCACAGCAGATATCCTAGAGGTGTTTGCAGCATTGTTATACCCGCGGCATATTTATATGCTGAATGGTGTATTGTTTTCACTTGTCTCTTCGTCTCAAAGGCTCATATCAGGGTCTACAATAACGTCTCCTCAGCAGTATTCATATCTAGGCCTGTAGTATTGTCTCCTTAGCATTGCTCTTACCTAAGCCTCTATATTTCCTCCTTGGTCGAGCTCTTACCTACCCCTGCAGAACTATCTTCACAGCAGATATCCGAGAGGTGTTTGCAGCATTATAATACTCGCGTCATATTTATATGCAGAAGGATGCATTGTTTTAATTTTTTCCTTTGTCTCTTAGGCTCATATCAGGGCCTGCAACAGTATCACCTAAGCAGTTCTGATACTTTGGCCTTGAGCATTGTCTCCTCAGCAGTGCTCTTATCTGGACCTCTGTTTTGATGCCTGATGTGAGCTTTTACCTGGGCCTGCAGAACTGTCCTCGCATCAGATATCCTAGCCGTGTTTGCAACATTGTTATACCCGCGGCATATTTGTTTGCTGAAAGGTGTATTGTTTTCACTTGTCTCTTCGTCTCCGAGGCTTACATAAGGGCCTACAAGAATGTCTTCATAGCAGCATTGATACATTGGCCGCCTGGAGTATTGCCTCCTCAGCAATGCTCTTATCTAGGCGTCAGTATTGACTCCATAGGTGAGCACTTGTCGTTTCCTGTAGATCTGTCCTTGCAGCAGATATCCTAGAGGTGTTTGCAACATAGTTGTACCCGCGGCATATTTGTATGTTGAAGGGTGTATTGTTTCAACTTTTCACTTCGTCTCTAAGGCTCATATCAGGGTCTACAATAATGTCTCCTCAGCAGAATTGATATCAAGGCCGTAAGTATAGTCTCCTCAGCACTGCTCTTACGTAGGCCTCTATATTTACTCCTAGGGTAAGTTCGTACCAGTGCCTCCAGAACTATCTTCACAGAAGATATCCTAGAGGTGTTTGCAGCATTGTTATACCTGCGGCATATTTACATGCTGAAGGATGTATTGTTTTCACTTGCCTCTTCGTCTCTTAGTCTCATATCAATGCCTACAATAGTGTCTCCGCAGCAGTTATGATATCTAGGCCAGGAGCATTGTCTCCTCAGCAATGCTATTATCTTGGTCTCTGTATTGAGTCCTTAAGTAAGATCTTACCTGTGCCTGTAGATCTATCTTCAAAACCTATATCCTAGACGTGTTTGCAGCATTGGTATACCCGCGGCATATTTGTATGCTGAAAGGTGTATTGTTTTCACTTGTCTCTTCGTCTCCGGGGCTTATAATAGGGCCTACAATAATGTCTCCTCAGCAGTATTGATACATAGGCCGCATGGAGTATTGCCTCTTCAGCAATGCTCTTATCTAGGCCTCTGTATTGTCCTCATAGGTGAGCTCTTGCCATGGCCTTCAGAACTGTCCTCGTAGCAGATATCCTAATGGTGTTTCCAACATTGTTATACCCGCGGCATATTTGTATGCTGAAGGATGTATTTTTTTTTCACTTACCTCTTCGTCTCCGAGCTATAAATCAGGGTCTTACAATAATGTCTCCTCAGCAGTATTGATTCTTCGGCCGCCTGGAGTATTGCCTCCTCAGCAATGCTCTTATCTAGGCGTCTGTACTGACAAAATAGGTCAGCTCTTACCAGAACTCTCCTCGCAGCAGATATCTAATAGGTGTTTGCAACATTGTTGTACCAGCGGCATATTTGTATGGTGAAGGGTGTATTGTTTTCATTTTTCACATCGTCTCTAAGGCTCATATTAGGGCCTAAAATAATTCATTCTCAGCAGTATTGATACCTAGGCCTGGAGTATTTTCTCCTCATGAATGCTCTGACCGAGGCCACTGTATTGACTACTTGGGTGAGCTTTTACCTGTTCCCGCAGATCTTTCTTCAAAGGCGATATCCTAGATGTGTTTGCAGCATTATTATACCCGCGGCATATTTATATGCTGAACGGTGTATTGTTTTCACTTGTCTCTTCGTCTGTTAGGCTCATATCAGGGCCTATTACAGGGTCTCCTAAGCTGTTCTGATATCTAGGCCTGGAGCATTGTCTCCTCAGCAGTGCACTTACCTGGGCCTGTATTGATTCCTTAGGTAGGCATTTACCTGGGCCTGCAAAACTGTTCTCGCAGCAGATATCCTAGACGTGTTTGCAACATTGTTATACCAGCGGCATTTTTGTATGCTGAAGGGTGTTATGTTTTCACTTGTCTCTTCGTCTCTGAGGCTTTTATCAGGGCCGTCACGAATGTCTCCATAGCGGTATTGATACATAGGCCGCCTGGAGTATTGTCTCCTCAGCAGTGCTCTTATCTAGGCGTCAGTATTGACTCCGTAAGAGAGCTCTTACCTGGTCCTGCAGTACTGTCCTCGCAGCAGATATCCTAGAGGTGTTTGCAACATTGTTATACACGCGGCATATTTGTATGCTGAGTGGTGTATTGTTTTCACTTTTCACTTCGTCTCAAAGGCTCCTATCAGGGTCTAAAATAATGTCTCCTCAGCAGTATTTACATCTAGGCCTGGAGTATCGTCTCCTCAGCGTTGCTCTTCCCTAGGCCTCTATATTTACTCCTTGGGTGAGCTATTACCTACCCCTGCAGAACTATCTTCACAGCAGATATCCTAGAGGTGTTTGCAGCATTGTTATACCCGCGGCATATTTATATGCTGAAGGATGTATTGTTTTCACTTGTCTCTTCGTCTCTTAGGCTTCTATCAGTGCCTATAAAAGTGTATCCTTAGTAGTTCTGATATCTAGGCCTGGGGTATTGTCTCCTCAGCAGTGCTCTTATCTGGGCCTCTGTATTAACTCCGTAGGTGAGCTCTTATCTGGGCCTGCTGAAGGGTGTATTGTTTTCACTTTTCACTTCGTCTCTCAACGTCAAATCAGGGCCTGCAATAATGTCCTCCCAGCAGTATTGAGCTTATATCTTGTCTGCAGTATTGTCTTCTCAGCAATGCTAATATCTGGGCTTGCCGTGATGTCTCCTTTGCAGGGCTTAGATTTAGGGTTAAAGTTCTTGACAGCTGCAACCGGGCTGTTTGGAGCTGCTGTAGCATGTTTAAGAAGGTCTCTTTGGATTTAGCATGTTGCAATATTTCTTGGTCTCTTTGAAAACCCTCCAGTTCTTTTTTTTTGTGTGTGCTTCTTTCTTGTTTTTCCGCACTGTTTCAAAATTGTAATTATTGTAAATTCAAAAGCTAGTAAAATAGGCTGTTATGTCAAAGGTTATCATTGATTTATCCTGGTAAAGTGGGAGTCAGGATAAATCAAACGAAAAAATGATTTTCTTTGTCAACCATAGCTTATTTTATGTTAAGTTCAACTCACTCGCATTGAACTGCAACTTTGTACTGGATTAAATGGAAGGAACCAGTATTGTTTTCACTTGTCTCTTCGTCTCTGAGGCTTATATTAGGGCCTACAATGATGTCTCCTCAGCAGTATTGATATTTAGGCCCCTGGAGTATTGCCTCCTCAGCAATGCTCTTATCTAGGCGTCTGTATTGACTCCATAGGAAGTTCTTACCTTGGCCTGAAGAACTCTCCTAGCAGCAGATATCCAATAGGTGTTTGCAACATTGATATGCCAGCGGCATATTTGTATGCTGAAGGGTGTATTGTTTTCATTTTTCACATCGTCTCTGAGGCTCATATCAGGGCCTACAATAATGTATTCTCAGCAGTATTGATATGTAGGCCTGGAGTATTTTCTCCTTAAAAATGTTCTTACTTAGGCCTCCGTTTTGACTACTTGGGTGAGCTCTTACCTGTGCCTGCAGAACTATCTTTACAGCAGATATCCTAGAGGTGTTGGCAGCATTGTTATACCTCCAGCATATTTACATGCTGAAGGGTGTATTGTTTTCACTTATCTCTTCGTCTCCAAGGCTTATATCAGGGCCTACAATAATGGCTCTACAGCAGTATTGATACTATGCAGTCTGGAGTTTTGCCTCCTCAGCAAAGCGCTTATCTATGCGTTTATACTGACTCCTTATGTGAGCTCTTACATTAGCCTGCAGAACTGTCCTCGCAGCAGTTGTCCTAGAGGTGTTTGCAACATTGTTATACCCGCGGCATATTTGTATGCTGAAGGGTGTATTGTTTTCACTTCAGGTCGTCTCAAAGGCTCATATCATGGCCTAGAATAATGCCTCCTCAGCAGTTTTGATATCTAGGCTGGAGTATTGTCTCCTCAGCAATGCTCTTATCTGGATCTCAGCATTGTCTCCTCCAGAGTGCTCTTATCTAGGGGTGCTGTATTGTCTCCATTGTAATTTACTTGCCTTGCAACACAAGTACTGTTCGCTCGTGCATTTCATCGCTGTTGTGCCCTGGATGAAACATGCTTGTCATTGTACTCATTGTAATTCTTAGATGTGCAACACAAGAATGGGTCTTTGTGCCATATGTGGACAATGAAAGTCCTGATGAGCCTTTAAATTGGTGGAGTTTGAGAAGCACCTTACAGAAGAATACTGTAGAATGTATTCCTGAACACAGGAGGACCTGATCTGAATGCAGATTGGGCCTTCAACGTTCATACATGGCATAAGGGCGTTTTTCTTCGTGTTGCACGTCCTTTTTATATCTGTTTTGCAGATGTCTGGGGTAATTGAGCAAATCGCAAGCTGCTTCTGTTCCTGATTCAGGATCATGGAGGGTCTTGAGGTATATTTTATTGAAAGTAAAATTGTAGACGCTGTAAATCAGGTATCTGGCTGGTGATCAGCAGAGAGCACCTTAACTTTCCAATCTCTTTTTGGTGAATAATAGACAAGCACATATCAACATGAACTCATAGGTAACGGTTTGTGATCTTATTCTGTACAGCACAATTTAAGAGTTTAATCATTGCTTTACCTTAAAACTTACATTATACTCTGTAATTGAAACGTAGCGTAGTCTTCCCATGGCATTCTTTTTAACCCGAAATATGAAAGATTTTACAACAACAAACCAACGGCTATTAAACCCCTTGGCCTGAGAATACAACCGTTACTTGAAGAGGCCAATATCAATATTAAAAATGTTCAGCATTTTTCTTTTCCATCAAAAGAGCCATGGACGTTAAACCCTCCAAAGATTATTTTAGACCTTCATAAAAAATAAAAAAAACAGAAGTCGAGTCGCATATTTTTAAAAATGAATTTTTAGAAATCAAATCCAATTATAAATATTACCTGTCAATTTATACAGATGGTTCGAAACAAGATGAGAAAGTTGCTTTTTCTGTTATTAGTCCAAATTTTACTGACAGTATCAGATTACCTGATAATAGCTCCATTTTTACCGCCGAAGCCAAGGCAGTTGATATTGCACTGTATCATATCCGAGATCAGTCTGAAAAACAGTTCATCATTTATTCAGATTCTCTTTCTGTATTAAAATCTCTTAAAGATTTACACCATAGAAACCCATTAATTCAGCAAATTCTTAAAAAATATTATTACCTTTCAGTTTCAAAAGAAATTGTATTTTGTTGGCTTCCCAGCCACGTTAATATTCGTGGAAATGAATTAGCCGATTTAGAAGCCAAATCTGCACTATCCTTAGTGATAACAAATTTTAAAATTCCTCACTCCGACTTTAAATCGAACATCCGTCTATACATTAACAATAAATGTCAGTCTGTATGGGAAACACAAACTCAAAATAAATTAAATGAAATAAAACCAAATTTTAACAGCAAATGCACATTCTCTAATTACAGCAGAAAAGAACAAACAAAAATCACCAGATGTAGAATTGGACACACTAGAATTACTCATTCTTACATATTAAAAAATGAACAAGCTCCATTCTGCGTTCCTTGTAATGAACCTTTCACAGTCAAACATTTTCTTATCACTTGTGCTGAATTTAATCACATTCGCACAAAGTATTTTAATTTAAAAACTATAAAGGAACTTTTTGATATGCCAACTCAGAAAATACTCGACTTTCTTAAAGAGATCGGACTTTTTAATAAAATATGATCAGTATTTTTAATAACTTCAAATCGTTGATACTTTATCTCTTTAAAATAAACACATCAATCCTAGATATTTTTAAATTTCTCATTAAATAAAATCATCAAATAACATAAAACTTATTAGACGCTATATGCCCTTTTAGGGTTGAGCGTCTATAAACAAAATATCCATCCATCCCATGGCATTCAGATATAGACATAATAAGAGCAAATTGCAGGAATAGCAAATCAAAAGAGGAAATCTCCTTTGAAACTGCCAGTAACTAACCAGACAAGGGTCCATCTAGTGTCATCACTGTTTTTGTATACTATTATCATATCGCTTGCAGCCTCTACAAGAAGCAACCTTTAGATATCACCTACTATATATAATAACCAGTATTGGGCCTTATCAGATGGAATAACCCTAGATGAGATGCCGCATAATGCAGTGTCTGATCAAGATAAAACTGTTTGCTATTTATCCTGCAGTTTTAGACACACGTAGTGAAATGTTATGGACAATTTATGACGTGAAAATTATTCATATGGTAAATACAGGTGTATGCTGAGACCGAGGAAACCATATTTCATGCACCCATCCACACCAAATAACAGAAGCTATTATATAACATTAAATATCTTCATATGATAGCTAAATGTTTCCATTGCGACATATTCATTTTGCTGCACCACAGCATTTCATGACATTTTGTCATAATCTTGCCACATGAAGTCGAAACTCTTTCGACGCTTTATGACAATAATAGTTTAATGCATCAATCCACAAAATATCACACTCACTTATTGGAGTCATATGGGATAAGATGTTTTCTTAACCTGCTTGATATATTTCAGATTGTGTTTTGTGCTTACTTTCCTGATACTACAGTTGTAAGGAGGGATATTGACAGTTTAATTTCATGTGATGTATGCCTTCTTCTTTTCATTCGTCTGAGCTAAATTCTTGGTAAGTCATTTTGTATAAAGACACAGCAGAAGTAATAAACCCCATAGTTTTAAGCTGGCCAGCTTGTAAATCTGAGCAGTCCTATCAGACTTCATGTATATACTGTTTGAACTTTTTACAAAAATAATATGTGGATACCCTGGAAAGGTCAAAATCATAGTCGCCAGATAAGGTTAAAATGACGTGACATGTGACCCAACAAAACCGCAGTTAAATGAAAATGTCCAATATACAAATGAAGAGGTATTGAAACAGAAATACCATCTTGGAATAGTCAACGGTGAAACTAAATTGCAAACCACTTGAAACCCTAAATAGGCAAGTGCACAGATCTGCATAAAGTTTGAATAGGTTTCTAAGAAAATGTGCTATCATTGAAAAGAAACAATAATTTTAGCAAACGAGGAAGCATCCATATGACTGAGAGGCATCTGCGTGGCTGAGCGGTGTGCTTTCACAACAGTTTGCAGACACCTACTTGAGACAGAATTTACTTATGGAGCCTTTCATTATCACTCCTTCGTCAACTCGATATGACTTAAATAATGTTAAAAGAGAAGTTAAACAACAAGTCATTTGGCTGAGTAGTTATTTGTATTATAATAAATATATCCAGTATAAGCCATGTATGTTAATGATAATGGGAAATCTATGAATAAGAGGAGAGTTCACTGAAAATATCCAGTTTGCATGTCAAACGCACTAATTTATGCCAGACAACCCACATTAACCCTCGCCCTGTTGAACCCAATTATGCCCTGTCTTTGCAAACAGTGTAGATCCAAAGCTGGTGGCTCTTTTAAGAAGCCAACTAATCTGGATCTGCACTGTTTGTCATTATTATCCCCGTGCTTTTCATATAAAAATCGGGGATATTGTGATAACCCCGTCCATCCGGCTGTCCGCCCGTCCGTACGTCCATCTGTAATGTCACACCATTGCTCCTAGACCATTTAAGCTAGAATCTGGAAACTTTCATAGGCGATAGCCCTATGGATGAGGACTGGAGGAACACATTCGAAATTTTAATGTAGCCCCTGGGGGCAGGGCCGGGGGCGTGGCACAGAAGGGTCCAAAGCCCATTTTGTACAAACATAGTCATGTTGCATATCAAATCAAAGGTAACGAAGAGAAGAATACAGAGGTGCACACATTTTGCCACGGGGTATGTCTGGGGATAACCAGAGGTAAAAAATAGGATTTTGGGTCCTTTCTTTGATTGTCACACTACTCCTCCTAGGCTTTTGTAGCTAGAACCATTAAACTGTCACAGGTAATAGATGAGAATTGGAGGAACGCAGTTAGAAATTTGATGTGCGCGGATATATGCGAAGGCACTGGCGCGGGGATATGCGAAGGCGTGCCATCGACGCTTTAGTGTGAATATGTATCAACAACCAGCTTCATGCTGTCTGATTAGCTGAGGTCAAAAGGTGAACATGTCATCTTAATTATTCACCTTAGCAAGGATTAAATGTAGAACTTGGAAATTGAAAAAAAAAAATCTGTCAGTTCAGTGAGAGTCTGACTACCGCTGTATATAAACAATGGAGGATCAGACAAGATGACAGGAGTGCCTACAGGATTCCAGTGCTGGACTTTACAAAGGTGTTTCATTTCGGAGACACAACAGTAAAAATGCTCTTCTCATGGAAAAGAAATAAGATAAAGGGGAAGGGCCGATAAACCCCGCTCCCAGCTCCGAACACCATAGCTTCAGCTAGTGAGGCATCTGCATTATATTTTGTTCTATTTCTCCATGATAACCAGTGATGTGTGGCCGACCTCGGCGGCTTAGTTGGATGCGCGTCCGACTGGTAATCAGGAAGTTGCGGATTCGACCTCCGCCGGGTCGTCAACATTCTTTTGTGGAGAATGATCATGAAATATTTTCTACAGTGCTTCTCTCCCTCCGCTGATTAAAGAAGGGCAGTTGTCAGTTCCTGGTGAAATAATATGCACCATACTGGTTAACCGCTTAGAGGACTAAGCCTGCCCAATAAAAGTGTAGATAGGTAAACTGACTGCACTCGACATGACCGCAATAGGTTATTGCGCCGTAAAACCTCCACACAAACAAAACAAGTGTTGCAGGTGCTTAAGAGTAGCACCTTGACTACATACGAGCCAGCACTTGAGAAAAGGGTACTTATCACATAAGCAACCAGAAAAGGCTAAGGCGGGTCTGCGCATAAGCGTAGTATCATCAGAGCCTTTGCTGTTCGTAGACATGTACTAGAGACTTTGAGGGAGCTTCAGACAAAATACGCATGTCAATAGCCGCCAAAATAGGTGACAGCTCATGCGCATTTAAAGGCCTACAAATCGGCAAAATTACAAGGTCCCTTTTGTTCATGTACCAACTAATATTTCCATGATTGTACGAAGAAATACCAGTACCTTATCTGGAGCTCTGGATCCGCCACAAAATGGGGAAGATCTGCATGCGTGGCTTGGATTTTTCTTGTTTACACATGGCACTGGGCTGGTTTTCTGATACTGTTCATGTGAGATGAATCCAAAGCTCCAGCTAGCCTTTTCGTACCTAGATTTCTGAAGGGAAATCTTCCATCTCCGAATCTGGTCGGAACCATTGTTTCTAAAAGGTGTCACAGTCAAAAGTCAAAACAGAATGGCAAAGAGTGTAGATCCTGATGAGACAACTCCTTATGAGCCGTCTCATCAAGATCTACATTGTTCGCAAAGAAACTGTTTTGGTCTGAGGGGCTGAAAGGGTTTATGAAAAATCTAGAAATATAAGTTCCTTATTTCTCCAAGAAAACGTGGGTGACTATTAGACGTGCCTCCGAAAGGCCCATCACGAAAACATGTCTATATAATTTTGACCCACTTAAACCCCACTTTTATATAGTAAAACTGGGTTTTACAGAGGTATACATTATTTTTCTTATTTCTGCTCCAAAACATAGATTGTGGGTAGGCATTAGAACCGCCTCGCCGAGGCGGTTCTAACGAGTACCCACAATCTATGTTTTGAGCAGAAATATATATATAAAAAAAAAACAAATATCAGAATTTATCTGAAAATTTAAATTTTTGGTGATAAAATTTTCATAATATTTGAATAGGCGTGTTTTCGTAATGCCTTCTGATGAGTATCATTTTTTGTCTAAAAACGAAAAAATATTAATATCACTATTTCGGATGATAGAACCTCCTTATCTGGAACCATGGAAATCCCTTCTGTTTTCAGAGCTCTGGATAAGGGGAATACAGATTAAAAGGCGTATATCTTGAACTCTGCTGAAGACAGCTTTCTTGACAAGACTTTCAGTTGTTGTCTCAAGTTCTTCTATCAACTGTGCACTGTGCATGAAAAACAAAAAGGTAGGAGAAAAGTCCTGGGAGTGCCACAATCACAAACCGCAGCCCTTCCCAGACACCAAGAGGAAGAGGAAACCGACAAATCCAAACAAGCACAAATCGAACAAACGTACGAAAAGCACTAAGATTAGCTCTCTCTTCCCCAAGCGAGGTAATCGCAATACTAAAAGGACTGAAAAACACAAGAACAAAATGACACATGGTAAGATATACAACAAATCGCCTCGTAGAATAAACCACAAAGCAACAAAGAGTAAGACTAACACCGGGACCACCGCCTTAGAACGGTCAGTAGAGTTAACCACCGGTAAAAATGCGCTTCTGATATTAATATATTGGTTCGTGCATTTGTAAATCGCCGTGATTAAATTATCTTCATTGATGAATAAATACAGTATGCATTTGTTTTTAAAACATTATACTGAATACCTATTGAAAAACATGGATATCCCACTACTTTGACCCTTGTCAATCACAGCTGCAACGAACGACATTCTGATTTTTGTTGTTTTTAATGAGACTTGACTTTTCACGTTAATCATCTGTCCGCCAGATGTCCAGCTTTGTCTTCTTTTCTTCTTTAAAAAATTAAGAAATGAATGGTATCTACTAAATTTGCATGGCCCTTTAAGGCTGTGTTAAGTTCTGTGAGTATCACTTGACAAACGCCTTGGTAAGATGTAATCTGATGATGAGTTCAAAATGTCTGCTTGAATAAACAAGTACGTGTCCATATTGTAAGCAGGCTAGAAACATTAAAACTACCACTCATTACAATTGTACTAAAATTCACTTCATTTTATATTCTATACTAGGAGTTGGCGACTGGCAGTTGAGAAGCATTTAGAGTCAATCCTGTTCATACAGACACTCGATACAATGACGAAATTCTCTTTCATGGTTTGTTTGTGTTTAGGTTTTACGGCCCAGTCAACCCAATGGGGTCATGTCGAGCGCGGTCAGTTTACCTAACCACACGTTTACTGGGCAGGCTTTGTCCTCTAAGCGGTTAACCAGCATTGTGCACATTCTTTTGCCCAATGCTGGTTAACAGCTTAGAGGACAAAGCCTGCCCAGTAAACGTGTGCAGGTTTTGTCCTCTAAGCGGTTAACCAGCATTGGGCGAAAGAATGTGCACAATGGTGATTTGGCTGGGAGTTAATTAGATATTATGCAAGAACACCGCATTTAGTTCTTCAAGAAACATATGTTCCGGGTATTTGTTAGAATCATCTCACTGAAGCGATTCTAACACAAATTCGAAGCATTTGTTCTATAAAGTAATAAGAATAACACAAGTTCTTTCTTACGTATCATTCTGCTGCTTTTAAGGATCCTTTACAACAGAAAATATTTAACTCTTTGCATGCTGGGTATTTTGAATTTTGCATGCTTTTTTGTCGTCTGCGGATGTTTTTAATTTTTTTTTCTTTTTTTTTTTCAAAACAATATTTCAGGAATACCATTAGAGCGTCAAACAGTTTGGATCCAGATCAGGCCCGACATGTTGTCGGGCCTGATCTGGGTACAAAGTGTTTGCAAAGGTTATCATCAGACGACAAAAGTCGGGAAAGAATTTACGGCAACATCTTTGGAAATGAATGCTATTGTTATATGAACGAGTGCCCCACTTTTTATAAGACTAACAACTCAGCTGAGGCCGGTTTTCATTAATTCGAAATCAAGGTGTAAAATGCCTTGTCACCTCGAAATCAAAAATCGATATGTAAGAAAGGTTTTGTTTTGGTCTTGTTTCCTCATAGAACATATGTTTTGGATATTTGTTAGAATCGCCTCACTAAGGCGATTCAAACAAATATCCAAAACATATGTTTGTTTTTCGAAAGTATTAAATACAATATTCTTTCATAATTTGTGACTAATTATTACCTCTTAACCGAAGGCTTCGTGACAGGCAAATTGTCATTATAACGAATTTTGTCGTTGCATCGAGTGTCAGTTTAAAAAGGGTTGTCTGTAATATAGAATTGGAAATCAGGAATAGTTTCCTCATTGAGAAAACTAAGACATATTGTGGCAGTAAATATTGTTCCTAGAAGTTATATATACAGAGAAAAGTTAGTTTAAAAACAGTATTAAATGTGCACTGTTAGCAGCCTTATCAAGAGCTCTGTATCTGTTGAAATTCAGTTATTTGCGCTTCGACCTTTACCTCTCTCTGGGTAAATTCAGCAGACGAAAATTAATAATATTGTATCTTTTTTTTTTTTTTCAAGAAAACATAATTTGATATTTCATGCAAATTGCCTCCATGGACATGTTAAATTCTGTTACCTGGGGAAAAAAAAGAACACAAAATAAAAATGTCGTCTGCTGACAATTTTACCCAGAGCACTAAGCGTTAACTCTTTCACTGTGATGTAATATTTCAGGTCTTACCATGTTTGATCCCTGGAGATATCAAGATAACCAACAACAACTACCCCTTCTGCTCTAGTTCTAATTCATTGTAAAGATGGAAGTGATGTTTTTGTGTATTTGACTGTTGTTTAGGCCATCAAATTGTGACTATTGACTAGGTGTGAGGCTCAGTTTTCTAGATATGGACTAGCAGATAATTGTCGGGTCATCATTACGAAAACACGCTCATTCAAATATATTGAAAATTTCACCACCAGAAACGGAAAGTTTTCAGATAAAAATTCTGAAATTTTTCATATTTCTGCTCAAAACATAGATTGTGGGTACTCGGTAGAACCGCCTCGGCGAGGCGGTTCTAACGAGTACCCACAATCTATGTTTTTGAGCAGAAATAAGAAAAATAATGTATACCCCTGTAAACCCCAGTTTTACTATATAAAAGTGGGATTTAAGGGGGTCAAAATTATATAGGCGTGTTTTCGTGATGATGAGAAAAAGTGGTGTTTGTGTCTAATGTATACAGTAAAGTCCTCGATCAGATAACACATGTAATTTGATAAGGCCTTTACTTCTATCATTGAATCATTAAATAATGTTCACTGTATGCAAAAGAAAGAAAAAAAAAAAAAAAAAACAACAATAAAAGTCCTGAGTTGACTGCAGATGCAGTCGATGCAGTCTGATGTAAACCTGTATTTTGTAGTCAGTCCGAAGACCCTTCACCCATATATGCCACGCGTTCCATAAAATGGATATTGGCAAGTCAGTGTAGACTCAAAGCAGACGTCGCATAACGCGGTATCTGATCAGGGTTTACTCTGTTTGCATTAAATATGTTAAATGTCTATAAACCACGGTAATAATAAAACTAACCAGACCCACTTTCAGTGGAAATTCATCATTGTAAAGAGTTAGCGTAGAAGAATCTACTCGGCATAAATAGGTTAAAGCGCCTTTTTTCAACCAAAAGTGTGTTGTTGTTTTTTTTTGTTTTGTTTTTGTTTGTTTTGTTTTGTCTTTTTTTTTCTCCATGAAAAGCTAGGTTATTGGTATTAACCCTTGTCATGCTGAATAAATGGAAGCTGCTACACTTCTAATTTCAGATTGTTTAAATAAATTCACATACTGATTGGCAAACAGTGCAGCTTCAGTGCAGCTGGATCTACACTGTTTGCAAATGCAGCTTGTCAAGAAATAAGAACATTTGGATACTCCTGACCTTGACCTATGTGACCCCACCACTGATAACTAGACATTTTCTTACTGCACAGACTAGATGTATAAATTTCTTGATTGTCCCAAGTGCATTTTATTACTGTTAGTCCCTAAGAAGGAAGGCTGACAATAAAGCTAAGATTCTGCAGATTTAGGAATGACCAAAACTAATGATCAAAAATAAAGCGTGACCAGGTTTTAGTTGTGTAAAATAAACACAACATTTTTTTATATATATATCTGTTCATTATCAACCAAACGCGGTATCTATCGATTTACTGATAAGGCGGCTAGGTTAACCTAAAGACCATTTCTGGGCATGTGTCTAAATCTATGTTCGCTGAATGGCAAACAGCACACTCTAATCTGCACGCCATATCGGAAATTACACTGTTTGTTCAGACATAAGTATCCGAATTTAGGCTAAATACCGTGCTTCGATGATCGGATGATCCTGTTTCACGAGACCATTCAATAATGAGCTAGCGCACGACAAAACCTATCATAAAACTTTTGCGACCAGTAAAAACTCAAATCCACCTGCGCATCCGCGCAGTCTAATCAGAGTCTTCGCTGACTGTATGTGCTTTCTAGAGGTTCCGCTTTTTCCAACGAGGAACAAAAAAAAAAAAGAAACCCTTGCCATACTGGTTGGATGTACAGGCTGACGTCACGAAAACACGCCTATATAATTTTGACAGGGGTATACATTATTTTTCTTATTTCTGTTCAAAAACATCGATTGTGGTACTCGTGGTTTTGGTTCATGCTTTTTTGTGTTTATCTTTGCCTTTTAGTATTTCAAGATATCACAATGATCTATTAGTTACGTTCCTGCTTATGCAAGAAAAATAACTCCTACATGCATAACGTTTGCGTCTATCCTCTTTAAAGGAGTTTACCTTTTGACAGTTAGCGTATATCTCAGGAGTAACCATCCAATCAGGGCACCCAGCGAACAAACTGTACCAATAACAGAGATGTTCGAATGCAGATAAATCATACGCAAGGAAACCTAAACTAAATTAGATACTGTTCATAATTTAGCCATGGATTGTGTCAAAGTGTGTGATTATAAACGCTAATGTTCTCTGAATATGGCTTGTTTCATAAGTAAGGGGTCTTTGTTTAACTGCAAGAGAATGACCGGGGCAAAACAGTTTTGTTTGTTTTCCCTTTTTATGTAACTGGTAGACTATGATCTGCGAGTGTGGCTATTCATTCTATGGTATTGTTCTGTTTACGATGCACGATTTTTTCTATGCTCAAACAATTAACCAATAAAAAGAGACAAAAGGACTATAGCTTTACATTTTAGATACTATCATGTATATGTTGAAATATGTACCCACTCGCTTGAAGTGTATATATTTGGCAAAAAGCATTGTAAGATGTTTCATGCCAATAAAGAATTTGTATTGTATTGTATTTTTATTGGAGCCTACATTATTCATTCACTGATATAGGTGTCAACAATCTTTTAATCATGTCGTGGCGTTGCCCGGCCATGACACTGGAAAGCATTATGGGTATCACGCATGAAGTTTTGTGCATAAATCCTTTGCCGGTTCCCGAGCATGAAACCGCAGGCCGAGTCTTCAAATATACGCTGAGGACCCGGCAAATGTTAAAGCCGTGACACAAAAATTACGTAATAGCCAATATTGCAATTGTTAGTCACTCCGCTTAAAAATCGCATCAAAAAGCCCAGAAGAAACAAAAGTACGATGATATGATCAGTTTGCACTGAGTACTCAGCGGGTAACCAAGGATCAAAAAAAAAAAAAAAAAAAAAAAAAAAAAAAAAATGTAAAAGAAAAGTCCAGGGAGTGCCACATTCACAGGCCGCAGCCCTTCCCAGACACCAAGAGGAAGAGGAAACAGACAAAGCCAAACAAGCGTTAATCGAACAAACGTACGAAAAGCACTAAGATTAGCTTTCTCTTCCCCAAAGTGTCCCCAGGCCGACAGCAAATACTCTGAACAGCCTGAGCAGCTGGATAGACTGGCCTAAGTCTTCGTTAGGCATTTATGCAGTTTCGTGGGAAATGCTTTGCCCTCAATTGTCTCATGTTCATACTTGTCATTGAATTTGAACATGTCCATATACATGTACTATAGGGATCAAACATGGTTTTTCATGCATTAACATTCGCCAGGTCCCGTGGGAGGTGTTGAAAATCGAGGCCTTTGGCCTCCGTTTTCAACACCTCCAAAGGGACCTGGCGAATGTTAATGCATTGAAAAACATGTTCGATCGCTATTATTGCATAAAAACTGAAAACATTTGCTACATTTCCCGTTATTTCTTGCACTATTTTGTTTCGCCTTTTCACCGATGTCGCGTGAACGCTATTTCCACGGACTATGCTCGTCCTGGGGCAGGGCAGTACACATCTCGTGACGGCAGCAATTCTGTGGCTCTGGTACGAGCATATTGAAAGTTGCGCAGCCGTGCATTAACAGCGCGTGAATTGCCTTGTTAATACACGGCTTTTCGCCGGTTAATGCACGGCTGTTAATAACGTGCGGCACTGCTTTTTATGCAGTAATACCTGTTGATATGTCTAAAACTGTTTGATGAGAAGCAAACAGGTCGATGCTGATCAGATGCTGCGTTCTACGGCGTTTGATCTCAGTTCACACCTTTTATTCAGGCCCGAATACTTAGATCTGCGCTCTATATCGCAATTGGTAGGACGTCTGACTCCAGCTCCAAGAGAAGCAACTTCGCATCCCAACTCGGTCACATAACTATCGTGGAAATTGACTATGAAATCATTTCTACGTCCATTTTCCCCTTTTCGATGATTCAAGATGGGCAGTTGTCAGATACTGGCATAAAGTATGTGCCTAAGTATTGGGCCACCGCTTAGAGGACTGAGCCAGATCAGGAAAAGTGTGAGGAGGTTAACTGACCTAACATTGTTGACTGGGCCGTAAAACCCCAACTCTAAACAAATGGGGCAAATACGGCAATGTTAGTATTTGCTCACGAGGGATATATCTTAGTTTGTTTCAAACTTCCCGTGTGTCTATATACTTAAGTGCATAATCCACCCTTATCGTTTCTCTCCTATAATTTATATTTTCCAAGCAACAATAACATTCTAAACAAATACCGCTAGCTGTTTTTTTCCTCCTGGACAAAAATAATGTAGACAAGCTTCTAGATTTATTCTTTTATAATTCCGTCATTTACGTAACTTCTATTTTTGGAAAGCATACACTGAGTGCATATAAGAGGAACAGGAGAACAAAGCCCTTATTAAAAAAATCCAGATCAGCCTGCGCAGTCTACTCATGACCGTCTTTGTCCGCTTACAGAATCATGGGATACTATAGAATATACTACCATATATACCCTGGGTGCTACAATAAAGAAAACGAGTCCAATGTGGTGTTTTTTCTTGATAAGTCTTCTTACATGTAAACTGAAAATACGGGTACCTTCGTTACAGTCACATCGTATTTATTTCAAAAGATGTTATCATTACAATGAATTTGCTGTTGTAAAGACCCCTTAATAAGCAGAATGATATATAATAAAACCCTTGTTTTATTATCATCTCCTCAAAGAAAATATGATTAAGATATTTGTTAGAATCGCCTCACTGAGGCGGTTCTAACAAATATCTAAAGCATGTAGTTTGAAAGTATTAAATACATGTACATGAACTATGTTGCTGCTAATTTCAGATTAACTCTTGAGCAAAAGTTTAACACCAGTCAAATAATTATTTAGAATTTTGTCGTTGTATCGAGATTCGGTATAAAGAGGGTTGAGTGCTGTACTCCTCTAACTAGAACGAAACCTATGAAACGCCCGAGGAAGCTGGACCCTTTTGGAGGTTAGAAGAGAACGCTCTTTTGCTACAACTTTGCTACTGAACATATTTCGCTAAATAAAAAATTAAAAAATTACTGCATTAAATTAAGCGAAAACGTCCTTTTTCTCTTTTGAAATGGTATTACTGTTGTCGGTATGGCTTCTTTTATTTATCTATGCTCTATCAGGCACATTTAATCGTCCGTCATGAACTTCAAGGTAAATGATAACCAACCAATGACGTTGAGCAGGCTGTGTGGATGAGAAATCCTTATGGTCAAAATACAGGCCGGCCAAATTGCAACGGTAGGACAGATTAATTAATTTCTTTGAATGCGTTTAATTGTATTCCTGGTACCAAATCTTCACTCTGGGTTCAAATAGTGTCTATCTAACAATACGTACAAAACAAACAATGCCCAGAGAGAAAGAAGCAGCAAGCAAAGTGGGCCACACTGAAGATGACTGCCATCAGAAAAATACAAAATAGACCACGAATACAAACAAGAAACAAAGAATTGGTTTAACGGAATTTTACTAGTACCACATATTTCATTTATTGTAATACAAGAGGGCCCATAGGACCCCAATTCGCTCACCTGAGTGCCATTGTCTCTAGTGTATTCTAAAAGAATGGTTTCTCTTCATAGGACTGTATGTTTAAAATTTGTTTAAATGAATGTTTTCAGATGACAGGCTGGAGGTATAAGAACTGTGTTATACAGGCATTGGGAGAAATGTGACGGTGCTTGGCACAGATAAAAGCATGTTGGCTTGTACATTATTATAGACCTGGGGAATGCGGGGTGGGTGCTTGACAGAAGCAATATCCCATGATGCCTTAGTTTGTTTGTTTGATTTTTTTTTTCTTTTCTTTTACGTTTAGCTTTGGCGGCCATCTTGTTCAGCAGAGTAGGACGGTTTGAGCAATTTTGGTAGAGGATCACCCAAGGAACATTTTTGTGAAATTATTGAGAAATCTGTCTAGAAGTGTCAGAGGAGAAGTCTTTTAAAGCAAAAGTTGCAATGTATGCACGTTAACTTTTATGGGAAGTCAGCTCCTCTTATGGCGTTTGAAGGCCTGATGAACAGAGGGACAAATAGATGAATGAATAAACAAACAAATGGGGGAGGGGGTTGGGGTGAGGAGGGGGAGGGGGGAAAGGGGGCGGTGATTTGGATACTTTGGATTGATATCTAACATCATACCAAATATTAACTAAATCCATCATTTTCTTAGAAAAAAATATGAGCTCTTTAAATATTTTAACAAAAAGATATGATACAAAAACTCAAAGTGTGTTTCGTAGACCTTAAATTCATGGGCATGGTAATGATATTCTATGGCATTTTTCTTATTTCTGCTTCAATACTTAGAATGGGACCATCCTATATAAGTCTATGTAAAATAAGTGGGTCCCGGGGCGAGGCCATTTTTTACCCCATGGCTGTAATTTGAACAACTTTGGTAGAGGTCTATTCGACGAGGCTACATACCAAATATCAAGGACCCGGACCTTCCAGTTATAGACAATAATTTTTTAAAGGTTTTCCCTGTATAAGTTTATGTAAAACATGCGGGGCCCTTGGCGGGACCATTTTTGGCCCTAGGGCTATAATTTGAACAATCTTGGCAGAGGTCCACTAGATAAAGCTGTGTACCAAATATCAAAGGCCTGGGCCTTCTGGTTTCAAACAAGAGGATTTTTAAAGGTTTTTCCTATATAAGTTTATGGGACGGGACCATAATTTGCCCCAGGGCTACAATTTGAACAATCTTGGTAGAAGACCACTAGATGAAGCTACATATCAAATATCAAAGACCTGGGCCTTCTGGTTTCAGTCAAGACGATTTTTAAAGGTTTTTCCTATGTTAGTCTATGTAAAACATGTTGGCCTTTGGGCGGGGCCATTTGTGGCCCCGGGGGCTATAACTTGAACAATCTTGGCAGAGGTGCTCTAGATAAAGCTACATACCAAATATCAAAGACCTGGGCCTTCTGGTTTCAGACAAGATTTTTAAAGGTTTTTCTCTATAAGGGTCTATGTATAACATGTGACCCCTAGACAAGATTTTTAAAGGTTTTTCCCTATAAGGGTCTATGTATAACATATGACCCCTAGATGTCCACTAGACAAAGCTGTGTACCAAATATTAAAGGGCTGGACCTTCTTGTTTCAAACAAGAAGATTTTTCAAGGTGTCCCCTATATAAGTCTAAGTAAAACATAAGGGCCCCTGGGCGGGGCCATTTCTGGCCCCAGAGCTATAACTTGAATAATCTTGGCAGAGGTCCACTAGACAAAGCTGTTTACAAATATCAAAGGCATGGGCCTTCTGGTTTCATACAAGAAGATTTGTAAAGGTTTTTACCTATAAGGATCTATGTATAACATGTGACCCCTAGGGTGGGGCCAATTTTGACCGCAGGGCTATAATTTGAATAATCTTGTTAGAGGCCTATTATAAAAAGCTGAGTACCAAATATCAAATACCTGGGACTCTGATTTCAGACAAGAAGATTTTTAAAGTTGTTTCCTTATAAGGGTCTATGTAAAACATGCTGACCCCTAGGGCAGGGCCAATTTTGACCTCTGGGCTATAATTTGAACAATTTGGTAATGGTCCATTCGGTGAAGCTACATATCAAATATCAAAAACCTGGGCCTTCTGGTTTCAGACAAGAAGATTTTTAATTGTTTTCCCTATGTTAGTATATGTAAAAAATGTTGGCCCCTAGGAGGGGCCATTTTTGGCCCAAGGGCTACAATTTGAACAATCTTGGTAGAGGTTTACTAGATGAAGCTACATATCAAATATCAAAGACCTGGGCATTCTGGTTTCAGTCTAGAAGATTTTTAAATGTTTTCCCTATGTTAGTCTATGTAAAACATGCTGGCCCCTGGGCGAGACCATTTTTGGATCCAGGGCTATAATTTGAAGAGGTCCTCTAGATAAAGCTACATATCAAATATCAAAGACCTGGGCCTTCTGGTTTCGGACAAGATTTTTTAAGGTTTTCTCCTATAAGGGTCTACGTATAACATGTGATCCTAGGGCCAATTTCGATCCTAGGGCGGGGTCATTTCGGCCCCAGGGCTATAACGAACAATCTAGGCAGAGGTCTACTTGACAAAGCTGTGTACCAAATATCAAAGGCATGGGCCTTCTGGTTTCAAACAAGACGATTTTTAAAGGGTTTTCCCTAGAAGGATCTACGTATAACATGTGACCCCTAGGGCGGGGTCAATTTAGACTCCAGGGCTATAATTTGAACAATCTTGGTAGAAGTCTACTTGATAAAGCTGTGTACCAAATATCAAAGAGCTGGACCTTCTGGTTTCAGACAAGAAGATTTTTAAAGGTTTTTCCCTATAAGGGTCGGTATAAAACATGTGACCCCTAAGAGGTGCAAATTTTGACCCCTGGGCTATAATTTGAACAATTTTCGTAATGGTTCATTAGGTGAAGCTACATACCAAATATCAAAGACCTGTGCCTTCTGGTTTTAAAGGTTTTGCTAATTTTTACCTATTTATTGCCATGGTAACCAGAGTTCTGCTTGGATTCCAAATCTTTGAACAATTTTCAGTTAGTACCTCCCAAAGATCATTCCAGTGAATTTTGGTCCAAATTTGCCTAGTGGTTTAGGAGGAGATGACCATTGTTGACAGACGACGGACGACGGACGCCGGAGCACTGGCCTACCAGACTAGCTCACTGAGCAATGTGTGCTCAGGTGAGCTAAAAAAACAAAAAACTGTTCGGTCTACATCAGGCTATCTAACTCATTCAGTTAAACTTCACAGAAAAAAAGCGAAACATAACATGTCAATCAAATAAAATCACAATGGTGGAACACGAAACACGATTCTAATAAATACATTTAAAATACAAAAATCCTGTAACAAATACAATTACTTTGCTTGAGCTATCGGAAGACTTTCCTGGGGACACAAAAACGATTTCGAATCAACCACGGTAAACGGCCCCTTAAAACCCTACTTTTATACAGTAAAACTGGGGTTTACAGGGGTATACATTAATTTTCTTATTTCTGCTCAACACATAGACTGTGAACATTGGTTAGAACTGCCCCTGCGGTTCTAACGAGTACCGACAATCTATATTTTTGAGCAGAAATAAGAAAACAACCAGAATTTTTCATCTGAAAGTTTTCATTTTTTGATGGTAAATTTTCAATATATTTGAATAGGCGTGTTTTCGAAATGACCTGTAATAAACCGTGTTGTCCTAAATATTTGGACACCGTAGCTACTTACCATAATCAACCATATATTTGAACAAGTTCATTTGGCTAACCGATGATGATGTTTAAAATGTTGTGATGACGGATGGGCAAGCCTTGCAGATCCTGAATAAACTGCTGTTTTAGGACCAGTTTTATCCGAGTCTACATTATTTGCTCTGACTTGTCTGGATCAAATGCATTATGGTTGAAACTCCAAAGTAATTGAATGGCGTATTCAATTATCAATCGACAGATCCTATTACGGATAATTTCTATTCCGTGGGGCTTTGGAGGCCTTCCCATGGGGTCGGGTATGGGGGAGGCGACTACCTGTTTTTTCCGTTTCCTAAAAAACAAACGTTTTTTTTTTGTTTGTTTTTTTTTTTTTTTTTTTTTTTTTGTTGTTGTTGTTGTTTTCCTTATTTTCGTTTAGCAAATGTTCCCTTAAATTAAGAGAAAAGTAGAGAATACCCATTTTTCCCTGAAAATTCATGGCTTCGTACCCTTGTTTCTCCAAACACCAGGGAGCGCCTCTTTTATTTTGGCTAAGTGTACCTTGCGGTCGTACAGATCATGACCCGACCTTGCTCGACTCAACGTATGATAGCAGTGGAATTCTAAAGCTATCAATTTTGGAGAAATTAATCTTTGTCTATATGGAACAAATAAAATAGTTTGCATGTACTCAGATAAAATGACTCAAATGTATGACACGCAACGTAGCCTACATCCATAAATACACCGTACCGATTACTCTCTTTATTTTATACCGTTATTACACATATTAGAAGGCTGTAGGATAAATTCAATTTCAGTTCTGAATAAGCTTTTGATTTGATTGATTGTGTTTAATGTAAACTAAATGTATCTGTCTGAGACAAAAAAATGACAGAAATACCCCGTTTCAACAATATTTTCACCGTTATATGAAGCTGCAGCTTGATGTTTCAGGGTATTTGTACATGGTATTTACTTTTTGATGCCACATAAGCACTACCTATTTTCATCCTGTAACCATATGTGGTCTTTTGATACATGTATTTTTCCTAAATTATAATTATAGCTTGCCTTCTTTTCGCATGACGTGCAAAACTGAACTAATAAGTAATTGAAAGATGAACAGTCTGGACATTTAAGCTGCCTTCGGGACATACAAACCGTTAAGACACAGATCAGTCTGACCCTAAGGTTTTAAAGTTTTTTTTGTTTTGTTTGTTGTTGTTGTTTTTTTTTTTTTTTCATGTTCAATTCAGCTAAGCATGATTTTTTTCTCTGCTAATAAAAATGAAAATCCATAATTGGCATTTTCATATTTATTAGCAGAGAAATTTTCAAATTCAGCAAAATTTAGCTATATATATATATATATATATATATATATAGCAAAAAAAAAAATGTTAGTAATTTGAGGGATTAATTAGTAGGACAAATTTCGTACTCAGCTGAGTTGAGCATAAAAAAAAACAGCAAAAAAAAAAAAAAAAAAAAAGCTTTATAACCTCTAGGCCAGATAAGATTAATTGTTGTTTGTCATCTTAAAAGGAATGGATACATTTTCAGGGGAGGCAACTTTGTCTGAACTATTTTGTCTTTCTGAAACGGTGGCACGCTCTTTTCTTTTAGAGTATATGATATTTTTCATATTCATTACGAAAACATGCCTATTTAAATTTACTGAAAATTTTACTATCAAAAAATGAAAATTTTCAGATAAAAAAAAACTGATTTTCTCATGTTTCTGCTCAAAACATAGATTGTGGGTACTCGTTAGAACCGCCTCAAAACGTAGATTGTGGGGACCCGTTAGAACCGCATCGATGTTTTTGAGCAGAAAAAAGAAAAAAAAAAAAATGTATACCCCTGTAAATTCTACTTTTACTATATAAAAGTGGGGTTTAAGGGGGTCAAAATTATATAGACATGTTTTCGTGATGTAAAAATTACGAATATTATTCAGAAGGTTTTAATGTGCACAAGGAAAAAATTTTCACCTTTTCTGTACATTGCAAATATATATTGTTTAGTAGATAGTCCTAGGTAAGAGGGATGCCCAGATCATCTTTGGGTCGATTGTGTAAAATCAGCCAAAGTAAACATATACAAAAATTCTTTGAGGTTGTCATTATATTTTATCATTGACCAATTCATTCAAAATGCATAATAAGGCGCCTGATCAAGGTCTGCACTATTTACTCAAATTATATGATGATAAAAGCTAAATAAAATAAAACAGTAATAAGTCCCAATTCAGGACCATTTCTCCAGCCTACTCTCGGAGACTCTCGACCCACCAGTGCTGTCAGTGCTTTGATTATTTTTCCACAGACAAATATGCTGTGGGCATTCATTGAAACGTGCTAAGAAACTTCACAGCGAGGCGGTTCTAATGAATTCCCACATTGTATTTTCTATTGGAGAAATAAGAACAAAAATCGATGACATGTGAACCGCGAAGTCAGAAAACGCACCTTTGAACATATGCACCAAGCAAAGACAAAGATCATCCTGCGTATTCGCGCAGTCGGACGAGAATCTTCAGAGAGCATTTTGGATAGGTAAGAACACAACGTGCCTACATGACGATACCGATAAAAGATCAGATTGTGCCATCACGAAAACATGTCTATATAATGTTGACCTCCTTAAACCCCACTTTTATATAGTAAAAATGGGGTTTACAGGGGTATACATTATTTTTCATAGCTTTGCTCGAAAACATAGATTGTGGGTACTCGTTAGAACCGCCTCGCCGAGGCGGTTCTAACGAGTACCCACAACCTATGTTTTGAGCAGAAATATGAAAAATATCGGGGGTTTTATCTGATTTTTTTTTTTAATTTTTGGAGGTGAAATCTTCTATATATTTAAATAGGCGTGTTTTCGTAATGAGATGCATACATGTAAGTGTTTGAGTCTTTGTTAGGCGCACGTCAGAGAAGGTACGTTTTCTCTCGTTAGGACTCATAGGGTTAAACAAGTTCTGGTCTGGAGCGATGACAAGAAAATGTCCCTTATGCATTTTTCGCGGACAACACAGGCGGCGATCAGCCTGCGCAATTGCGCAGGCTGATCTGGGCCTTCGTAGTCCGCTTACAGAATTAATTGATACTGTAGTATAGGCCGACGAACAGAGAAAGTCCAGAGCAGACTGCACGGATGTGCACGCTCATTTGGATCTTCGCTGTTCGCATATGGCATAAGGGCCTTTTTCCCACGTTGAGCATCATGCTATTTTATTATGTAATCGAATTTGTTGGTTTATCCGTCATGACGATTCTTGTATGTTTGATAAATGCTCTGCAAGTTGTTAGCTTAGCTTAACTGTATGTAATAAAGAATTTGAATTTGACACAGGTGTTTTAACGTAATATATCCCAAAAGGCCCCTTGGTTTAGTGCGACTCGTAAAAGGTAATATGGGTAGGGCACTAGTTAGCTTTACCTCTCATGAGCTCACCCCTTACCGCTCTCTTAACTTATTCAGCAGACGACAAATTGATTATATATTTTTCTGATTTTTCCTAGAAAACATGATTTGAAATTTAATGCAAATTGTCTCCTTTGCCAAATACTGTTTTCTGGGAAAAATAAGAAAAAAATATTTCAATATATAGTCTGTGGAAAATTTTACCCAGAGTGCTAAGCGTTAAATACTGTTAATCTTTACACATTGGAAGATTAATTTTATTAAGTGAATAAGAATTATCTTCATCTTTGATTATTACTCCGTCCGAAATCTTGATCAACGGAGACGCCCATGATTTTTCAACAAATATCATTCAGCAGTTTGTTGACAATAGATAATACAGAATGCTATATTAGAATAGTTATCAGAAACGGGTGGGGATTGGCTTGAAAGTCAGTTACATACTATTTCGTATTTTGTTTCGAGAAAAAACGGAAGTGGATTTAGAGTAACGAAATAGGATATAGCAGATTATTATTATTATTATTATTATTATTATTACTACTACTACTATTATTATTATTATTATTATTATTATTACGTAACTGAAATATGAGACATTTTTTTTTGTCTGTGTTAAATGCTTATGTAACCGATAGTGTTTTATTCGCTTTCGCCTTATTCTTAATATTGATATCGTATTAGATTAAAAAAAAAAAACGTGTATGGATTGTTTGGATGCGCTCATAATCGCGAGAGCTGTCTCACAAACACTCAAGTGAAATGAAAACTTTCGCGAAAGTATTTATGCTATTTCGATAGTGTTAGGTTTAAACAATAATTATTGCGTAAAGAGCAGTGCCGCACGTTATTAACAGCCGTGCATTCACCGGAGAAAAAACATGTATTAACTAGGCAATTCACGCGCTGTTAATGCACGGCTACGCAACTTTCAATGTGATCGTACCGGGGCCACAGATTTGCTACCGTTACGAGATGTGTACTGCCCTGTAATCCTAGAAGGAGCATAGTCCGTAGAAATTACGTTCGCGAGACATCGGTGAAAAGGCGAAACAAAATAGTGCAAGAAATAACGCGAACTGTAGCAAATGCTTACAGTTTTTATGCAATAATAGCGATTGAACATGTTTTTTTTTTTCAATGCATTAACGTTAGCCAGGTCCCTTGGGAGGTGTTAGAAACCGCGGCCTCCGGCCTCCGGTTTCAACACCTTCCACGAGACCTGGCGAATAATAATGCATGAAAAAAGCATGTTTGATCCCTATAATTTGATACCCTGCGAGTTGTACCAAAATATTTGAGCCTTAGTGTCCGAAAACTTACCTTTGACTAGTGCGCCCAGCTAAGTTTCAGAACAGTCTGCCCATTCGCACACTCTGATCAGAATTTTCGCTTGGTGCAGTTTTGATAGCCAAGGATGCAAAGATTCTTCATGCGGACAGCGAACGCTAATCAGACGGCGCGGATGCGCAGATGGCTTTGTATGCGTTGTGCACACATGTAAGAAAGAACGTTACTTCACGTCATGGATTACGTATAGGTTATTTCAGAGTTTTAAATTTTTAACCGCCAGGCTCAAAATTGAAACTATGCAATAACCAGTTTTTCGCAGTAATCATTATGATCATCATATCTCACAGATGGAATAATCATACTGACACACTTGCACACCGATCTTGTATTTAATCAAGTTATGTTATTGTTTTTAAACTACTTGAATGTTTGCAGTTTCGACGTTAGTTGGTTCAACTTTGTGTTGTATTTCTGCATTTTTGTTTTATTTTATTTTATTTTTTTATTATTATTTATTTTCATTTTTCTGAAGTATTTTATGGCCTTACTAGGGACTGTTTTGTGGTGACTCAAGTATGGTTGAAAGAACTGAACTTCATGCTTTACGTTGTCATATATCGGTGTTAATTATAGTGATTATATGACGACTCAGAACGTTTAAAAAGAAGAGAAAATGAGGATCTTAAGCAATAGATATGGAAAGGTATTGTATAATATTTTTAACGACAAACGTAGAAAACTAGCTTTTTGCATCATCTGTTTGAAAATGTAAACTCTACTCACAACAGTATCATTTTCCCAGTGTAAAACAATAAAACTTAAATGAATCGAACACCGAGGGCTCGTTTACCGTGGCTGATTTTAAGTTGTTTTTGAGTCAATAGGAATTTTTTCCGATAACAAATATTTAGGGACATTTTAGGGAGCTTTTGTGATGTTATGACAATGTATGTTGTGAGTACTCATAAGAATCGCTTCATCGAGGCGAATCTGCACTTAACATACTTTTATTTGATTAAAGATAGAAAAGACATTCCTGAATTATCCTCATTTGCCTCCCCATT
The DNA here is from genome assembly GCA_964016985.1 of Anodontia alba. NCBI lineage: Eukaryota > Metazoa > Mollusca > Bivalvia > Lucinida > Lucinidae > Anodontia > Anodontia alba. Next base: position 35,221,638 of record OZ024830.1, read on the forward strand.
ACGATAACACGCCTATTCAAATATACTGAAAATTTTACAACCAAAAGAAGGAAAATTCAGATAAAAAAGATCTGATATTTTTTCATATTCCTTCTTAAAACATAGATTGTGGGTACTCGTAAGAACCGCCTTGGTGAGGCGGTTCTTACGAGTACCCACAATCTATGGTTTTGAGCAGAAATAATAATAATAAAAAATAATGTTAACCCCTGTAAACCCAGTTTTACTATATAGAAGTGGGGTTTAAGGGGTTCAAAGTTACATAGGCATGTTTTCGTGATGCGATTTGGCGCTGTGATTAAGCTCCAGTGACTCGAAATACCCATAGGTAGAACCATGGTCCCAAAGATGGTCGATATGTTGTAAGGTTTGCCTGTATAATGATTGAATACTGTTGATATTATCAATAAAATTTGAATTGGCAAGATGACTCCGGGGAGTGCAACTGATATTGGTTTAAAGTTGGGCAAGGCCTGCTATCCTTGTAGCAGGTAAGGGTAGAGGGGGAATTTGTCTATTTATTCTGTTTCTTAACTTTCATTCCTGTTCTTCCTCTTTCTTCCCTGCCCTTCTCTCTCATCCCCTCTACTATCTCTTCTATCCTTTTTCTCCCTTACTGTGTAAGGTTTAGACGACACAAAATGACCAACAAGGGTTGACGTGTCGTTAACCCCTAAATGACTTTTTCCAGTAGCAAACCTCTTCATGCACATGTTCAATATGTCTTCAGTGCATCTGCAAAGTTTCAGAATTCGTCAACAAATTCTTCGAGTCGAGTTTATTACACCATGCTTTCACTATCTCAGCTGCACCATCTTAGAGCATACAAAACCCGGTAGCCAAGAATTACCAAAAAAATGGCTTAATGAAAAAAGCTGTTGCTTTGATGAAAATAATCTTTACAGCATGATACTTCTTCCTGCACATGTTTAGTATGTCTGTAATGAGTCTGCAAAGTTTCAGATTGCTTCAACAAACACTTTGAGATGAGTTGATTTCACTGTGCATGCACTATTGTCATGCCAAAGCAACTTTTCAAGAATAACACAATAAATCAACTCACATGAATTTTTTTTTTTTTTTTTTTTTTTTTTGATTTGGGTTTTACGGCCCTTTCAAGAATATTTCACTTATATCGAGCCGATCGTTCAGCGAAGGTGGGCGAAAACCGGAGAACCCGGAGAAAAACCATCTGACCATCCGTAAGCAGAACTTGGCTTTCCCACATATGACCCGAGCCAGGCTCGAACCACAGCGGTGAGAAACCTAATGGATCAAGAGTCAACTCTCTTATCCACTAGGCTACGGGGGCCCGTAACTCACTTTGTCGTCTGTATTTTACTTGTTTGCTGGCTGTAAAAAAAAACAACAACTGGTGTTTTGTCGATTAACTGGAAACGGAAAGCACCTATCACTATACAGCAAAAAGCTAGTGAGTTCCTTATTAATCATATAAGTATAGGCCTTAGCCGAAGTTTAATTATTCAGACTGTTGACATAATTCCAGTTCAGTAGTGACACATGTCTGTTCACAAAATAAGGAATGTTACACCTGTATGACAGCAAGGACAATGTTCAAAATACCTTACCTGGGTAATTATGTATATACACGCCTCAAGATGCAACATTACAAGAAGAATCCTGTTAAATAATTTGTTTTCATTAAATGTATATACATTATTCTTGTAAGTATTGTTGAATAGTAGAAATTTGATGTTTAATTTTTGTTGTGTCAACATCCCAACATTAATATTTTCGTCATGTCGGAATAATTATAAGATACAATGTACCTTTTTATTATATGGAAGTAACTGCTTTATGAATATTGTAGTCAGGTAACCGTTTATATAAAAGTCAAACAGGATTACATTTGGAAACGAAGAACACACAAATCACGAAAATTGGAGACTCGGTTTGATCGAGTCTCTTCATATGCAACACTGTAGTTTGCGAGGCTGCATAAGCCACCTAGCGCCGGCTTATGCGGTAATCGATTTTCAAAATAACCGGATGGGCTCAATGATCTTGCGTACATGAAGTTGACTTTCAATTGTTTACCGGTTTGCATGGATTGCATGCTTTCTTGGTATAGTAATTGTTTATGACTACACAAAACAAAAACAACAACAACAACAAAAAAAAACAAAAAAAAAAAAACCGGTTAAAGGTTATTCTTCAGCTGATTGCTGTAAGTAAAAATGGAGGGGTGCCCATTGACTAATATCATTTACTTTAAATACTCCAGTGTTTATTTTTATATGGAATTTAATACAGAAAGGTATGACTGAGTCAAGATAAAAAGAAAAAAAAAAAACAAAAAAAAAAAAAAACGATGAACTTCTGGATCTAGTATGTAAAGAAAATAAAACGGCACAGACAAAATGTTACAGTTCAATTTCAATCAATTCAGCAACCATTCAAACGAACGCAAGTTTTTTACAGATAGCAAAATGACCGTACAAAGTATTGTTAAGTATTATATACCCCTTGTGCCTCTGTAATATGTAGTGAAATCGTGGGTATCCATTATAAGGCGATTTAGGAGTCGATAACCTGTTTTCAATAGGCGTATCATCACGGAAACATACCTTTATAATTTTGACCCCCTTAAACCCCACGTTTATACAGTAAAACTTGGGTTTATAAGGGTATACATTATTTTTTTTTTCTGCTCGCAAATAAAGATTGTTGGTACTATTTAGAAACGCCTCAACGAGACAAAAAATAAAAACAAAAATATATCCATCACGAAAACATGCCTATCTAATTTTGACCCCCTTAAACCCCACTTTTATATAGTAAAACTGGGGTTTACAGGGGTATACATTATTTTTCTTATTTCTGCTCAAAAACATAGATTGTGGGTACTCTTTAGAACCGTCTCGCCGAGGCAGTTCTAACGAGTACCCACAATCTATGCTTAGAGCAGAAATACGAAAAAATATCAGAATTTTTTATCTGAAACTTTTCATTTTTTTGGTAGTAAAATTTTCAGTTTATTTGAATAGGCATGTTTTCGTAATGAGAACTTTTATCTGAAAACTTTCAGTTTTGCTGGTGAAATTTCAATATATTTCAATAGGCATGTTTTCGTAATGTGATGTCTACGAGAATCGTGTTCTGCAACATCTGTCTTAATCTGCGTAATATCAAAATATTCCTCATTTTTCAGTATTATACAAACTATAGATAAGAGGGGTATGCAAATATTTTCTTATTTCTTCTTGAAATCATATGTTACGAAACGTCTTTAATGTGTATCCACAACATTGGTTTTCATGCAGGCTTGTTAACGTAAAGCATGCAATCGGATGGGGTGAGGTGCGAGTGTAGAGTCTAGCTTATTTTTGAGAAGGCTAATGCATGCTACTGTTATCGGTTACTTCACGTACATAAACTGACTTGTCACAAACAAAGTTCTAACATTCTAATATTTTATTTTATATCGCTTCGCCAGTGTGATGACCCTAATTGCTTTAAACCGTCACTAAATTGATTAAACGAGCGTGTATAAGAGAACACATTACGAAAACATACCTATTCAAATATATTGAAAATTTCACGAACAAAAAACAGAATGTTTTCAGATATAAATTCTAATATATTTCTTTTATATTTCTGTTCAAAATATAGGTTGTGGTACTCGTTAGAACCGCCTCGGAGAGGCGGTTCTAACGAGTACAACAATCTATGTTTTTGAGCTGAAATAAGAAAAATAACGTATACCCCTTTAAACCCCAGTTTCACTATATAAAAGTGGGGTTTAAAGGGGTAAAAATCATATAGGTATGTTTTCGTGATGACCAAAACAGCTTCAGAATATTTGCGACATTTAGTTCGTTCATTGGCTACGTCAGCGTCACTTTCTTGACGTTTCGGTGACATGAGAGTAATTTTACATTGGTCTGGTTAATGTCTCTTTTCTGAGCCTTACTCCCCAAGATAAAAAGGCAATATTGCGAGAATCAATCTATAAAAGACAGGTCGGGTGGGAATATGTAGGAAGGTGGATGCTGGTAGATATATTTGTATTTACGAAGGTTCTTTAGTTTCTCCAATAATGTGTACAAAATAAAACAATGAATATAACGGAATAAAATCACATGATTCGGGGTACACCATGTCCTACAAGATTGTATACGCGCCGAGCGATGACGCAAACCAGCCTGCGCATGGGACTGCGAATAGAAATTCTATAACGTCTTCAGGCGGACAGCAAAGACTCTGACAATCATGGATGCGCAGGATGATCTGACCCTTCGCTGGGCGCATATGATATATATGCATTCCAAAATATTGTAGAAGAACTGCCAAGGTATGGCAGAACAAAAATAATACTAAGCATTATACGTAATTTTATAAGTAGAAATCATCTAATAAGGACTGTCGTCCAGCATCTTCCAAAGACGTGGAACGACAATTTTTTTTTCTTTTCTTTTTTATTGTCGCAATAATCACTGCCAATAGCATACCTGACCTTGCTTTTGATCGCATGCATCGTATTAGGTATTGTTTCGAATGTCCATTAAAGTACGAATAAGATAGGGTCACGAGGAAAGTAAGTGATCGGGGTTCATGTTAGCTTTGCTTGCGACCCAATGTTGTTCATACTTCAATGACCGTTAAATAATTTGACTTCATTACTTATATTTTTAATATGTTCTGTCCATTAGTTGACGAAAAACTCTTGTTTGATGGCTAAAATTGAAACAAAGAAACAATTGCACGCAGTTTTCCTGTTAATAGCGGGAAAGTACCGTTGACACTATAGCGTTGCTAACGTCCAATCATCTTGGCGAGAACCATTGTTTATTCTGACGTCACTTAATGATCATGTTACGTCATGTGAGTCAATGTATTCATAACATCACATTGAATTACAGGAAGTAAAGCGAGGCAATTTTATTTCTTTCTTAAGCGTATATTAGGCTGATCATATTTACAGGTATATGTTTATGAGGTGTTACCTGTAATGGCGGGCGAATATTCGTCTCACAAAGAATGTAGACTGTCCTGATTACGTAAAATATACAGTTAACTTAACCCAATGAATATTAATGTAAATCTCAATGCGACATGTCAATTTTCTATGTATACCTGTAAAATGAAATTTATTTGCAACGCTATTTAACACGTGGCTATATTTATCTACAGGTATACGCATATGCATGTGGATATATCAGATGCTATTAGATTGTACCGATGCGAGGGCTTATCTTGGCCGCCGCGGTCCGCACCAGCCCCGACATCTTCTTTACTCATATTGCAGTACATTTGTAAATAAGTAGGGATTGTATTACACCGAAGATTCGGGAATATACGAGACATATACGAGACATCGAAGACTGATCAGACTGCGCGGATGAGCATCCGCGAAGTCTGATTAGTCTTCGCTGTCTGCATGAAACAGCGTTTGTTCCTTTACTATCTATTGTCATCAACACACTTTCTAACGCTAAGACTCAAATTATCTTTTTTTTTCTTCGAATATAGTAAAGAATTTACCCTTGTTAATTGAATGTCTTTAACTTAACGATTTACCATAGTTGTCCCAGCATATGAACACATACATTTAATTACGTCTTGATGTGTCTAAAACTGCTGTAAAAATAGTAAACAGTGAAGAATCTGATGCGAGATCAGATTCGATAGTGTATGATCAGGATGTACAGTCTTTGCTAGGACATGTCTGTCCAATTGTATAGGGTATGTATGGAACAGATAGGGAAAGTACAGTTTCTAGGCGAGTTATCCGAATTTATAGGGTTTATACCACAGTGGTTTTTGACTTTCCTCAAACGCTAGTCTAAGAATAGTCCATCAACGGACAAGAGAGGGAATACTATGCTATGTTATTTGCAGGGAAATGCTGATATTGGCACACCATAATTAACCTAATGCTCGGACACCAACAATCCTTATCTTACTTATTCTAAAGTTTAAAACATACCGTTTGAATACATCTATACCTGGTCCCGAGGATATGAAACGTGTTTCATTTTCTCCGCTAATAAATATGAAAATGCCAACAATAGTTGGCATTTTCATATTCATTAACAGAGACATTTTTATGTTTAGCTATGTTTAGCAAGAAAGAATTCGGAGTTGTTGGTAATTTGAGATATAGTAGCAAGACAAATTTCATGCTCAGCTGAGCGTGAAAAATGTTTTATAACCTCGGGGCCTGGTGAGGGGTCTAAATGGGGAACCCAAGCCAGTGAAGAATATGCTAAGAATGTACCTTTAAGGAGACCTGATATATTCGGTAGATTATCCAAGAATTCCACTAAGCAAGACAATAAGGCATTTTGTTTTGCTATCTTGACAACAAAACGGTTAAGAGAAAAGTCCAGTGAGTGCCACAATCACAATAAACGTAAAAAAGATTGCCTTTGGAAACAAAGAACACACGACAGATAAGGAAATGGGAGTCTCGGTTTTATTGAGACTCTTCATAAGCAGAAATGCCCTTCCCAGACACCAAGAGGAAGAGGAAACCGACAAATCCAAACAAGCACAAATCGAGCAAACGTACGAAAAGCACTAAGATTAGCTCTCTCTTCCCCAAGTGAGGTAATCGCAATGCTAAAAGTACTGAAAAACACAAGAAAAAACTGACACAAGGTAAGACATAAAACAAATCGCCGCTCGTAGAATAAACCACAAAGCAATAAAGAGTAAGACTAACACCGGGACCACCGCCTTAGAACGGTCAGTAGAGAAAACCACCGGGGGTGGGGGGGGGGGGGGGGGAGGTTAAAGCACTTTTACAGCTAGCCAGTATCATCCTGGGTCCTGGTTCAAGTCACTTTTCAAAAGGGTATACTTTTAAACAGGAATAAATAAAAGCTTCTTTAGGATCAAAGTCTATCCTATTTGAGTAGATCACTTTTCAGAAGAGAGACAAAAGCATTTGGATGGAGCTACCTCCCTTGAACATGTTTCACTTCCCTTTAAAGCAGTGTTTCTCCTCAAAAATCATGTTTTTTTTATTCATTGCTAATATATAGTTGATTGTCAAGTAAATACAACCTAGCATAGATTTCAATTTTCTTCAGAGCCTTTTTACAAGATGAAACTATTTTGTTGGCATCATATTTGACCCTGTCTAATTTTTAAGGTGCTGGTCAAAAATCAATGTACACAGGAACATGTGTATTCTCTATGTAATTTAGCCTAGTTTACACACTAAATGAGGCGTTTGCTAAATGATCTAAAGTGTGAAAAGTGTTTTAGAAACAGATGAGATAAAGTTTACTCTGTTTTTGAGCAACAACGATTCGCGCCATTTTGAGCAATAATGCAGCTTTAAAGGGAAAGTCAAAACTTGGTTAACTAAAAAAAATAATCTAAAATTTAAGATCTCTACAGCCCATGCGTTTCGGTGTAACTTTGTTTAAAATCGGACAGTTATTAACATAGTTAATGACGTTTAAACCATTTGAACCGTTTGTCAAGGGTGCCCCAATTTTGAATATACAATGAGGTTCTAAACGTTTCAAAGTATTACATAATATCTTCTTTCTGACAGAAAATGGTTTGCTTTGCAAGCAAATACATATGTATGGCTAGAGAAGAGACTGCGTTCATGATCTCAGACCTTACATATCGTTGCAGAGATTGTTTATTTAGGTTTTGCATATTTCATTATGGCTTTATGACGTCATAAAGCCTGATTTAATATTTGAACTGGCGGCGCGCATTAAAGCAATTTTGACATCTTCAAAGCTGAAAAATGTTCCTAATTTTTGTTTGATTTTATTAAACTAACATCAACGTGCCTGATTGTCCAGATATTTTATATCAGTTACATTCTTCATTAATCTTGCTATTCCCTATGTAGGTGTACATTGTTAAGCTATGTTTATCCTCATTATTAAGTGTAAATACGGTTCATGCTTTACGGAATTTACTTAATGAGTCTTACAGTACAGTTAATTTGTTAGTATGGATGTACTGTTAAAATTCCTACACAGTTTAATTATACTAGTAGCCCTTGGCCTTATCTTGCAATGTTTGTCAACGTTTGTAAATGGTGTTAGATATGTATTTGCTCCTCTTACCTGTCTCTAAGGTCTGAGATACTGTTGACTTCTATTTGAGCTGAGTTGATATCGTGATTCATAAATACAAGAAAAGTAAACAAACTCACGCCATGGTTAAAGGTAAAGCTAACTGTTTGATATAAATAGGAATATTTGTTTTCTAATTTATATGCAAAAATGTTTTGGCAAACATTGAGTAAATTCCTTTTTTTTTGCTCATTAAACCTTATTATGGCACTCACAGCTACAGCAGACGAAATTCGAAAATATATATTTATTATTTTACAGCGAAAATAAGGCTTGACATTTTATGTTCATCTTTAGACAATTCAGATAAAACGCTAAGCCGATCTGTCTTTGAAAGAAATGATTTTAAAAAGATAATCGTCTGCTACAACTTTGCTTTGCATTTAAAGGGTCCAGTATATGAAAAGAAGAATATCAAAATGAAATATTATCTACCTTAGGAAGACCCCCATCTGAATATATATATATATATATATATATATATATATATATATATATATATATATATATATATATATATATATATATATATATATATATATATATATATATATATATATATATATATATATATATATAATTTGTATACAAAATTGACCTGGTTACGAGTAAAACAGAGTACCTACCTACTTATCACAAAATGGTTATACAGCTATAAAGATACTTTCTAAATGTTGGCCTGCATAATTCGAGTCATGACATACCTAATTATTCTGTAAGGTACCAAAATGGCTTACACAAAAAGTAACCTGATGAAAATATATGTGTATGATGGCTGCCCATAGGCTAAAAAAATGATAAGAAATCATGTTGCTTGCTGAAAACCAGCCGATTTTAGCTCTCATGGACAAGGGCCAGGAAATGCTGTAACATAGCTCTCGAGTCTCGGCGATTGGCGTTGATATTGACGTCGGCGTCAGAGACGACGATCACACAATGTTTAAGGTATACGTTAATGATATAAAAAATCACATTTTCTAAAGAATAGATTGGGTTTATAGCTGGCATGATGATACAAAAAGGTGCATCTTTTTATTCAGCAATACCACAACCACACCTGTGATTTTAAGGCAAAATCACGTTAAAGTTTTTAACAGCTCATATTTTACTGACCATGTGATAAGTGTTCATATTTTGTCTGATGATACATATAGGTCCAAAACTTTGATCAGCAATAACTCCATCTATGCCAATGGCCTTAAGATCAAGGTCACCGACTTAGAATTTTAATGTTGAAATTTTACATTAAAGTTTGCAACAGCTCATATATTCAAGACCATTTAATGGATTTAATTTATAATTGGTATTATGATAGAAAATAGTCCGAAAGTTTGTTTGGTAGTAGCCGCATTTACACCTATCATGTTAAAGTCAAGGTCACGAACTTGAAACTTATATGTCAATGTTTTGCATTAAAGGTTTTAACAGCGCACATTATCCAGACAATAGGATAGATTTGCCTTATACTAAGTACGATGAAAGAGATAGAGCCACGGTTTAATTCACCAATAAATCTTCCTTTTCCAAAGACCTTAAGGTCAAGGTCATAAACTTGGGACGTTTATTTAACGTTAAAGTTGTGAACAGCTCATATATTTCAGACGTTATGATGAATTCGGTTTATATTCGGTATGATGATAGATATAGGTCCAAAGTTTTATTCAACAATACAATTTCCCTCACTGCTCGCGCTGTATTCTGGAATCCGTTTATCCTCAATACGAAGATGAACTTCTGTTAGTTTCAGATCGAAAGTTTTATACAGTTAAACTCTTGTTCCGTCAGTCACCTTAATATTAATCACTTTGTTTGTAAATTCCTCATCATGATGGGCAGACGCCTGTTCAGGCGAGCTCTGCTCTCTGACAACAGTTTTCTTTTTTTTTTTTCTTTTTTTTTTTTACATGAGAGTTGGACTAGGGCTTACTGTTACAGAATTGCTGAATGTCTACAGAATGATACACAGTGTGTCTTCTTATATGAGACTGTGATGCGCCATTAACCGGCAATACTTCACATAATCGTGCTTTTTCGGGTGTCAATGATATTAATAGTAATGTTTAACTTACCAAAATGCTTATACAGTTCGTTAGATTTAAACTAACGGAACATATTTAATTGGTGTGCGTCGCTTAAGAGCTAAACGTGTGTTGGACATAAACTCAATGGCAGGCAAAACTGTCGAAATTTTCTTGTCTGATGTTTAAGAACTCGTCTTCTCTGAACTGAAAGCGTGTGCTCTTACGGAAAGCTTTTAGAAAACTCTTATCAGAATGTCCCTGGATTATAAGATTATATCATGTGTGTTAGAGATAGATGGGAAAACCCGTCCTGTAAGTCACTGTCTGGCAACAAGAGGTTTGTCTAGTAATGCCAGACTGCGGATTTTTCTTTCTATCCCTACCACTCATGATACATTCTTTTTCTTGCGAACTTTTCGTTTTTGATAATGCAGACACTTTGATTGCTGACCTCCGTCATGTTGTAATGACATTAATGTGACGTTTAGTAACGACATTAAGTTTAGAGACGTCAGCCTTAACGGTGGCATACGTGACGTCAATTACAATCAGTGCTCACCAAGCGCGTGAGAATTCTCGATTTTTATCTTACCCTTAGTAGGATATCTTCAGTAGGATAAGAATTTCTACCTCGAGGTAAAGTCTAGGATAGCCTTATTTGGTGTGCAAGAATTTTATATCTAGCCCTCACACCCATAATATCTCATCTATAGCTCTAGATTTTTGTTAAAATGTATGGACACGTTGTTTTTCTTTTTGTTTTTTTTTTCTGATTCTCCATAAAACATAGGTTGTGGTTTCCAGTAGAAGCGCCTCGCAGGTGCGCTTGTAATAAGTACCCGCGAAGTTTTCCCTCTTTCTGGTTGAGATATCATTTAAATAACAATGATTATTTATACCCCTCTTACCTATACTACTCAAAGTTTGCTAAGCACCAATAGATGATAGATTCATAATTTTAGTTTTGGTTGGGATAAAGAGTTAAAATTTGGATATGTTATAGTTTGGTCTTATCTTTGATGACTTTGGTTGGTATTTCAGATGTTGTCATGATCTTAATGTTGCTTTTAACCCTTGATAATGACAACACAGAAAATGTATGTTTTTAGAACAAAGTGAAAAAATCGAAATCTGTTTAAAACTTGAAGAAAAAATTTTCCAAATAACGCGTCAAACTTTTGATGCTTAGCAAACTTTGAGTAGTATATGTAAACCGTGGCATTTGCACCACGATTCTAGGTATTAAGCTCATTAAGATGTTTACAGTTTTTTTGTTTCAAAAACTCTTGCATTAGTCAACGTTGGCCCAGTTTGAAAACTACAAATTTCTGAACATTCTCCTAATATTCTAGTCCCCATATTTATGCCTCCAACTTCGAAGAAATTGGAGGAGCATATTGCTTCTGGGGCGTTCGTCCTTTCGTCGGTTTGTAGTTTGTCTATGAACGTGTGTGTCGCTTACATCGTTTTTTTTTTTTAGCCATTTGGCCCCTATGTGGGAAAATAACTGTCCGTTTGGCTTTCTGCTAGTGATATTTCTATTAGGGTCCAGTTATTTCGCGTCCGTGTTTCTTTCCCTTTGATGTCTCTGATGGGAGGTGTGGGATAATTGTATCGATTCCTGATCATTGCCTTCCTTTCTATTTTGCATCCTTCCGTTCGTCACGCTTGTTGATGCATTGCATACTTTTAGACACGTGTATGCTAGTGTTTTGAAATTTCTTATATAGATTCCTCATGAAAAAATACCTGACACTTTGAAAAAATATGGATGCACTATTTTCAGCAAAAAAAAAAAAAAAAAAAAAAAAAAAAAAAAAAAAAAACAACAAACTATTAAAGCTAAAGTCTTGAAACTTTATGAATAAACAGGTAGTGATGAGTAAACAACTTTATTAACTTTAGAATAAATTTTGAAAAAAAAAAAAAAAAAAAAAAAAAAAAAAAAAACTTCATGAGTTGCACCCCTTTGTAAATTTGGGCACCTTCCCTTGTCAGCGAAATATCTCAAACAATATTAAAGCTAGCGCCTTGAAACCTGATGAATAGATTGGTAATGATGAGTTTGACCTGTTTAACTTTTGAATAAGTTCCGAAAATACTTCATGAGTTATGGCCCTTTGTAATTTTAGGAACTTTTACCTTGTCAGCAAAATATCTCAGAAACTGTTGGAGCTAGAACCTTGAAACTGTGAACTGATCGGTAATGATGAGTAAATGACCTGGTTAACATTTTAATTAATTCTGAAAAATATTTGTAAATTTGGGCACTTTTCCCTTGTCAGCAAAATATCTCAAGTACTGTTGGAGCTAGAGCCTTAAAACTTACTCTTTGTTGCTTTTATGGTTTATTCTACGAGGCGATTTGTTTTATGTCTTACCTTGTGTGATTTTCTTCTTGTTTTTTTCAGTCCTTTTAGCATTGCGATTACCTCGCTTGGGGAAGAGAGAGCTGATCTTAGTGTTTTGGATTTGTCGGTTTCCTCTTCCACTTGGTGTCTGGGAAGGGCTGCGGTTTGTGATTGTGGCACTCTCTGGACTTTTCTCTTACCTTTATTTAGTGAATTGATTGGTAATGATAAGTAGATGACCTAATTAACTTTTGAATAAATTCTGAAAATATATCATGAGTACTGGCCCTTTGAAAATGTGGGCATTTTTCCCTTTTCAGCAAAATATCCCAAACACTATTAAAGCTAGAACACTTGAAACTTTGAAACTTGATGAGTATAGTGGTGATGATGAGTAGATGACCTGATTGACTTTTGAATAAATACTGCAAACATCTTCATGAGTTACACCCCTTTTGTACTTTTAGGCACTTTTACCTCGTAGTCAGCAAAATAGTTCAGAAAATGTTGGAGCTAGAGCCTTGAAACTTAGTGAATTGATTGATACTGATGAGTAGATGACCAAGTAAACTTTTGAATACATTCTGAAAAAAAAAAAATACATAAATAAATAAATAAATAAATAAATAAATAAATAAATAAAGAGTGGTGGCCCTTTGTCAATTTGGACATTTTTCCCTTTTTAGCAATATATCTTAAATACTGTTGGAGCTAGAGCCTCGTTATTTGATAAATAGATTGGTAGTAATGAAAAGGAAGTTGGACGGGCCTATTGTTTCTGGGCACGAGTAATGTCCCTTGGTAATTTTGGGCATTTTCCTTTGTCAGCAAAAGATCTAAAAAACTGTTGGAGCTCGGGCCTCATAACTTGATGAATATATTGGTAGTGATGATAAGATGACCTGGTTAGCTTTTGAATAAATTCTGAAAAAAGAAATTTTTCAGAAGTAATTGCCCTTTGTAGATTGGGTCATTTTTACCTTGTATTATCTTTAGATGCGAGCATATGGTTGGGGCACATTGTTTTTAAAACACAATTTCTAGTTTACATTACGAAAACACACCTATTCATATATATAGAAAATTTCACCTCCAAAAACTGAAAATTTTCAGAAAAAAAATCCGATATTTTTCATATTTTTTGCCTAAAACATAGATTGTGGTACTCGTTAGAACCGCCTCGACGAGTTGGTTCTAGCGAGTACCCACAATCTATATTTTGAGCAGAAGTAAGTAAAATAATGTATACCCCTGTAAACCCCAGTTTTACTATATAAAAGTGGGGTTTAAGGGGGTCAACATTATATAGGTTTGTTTTCGTGATGACATTTCACTATACATTGATGGGGACACGCATAGCATCGACTTTGTAACGTAATGTGTGTCCCGAAGACCATATTTTGTGCAATGTGACTCTCACGCATTTCGAATATGCAGTATATTTGTTTATCAAACTGCTTGCATGGTTGCTAATTGCACAACGGTGCACTGGGCATTAGACTGAATGTCCCGCCTTCCTGAATATATTCAAGAAGGTCGGCGCCTGACTATTGTTGCCTGTAGTCGAGCCCATCGTGGTTCAACATAGGTTTGTCTTTAGCTCTGTCGTCCAATTACTGCTCAGCCATCAAATTTGTTATTCTATGCTGCAGCAGAATTAAGAGTGATGTTACGATACAGTAAAATAATAGTCTAAAAATTGCCTTTGGAAATCTTTTGTCACACAAAAGAACGAAAATCGGAGATTCGGTTTTATTAAGTCTATCCATATGCAGCTATGTAGGTTGTGAAGCTGTATAATTTACACCCCATCCCCATACCTCAGTAGATGTTTCTGATGAATTTTTGCAGCCGCTTCCTCTGTTGCAGATCGGCCTTGGTGGCTCAGCCGGATGTGTGTCCGACTAGTGAATCGCAAATTCGATTCCCGCCGAGTCCGGCAACATTCTTTCACGGAGATTAATCATGAATTATTATCTACGGCTTCTCTCTACCTTCCACAGAATCAAGAAGAGCAGTTGTAAGTTTCATGCGCTATAATATGTACAACACTGGTTAACCCCTTTAGAGGACTACCTATGCCTGCCAAGGAAAAGTATAGTTAGGTAAACTGGCCAGCTCGACATGACTTTAATAGTGTTAACTTGGCCATTAAACTAGAAAACGAACCAATGCTCTGTTACAGTTCTTACTTTGGTTAAAGCAACTAATCAGTTGTGTCCTGTCACTATTTGTTACTTATGTCTTTATTTCGCTGCCTCAAGGAGGCAATGCGTCGTGGGTAACTTCGGTTTTAGCTATGCTTTAACCACGCGCAAGAGGTTTTCTATTTTTAGGTTACGATTTTTTATGATATATCTGTAAGTGGTCATGGACGGCTCTATTCAGCCTGATGAGCGCCGTCGATGTCCATTGGTATCAGTGTGGGATTCCACGGGACCCAAATGACAAAGAGCTCGGAGTTCGTTACTATTTTTAGCTTCGCATCTGGTAGGATTTTGTTTTAGCATCTCTCAATTTATACCCGATGGAATTTGTTCAAATAAAGCGCAGAGTACGCGGAAAATCTAGCTCTTTCTGGTGATGAAAGCGTTATTCTGCACCACTTTAGTCTGATTCTCAAGAACAATTGGAGAATGTTTTTATCAAAATTCATGTACATAGTCCCGGTGGTGTAAGCGTTATTCTGCACTTTAGTCTGATTCTCAAGAACAATTGGAGAATGTTTTTGATCAAAATTCATGTACATAGTCCCGGTGGTGTAAGCGTTATTCTGCACTTTAGTCTGATTCTCAAGAACAATTGGAGAATGTTTTTTATCAAAATTCATGTACATTGTCCCGGTAGCCCATATTAACAACAAGAACATGTTCTTGAGAAGTAGACCAGATCGCAAAATAGCGCTTACACCACCAGAAAGCGCCTGATTTTCCGCGTACTCCGCGCTGTATTTGAACAAATTTTATTTCGTATAAATAGAGATATTAAAAAAAAATCCTATCTTATGCGGAGCTTAAAATAATAACAAACCGTCATTTGGTCACGTGGATTCTCCACACTGGGTATGATCTTAAGCATTGAATAATTCTGTAAGCGGATAGCGAATGTTTTTAGATTGGACGTATGGGTGCACATGCTGATTAGGGTATTCATTATCCGCATGTGCGCTAAGTAACCTTTTTTCTCTTGTTATGTTATAGCTTATTGAATGATTCTTCAAAGGGCCAAGGACAGACAATATTAACCGATTACATATCCGCAGTCTCCTCACGGCCGTTGCTGACCATCGATGCACTACTCCATATTAATATTAATGGGTCTAATCAAATAGAGAACTAAACACGACTTGAATATAAGTCCTCTTTAAAAGGCTTTCAGACTGTCGTTTTATCGAGAGTCCTCTATATTAAGTTCCAAGAAATGCGGTAGAAGCCTATAGGATTTTAGTGATGTCGAATGATATTTGGTACCATTTTCAGTGAGCAATGCCTAACATTCAGATTATTTAAATTAAAAATACCATCACAAAAATCTTTCCAGCAAAACCTTTTTTGGCCTCAGACATGGCCATACTCCTTAACAGAAAAAAAATGAACTACTCCGTCAGGGAATATGACCAGTACAATTAAAAAAAAATAGTAATAATACAAATAATAATAACATTGACACAATTTACAATATGACAATGCAAGCGTTGTACAATGACACATTTTACTGCATGTCACTTGTAGACATTTTACGTGATATAACTGACCACATGCCTCACGTAGACGACGAAATGTTACATGACATATGTCAAATGCACACCATGTACCTTGGCACCGATGTAATTTAGTTATCTGTTTTATTTTCAGCAACAAGATTACAAGCTATCGCCGTTCGTGATCATTTACCTACTTTTCGTCTTTGGTAAGTAAACATGTAATGGTCCAGGACATGCAGAGTTCTTTTGGGGGTCATATAGATCAGGCTGCGCAACAACTTGCTCCAGTCGTTGTCTTCCTCTACTGTAGATGGTGTTGTGCCGAGTGGCAGCCGTAAAACGTCTCCCCGTACATCATCATAGTGCAGGTTAATTTTTTTTTATTCCTTTTGGATCAGTGAGCCTATCCTGGTTATTTTGAAAATCAAATACCGCTTCAGCCGGCGCTGGGGGAGGTGGTGGGGCTGGCGGGGATGGGGAGGGGGGGGGAGATGGTGCGTATACTACAGCCTCGCAGTGTTGCATATGAAGAGACTCAATCATACCGAGTCTCCGACTTTTGTGATTTTATGAGTTCTTTGTTCCCAAAGGCAATTCTTTTCGACTTTTGTTTTACTCTACTCTAGCTGGTGTTATGCCGTGTGGCGGCCGTAAAAAGTACATCATCATAGTGCAGGTTATATTTTAATTCCTGTGGGATTATTGAGCCCATCCTGGTAATTTTGAAAATCGACAACTGAGTCGCCTACAACAGTTACCAGTAGTACATCGACTACGACCATATTCCCTTCTTCTACAAGCAGAAGGACTACTTCGATGTCAAGCGCATCCATTACAGCTAGGCCATCATCTGGTACGTTTATATGAACATAGTGTGAAGGCTTAAGGTCAAACAATATGCAGTGAATCGCTGTCCAATATGTAAAGTAGATATCTTTCTATGACAACTTGTCTCTCGTTGCATCTTCGGGTCTTCATACCACAAATATGCTTATGAATATGGCAGTTTCATGAGCTTTAAGAACGTTTAAGGATATCCCATTTTTCTTAGCATTCATATACTTAAGCCATATATCTGAATCACAATATTACTAACCATACTTCTTAAACAATAAATAATGCATATATCGTTTTGAATTTCTAGAAGACTACTAGCAGTGTGGGCCTGTGGGGACAGACAGAAATGCTGATTAGAAAGCGTTGGCTTCCAGACTAGAATTAACGTATTTTCTTAACACTGTAGCTGAGTATAGTTTTTTTTTGTTTTTTTTTTAATGTAAACGTGTTTAAGATGCAGTAGGAAAATAGTAGTGCAGTGGACTGTTTGAATGCAAAATACAATGTTACAATGTAGAGAGTATGAAATTATGTCCATATGTGTATTCGAATGTCAGGGACTCTTTATGCATTGTATTTGGCAGAATACAATGGTATTAACAAGCATTTGTAACCTCCATTTTAAAGAATGTATGACAACATCGATATTAACATATGCGTCCAAATATTTTACAGGGATGACGACAGTGACACCCCTAGAAACATCGACTGTAGCAAGTACTACAACTTCCACAGAGCCTACAACAAGTGCTGCTAGAGAATCGTCTACTCAACCGCACACCAGTACAATATTTAGTACGCCGTCAACGTTGCCGCATACCAGTACCGGCAGAAGCGCATCTACTACAACGGAGCCGACAACTACTGCAGGTAGGACGTCAACCATATCCGAAAAGACCTCTACAACAATGGGAAGTATAGAGTCGTCGACCACACCGCACACAAGTTCATTATATAGTTCTACATCAGAGCTGTCGTCTGCCAGTACCAGCAGTAGAGAAACTTCAACAACAGAGCCGTCTACTACTGCTGGTAGGACTTCAACGACATCCGAAAGGCCCACTACTACTAGCGGAAGTACCGAGTCGTCCACCCAATCGCTCACCAGTTCGGCATCAAGTACGGCATCAAGCCTGCCGCATACCAGTAGTAGCATAACTACGACAACAGAGACGCCAACCACTACAGGCAGCACCTCAACGTCTTTTGAAACGTCCTCTACTACTAGTATAACAAATACTACGACGACTCCAGGTACTTCCAGTGCCACCATACCATCACCTGGTTAGTATATATTTGTATATTAGCTGGGCTTAGGGCACAGTGCTTCGCTAAGTATTGGAAGACTACACTTACTCGAATAAATGATTAAATCTTTGTCTTTATCAAAACAATGATTATAAAGTTTGATTCCGACTGAAAACAGCGCATATCCGTCTGAAGTTGAAAAGATAACGAAATGTATCGATTTCTAGGCATACATGGACAATTTCTAAAATTGGAATCAGTAGATCAGTAGCACCTCTGCCACTCTTTGATAATTCTACAATTTCATTCAGTGTCATGTTTTCTTGTATTCACTCTGAATCTTTAGATATTAACAATTAGTTCTTCTATCAACATCGGTTACCGTGTGCTTGTATGTGTGTCGCCTTGCAGTATCATGAATTTATGTTTTAATTGACGTTATATTCTTGTATTCAGGTGTATTTTCAGCAACAGCTCAAGAAACTTCAACTTTATCGAGCATTAGTTCTTTCGCTACTCCAACTGGGGCTAGTACAACTTCAGGGCAAACACATCAGTATAGTTCAGCGTCTAGTACGACATCTACTATGACAGCCTCCAGTACCAGCAGCAGCGGAACTACGACAACTGAGTCGCCTACAACAGTTACCAGTAGTACATCGACTACGACCATATTCCCTTCTTCTACAAGCAGAAGGACTACTTCGATGTCAAGCGCATCCACTACAGCTAGGCCATCACCTGGTACGTTTATATGAACATAGTGTGAAGGCTTAAGGTCAAACAATATGCAGTGAATCGCTGTCCAATATGTAAAGTAGATATCTTTCTATGACAACTTGTCCCTCGTTGCATCTTCGGGTCTTCATACCACTAATATGCTAATGAATGTGGCAGTTTCATGCGCTTTAAGAACGTTTCAGGATATCCCATTTCCTTAGCATTTATATACTTAAGCCATATATTAGAATCACAATATTACTAACCATACTTCTTAAACAATAAATAATGCATATATCGTTTAGAATTTCTAGAAGACTACTAGCAGTGTGGGCCTGTGGGGACAGACAGAAATGCTGATTAGAAAGCGTTGGGTTCCAGACTAGAATTAACGTATTTTCTTCTTAACACTGTAGCTGAGTATAGTTTTTTTTTTTTTTTTTTTTAATGTAAATGTGTTTTAGATGCAGTAGGGAAATAGTAGTGCAGTGGACTGTTTGAATGCAAAATACAATGTTACAATGTAGACAGTATGAAATTATGTCCATATGTGTATTCGAATGTCAGGGACTCTTTATGCATTGTATTTGGCAGAATACAATGGTATTAACAAGCATTTGTAACCTCCATTTTAAAGAATGTATGACAACATCGATATTTACACATGCGTCCAAATATTTTACAGGGATGACGACAGTGACACCCCTAGAAACATCGACTGTAGCAAGTACTACAACTTCCACAGAGCCTACAACAAGTGCTGCTAGAGAATCGTCTACTCAACCGCACACCAGTACAATATTTAGTACGCCGTCAACGTTGCCGCATACCAGTACCGGCAGAAGCGCATCTACTACAACGGAGCCGACAACTACTGCAGGTAGGACGTCAACCATATCCGAAAAGACCTCTACAACAATGGGAAGTATAGAGTCGTCGACCACACCGCACACAAGTTCATTATATAGTTCTACATCAGAGCTGTCGTCTGCCAGTACCAGCAGTAGAGAAACTGCAACAACAGAGCCGTCTACTACTGCTGGTAGGACTTCAACGACATCCGAAAGGCCCACTACTACTAGCGGAAGTACCGAGTCGTCCACCCAATCGCTCACCAGTTCGGCATCAAGTATGGCATCAAGCCTGCCGCATACCAGTAGTAGCATAACTACGACAACAGAGACGCCAACCACTACAGGCAGCACCTCAACGTCTTTTGAAACGTCCTCTACTACTAGTATAACAAATACTACGACGACTCCAGGTACTTCCAGTGCCACCATACCATCACCTGGTTAGTATATATTTGTATATTAGCTGGGCTTAGGGCACAGTGCTTCGCTAAGTATTGGAAGACTACACTTACTCGAATAAATGATTAAATCTTTGTCTTTATCAAAACAATGATTATAAAGTTTGATTCCGACTGAAAACAGCGCATATCCGTCTGAAGTTGAAAAGATAACGAAATGTATCGATTTCTAGGCATACATGGACAATTTCTAAAATTGGAATCAGTAGACCAGTAGCACCTCTGCCACTCTTTTATAATTCTACAATTTCATTCAGTGTCATGTTTTCTTGTATTCACTCTGAATCTTTAGATATTAACAATTAGTTCTTCTATCAACATCGGTTACCGTGTGCTTGTATGTGTGTCGCCTTGCAGTATCATGAATTTATGTTTTAATTGACGTTATATTCTTGTATTCAGGTGTATTTTCAGCAACAGCTCAAGAAACTTCAACTTTATCGAGCATTAGTTCTTTCGCTACTCCAACTGGGGCTAGTACAACTTCAGGGCAAACACATCAGTATAGTTCAGCGTCTAGTACGACATCTACTATGACAGCCTCCAGTACCAGCAGCAGCGGAACTACGACAACTGAGTCGCCTACAACAGTTACCAGTAGTACATCGACTACGACCATATTCCCTTCTTCTACAAGCAGAAGGACTACTTCGATGTCAAGCGCATCCACTACAGCTAGGCCATCACCTGGTACGTTTATATGAACATAGTGTGAAGGCTTAAGGTCAAACAATATGCAGTGAATCGCTGTCCAATATGTAAAGTAGATATCTTTCTATGACAACTTATCTCTCGTTGCATTTTCGGGTCTTCATACCACTAATATGCTAATGAATGTGGCAGTTTCATACGCTTTAAGAACGTTTCAGGATATCCCATTTCCTTAGCATTTATATACTTAAGCCTTATATTTGAATCACAATATTACTAACCATACTTCTTAAACAATAAATAATGCATATATCGTTTAGAATTTCTAGAAGACTACTAGCAGTGTGGGCCTGTGGGGACAGACAGAAATGCTGATTAGAAAGCGTTGGGTTCCAGACTAGAATTAACGTATTTTCTTCTTAACACTGTAGCTGAGTATAGTTTTTTTTTTTTTTTTTTTTTTTTTAAAGTAAACGTGTTTTAGATGCAGTAGGGAAATAGTAGTGCAGTGGACTGTTTGAATGCAAAATACAATGTTACAATGTAGAGAGTATGAAATTATGTCCATATGTGTATTCGAATGTCAGGGACTCTTTATGCATTGTATTTGGCAGAATACAATGGTATTAACAAGCATTTGTAACCTCCATTTTAAAGAATGTATGACAACATCGATATTTACACATGCGTCCAAATATTTTACAGGGATGACGACAGTGACACCCCTAGAAACATCGACTGTAGCAAGTACTACAACTTCCACAGAGCCTACAACAAGTGCTGCTAGAGAATCGTCTACTCAACCGCACACCAGTACAATATTTAGTACGCCGTCAACGTTGCCGCATACCAGTACCGGCAGAAGCGCATCTACTACAACGGAGCCGACAACTACTGCAGGTAGGACGTCAACCATATCCGAAAAGACCTCTACAACAATGGGAAGTATAGAGTCGTCGACCACACCGCACACAAGTTCATTATATAGTTCTACATCAGAGCTGTCGTCTGCCAGTACCAGCAGTAGAGAAACTGCAACAACAGAGCCGTCTACTACTGCTGGTAGGACTTCAACGACATCCGAAAGGCCCACTACTACTAGCGGAAGTACCGAGTCGTCCACCCAATCGCTCACCAGTTCGGCATCAAGTACGGCATCAAGCCTGCCGCATACCAGTAGTAGCATAACTACGACAACAGAGACGCCAACCACTACAGGCAGCACCTCAACGTCTTTTGAAACGTCCTCTACTACTAGTATAACAAATACTACGACGACTCCAGGTACTTCCAGTGCCACCATACCATCACCTGGTTAGTATATATTTGTATATTAGCTGGGCTTAGGGCACAGTGCTTCGCTAAGTATTGGAAGACTACACTTACTCGAATAAATGATTAAATCTTTGTCTTTATCAAAACAATGATTATAAAGTTTGATTCCGACTGAAAACAGCGCATATCCGTCTGAAGTTGAAAAGATAACGAAATGTATCGATTTCTAGGCATACATGGACAATTTCTAAAATTGGAATCAGTAGATCAGTAGCACCTCTGCCACTCTTTGATAATTCTACAATTTCATTCAGTGTCATGTTTTCTTGTATTCACTCTGAATCTTTAGATATTAACAATTAGTTCTTCTATCAACATCGGTTACCGTGTGCTTGTATGTGTGTCGCCTTGCAGTATCATGAATTTATGTTTTAATTGACGTTATATTCTTGTATTCAGGTGTATTTTCAGCAACAGCTCAAGAAACTTCAACTTTATCGAGCATTAGTTCTTTCGCTACTCCAACTGGGGCTAGTACAACTTCAGGGCAAACACATCAGTATAGTTCAGCGTCTAGTACGACATCTACTATGACAGCCTCCAGTACCAGCAGCAGCGGAACTACGACAACTGAGTCGCCTACAACAGTTACCAGTAGTACATCGACTACGACCATATTCCCTTCTTCTACAAGCAGAAGGACTACTTCGATGTCAAGCGCATCCACTACAGCTAGGCCATCACCTGGTACGTTTATATGAACATAGTGTGAAGGCTTAAGGTCAAACAATATGCAGTGAATCGCTGTCCAATATGTAAAGTAGATATCTTTCTATGACAACTTGTCTCTCGTTGGATCTTCGGGTATTCATACCACTAATATGCTAATGAATGTGGCAGTTTCATGCGCTTTAAGAACGTTTCAGGATATCCCATTTCCTTAGCATTTATATACTTAAGCCATATATTTGAATCACAATATTACTAACCATACTTCTTAAACAATAAATAATGCATATATCGTTTAGAATTTCTAGAAGACTACTAGCAGTGTGGGCCTGTGGGGACAGACAGAAATGCTGATTAGAAAGCGTTGGGTTCCAGACTAGAATTAACGTATTTTCTTCTTAACACTGTAGCTGAGTATAGTTTTTTTTTTTTTTTTTTTTTTTTAATGTAAACGTGTTTTAGATGCAGTAGGGAAATAGTAGTGCAGTGGACTGTTTGAATGCAAAATACAATGTTACAATGTAGAGAGTATGAAATTATGTCCATATGTGTATTCGAATGTCAGGGACTCTTTATGCATTGTATTTGGCAGAATACAATGGTATTAACAAGCATTTGTAACCTCCATTTTAAAGAATGTATGACAACATCGATATTTACACATGCGTCCAAATATTTTACAGGGATGACGACAGTGACACCCCTAGAAACATCGACTGTAGCAAGTACTACAACTTCCACAGAGCCTACAACAAGTGCTGCTAGAGAATCGTCTACTCAACCGCACACCAGTACAATATTTAGTACGCCGTCAACGTTGCCGCATACCAGTACCGGCAGAAGCGCATCTACTACAACGGAGCCGACAACTACTGCAGGTAGGACGTCAACCATATCCGAAAAGACCTCTACAACAATGGGAAGTATAGAGTCGTCGACCACACCGCACACAAGTTCATTATATAGTTCTACATCAGAGCTGTCGTCTGCCAGTACCAGCAGTAGAGAAACTGCAACAACAGAGCCGTCTACTACTGCTGGTAGGACTTCAACGACATCCGAAAGGCCCACTACTACTAGCGGAAGTACCGAGTCGTCCACCCAATCGCTCACCAGTTCGGCATCAAGTATGGCATCAAGCCTGCCGCATACCAGTAGTAGCATAACTACGACAACAGAGACGCCAACCACTACAGGCAGCACCTCAACGTCTTTTGAAACGTCCTCTACTACTAGTATAACAAATACTACGACGACTCCAGGTACTTCCAGTGCCACCATACCATCACCTGGTTAGTATATATTTGTATATTAGCTGGGCTTAGGGCACAGTGCTTCGCTAAGTATTGGAAGACTACACTTACTCGAATAAATGATTAAATCTTTGTCTTTATCAAAACAATGATTATAAAGTTTGATTCCGACTGAAAACAGCGCATATCCGTCTGAAGTTGAAAAGATAACGAAATGTATCGATTTCTAGGCATACATGGACAATTTCTAAAATTGGAATCAGTAGACCAGTAGCACCTCTGCCACTCTTTTATAATTCTACAATTTCATTCAGTGTCATGTTTTCTTGTATTCACTCTGAATCTTTAGATATTAACAATTAGTTCTTCTATCAACATCGGTTACCGTGTGCTTGTATGTGTGTCGCCTTGCAGTATCATGAATTTATGTTTTAATTGACGTTATATTCTTGTATTCAGGTGTATTTTCAGCAACAGCTCAAGAAACTTCAACTTTATCGAGCATTAGTTCTTTCGCTACTCCAACTGGGGCTAGTACAACTTCAGGGCAAACACATCAGTATAGTTCAGCGTCTAGTACGACATCTACTATGACAGCCTCCAGTACCAGCAGCAGCGGAACTACGACAACTGAGTCGCCTACAACAGTTACCAGTAGTACATCGACTACGACCATATTCCCTTCTTCTACAAGCAGAAGGACTACTTCGATGTCAAGCGCATCCACTACAGCTAGGCCATCACCTGGTACGTTTATATGAACATAGTGTGAAGGCTTAAGGTCAAACAATATGCAGTGAATCGCTGTCCAATATGTAAAGTAGATATCTTTCTATGACAACTTATCTCTCGTTGCATTTTCGGGTCTTCATACCACTAATATGCTAATGAATGTGGCAGTTTCATACGCTTTAAGAACGTTTCAGGATATCCCATTTCCTTAGCATTTATATACTTAAGCCTTATATTTGAATCACAATATTACTAACCATACTTCTTAAACAATAAATAATGCATATATCGTTTAGAATTTCTAGAAGACTACTAGCAGTGTGGGCCTGTGGGGACAGACAGAAATGCTGATTAGAAAGCGTTGGGTTCCAGACTAGAATTAACGTATTTTCTTCTTAACACTGTAGCTGAGTATAGTTTTTTTTTTTTTTTTTTTTTTTAAAGTAAACGTGTTTTAGATGCAGTAGGGAAATAGTAGTGCAGTGGACTGTTTGAATGCAAAATACAATGTTACAATGTAGAGAGTATGAAATTATGTCCATATGTGTATTCGAATGTCAGGGACTCTTTATGCATTGTATTTGGCAGAATACAATGGTATTAACAAGCATTTGTAACCTCCATTTTAAAGAATGTATGACAACATCGATATTTACACATGCGTCCAAATATTTTACAGGGATGACGACAGTGACACCCCTAGAAACATCGACTGTAGCAAGTACTACAACTTCCACAGAGCCTACAACAAGTGCTGCTAGAGAATCGTCTACTCAACCGCACACCAGTACAATATTTAGTACGCCGTCAACGTTGCCGCATACCAGTACCGGCAGAAGCGCATCTACTACAACGGAGCCGACAACTACTGCAGGTAGGACGTCAACCATATCCGAAAAGACCTCTACAACAATGGGAAGTATAGAGTCGTCGACCACACCGCACACAAGTTCATTATATAGTTCTACATCAGAGCTGTCGTCTGCCAGTACCAGCAGTAGAGAAACTGCAACAACAGAGCCGTCTACTACTGCTGGTAGGACTTCAACGACATCCGAAAGGCCCACTACTACTAGCGGAAGTACCGAGTCGTCCACCCAATCGCTCACCAGTTCGGCATCAAGTACGGCATCAAGCCTGCCGCATACCAGTAGTAGCATAACTACGACAACAGAGACGCCAACCACTACAGGCAGCACCTCAACGTCTTTTGAAACGTCCTCTACTACTAGTATAACAAATACTACGACGACTCCAGGTACTTCCAGTGCCACCATACCATCACCTGGTTAGTATATATTTGTATATTAGCTGGGCTTAGGGCACAGTGCTTCGCTAAGTATTGGAAGACTACACTTACTCGAATAAATGATTAAATCTTTGTCTTTATCAAAACAATGATTATAAAGTTTGATTCCGACTGAAAACAGCGCATATCCGTCTGAAGTTGAAAAGATAACGAAATGTATCGATTTCTAGGCATACATGGACAATTTCTAAAATTGGAATCAGTAGATCAGTAGCACCTCTGCCACTCTTTGATAATTCTACAATTTCATTCAGTGTCATGTTTTCTTGTATTCACTCTGAATCTTTAGATATTAACAATTAGTTCTTCTATCAACATCGGTTACCGTGTGCTTGTATGTGTGTCGCCTTGCAGTATCATGAATTTATGTTTTAATTGACGTTATATTCTTGTATTCAGGTGTATTTTCAGCAACAGCTCAAGAAACTTCAACTTTATCGAGCATTAGTTCTTTCGCTACTCCAACTGGGGCTAGTACAACTTCAGGGCAAACACATCAGTATAGTTCAGCGTCTAGTACGACATCTACTATGACAGCCTCCAGTACCAGCAGCAGCGGAACTACGACAACTGAGTCGCCTACAACAGTTACCAGTAGTACATCGACTACGACCATATTCCCTTCTTCTACAAGCAGAAGGACTACTTCGATGTCAAGCGCATCCACTACAGCTAGGCCATCACCTGGTACGTTTATATGAACATAGTGTGAAGGCTTAAGGTCAAACAATATGCAGTGAATCGCTGTCCAATATGTAAAGTAGATATCTTTCTATGACAACTTGTCTCTCGTTGGATCTTCGGGTATTCATACCACTAATATGCTAATGAATGTGGCAGTTTCATGCGCTTTAAGAACGTTTCAGGATATCCCATTTCCTTAGCATTTATATACTTAAGCCATATATTTGAATCACAATATTACTAACCATACTTCTTAAACAATAAATAATGCATATATCGTTTAGAATTTCTAGAAGACTACTAGCAGTGTGGGCCTGTGGGGACAGACAGAAATGCTGATTAGAAAGCGTTGGGTTCCAGACTAGAATTAACGTATTTTCTTCTTAACACTGTAGCTGAGTATAGTTTTTTTTTTTTTTTTTTTTTTTTAATGTAAACGTGTTTTAGATGCAGTAGGGAAATAGTAGTGCAGTGGACTGTTTGAATGCAAAATACAATGTTACAATGTAGAGAGTATGAAATTATGTCCATATGTGTATTCGAATGTCAGGGACTCTTTATGCATTGTATTTGGCAGAATACAATGGTATTAACAAGCATTTGTAACCTCCATTTTAAAGAATGTATGACAACATCGATATTTACACATGCGTCCAAATATTTTACAGGGATGACGACAGTGACACCCCTAGAAACATCGACTGTAGCAAGTACTACAACTTCCACAGAGCCTACAACAAGTGCTGCTAGAGAATCGTCTACTCAACCGCACACCAGTACAATATTTAGTACGCCGTCAACGTTGCCGCATACCAGTACCGGCAGAAGCGCATCTACTACAACGGAGCCGACAACTACTGCAGGTAGGACGTCAACCATATCCGAAAAGACCTCTACAACAATGGGAAGTATAGAGTCGTCGACCACACCGCACACAAGTTCATTATATAGTTCTACATCAGAGCTGTCGTCTGCCAGTACCAGCAGTAGAGAAACTGCAACAACAGAGCCGTCTACTACTGCTGGTAGGACTTCAACGACATCCGAAAGGCCCACTACTACTAGCGGAAGTACCGAGTCGTCCACCCAATCGCTCACCAGTTCGGCATCAAGTACGGCATCAAGCCTGCCGCATACCAGTAGTAGCATAACTACGACAACAGAGACGCCAACCACTACAGGCAGCACCTCAACGTCTTTTGAAACGTCCTCTACTACTAGTATAACAAATACTACGACGACTCCAGGTACTTCCAGTGCCACCATACCATCACCTGGTTAGTATATATTTGTATATTAGCTGGGCTTAGGGCACAGTGCTTCGCTAAGTATTGGAAGACTACACTTACTCGAATAAATGATTAAATCTTTGTCTTTATCAAAACAATGATTATAAAGTTTGATTCCGACTGAAAACAGCGCATATCCGTCTGAAGTTGAAAAGATAACGAAATGTATCGATTTCTAGGCATACATGGACAATTTCTAAAATTGGAATCAGTAGATCAGTAGCACCTCTGCCACTCTTTGATAATTCTACAATTTCATTCAGTGTCATGTTTTCTTGTATTCACTCTGAATCTTTAGATATTAACAATTAGTTCTTCTATCAACATCGGTTACCGTGTGCTTGTATGTGTGTCGCCTTGCAGTATCATGAATTTATGTTTTAATTGACGTTATATTCTTGTATTCAGGTGTATTTTCAGCAACAGCTCAAGAAACTTCAACTTTATCGAGCATTAGTTCTTTCGCTACTCCAACTGGGACTAGTACAACTTCAGGGCAAACACATCAGTATAGTTCAGCGTCTAGTACGACATCTACTATGACAGCCTCCAGTACCAGCAGCAGCGGAACTACGACAACTGAGTCGCCTACAACAGTTACCAGTAGTACATCGACTACGACCATATTCCCTTCTTCTACAAGCAGAAGGACTACTTCGATGTCAAGCGCATCCACTACAGCTAGGCCATCACCTGGTACGTTTATATGAACATAGTGTGAAGGCTTAAGGTCAAACAATATGCAGTGAATCGCTGTCCAATATGTAAAGTAGATATCTTTCTATGACAACTTGTCCCTCGTTGCATCTTCGGGTATTCATACCACTAATATGCTAATGAATGTGGCAGTTTCATGCGCTTTAAGAACGTTTCAGGATATCCCATTTCCTTAGCATTTATATACTTAAGCCATATATTTGAATCACAATATTACTAACCATACTTCTTAAACAATAAATAATGCATATATCGTTTAGAATTTCTAGAAGACTACTAGCAGTGTGGGCCTGTGGGGACAGACAGAAATGCTGATTAGAAAGCGTTGGGTTCCAGACTAGAATTAACGTATTTTCTTCTTAACACTGTAGCTGAGTATAGTTTTTTTTTTTTTTTTTTTTTTTTTTTTTAATGTAAACGTGTTTTAGATGCAGTAGGGAAATAGTAGTGCAGTGGACTGTTTGAATGCAAAATACAATGTTACAATGTAGAGAGTATGAAATTATGTCCATATGTGTATTCGAATGTCAGGGACTCTTTATGCATTGTATTTGGCAGAATACAATGGTATTAACAAGCATTTGTAGCCTCCATTTTAAAGAATGTATGACAACATCGATATTTACACATGCGTCCAAATATTTTACAGGGATGACGACAGTGACACCCCTAGAAACATCGACTGTAGCAAGTACTACAACTTCCACAGAGCCTACAACAAGTGCTGCTAGAGAATCGTCTACTCAACCGCACACCAGTACAATATTTAGTACGCCGTCAACGTTGCCGCATACCAGTACCGGCAGAAGCGCATCTACTACAACGGAGCCGACAACTACTGCAGGTAGGACGTCAACCATATCCGAAAAGACCTCTACAACAATGGGAAGTATAGAGTCGTCGACCACACCGCACACAAGTTCATTATATAGTTCTACATCAGAGCTGTCGTCTGCCAGTACCAGCAGTAGAGAAACTGCAACAACAGAGCCGTCTACTACTGCTGGTAGGACTTCAACGACATCCGAAAGGCCCACTACTACTAGCGGAAGTACCGAGTCGTCCACCCAATCGCTCACCAGTTCGGCATCAAGTACGGCATCAAGCCTGCCGCATACCAGTAGTAGCATAACTACGACAACAGAGACGCCAACCACTACAGGCAGCACCTCAACGTCTTTTGAAACGTCCTCTACTACTAGTATAACAAATACTACGACGACTCCAGGTACTTCCAGTGCCACCATACCATCACCTAGTTAGTATATATTTGTATATTAGCTGGGCTTAGGGCACAGTGCTTCGCTAAGTATTGGAAGACTACACTTACTCGAATAAATTATTAAATCTTTGTCTTTATCAAAACAATGATTATAAAGTTTGATTCCGACTGAAAACAGCGCATATCCGTCTGAAGTTGAAAAGATAACTAAATGTATCGATTTCTAGGCATACATGGACAATTTCTAAAATTGGAATCAGTAGATCAGTAGCACCTCTGCCACTCTTTGATAATTCTACAATTTCATTCAGTGTCATGTTTTCTTGTATTCACTCTGAATCTTTAGATATTAACAATTAGTTCTTCTATCAACATCGGTTACCGTGTGCTTGTATGTGTGTCGCCTTGCAGTATCATGAATTTATGTTTTAATTGACGTTATATTCTTGTATTCAGGTGTATTTTCAGCAACAGCTCAAGAAACTTCAACTTTATCGAGCATTAGTTCTTTCGCTACTCCAACTGGGGCTAGTACAACTTCAGGGCAAACACATCAGTATAGTTCAGCGTCTAGTACGACATCTACTATGACAGCCTCCAGTACCAGCAGCAGCGGAACTACGACAACTGAGTCGCCTACAACAGTTACCAGTAGTACATCGACTACGACCATATTCCCTTCTTCTACAAGCAGAAGGACTACTTCGATGTCAAGCGCATCCACTACAGCTAGGCCATCACCTGGTACGTTTATATGAACATAGTGTGAAGGCTTAAGGTCAAACAATATGCAGTGAATCGCTGTCCAATATGTAAAGTAGATATCTTTCTATGACAACTTGTCTCTCGTTGCATTTTCGGGTCTTCATACCACTAATATGCTAATGAATGTGGCAGTTTCATGCGCTTTAAGAACGTTTCAGGATATCCCATTTCCTTAGCATTTATATACTTAAGCCATATATTTGAATCACAATATTACTAACCATACTTCTTAAACAATAAATAATGCATATATCGTTTAGAATTTCTAGAAGACTACTAGCAGTGTGGGCCTGTGGGGACAGACAGAAATGCTGATTAGAAAGCGTTGGGTTCCAGACTAGAATTAACGTATTTTCTTCTTAACACTGTAGCTGAGTATATTTTTTTTTTTTTTTTTTTTTTTTTTTTTTTTTAATGTAAACGTGTTTTAGATGCAGTAGGGAAATAGTAGTGCAGTGGACTGTTTGAATGCAAAATACAATGTTACAATGTAGAGAGTATGAAATTATGTCCATATGTGTATTCGAATGTCAGGGACTCTTTATGCATTGTATTTGGCAGAATACAATGGTATTAACAAGCATTTGTAACCTCCATTTTAAAGAATGTATGACAACATCGATATTTACACATGCGTCCAAATATTTTACAGGGATGACGACAGTGACACCCCTAGAAACATCGACTGTAGCAAGTACTACAACTTCCACAGAGCCTACAACAAGTGCTGCTAGAGAATCGTCTACTCAACCGCACACCAGTACAATATTTAGTACGCCGTCAACGTTGCCGCATACCAGTACCGGCAGAAGCGCATCTACTACAACGGAGCCGACAACTACTGCAGGTAGGACGTCAACCATATCCGAAAAGACCTCTACAACAATGGGAAGTATAGAGTCGTCGACCACACCGCACACAAGTTCATTATATAGTTCTACATCAGAGCTGTCGTCTGCCAGTACCAGCAGTAGAGAAACTGCAACAACAGAGCCGTCTACTACTGCTGGTAGGACTTCAACGACATCCGAAAGGCCCACTACTACTAGCGGAAGTACCGAGTCGTCCACCCAATCGCTCACCAGTTCGGCATCAAGTACGGCATCAAGCCTGCCGCATACCAGTAGTAGCATAACTACGACAACAGAGACGCCAACCACTACAGGCAGCACCTCAACGTCTTTTGAAACGTCCTCTTCTACTAGTATAACAAATACTACGACGACTCCAGGTACTTCCAGTGCCACCATACCATCACCTGGTTAGTATATATTTGTATATTAGCTGGGCTTAGGGCACAGTGCTTCGCTAAGTATTGGAAGACTACACTTACTCGAATAAATGATTAAATCTTTGTCTTTATCAAAACAATGATTATAAAGTTTGATTCCGACTGAAAACAGCGCATATCCGTCTGAAGTTGAAAAGATAACGAAATGTATCGATTTCTAGGCATACATGGACAATTTCTAAAATTGGAATCAGTAGATCAGTAGCACCTCTGCCACTCTTTGATAATTCTACAATTTCATTCAGTGTCATGTTTTCTTGTATTCACTCTGAATCTTTAGATATTAACAATTAGTTCTTCTATCAACATCGGTTACCGTGTGCTTGTATGTGTGTCGCCTTGCAGTATCATGAATTTATGTTTTAATTGACGTTATATTCTTGTATTCAGGTGTATTTTCAGCAACAGCTCAAGAAACTTCAACTTTATCGAGCATTAGTTCTTTCGCTACTCCAACTGGGGCTAGTACAACTTCAGGGCAAACACATCAGTATAGTTCAGCGTCTAGTACGACATCTACTATGACAGCCTCCAGTACCAGCAGCAGCGGACCTACGACAACTGAGTCGCCTACAACAGTTAACAGTAGTACATCGACTACGACCATATTCCCTTCTTCTACAAGCAGAAGGACTACTTCGATGTCAAGCGCATCCACTACAGCTAGGCCATCACCTGGTACGTTTATATGAACATAGTGTGAAGGCTTAAGGTCAAACAATATGCAGTGAATCGCTGTCCAATATGTAAAGTAGATATCTTTCTATGACAACTTGTCTCTCGTTGCATTTTCGGGTCTTCATACCACTAATATGCTAATGAATGTGGCAGTTTCATGCGCTTTAAGAACGTTTCAGGATATCCCATTTCCTTAGCATTTATATACTTAAGCCATATATTTGAATCACAATATTACTAACCATACTTCTTAAACAATAAATAATGCATATATCGTTTAGAATTTCTAGAAGACTACTAGCAGTGTGGGCCTGTGGGGACAGACAGAAATGCTGATTAGAAAGCGTTGGGTTCCAGACTAGAATTAACGTATTTTCTTCTTAACACTGTAGCTGAGTATAGTTTTTTTTTTTTTTTTTTTTTTTTTTTTTTTTTAATGTAAACGTGTTTTAAATGCAGTAGGGAAATAGTAGTGCAGTGGACTGTTTGAATGCAAAATACAATGTTACAATGTAGAGAGTATGAAATTATGTCCATATGTGTATTCGAATGTCAGGGACTCTTTATGCATTGTATTTGGCAGAATACAATGGTATTAACAAGCATTTGTAACCTCCATTTTAAAGAATGTATGACAACATCGATATTTACACATGCGTCCAAATATTTTACAGGGATGACGACAGTGACACCCCTAGAAACATCGACTGTAGCAAGTACTACAACTTCCACAGAGCCTACAACAAGTGCTGCTAGCGAATCGTCTACTCAACCGCACACCAGTACAATATTTAGTACGCCATCAACGTTGCCGCATACCAGTACCGGCAGAAGCGCATCTACTACAACGGAGCCGACAACTACTGCAGGTAGGACGTCAACCATATCCGAAAAGACCTCTACAACAATGGGAAGTATAGAGTCGTCGACCACACCGCACACAAGTTCATTATATAGTTCTACATCAGAGCTGTCGTCTGCCAGTACCAGCAGTAGAGAAACTGCAACAACAGAGCCGTCTACTACTGCTGGTAGGACTTCAACGACATCCGAAAGGCCCACTACTACTAGCGGAAGTACCGAGTCGTCCACCCAATCGCTCACCAGTTCGGCATCAAGTACGGCATCAAGCCTGCCGCATACCAGTAGTAGCATAACTACGACAACAGAGACGCCAACCACTACAGGCAGCACCTCAACGTCTTTTGAAACGTCCTCTTCTACTAGTATAACAAATACTACGACGACTCCAGATACTTCCAGTGCCACCATACCATCACCTGGTTAGTATATATTTGTATATTAGCTGGGCTTAGTTCACAGTGCTTCGCTAAGTATTGGAAGACTACACTTACTCGAATAAATGATTAAATCTTTGTCTTTATCAAAACAATGATTATAAAGTTTGATTCCGACTGAAAACAGCGCTTATCCGTCTGAAGTTGAAAAGATAACGAAATGTATCGATTTCTAGGCATACATGGACAATTTCTAAAATTGGAATCAGTAGATCAGTAGCACCTCTGCCACTCTTTGATAATTCTACAATTTCATTCAGTGTCATGTTTTCTTGTATTCACTCTGAATCTTTAGATATTAACAATTAGTTCTTCTATCAACATCGGTTACCGTGTGCTTGTATGTGTGTCGCCTTGCAGTATCATGAATTTATGTTTTAATTGACGTTATATTCTTGTATTCAGGTGTATTTTCAGCAACAGCTCAAGAAACTTCAACTTTATCGAGCATTAGTTCTTTCGCTACTCCAACTGGGGCTAGTACAACTTCAGGGCAAACACATCAGTATAGTTCAGCGTCTAGTACGACATCTACTATGACAGCCTCCAGTACCAGCAGCAGCGGACCTACGACAACTGAGTCGCCTACAACAGTTAACAGTAGTACATCGACTACGACCATATTCCCTTCTTCTACAAGCAGAAGGACTACTTCGATGTCAAGCGCATCCACTACAGCTAGGCCATCACCTGGTACGTTTATATGAACATAGTGTGAAGGCTTAAGGTCAAACAATATGCAGTGAATCGCTGTCCAATATGTAAAGTAGATATCTTTCTATGACAACTTGTCTCTCGTTGCATTTTCGGGTCTTCATACCACTAATATGCTAATGAATGTGGCAGTTTCATGCGCTTTAAGAACGTTTCAGGATATCCCATTTCCTTAGCATTTATATACTTAAGCCATATATTTGAATCACAATATTACTAATCATACTTCTTAAACAATAAATAATGCATATATCGTTTAGAATTTCTAGAAGACGACTAGCAGTGTGGTCCTGTGGGGACAGACAGAAAGGCTGATTAGAAGGCGTTGGGTTCCAGACTAGAATTAACGTATTTTCTTCTTAACACTGTAGCTGAGTATAGTTTTTTTTTTTTTTTTTTTTAATGTAAACGTGTTTTAGATGCAGCAGGGAAATAGTAGTGCAGTGGACTGTTTGAATGCAAAATACAATGTTACAATGTAGAGAGTATGAAATTATGTCCATATGTGTATTCGAATGTCAGGGACTCTTTATGCATTGTATTTGGCAGAATACAATGGTATTAACAAGCATTTGTAACCTCCATTTTAAAGAATGTATGACAACATCGATATTTACACATGCGTCCAAATATTTTACAGGGATGACGACAGTGACACCCCTAGAAACATCGACTGTAGCAAGTACTACAACTTCCACAGAGCCTACAACAAGTGCTGCTAGAGAATCGTCTACTCAACCGCACACCAGTACAATATTTAGTACGCCGTCAACGTTGCCGCATACCAGTACCGGCAGAAGCGCATCTACTACAACGGAGCCGACAACTACTGCAGGTAGGACGTCAACCATATCCGAAAAGACCTCTACAACAATGGGAAGTATAGAGTCGTCGACCACACCGCACACAAGTTCATTATATAGTTCTACATCAGAGCTGTCGTCTGCCAGTACCAGCAGTAGAGAAACTGCAACAACAGAGCCGTCTACTACTGCTGGTAGGACTTCAACGACATCCGAAAGGCCCACTACTACTAGCGGAAGTACCGAGTCGTCCACCCAATCGCTCACCAGTTCGGCATCAAGTACGGCATCAAGCCTGCCGCATACCAGTAGTAGCATAACTACGACAACAGAGACGCCAACCACTACAGGCAGCACCTCAACGTCTTTTGAAACGTCCTCTTCTACTAGTATAACAAATACTACGACGACTCCAGGTACTTCCAGTGCCACCATACCATCACCTGGTTAGTATATATTTGTATATTAGCTGGGCTTAGTTCACAGTGCTTCGCTAAGTATTGGAAGACTACACTTACTCGAATAAATGATTAAATCTTTGTCTTTATCAAAACAATGATTATAAAGTTTGATTCCGACTGAAAACAGCGCATATCCGTCTGAAGTTGAAAAGATAACGAAATGTATCGATTTCTAGGCATACATGGACAATTTCTAAAATTGGAATCAGTAGATCAGTAGCACCTCTGCCACTCTTTGATAATTCTACAATTTCATTCAGTGTCATGTTTTCTTGTATTCACTCTGAATCTTTAGATATTAACAATTAGTTCTTCTATCAACATCGGTTACCGTGTGCTTGTATGTGTGTCGCCTTGCAGTATCATGAATTTATGTTTTAATTGACGTTATATTCTTGTATTCAGGTGTATTTTCAGCAACAGCTCAAGAAACTTCAACTTTATCGAGCATTAGTTCTTTCGCTACTCCAACTGGGGCTAGTACAACTTCAGGGCAAACACATCAGTATAGTTCAGCGTCTAGTACGACATCTACTATGACAGCCTCCAGTACCAGCAGCAGCGGACCTACGACAACTGAGTCGCCTACAACAGTTAACAGTAGTACATCGACTACGACCATATTCCCTTCTTCTACAAGCAGAAGGACTACTTCGATGTCAAGCGCATCCACTACAGCTAGGCCATCACCTGGTACGTTTATATGAACATAGTGTGAAGGCTTAAGGTCAAACAATATGCAGTGAATCGCTGTCCAATATGTAAAGTAGATATCTTTCTATGACAACTTGTCTCTCGTTGCATTTTCGGGTCTTCATACCACTAATATGCTAATGAATGTGGCAGTTTCATGCGCTTTAAGAACGTTTCAGGATATCCCATTTCCTTAGCATTTATATACTTAAGCCATATATTTGAATCACAATATTACTAACCATACTTCTTAAACAATAAATAATGCATATATCGTTTAGAATTTCTAGAAGACGACTAGCAGTGTGGGCCTGTGGGGACAGACAGAAAGGCTGATTAGAAAGCGTTGGGTTCCAGACTAGAATTAACGTATTTTCTTCTTAACACTGTAGCTGAGTATAGTTTTTTTTTTTTTTTTTTTTTAATGTAAAAGTGTTTTAGATGCAGCAGGGAAATAGTAGTGCAGTGGACTGTTTGAATGCAAAATACAATGTTACAATGTAGAGAGTATGAAATTATGTCCATATGTGTATTCGAATGTCAGGGACTCTTTATGCATTGTATTTGGCAGAATACAATGGTATTAACAAGCATTTGTAACCTCCATTTTAAAGAATGTATGACAACAGCGATATTTACACATGCGTCCAAATATTTTACAGGGATGACGACAGTGACACCCCTAGAAACATCGACTGTAGCAAGTACTACAACTTCCACAGAGCCTACAACAAGTGCTGCTAGAGAATCGTCTACTCAACCGCCCACCAGTACAATATTTAGTACGCCGTCAACGTTGCCGCATACCAGTACCGGCAGAAGCGCATCTACTACAACGGAGCCGACAACTACTGCAGGTAGGACGTCAACCATATCCGAAAAGACCTCTACAACAATGGGAAGTATAGAGTCGTCGACCACACCGCACACAAGTTCATTATATAGTTCTACATCAGAGCTGTCGTCTGCCAGTACCAGCAGTAGAGAAACTGCAACAACAGAGCCGTCTACTACTGCTGGTAGGACTTCAACGACATCCGAAAGGCCCACTACTACTAGCGGAAGTACCGAGTCGTCCACCCAATCGCTCACCAGTTCGGCATCAAGTACGGCATCAAGCCTGCCGCATACCAGTAGTAGCATAACTACGACAACAGAGACGCCAACCACTACAGGCAGCACCTCAACGTCTTTTGAAACGTCCTCTACTAGTAGTATAACAAATACTACGACGACTCCAGGTACTTCCAGTGCCACCATACCATCACCTGGTTAGTATATGTTTGTATATTAGCTGGGCTAAGGGCACAGTGCTTCGCTAAGTATTGGAAGACTACACTTACTCGAATAAATGATTAAACCTTTGACTTTATCAAAACAATGATTATAAAGTTTGATTCCGACTGAAAACAGCGCATATCCGTCTGAAGTTGAAAAGATAACGAAATGTATCGATTTCTAGGCATACATGGACAATTTCTAAAATTGGAATCAGTAGATCAGTAGCACCTCTGCCACTCTTTGATAATTCTACAATTTCATTCAGTGTCATGTTTTCTTGTATTCACTCTGAATCTTTAGATATTAACAATTAGTTCTTCTATCAACATCGGTTACCGTGTGCTTGTATGTGTGTCGCCTTGCAGTATCATGAATTTATGTTTTAATTGACGTTATATTCTTGTATTCAGGTGTATTCTCAGCAACAGCTCAAGAAACTTCAACTTTATCGAGCATTAGTTCTTTCGCTACTCCAACTGGGGCTAGTACAACTTCAGGGCAAACACATCAGTATAGTTCAGCGTCTAGTACGACATCTACTATGACAGCCTCCAGTATCAGCAGCAGCGGAACTACGACAACTGAGTCGCCTACAACAGTTACCAGTAGTACATCGACTACAACCATATTCCCTTCTTCTACAAGCAGAAGGACTACTTCGATGTCAAGCGCATCCACTACAGCTAGGCCATCATCTGGTACGTTTGTATGAACATAGTGTGAAGGCGTAAGGTCAAACAATATGCAGTGAATCGCTGTCCAATATGTAAAGTAGATATCTTTCTATGACAACTTGTCTCTCGTTGCATCTTCGGGTCTTCATACCACTAATATGCTAATGAATGTGGCAGTTTCATGCGCTTTAAGAACGTTTAAGGATATCCCATTTCCTTAGCATTCATATACTTAAGCCATATATTTGAATCACAATATTACTAACCATACTTCTTAAACAATAAATAATGCATATATCGTTTAGAATTTCTAGAAGACTACTAGCAGTGTGGGCCTGTGAGGACAGACAGAAATGCTGATTAGAAAGCGTTGGGTTCCAGACTAGAATTAACGTATTTTCTTCTTAACACTGTAGCTGAGTATAGTTTTTTTTTTTTTTTTTTTTTTTTTTTTTTTTTAATGTAAACGTGTTTTAGATGCAGTAGGCAAAATAGTAGTGCAGTGGACCTTTTGAATGCAAAATACAATGTAGAGAGTATGAAATTATGTCCATATGTGTATTCGAATGTCAGGGACTCTTTATGCATTGTATTTGGCAGAATACAATGGTATTAACAAGCATTTGTAACCTCCATTTTAAAGAATGTATGACAACATCGATATTTACACATGCGTCCAAATATTTTACAGGGATGACGACAGTGACACCCCTAGAAACATCGACTGTAGCAAGTACTACAACTTCCACAGAGCCTACAACAAGTGCTGCTAGAGAATCGTCTACTCAACCGCCCACCAGTACAATATTTAGTACGCCGTCAACGTTGCCGCATACCAGTACCGGCAGAAGCGCATCTACTACAACGGAGCCGACAACTACTGCAGGTAGGACGTCAACCATATCCGAAAAGACCTCTACAACAATGGGAAGTATAGAGTCGTCGACCACACCGCACACAAGTTCATTATATAGTTCTACATCAGAGCTGTCGTCTGCCAGTACCAGCAGTAGAGAAACTGCAACAACAGAGCCGTCTACTACTGCTGGTAGGACTTCAACGACATCCGAAAGGCCCACTACTACTAGCGGAAGTACCGAGTCGTCCACCCAATCGCTCACCAGTTCGGCATCAAGTACGGCATCAAGCCTGCCGCATACCAGTAGTAGCATAACTACGACAACAGAGACGCCAACCACTACAGGCAGCACCTCAACGTCTTTTGAAACGTCCTCTACTACTAGTATAACAAATACTACGACGACTCCAGGTACTTCCAGTGCCACCATACCATCACCTGGTTAGTATATATTTGTATATTAGCTGGGCTAAGGGCACAGTGCTTCGCTAAGTATTGGAAGACTACACTTACTCGAATAAATGATTAAACCTTTGACTTTATCAAAACAATGATTATAAAGTTTGATTCCGACTGAAAACAGCGCATATCCGTCTGAAGTTGAAAAGATAACGAAATGTATCGATTTCTAGGCATACATGGACAATTTCTAAAATTGGAATCAGTAGATCAGTAGCACCTCTGCCACTCTTTGATAATTCTACAATTTCATTCAGTGTCATGTTTTCTTGTATTCACTCTGAATCTTTAGATATTAACAATTAGTTCTTCTATCAACATCGGTTACCGTGTGCTTGTATGTGTGTCGCCTTGCAGTATCATGAATTTATGTTTTAATTGACGTTATATTCTTGTATTCAGGTGTATTCTCAGCAACAGCTCAAGAAACTTCAACTTTATCGAGCATTAGTTCTTTCGCTACTCCAACTGGGGCTAGTACAACTTCAGGGCAAACACATCAGTATAGTTCAGCGTCTAGTACGACATCTACTATGACAGCCTCCAGTATCAGCAGCAGCGGAACTACGACAACTGAGTCGCCTACAACAGTTACCAGTAGTACATCGACTACAACCATATTCCCTTCTTCTACAAGCAGAAGGACTACTTCGATGTCAAGCGCATCCACTACAGCTAGGCCATCATCTGGTACGTTTGTATGAACATAGTGTGAAGGCTTAAGGTCAAACAATATGCAGTGAATCGCTGTCCAATATGTAAAGTAGATATCTTTCTATGACAACTTGTCTCTCGTTGCATCTTCGGGTCTTCATACCACTAATATGCTAATGAATGTGGCAGTTTCATGCGCTTTAAGAACGTTTAAGGATATCCCATTTCCTTAGCATTCATATACTTAAGCCATATATTTGAATCACAATATTACTAACCATACTTCTTAAACAATAAATAATGCATATATCGTTTAGAATTTCTAGAAGACTACTAGCAGTGTGGGCCTGTGAGGACAGACAGAAATGCTGATTAGAAAGCGTTGGGTTCCAGACTAGAATTAATGTATTTTCTTCTTAACACTGTAGCTGAGTATAGTTTTTTTTTTTGTTTTTTTTTAATGTAAACGTGTTTTAGATGCAGTAGGCAAAATAGTAGTGCAGTGGACCTTTTGAATGCAAAATACAATGTAGAGAGTATGAAATTATGTCCATATGTGTATTCGAATGTCAGGGACTCTTTATGCATTGTATTTGGCAGAATACAATGGTATTAACAAGCATTTGTAACCTCCATTTTAAAGAATGTATGACAACATCGATATTTACACATGCGTCCAAATATTTTACAGGGATGACGAAAGTGACACCCCTAGAAACATCGACTGTAGCAAGTACTACAACTTCCACAGAGCCTACAACAAGTGCTGCTAGAGAATCGTCTACTCAACCGCCCACCAGTACAATATTTAGTACGCCGTCAACGTTGCCGCATACCAGTACCGGCAGAAGCGCATCTACTACAACGGAGCCGACAACTACTGCAGGTAGGACGTCAACCATATCCGAAAAGACCTCTACAACAATGGGAAGTATAGAGTCGTCGACCACACCGCACACAAGTTCATTATATAGTTCTACATCAGAGCTGTCGTCTGCCAGTACCAGCAGTAGAGAAACTGCAACAACAGAGCCGTCTACTACTGCTGGTAGGACTTCAACGACATCCGAAAGGCCCACTACTACTAGCGGAAGTACCGAGTCGTCCACCCAATCGCTCACCAGTTCGGCATCAAGTACGGCATCAAGCCTGTCGCATACCAGTAGTAGCATAACTACGACATCAGAGACGCCAACCACTACAGGCAGCACCTCAACGTCTTTTGAAACGTCCTCTACTACTAGTATAACAAATACTACGACGACTCCAGGTACTTCCAGTGCCACCATACCATCACCTGGTTAGTATATATTTGTATATTAGCTGGGCTAAGGGCACAGTGCTTCGCTAAGTAATGGAAGACTACACTTACTCGAATAAATGATTAAACCTTTGACTTTATCAAAACAATGATTATAAAGTTTGATTCCGACTGAAAACAGCGCATATCCGTCTGAAGTTGAAAAGATAACGAAATGTATCGATTTCTAGGCATACATGGACAATTTCTAAAATTGGAATCAGTAGATCAGTAGCACCTCTGCCACTCTTTGATAATTCTACAATTTCATTCAGTGTCATGTTTTCTTGTATTCACTCTGAATCTTTAGATATTAACAATTAGTTCTTCTATCAACATCGGTTACCGTGTGCTTGTATGTGTGTCGCCTTGCAGTATCATGAATTTATGTTTTAATTGACGTTATATTCTTGTATTCAGGTGTATTCTCAGCAACAGCTCAAGAAACTTCAACTTTATCGAGTATTAGTTCTTTCGCTACTCCAACTGGGGCTAGTACAACTTCAGGGCAAACACATCAGTATAGTTCAGCGTCTAGTACGACATCTACTATGACAGCCTCCAGTATCAGCAGCAGCGGAACTACGACAACTGAGTCGCCTACAACAGTTACCAGTAGTACATCGACTACAACCATATTCCCTTCTTCTACAAGCAGAAGGACTACTTCGATGTCAAGCGCATCCACTACAGCTAGGCCATCATCTGGTACGTTTGTATGAACATAGTGTGAAGGCTTAAGGTCAAACAATATGCAGTGAATCGCTGTCCAATATGTAAAGTAGATATCTTTCTATGACAACTTGTCTCTCGTTTGCATCTTCGGGTCTTCATACCACTAATATGCTAATGAATGTGGCAGTTTCATGCGCTTAAAGAACGTTTAAGGATATCCCATTTCCTTAGCATTCATATACTTAAGCCATATATTTGAATCACAATATTACTAACCATACTTCTTAAACAATAAATAATGCATATATCGTTTAGAATTTCTAGAAGACTACTAGCAGTGTGGGCCTGTGAGGACAGACAGAAATGCTGATTAGAAAGCGTTGGGTTCCAGACTAGAATAAACGTATTTTCTTCTTAACACTGTAGCTGAGTATAGTTTTTTTTGGTTTTTTTTTTTTTTTTAATGTAAACGTGTTTTAGATGCAGTAGGCAAAATAGTAGTGCAGTGGACTGTTTGAATGCAAAATACAATGTAGAGAGTATGAAATTATGTCCATATGTGTATTCGAATGTCAGGGACTCTTTATGCATTGTATTTGGCAGAATACAATGGTATTAACAAGCATTTGTAACCTCCATTTTAAAGAATGTATGACAACATCGATATTTACACATGCGTCCAAATATTTTACAGGGATGACGACAGTGACACCCCTAGAAACATCGACTGTAGCAAGTACTACAACTTCCACAGAGCCTACAACAAGTGCTGCTAGAGAATCGTCTACTCAACCGCCCACCAGTACAATATTTAGTACGCCGTCAACGTTGCCGCATACCAGTACCGGCAGAAGCGCATCTACTACAACGGAGCCGACAACTACTGCAGGTAGGACGTCAACCATATCCGAAAAGACCTCTACAACAATGGGAAGTATAGAGTCGTCGACCACACCGCACACAAGTTCATTATATAGTTCTACATCAGAGCTGTCGTCTGCCAGTACCAGCAGTAGAGAAACTGCAACAACAGAGCCGTCTACTACTGCTGGTAGGACTTCAACGACATCCGAAAGGCCCACTACTACTAGCGGAAGTACCGAGTCGTCCACCCAATCGCTCACCAGTTCGGCATCAGGTACGGCATCAAGCCTGTCGCATACCAGTAGTAGCATAACTACGACAACAGAGACGCCAACCACTACAGGCAGCACCTCAACGTCTTTTGAAACGTCCTCTACTACTAGTATAACAAATACTACGACGACTCCAGGTACTTCCAGTGCCACCATACCATCACCTGGTTAGTATATATTTGTATATTAGCTGGGCTAAGGGCACAGTGCTTCGCTAAGTATTGGAAGACTACACTTACTCGAATAAATGATTAAACCTTTGACTTTATCAAAACAATGATTATAAAGTTTGATTCCGACTGAAAACAGCGCATATCCGTCTGAAGTTGAAAAGATAACGAAATGTATCGATTTCTAGGCATACATGGACAATTTCTAAAATTGGAATCAGTAGATCAGTAGCACCTCTGCCACTCTTTGATAATTCTACAATTTCATTCAGTGTCATGTTTTCTTGTATTCACTCTGAATCTTTAGATATTAACAATTAGTTCTTCTATCAACATCGGTTACCGTGTGCTTGTATGTGTGTCGCCTTGCAGTATCATGAATTTATGTTTTAATTGACGTTATATTCTTGTATTCAGGTGTATTCTCAGCAACAGCTCAAGAAACTTCAACTTTATCGAGCATTAGTTCTTTCGCTACTCCAACTGGGGCTAGTACAACTTCAGGGCAAACACATCAGTATAGTTCAGCGTCTAGTACGACATCTACTATGACAGCCTCCAGTATCAGCAGCAGCGGAACTACGACAACTGAGTCGCCTACAACAGTTACCAGTAGTACATCGACTACAACCATATTCCCTTCTTCTACAAGCAGAAGGACTACTTCGATGTCAAGCGCATCCACTACAGCTAGGCCATCATCTGGTACGTTTGTATGAACATAGTGTGAAGGCTTAAGGTCAAACAATATGCAGTGAATCG
This sequence comes from Anodontia alba, assembly GCA_964016985.1. NCBI lineage: Eukaryota > Metazoa > Mollusca > Bivalvia > Lucinida > Lucinidae > Anodontia > Anodontia alba. The sequence continues at coordinate 35,266,436 of OZ024830.1, forward strand.
CTGTCCAATATGTAAAGTAGATATCTTTCTATGACAACTTGTCTCTCGTTGCATCTTCGGGTCTTCATACCACTAATATGCTAATGAATGTGGCAGTTTCATGCGCTTTAAGAACGTTTAAGGATATCCCATTTCCTTAGCATTCATATACTTAAGCCATATATTTGAATCACAATATTACTAACCATACTTCTTAAACAATAAATAATGCATATATCGTTTAGAATTTCTAGAAGACTACTAGCAGTGTGGGCCTGTGAGGACAGACAGAAATGCTGATTAGAAAGCGTTGGGTTCCAGACTAGAATTAACGTATTTTCTTCTTAACACTGTAGCTGAGTATAGTTTTTTTTTTTTTTTTTTTTTTTTTTTTTTTTTTTTTTTTTTAATGTAAACGTGTTTTAGATGCAGTAGGCAAAATAGTAGTGCAGTGGACTGTTTGAATGCAAAATACAATGTAGAGAGTATGAAATTATGTCCATATGTGTATTCGAATGTCAGGGACTCTTTATGCATTGTATTTGGCAGAATACAATGGTATTAACAAGCATTTGTAACCTCCATTTTAAAGAATGTATGACAACATCGATATTTACACATGCGTCCAAATATTTTACAGGGATGACGACAGTGACACCCCTAGAAACATCGACTGTAGCAAGTACTACAACTTCCACAGAGCCTACAACAAGTGCTGCTAGAGAATCGTCTACTCAACCGCCCACCAGTACAATATTTAGTACGCCGTCAACGTTGCCGCATACCAGTACCGGCAGAAGCGCATCTACTACAACGGAACCGACAACTACTGCAGGTAGGACGTCAACCATATCCGAAAAGACCTCTACAACAATGGGAAGTATAGAGTCGTCGACCACACCGCACACAAGTTCATTATATAGTTCTACATCAGAGCTGTCGTCTGCCAGTACCAGCAGTAGAGAAACTGCAACAACAGAGCCGTCTACTACTGCTGGTAGGACTTCAACGACATCCGAAAGGCCCACTACTACTAGCGGAAGTACCGAGTCGTCCACCCAATCGCTCACCAGTTCGGCATCAAGTACGGCATCAAGCCTGTCGCATACCAGTAGTAGCATAACTACGACAACAGAGACGCCAACCACTACAGGCAGCACCTCAACGTCTTTTGAAACGTCCTCTACTACTAGTATAACAAATACTACGACGACTCCAGGTACTTCCAGTGCCACCATACCATCACCTGGTTAGTATATATTTGTATATTAGCTGGGCTAAGGGCACAGTGCTTCGCTAAGTATTGGAAGACTACACTTACTCGAATAAATGATTAAACCTTTGACTTTATCAAAACAATGATTATAAAGTTTGATTCCGACTGAAAACAGCGCATATCCGTCTGAAGTTGAAAAGATAACGAAATGTATCGATTTCTAGGCATACATGGACAATTTCTAAAATTGGAATCAGTAGATCAGTAGCACCTCTGCCACTCTTTGATAATTCTACAATTTCATTCAGTGTCATGTTTTCTTGTATTCACTCTGAATCTTTAGATATTAACAATTAGTTCTTCTATCAACATCGGTTACCGTGTGCTTGTATGTGTGTCGCCTTGCAGTATCATGAATTTATGTTTTAATTGACGTTATATTCTTGTATTCAGGTGTATTCTCAGCAACAGCTCAAGAAACTTCAACTTTATCGAGCATTAGTTCTTTCGCTACTCCAACTGGGGCTAGTACAACTTCAGGGCAAACACATCAGTATAGTTCAGCGTCTAGTACGACATCTACTATGACAGCCTCCAGTATCAGCAGCAGCGGAACTACGACAACTGAGTCGCCTACAACAGTTACCAGTAGTACATCGACTACAACCATATTCCCTTCTTCTACAAGCAGAAGGACTACTTCGATGTCAAGCGCATCCACTACAGCTAGGCCATCATCTGGTACGTTTGTATGAACATAGTGTGAAGGCTTAAGGTCAAACAATATGCAGTGAATCGCTGTCCAATATGTAAAGTAGATATCTTTCTATGACAACTTGTCTCTCGTTGCATCTTCGGGTCTTCATACCACTAATATGCTAATGAATGTGGCAGTTTCATGCGCATTAAGAACGTTTAATTATATCCCATTTCCTTAGCATTCATATACTTAAGCCATATATTTGAATCACAATATTACTAACCATACTTCTTAAACAATAAATAATGCATATATCGTTTAGAATTTCTAGAAGACTACTAGCAGTGTGGGCCTGTGAGGACAGACAGAAATGCTGATTAGAAAGCGTTGGGTTCCAGACTAGAATTAACGTATTTTCTTCTTAACACTGTAGCTGAGTATAGTTTTTTTTTTTTTTTTTTTTTTTTTTTAATGTAAACGTGTTTTAGATGCAGTAGGCAAAATAGTAGTGCAGTGGACCTTTTGAATGCAAAATACAATGTAGAGAGTATGAAATTATGTCCATATGTGTATTCGAATGTCAGGGACTCTTTATGCATTGTATTTGGCAGAATACAATGGTATTAACAAGCATTTGTAACCTCCATTTTAAAGAATGTATGACAACATCGATATTTACACATGCGTCCAAATATTTTACAGGGATGACGACAGTGACACCCCTAGAAACATCGACTGTAGCAAGTACTACAACTTCCACAGAGCCTACAACAAGTGCTGCTAGAGAATCGTCTACTCAACCGCCCACCAGTACAATATTTAGTACGCCGTCAACGTTGCCGCATACCAGTACCGGCAGAAGCGCATCTACTACAACGGAGCCGACAACTACTGCAGGTAGGACGTCAACCATATCCGAAAAGACCTCTACAACAATGGGAAGTATAGAGTCGTCGACCACACCGCACACAAGTTCATTATATAGTTCTACATCAGAGCTGTCGTCTGCCAGTACCAGCAGTAGAGAAACTGCAACAACAGAGCCGTCTACTACTGCTGGTAGGACTTCAACGACATCCGAAAGGCCCACTACTACTAGCGGAAGTACCGAGTCGTCCACCCAATCGCTCACCAGTTCGGCATCAAGTACGGCATCAAGCCTGTCGCATACCAGTAGTAGCATAACTACGACAACAGAGACGCCAACCACTACAGGCAGCACCTCAACGTCTTTTGAAACGTCCTCTACTACTAGTATAACAAATACTACGACGACTCCAGGTACTTCCAGTGCCACTATACCATCACCTGGTTAGTATATATTTGTATATTAGCTGGGCTAAGGGCACAGTGCTTCGCTAAGTATTGGAAGACTACACTTACTCGAATAAATGATTAAACCTTTGACTTTATCAAAACAATGATTATAAAGTTTGATTCCGACTGAAAACAGCGCATATCCGTCTGAAGTTGAAAAGATAACGAAATGTATCGATTTCTAGGCATACATGGACAATTTCTAAAATTGGAATCAGTAGATCAGTAGCACCTCTGCCACTCTTTGATAATTCTACAATTTCATTCAGTGTCATGTTTTCTTGTATTCACTCTGAATCTTTAGATATTAACAATTAGTTCTTCTATCAACATCGGTTACCGTGTGCTTGTATGTGTGTCGCCTTGCAGTATCATGAATTTATGTTTTAACTGACGTTATATTCTTATATTCAGGTGTATTCTCAGCAACAGCTCAAGAAACTTCAACTTTATCGAGCATTAGTTCTTTCGCTACTCCAACTGGGGCTAGTACAACTTCAGGGCAAACACATCAGTATAGTTCAGCGTCTAGTACGACATCTACTATGACAGCCTCCAGTATCAGCAGCAGCGGAACTACGACAACTGAGTCGCCTACAACAGTTACCAGTAGTACATCGACTACAACCATATTCCCTTCTTCTACAAGCAGAAGGACTACTTCGATGTCAAGCGCATCCACTACAGCTAGGCCATCATCTGGTACGTTTGTATGAACATAGTGTGAAGGCTTAAGGTCAAACAATATGCAGTGAATCGCTGTCCAATATGTAAAGTAGATATCTTTCTATGACAACTTGTCTCTCGTTGCATCTTCGGGTCTTCATACCACTAATATGCTAATGAATGTGGCAGTTTCATGCGCTTTAAGAACGTTTAAGGATATCCCATTTCCTTAGCATTCATATACTTAAGCCATATATTTGAATCACAATATTACTAACCATACTTCTTAAACAATAAATAATGCATATATCGTTTAGAATTTCTAGAAGACTACTAGCAGTGTGGGCCTGTGAGGACAGACAGAAATGCTGATTAGAAAGCGTTGGGTTCCAGACTAGAATTAACGTATTTTCTTCTTAACACTGTAGCTGAGTATAGTTTTTTTTTTTTTTTTTTTTTTTTTTTTAATGTAAACGTGTTTTAGATGCAGTAGGCAAAATAGTAGTGCAGTGGACCTTTTGAATGCAAAATACAATGTAGAGAGTATGAAATTATGTCCATATGTGTATTCGAATGTCAGGGACTCTTTATGCATTGTATTTGGCAGAATACAATGGTATTAACAAGCATTTGTAACCTCCATTTTAAAGAATGTATGACAACATCGATATTTACACATGCGTCCAAATATTTTACAGGGATGACGACAGTGACACCCCTAGAAACATCGACTGTAGCAAGTACTACAACTTCCACAGAGCCTACAACAAGTGCTGCTAGAGAATCGTCTACTCAACCGCCCACCAGTACAATATTTAGTACGCCGTCAACGTTGCCGCATACCAGTACCGGCAGAAGCGCATCTACTACAACGGAGCCGACAACTACTGCAGGTAGGACGTCAACCATATCCGAAAAGACCTCTACAACAATGGGAAGTATAGAGTCGTCGACCACACCGCACACAAGTTCATTATATAGTTCTACATCAGAGCTGTCGTCTGCCAGTACCAGCAGTAGAGAAACTGCAACAACAGAGCCGTCTACTACTGCTGGTAGGACTTCAACGACATCCGAAAGGCCCACTACTACTAGCGGAAGTACCGAGTCGTCCACCCAATCGCTCACCAGTTCGGCATCAAGTACGGCATCAAGCCTGTCGCATACCAGTAGTAGCATAACTACGACAACAGAGACGCCAACCACTACAGGCAGCACCTCAACGTCTTTTGAAACGTCCTCTACTACTAGTATAACAAATACTACGACGACTCCAGGTACTTCCAGTGCCACTATACCATCACCTGGTTAGTATATATTTGTATATTAGCTGGGCTAAGGGCACAGTGCTTCGCTAAGTATTGGAAGACTACACTTACTCGAATAAATGATTAAACCTTTGACTTTATCAAAACAATGATTATAAAGTTTGATTCCGACTGAAAACAGCGCATATCCGTCTGAAGTTGAAAAGATAACGAAATGTATCGATTTCTAGGCATACATGGACAATTTCTAAAATTGGAATCAGTAGATCAGTAGCACCTCTGCCACTCTTTGATAATTCTACAATTTCATTCAGTGTCATGTTTTCTTGTATTCACTCTGAATCTTTAGATATTAACAATTAGTTCTTCTATCAACATCGGTTACCGTGTGCTTGTATGTGTGTCGCCTTGCAGTATCATGAATTTATGTTTTAACTGACGTTATATTCTTATATTCAGGTGTATTCTCAGCAACAGCTCAAGAAACTTCAACTTTATCGAGCATTAGTTCTTTCGCTACTCCAACTGGGGCTAGTACAACTTCAGGGCAAACACATCAGTATAGTTCAGCGTCTAGTACGACATCTACTATGACAGCCTCCAGTATCAGCAGCAGCGGAACTACGACAACTGAGTCGCCTACAACAGTTACCAGTAGTACATCGACTACAACCATATTCCCTTCTTCTACAAGCAGAAGGACTACTTCGATGTCAAGCGCATCCACTACAGCTAGGCCATCATCTGGTACGTTTGTATGAACATAGTGTGAAGGCTTAAGGTCAAACAATATGCAGTGAATCGCTGTCCAATATGTAAAGTAGATATCTTTCTATGACAACTTGTCTCTCGTTGCATCTTCGGGTCTTCATACCACTAATATGCTAATGAATGTGGCAGTTTCATGCGCTTTAAGAACGTTTAAGGATATCCCATTTCCTTAGCATTCATATACTTAAGCCATATATTTGAATCACAATATTACTAACCATACTTCTTAAACAATAAATAATGCATATATCGTTTAGAATTTCTAGAAGACTACTAGCAGTGTGGGCCTGTGAGGACAGACAGAAATGCTGATTAGAAAGCGTTGGGTTCCAGACTAGAATTAACGTATTTTCTTCTTAACACTGTAGCTGAGTATAGTTTTTTTTTTTTTTTTTTTTTTTTTTTTTTTTTTAATGTAAACGTGTTTTAGATGCAGTAGGCAAAATAGTAGTGCAGTGGACTGTTTGAATGCAAAATACAATGTAGAGAGTATGAAATTATGTCCATATGTGTATTCGAATGTCAGGGACTCTTTATGCATTGTATTTGGCAGAATACAATGGTATTAACAAGCATTTGTAACCTCCATTTTAAAGAATGTATGACAACATCGATATTTACACATGCGTCCAAATATTTTACAGGGATGACGACAGTGACACCCCTAGAAACATCGACTGTAGCAAGTACTACAACTTCCACAGAGCCTACAACAAGTGCTGCTAGAGAATCGTCTACTCAACCGCCCACCAGTACAATATTTAGTACGCCGTCAACGTTGCCGCATACCAGTACCGGCAGAAGCGCATCTACTACAACGGAACCGACAACTACTGCAGGTAGGACGTCAACCATATCCGAAAAGACCTCTACAACAATGGGAAGTATAGAGTCGTCGACCACACCGCACACAAGTTCATTATATAGTTCTACATCAGAGCTGTCGTCTGCCAGTACCAGCAGTAGAGAAACTGCAACAACAGAGCCGTCTACTACTGCTGGTAGGACTTCAACGACATCCGAAAGGCCCACTACTACTAGCGGAAGTACCGAGTCGTCCACCCAATCGCTCACCAGTTCGGCATCAAGTACGGCATCAAGCCTGTCGCATACCAGTAGTAGCATAACTACGACAACAGAGACGCCAACCACTACAGGCAGCACCTCAACGTCTTTTGAAACGTCCTCTACTACTAGTATAACAAATACTACGACGACTCCAGGTACTTCCAGTGCCACCATACCATCACCTGGTTAGTATATATTTGTATATTAGCTGGGCTAAGGGCACAGTGCTTCGCTAAGTATTGGAAGACTACACTTACTCGAATAAATGATTAAACCTTTGACTTTATCAAAACAATGATTATAAAGTTTGATTCCGACTGAAAACAGCGCATATCCGTCTGAAGTTGAAAAGATAACGAAATGTATCGATTTCTAGGCATACATGGACAATTTCTAAAATTGGAATCAGTAGATCAGTAGCACCTCTGCCACTCTTTGATAATTCTACAATTTCATTCAGTGTCATGTTTTCTTGTATTCACTCTGAATCTTTAGATATTAACAATTAGTTCTTCTATCAACATCGGTTACCGTGTGCTTGTATGTGTGTCGCCTTGCAGTATCATGAATTTATGTTTTAATTGACGTTATATTCTTGTATTCAGGTGTATTCTCAGCAACAGCTCAAGAAACTTCAACTTTATCGAGCATTAGTTCTTTCGCTACTCCAACTGGGGCTAGTACAACTTCAGGGCAAACACATCAGTATAGTTCAGCGTCTAGTACGACATCTACTATGACAGCCTCCAGTATCAGCAGCAGCGGAACTACGACAACTGAGTCGCCTACAACAGTTACCAGTAGTACATCGACTACAACCATATTCCCTTCTTCTACAAGCAGAAGGACTACTTCGATGTCAAGCGCATCCACTACAGCTAGGCCATCATCTGGTACGTTTGTATGAACATAGTGTGAAGGCTTAAGGTCAAACAATATGCAGTGAATCGCTGTCCAATATGTAAAGTAGATATCTTTCTATGACAACTTGTCTCTCGTTGCATCTTCGGGTCTTCATACCACTAATATGCTAATGAATCTGGCAGTTTCATGCGCTTTAAGAACGTTTAAGGATATCCCATTTCCTTAGCATTCATATACTTAAGCCATATATTTGAATCACAATATTACTAACCATACTTCTTAAACAATAAATAATGCATATATCGTTTAGAATTTCTAGAAGACTACTAGCAGTGTGGGCCTGTGAGGACAGACAGAAATGCTGATTAGAAAGCGTTGGGTTCCAGACTAGAATTAACGTATTTTCTTCTTAACACTGTAGCTGAGTATTGTTTTTTTTTTTTTTTTTTTTTTTTTTTTTTTTAATGTAAACTTGTTTTAGATGCAGTAGGCAAAATAGTAGTGCAGTGGACTGTTTGAATGCAAAATACAATGTAGAGAGTATGAAATTATGTCCATATGTGTATTCGAATGTCAGGGACTCTTTATGCATTGTATTTGGCAGAATACAATGGTATTAACAAGCATTTGTAACCTCCATTTTAAAGAATGTATGACAACATCGATATTTACACATGCGTCCAAATATTTTACAGGGATGACGACAGTGACACCCCTAGAAACATCGACTGTAGCAAGTACTACAACTTCCACAGAGCCTACAACAAGTGCTGCTAGAGAATCGTCTACTCAACCGCCCACCAGTACAATATTTAGTACGCCGTCAACGTTGCCGCATACCAGTACCGGCAGAAGCGCATCTACTACAACGGAGCCGACAACTACTGCAGGTAGGACGTCAACCATATCCGAAAAGACCTCTACAACAATGGGAAGTATAGAGTCGTCGACCACACCGCACACAAGTTCATTATATAGTTCTACATCAGAGCTGTCGTCTGCCAGTACCAGCACTAGAGAAACTGCAACAACAGAGCCGTCTACTACTGCTGGTAGGACTTCAACGACATCCGAAAGGCCCACTACTACTAGCGGAAGTACCGAGTCGTCCACCCAATCGCTCACCAGTTCGGCATCAAGTACGGCATCAAGCCTGTCGCATACCAGTAGTAGCATAACTACGACAACAGAGACGCCAACCACTACAGGCAGCACCTCAACGTCTTTTGAAACGTCCTCTACTACTAGTATAACAAATACTACGACGACTCCAGGTACTTCCAGTGCCACTATACCATCACCTGGTTAGTATATATTTGTATATTAGCTGGGCTAAGGGCACAGTGCTTCGCTAAGTATTGGAAGACTACACTTACTCGAATAAATGATTAAACCTTTGACTTTATCAAAACAATGATTATAAAGTTTGATTCCGACTGAAAACAGCGCATATCCGTCTGAAGTTGAAAAGATAACGAAATGTATCGATTTCTAGGCATACATGGACAATTTCTAAAATTGGAATCAGTAGATCAGTAGCACCTCTGCCACTCTTTGATAATTCTACAATTTCATTCAGTGTCATGTTTTCTTGTATTCACTCTGAATCTTTAGATATTAACAATTAGTTCTTCTATCAACATCGGTTACCGAGTGCTTGTATGTGTGTCGCCTTGCAGTATCATGAATTTATGTTTTAACTGACGTTATATTCTTATATTCAGGTGTATTCTCAGCAACAGCTCAAGAAACTTCAACTTTATCGAGCATTAGTTCTTTCGCTACTCCAACTGGGGCTAGTACAACTTCAGGGCAAACACATCAGTATAGTTCAGCGTCTAGTACGACATCTACTATGACAGCCTCCAGTATCAGCAGCAGCGGAACTACGACAACTGAGTCGCCTACAACAGTTACCAGTAGTACATCGACTACAACCATATTCCCTTCTTCTACAAGCAGAAGGACTACTTCGATGTCAAGCGCATCCACTACAGCTAGGCCATCATCTGGTACGTTTGTATGAACATAGTGTGAAGGCTTAAGGTCAAACAATATGCAGTGAATCGCTGTCCAATATGTAAAGTAGATATCTTTCTATGACAACTTGTCTCTCGTTGCATCTTCGGGTCTTCATACCACTAATATGCTAATAAATGTGGCAGTTTCATGCGCTTTAAGAACGTTTAAGGATATCCCATTTCCTTAGCATTCATATACTTAAGCCATATATTTGAATCACAATATTACTAACCATACTTCTTAAACAATAAATAATGCATATATCGTTTAGAATTTCTAGAAGACTACTAGCAGTGTGGGCCTGTGAGGACAGACAGAAATGCTGATTAGAAAGCGTTGGGTTCCAGACTAGAATTAACGTATTTTCTTCTTAACACTGTAGCTGAGTATAGTTTTTTTTTTTTTTTTTTTTTTTTTTTTTTTTTTTTTTTTTTTTTAATGTAAACGTGTTTTAGATGCAGTAGGCAAAATAGTAGTGCAGTGGACTGTTTGAATGCAAAATACAATGTAGAGAGTATGAAATTATGTCCATATGTGTATTCGAATGTCAGGGACTCTTTATGCATTGTATTTGGCAGAATACAATGGTATTAACAAGCATTTGTAACCTCCATTTTAAAGAATGTATGACAACATCGATATTTACACATGCGTCCAAATATTTTACAGGGATGACGACAGTGACACCCCTAGAAACATCGACTGTAGCAAGTACTACAACTTCCACAGAGCCTACAACAAGTGCTGCTAGAGAATCGTCTACTCAACCGCCCACCAGTACAATATTTAGTACGCCGTCAACGTTGCCGCATACCAGTACCGGCAGAAGCGCATCTACTACAACGGAACCGACAACTACTGCAGGTAGGACGTCAACCATATCCGAAAAGACCTCTACAACAATGGGAAGTATAGAGTCGTCGACCACACCGCACACAAGTTCATTATATAGTTCTACATCAGAGCTGTCGTCTGCCAGTACCAGCAGTAGAGAAACTGCAACAACAGAGCCGTCTACTACTGCTGGTAGGACTTCAACGACATCCGAAAGGCCCACTACTACTAGCGGAAGTACCGAGTCGTCCACCCAATCGCTCACCAGTTCGGCATCAAGTACGGCATCAAGCCTGTCGCATACCAGTAGTAGCATAACTACGACAACAGAGACGCCAACCACTACAGGCAGCACCTCAACGTCTTTTGAAACGTCCTCTACTACTAGTATAACAAATACTACGACGACTCCAGGTACTTCCAGTGCCACCATACCATCACCTGGTTAGTATATATTTGTATATTAGCTGGGCTAAGGGCACAGTGCTTCGCTAAGTATTGGAAGACTACACTTACTCGAATAAATGATTAAACCTTTGACTTTATCAAAACAATGATTATAAAGTTTGATTCCGACTGAAAACAGCGCATATCCGTCTGAAGTTGAAAAGATAACGAAATGTATCGATTTCTAGGCATACATGGACAATTTCTAAAATTGGAATCAGTAGATCAGTAGCACCTCTGCCACTCTTTGATAATTCTACAATTTCATTCAGTGTCATGTTTTCTTGTATTCACTCTGAATCTTTAGATATTAACAATTAGTTCTTCTATCAACATCGGTTACCGTGTGCTTGTATGTGTGTCGCCTTGCAGTATCATGAATTTATGTTTTAATTGACGTTATATTCTTGTATTCAGGTGTATTCTCAGCAACAGCTCAAGAAACTTCAACTTTATCGAGCATTAGTTCTTTCGCTACTCCAACTGGGGCTAGTACAACTTCAGGGCAAACACATCAGTATAGTTCAGCGTCTAGTACGACATCTACTATGACAGCCTCCAGTATCAGCAGCAGCGGAACTACGACAACTGAGTCGCCTACAACAGTTACCAGTAGTACATCGACTACAACCATATTCCCTTCTTCTACAAGCAGAAGGACTACTTCGATGTCAAGCGCATCCACTACAGCTAGGCCATCATCTGGTACGTTTGTATGAACATAGTGTGAAGGCTTAAGGTCAAACAATATGCAGTGAATCGCTGTCCAATATGTAAAGTAGATATCTTTCTATGACAACTTGTCTCTCGTTGCATCTTCGGGTCTTCATACCACTAATATGCTAATGAATGTGGCAGTTTCATGCGCTTTAAGAACGTTTAAGGATATCCCATTTCCTTAGCATTCATATACTTAAGCCATATATTTGAATCACAATATTACTAACCATACTTCTTAAACAATAAATAATGCATATATCGTTTAGAATTTCTAGAAGACTACTAGCAGTGTGGGCCTGTGAGGACAGACAGAAATGCTGATTAGAAAGCGTTGGGTTCCAGACTAGAATTAACGTATTTTCTTCTTAACACTGTAGCTGAGTATTGTTTTTTTTTTTTTTTTTTTTTTTTTTTTTAATGTAAACTTGTTTTAGATGCAGTAGGCAAAATAGTAGTGCAGTGGACTGTTTGAATGCAAAATACAATGTAGAGAGTATGAAATTATGTCCATATGTGTATTCGAATGTCAGGGACTCTTTATGCATTGTATTTGGCAGAATACAATGGTATTAACAAGCATTTGTAACCTCCATTTTAAAGAATGTATGACAACATCGATATTTACACATGCGTCCAAATATTTTACAGGGATGACGACAGTGACACCCCTAGAAACATCGACTGTAGCAAGTACTACAACTTCCACAGAGCCTACAACAAGTGCTGCTAGAGAATCGTCTACTCAACCGCCCACCAGTACAATATTTAGTACGCCGTCAACGTTGCCGCATACCAGTACCGGCAGAAGCGCATCTACTACAACGGAGCCGACAACTACTGCAGGTAGGACGTCAACCATATCCGAAAAGACCTCTACAACAATGGGAAGTATAGAGTCGTCGACCACACCGCACACAAGTTCATTATATAGTTCTACATCAGAGCTGTCGTCTGCCAGTACCAGCACTAGAGAAACTGCAACAACAGAGCCGTCTACTACTGCTGGTAGGACTTCAACGACATCCGAAAGGCCCACTACTACTAGCGGAAGTACCGAGTCGTCCACCCAATCGCTCACCAGTTCGGCATCAAGTACGGCATCAAGCCTGTCGCATACCAGTAGTAGCATAACTACGACAACAGAGACGCCAACCACTACAGGCAGCACCTCAACGTCTTTTGAAACGTCCTCTACTACTAGTATAACAAATACTACGACGACTCCAGGTACTTCCAGTGCCACTATACC